>CM048755.1:37782598-38415931 GCA_026315105.1 Locusta migratoria | reverse complement strand
GTAGAGTGACTCTGGCAGAAACCACCCTGAAAAGGGCGAGGAGAGTACAATGGCTGTCTGCAGAAAGGCATCTCAGCATTTGGGCATGGATGCTATCAGGCCCAGGGACAGTGTCTGGACAGTGTACAAGAGCACTGAGCAACTCCCACTCACTGAATGGAGCATTTTAAGTCTCAGCGCTCCTTATTGTATGGAAGGCCAATGGGTAGTTCGCAGAAGCGCAAGCAAACATCTCTACAAGAGTGGCTAGATCCGTACATATAACTCCATTCGTGGAGATCCCAAGGATTCCTGCTGGCGTCGGGTATCCCTTTAGACACCTGATCTTGCTCCACACTTGCAAGGTGGAGTTACCTGACCCAAAAGTGGAGACGTACCTCTCTCAACATTCCTATTTTTGTCTTTTAATTAATTGGCAAATATGAGCACAGAGCCGTTTAAAAGTGATGAGATGCTCCAGAGAGGGGTGCTCCTTGTATCTCTGTAAAGCACGCCTGTGGTCTTTAATAGCCTCAGCAACTTCTGGTGACCACCACGGAACCATCTTTCACTGTGGGCATCCAGATGATCGAGGAATTCTGGCTTCGGCAGCAGAAACAATGATACAAGTTACACTCTCAACACCACATTCATGTTGTTGAGTGGCTGAGGGCCAATGATAGCAGCAGAGGTATAGCCTTCCCAGATGTGCAGAACCCACCTAGGCAGGCGTTGTGGGAGTGACAAAAAGATAGGGAAATGATCACTGCCACACATGTCATTGTGAACTCTATAGTGGATGGATGGCAGGAGGCCGTGGCTGCAGATGGACAAATCAATGGCTGAGAACGTGCCATGCACCACACTAAAATGTGTGGGGTCACCAGTATTTAAGAGGCAGAGGTCAAGTTGAGCTAGTAAGTCCTCGAGAACCTTGCCACAGCCAGAGATTGGGGAACCACCCCACAAGGGATTGTCTTAATTAAAATGTCCCAATAGCAAGAAAGGTGGGGGGGGGGGGGGGGGGAGTTGCGATAAAAGTGCAACCAAACAATTCAGAGGGACATCGCCATCTGGAGGGAGGTAGATACTGTAGATCATGATCTCCTGTGTTGCCCTTACCTCGACAACCACAGCTTCTAACGGTGTTTGAAGGGGCACAGGTTCGCTATAGACAGAGGTAAGGACATATACACACAATCCACATGAGACCCTGTTATACACGCTATGATTACAGAAGTATCCCCTATAGCCGCGTAGGGCAGGGGACCGCAATGCCGGAAACCAGGTTTCCTGGAGGGCAATGTAGAAAGCAGGTTTGTTGCTCAAAAGTTGTCGCAGCTCAACCAGGTGAGGGGAAAATACTGCCACAGTTCCACTGGAGGATGATATTTTCCGACAGGTGGAAAGGCATGATGATTGGAGTGTGCTAATTACACATCACATGCATCCACCACTTGAAACATATCTGCTTCTACATCAATCGTTGCTAAGGCATCCCCGAGAGAGAGGTCCTCGGCGTACACAAGAATCTCCCACCTCGCCCTCAGAAGCAGATGTGGAGGGGATGCTGGCGCGGAAGCCTTTGCCTTTGCCTTGTTTGTCTTATCTTTTTTTAGTCCTATGCGTTTTGTCCCTCGGGGACTACACTGGTGGTGAGGGCGTCTCAGCCTGTCGCAGGGACTGAGGAAGAACAAGAAGCCTGGCGTCCATGACCCTTCGGTTTTGCCTGCTGCTGGCTAGTGTTATTATCAACACTGGCAGACCCCTGGGAAGGGAGTGTCCTGAGGGACGCCTTCCAATCGAGAGAAGTTGGAGAGGGTTGGTGAGTCTCTGACAGAGGAATAGGGGATGTTCCCAGAGTAGTAGCCTTGGGAGCAGGAGACGGAATAGAGCCCACAACCACCGTAGGGGCAGGCATAATTTGGCAACCCTGAGGGCCAACAGAAGGAGATGCACTATGGTCTGCTGCAGTTGGGGTGATGTTCACAGGGACATCACCCAGCTTGTCGCAGGCAAGTAACGCCCACGATTGGGCCGGGGATGCTGCTTCAATGAGAATTGCACCGCATTGCGTCTTTGACATACTTAAAACCTTTCCGTACTTGTCCTCAAGATCTTCAACAAAGAAAAGAGGCTTTGTAGGAGATTTAGGAATTTATGAGAATAAGGCTCTTCTTTATTTCTAGCCCGACGTTCCTCCCACAGTATGGCCAGGGAAGATAACGTGCATAGATTATATGTTGCCAAGTTAAAGTGAACTCTTCCTTGAGACAGTGGTTAAACACCCACAAGTGTTGCTCTGAGATCTTTTCATGGTGTTCCCAAGAGCAGCTAGGGATATAAAGGTCCACCCAGGCAGAGCCCCACTTGCCTGGGTAAGCCTTATACAACTGAGGTGCGGCAGGTTCCTCAAAGGTTGCTCAGTAACGACTGTTCAACCTCAACAGCCATTCATCTCCTTGGCTCATAGCACACCTTTAGATTGGTTTTTTTTATAGAGGTTTGTACCGTTCTCGCGACCCGGGCGATTAAGCCAAGATGCCCGGGCTCTGAAACGTACAACGTTCCACCGTTGCGTAGAAGCACGCACAAAGCTTACGATGTGGAGGACTGCTGGTGCAACACAGTCCACAGCTCTGGACCCTGAGTTCGTCAAGCCTGTACTTAGCAAATTAATGCTGAGCCCCTGAGGAGCATCTGACTTGAGATAACTTCCCATTCAAAGTACTATGTGGGCAATGTGACAGTTCTGGGATCTTTCCATAGATACTGTCTAAATGGACCTATGGTAGGATTTCTCTAACCTAAAAAACAACCCACATTAGCACTCCATGTGTACTCCATTACCCTACTAGACACTTCCTGTGTGTAGTGTATGCCTGACCAATTTAGGGCTATCCTACATTTCTCTGACTGTTTGCGGAAGTCGAGAAGTTTGCACCCAAGATCACCACAGAATCGTCTGAACCTATGTTTTAAGCCTTTCACTCAGCTTCAAACCAGAGCAATTCCTCGAGTGCTTTCAAGATGGAATGAAGCTCTGCCATAAAAACAGAAAAGGCTGTGGGGAGGCGAATCGTAGTAACATTGTCAGGGAACATTATGGAACAGCCAAGGGAATCACCACACTTGGAGTCATCGGAGTAAACAACCGTAAAGTCATGATGCCTATCTAAAATGTTAAAAATCTCAGATTGGTATATAAAATCAGGAGTGCAACATTTTTTCAAAATTTGACAATTCTAAAATAATTCTGGGCCTCTGAAGGAGCCAAGAAGGGAATCTGCTTCAACGGCGATGTAGTACAGTAAAATCAGGTAAATCCATTCGTGAAAGGCAGTCCTTCAAACAACTCCCAAAAGGCCTAGTTGCCTGCTGCCGAGTTTGAAATAGCCTTTCCATAGGAGGCTGCGCCAAACTATGATATGCTGGTGTGTACGGCGTAGACAGCGTTTTGTACCCCTGGCACCCCATGAGCAACTGTTGCCTGATGGATAGAGGTGGTTCAGCAACCTTGGCACAGATGCTGGGAATAGGGCTAGTCCTGAACTCACCAGCAGTCAGCTGAATCCTTTCATGGCGCACCATGTCTAGCATCTTCAAATAAGAGGGTCTGACAGAGCCATACACTGTGCATCCAGAATAAAGGTGAGAACACGAAGGCCCAATAAAATCGAAGCAGGCAGTTCTATTTGCACCCCACAAATTGTGGCTAAGGCATTTTAAAACACTCAGTCTTTTAAGGCACCGTTTCTTCAGGTCCTTGAGGTGTGGCAACCATGTGAGTTTCGAGTAAAAAAATCAGGCCCAGAAACCTCACTGTTTCTTTAAAATGTAGGACTGTGTCGCTCATCCTCAGTTCAGGTAAGTTTAAAAATAGAATGGGAACAGTTAAGAAGAACACATACAGACTTCTTGGTTGAAAACTTAAAACCACTCTTCTGTGCCCAGTCATCCAATAGTCAAAGAGTGAGCTGCAACTGACAAGTTGTCATTGCAAGGATAGAGGAAAAGCAAAAGATGAAAAATCATAACGAATAGAGGACACTGGACAGGACTTTTAACAACAGACATTAACTTAATCACTATGGCAAACAAAGTCACACTTAAAACGCTACCCTGAGGAACACTGCTCTCTTGCTCAAAACGATCTGAGAGGACGTCTCTGACACGATATCTGAAATAGTGTGAAATAAGGGACATAACAAAAACGGGAAGCCATCCACGAAAATCCCATTCATGGAGTTGCCTCAGGATAAGTTGCCTCCAAGTAGTACCATAGGCTGGTTCAATGTCAAAAAAAGATACCCAAAAGATGCTGCCAGTGCAGGAAAGCCTGTTGTATAGCTGCTTTCAGGAAGGCCAGGTTATCAAAGGTGGATCGATATTTCCTGAACCCACACTGAAAACGATTAAGGATTAAGCCCAAACGACATTAAAAAGTGAGAGGACCATATATGTTCCATTATGTAAGGTGCTGCAACATACTGTAATGTATCCTAACTTGTCCAGACCATGTAGCATGAACTGCAGACAATGCAGAATCTAGCTCCCACAAGAAGAAAGGGCAGTTATATTCTTCTGCAATGGTGGACCTGAAGTCCAAAGTGTCTTCTCAGCACCCATTCTGTGGCACTGGAAAGCAGGATCCTGTTGGGCATTGGAAGTTACAGTGGTGAAGTACTCCACCATAGTCTGTGGTATGTCTCTTGGATCAGTGTGGAGAGTGCCCTTCGCCGTTACAGCTGCTATTGGGCACTGTCCTCCTCTTCCAGATATCCTCCTTATGGTCTCCCATACTTTAGTGCTGGGTGTGGAACGATTGACGGAATTCGGGAAGTGCTGTCATGATCTCTTCTTACTCCCCCTTATAACTTTGCAACATTTTGACCCCGCTAACCAAAAGGCTGCAAGATTCTCTCCAGTGGGCCGGCACTTGAATTTTCGCAGAGCGGCTCGTCTCACCCGTATTGCAGAGCGACATTCTTCAGTCCACCAAGGGACAGGGTGCCATCGTAATTGACCCATGGATGGGGTGATGCATGCTTCAGCAGCATGATGGATGACTTGTGTAATATGATCCACCCATACCTGGACACCATCACAATGTTCAAATTTAGCAAGTTGGCTGAACGAGGTCCAGTCTGCCTGACAAAGCATCCATCGTGGCGGGGTTCTGACGGGTACCAGTCAGTCTGACAAATGAATCCAGAGGGGGAAGTGGTCACTGCCATGTAGGTCTTCATCTACTTCCCATTCAGCAGAGTGGGCAAGAGCTGGAGAGGGGAGCGAGAGATAAATAGCAGAGAATGACCCTGTCGCAGCACAGAAGTGTGTGCTCTGGCCTGTATTTAGCAAATGTGCTCTGAACAACAGAAGAATCCTCTCAACTGCTCTACTCCTGGGGCAGGTTGTGGCAGAGCCCCAAAGCACGTTGTGTGCATTAAAATCGCCACACAGGATGAATGGTTGGGGGAGCTGAGTAATAAGATCATGGAGAGAATTCTCATCGAGCGCATCATTTGGAGGCAGGTAAAGCGAGCATATTGTCAAATGGTGCCACAAATGCACGGACACTGTGACTGCTTGCAGACATGTGATAAGCAAGACAGGTGAGGAATGGTAGGTGGCATTGAGAGAGAGAGAGAGAGAGAGAGAGAGAGAGAGAGAGAGAGAGAGAGAGAGAGAGAGAGAGAGGTGTCTATCCTAAGTCAACAGTCATGGTTCCAAAACATGGGTCCTAAATCCCTGTAAGTTCCACTGCAGTATGGGAACCATTTGATCATGGAGGTTTTATCTTCACTCTCACTTTCTGTTTAGAACATTGAGACTGAAAGAGGTTAGGTATAATGACCTCTATGTGGTCTGAAAGTTTATACCCTGTTTTTACATGAGCTTGACTCTTCTCTGATGCCTTTTTAGACTTAGTAGTCTTGGTTGTAGTGGTAGCAACAGAAGAAGCGGCAGTGCCCACCTTTGAAGTAGGCTCTGCCATGGATGGTGGCAGCACCTTACCAGCTGCCTCTGCCAGTGAGGATGCTGGGAGTTCCGTAATGTCAACATCAGTGGCTTTTTCTAATGTTTGTGGAGGGACTTTGGGCTCAGAAACAACTGCAGCCTGATATGTACATCGACAAACACATGTGTTGTGTTGAGTTGAGTTGAAACATCAGCTTTGGCAACTGGTTTCTGAAGAACAGAAGTGATAGAGGTGGCAAATTCAGGAGGTCACACGACCGTGAAGACCTTCTTAGCCTCTGCATGGGAAATGCGTTTTGTTGTCTTTACTACCTAAATTTTTTCTCCTGCAAGTAGACACTGCAGTCCCTACTCCAAACCACATGTTCTCCGAAGAAGTTGACACACTTCAGAGGAGGTGAACAAGGTTCTCCATCATGAGTGGCTTTACCACAGTTGCCACACGTAGTGATGCCATTACATCCCTGCATTATAGTGTTGTGTCAGAGCTGAATCCATTATTCGCCGAATACTACCGAATCCCGAATCCAAAGTGTTATATGGAAACCTTCAGTTACGAATGTTGTAGTTTACTTTGCATAACAGAGCACTTTCGTTTATGTTATTTACTTTATGTTTCATAGATCCGCTGAAAGACATGATGTCATAAAACAAAACAATCTCACTTTGAATTTATTCAAGTGAAACCATTACGAAACTTATGCAGTTGTATGGCTATTGTGAAAACACTGTACCATATTCACTCGCATCTAATTTGCACTTTTTTTCCGGTTTTTGGATTTCAAAAAACCGCCTTCATTTTAAATAGAGTACAGACAAGGTTAAAGATTCTAAACTCCTCGAGTTTAGAAATACAAACTTCAAAGCGAATGAAATTCTGAAAAATGGCGCTAGGAGTCACCATAAGGAACTTTTCTCGTCTAATATAAGCAAAAGTACCACAGTCTAACATGTATGTTAGATTGTGGTACTGCACAGGTGTGCTTTGCAGGTGCAAATATAAATACCAGCACTGAAACTTCTGTGCTCGTAAAAATGAAAGACGAGTCTAATATCCTTTTTATTTTTTCTATTATTGAATTTTAATACACCATCCAACGAAGGAAATAGAACTTTAGTACTGCTCAACTTCAAACATTAGTAGCAACAAAAATAAATTTCTTTACGTAAATACCAACATTACATAAAGCTTTAGGATTCTTGAACGAGTTGCCACATTGTGATTTCTCGTATGGTTTCACCAAATTTTGTGAAGTGCTGGAGTATGTGAACCGTAATGAAGCACTAGGATTTCAAGAAGAAAGTTATTTATTACATTGAAAAAAAGTTCTAATCATGCACCATCCAGGTGAAATGACGTCAATTCAGCAATCAATTGACATCTATTTGAATAAATTGTTTAAGGTTAAGCTTAAACACATGTACACCAACTGCCTTTCGGAAAGTGACAGACAACTGACACCAACGGATCGTGTAAAACATGAAAGTGTGCTAACGGAATGATGATACATGGAAAAGGGCTCCAAATCAGTTTGCGTAATAGGCACTGAAAAATGTTTGATATTGAATGCACTAGATTGTACGAGTAGTACAAAGGAACTGAATAACAAGGAATCAAATTATAGTGATTCAGAATTACCATACCGGTATCTAATTGCTATTATAAACATTTCGTAAAATTTGTACTATAAGTCTAATAACATTGTTTTATATTTCTGCATTTAGTTTCAAAGTTACTTCCATTCTTATTTAGTAACTGTTTAATGTTGCTAAAATAGCCGTACATTTTAAGTCATATCTAAAAGCTACTATGCAAAGCCAACTGGCCAGCCTGTGTTGCATCAATATGCCTGACGCTACAACCACTGCCTTCATGCTACTACTTACATGTTTTTCTATTAGGGGAAGGGATTGTTCCTATGAATCATGATTCATAAATGCCACTCTCTCTTCATCATAAGAATAATACAAATGTAAACATTACGCCATGTAATCTTCCGTGTTAGCTATTACCACATTTAAATTCCATCTGCCTAAAAAACCCAAAAGACGACGACGAACGTGGGAGAATATACATATCACGTTAATGTTTATATTTGTATTATTCTTATGCTGAACGGGAATAGTTAGAAATGAAGCAGGGCAACTGACTTCTAGTAGTGATTTTTAAATCTTCTACGAATATAAATACTGTGCAGACAAGTTATCTGATGTTAAATGTTTGAAAGAAGAAATAAATCTACAAAATACCCTAGTTTAACCCCCCGGAATGCGCAATCTGCACATTAAGTACCTACTTTTCACAGTTCTGAAATGTCTTCGTGGCAATAACAAGTACATACACATCAAATAAACGTGGATTTCTCTATGTCTTAATGTCCTGTCTGTCACTCATGGAATTCTTGATATGTCACTATAAAATTACTTAACATTTACACACCCTACTTTTTAAGAATATTTTTCCCACTTTTTTTACTCTTCCCCTTTGAAAAAAAAAGGGGGGAAAAATGTAATCCTTTCCATTCTAGGACTTCATTATGCAATTATTTTTTATTTCATCAAAATGAAACAGTTTGTAATAGAGTGAAGAAAATTTCTTATTATCTTTTATAACATCTAAAAATATATCTCAAAATGTTTCACAGAAATTTCTTTTAAGGGGAGGGGGGGATATTAAAAAATCCTTTAGATTTTTTTAACCTAAATGAAATTTTAATTTCTTAAATTTTACTGTAATATTGTCATTTGGGATCCATCCCAGATGGCTTTAAATACATGTACCTGAGCTGAAAGATTATTTGGGTTCAAGATTCTGCATATATATTGAGATAAATTGTACAACAAATAAGTACATGTTAGTGGTCCTTAATAAGAGAAGTACAGATGTGCTTACTGAGATTATCTTCCTAAAGATAAGAGCAATAATTTTAAACTTAGTATTATGGCTGAGGATAGATATAATTTATGTTTCTTAAATTGGAAGCTTTTTAGAATAATTAAAACATATTTGTAGAAGCAGTCGGGCACTTATGAAACTAAATCAACTTACATGAAATTACATTCATTTAATTCTGAATGAAGAAAAACACACTTTGCATAACTTAGGCTTTCACTGTTAAAATTTTAGTCATCACAGCACACTTCAAATCATTCCATAGTGAGTAATTGCAGACAACAGGTTACAACTGAAATGTCAGATTAAAATGATGTTAAAAATAAATTTATTACTTAAATAAACAATATTACCTTGTACCAGCACGTTCACAGCTCAGGCGTGATATAACAACAGCACGAGCCTGTCTATGCCCAACATAAACAGTCCTTATTTCAACACTGCCACACATAGCTTTCAGAATCCAATTCGTAGAGCTCACACCAAACCTCAGGAGATGAATGTGAAGCATGCGATTCCTGACCAAAAGGGGAAAAGATTAATAAATACAACATGTTTTTAAAGAAGTGGGAAAAAAAGAAAAGAAAAAAAGAAACAGTATGACTCATACTAAGTCTTTCTCTCTATGGTATTAGTGATTTGCCTAAGAATATCTGAACAATGTAATGCTAGTTCATAATTCCACACCACACCACACACAAACTCCCTGGCTGTTAGCATTCCACTTTACAAAGCTTAATGACATTATTTATGGGTAGACAGGTAGTAGGTCTTTAACTAACTCCACTGTACATCCACATCAATACTCTGCAAGTCACATTGAAGTGTATGGCAGAGGATTCATCGAACTATTTTTATGATATTCAGCTACAGTTCCATTCACTAATAGGGAAAAAAAGAACATCTGAATCTTTCCATTTTTGTATGATTTCTCTTATTTTATTTAGAAGATCATGTCTCCCTATGTAGGTGGGTGCTAACAATATATGTTCGCATTCAGAAGAGAAAGTTGGCGAAAGGAATTCCGCAAATAGATACTGTCACAATGAATAATGTCTTTGTTTTAATGATTTCCACCCCCAACTCGTGCATCATTTTCGTGGCATTCTCTTCCTTATATTGCGATAATACAAAATGAGCTGCCCTTCTCTGAACTTTCTCTAGATCCTCTGTCGGTCCCACTTGGTGGGTATCCCACAATGTGCAGCAATACTTCAAAATAGCATGCACAAGTGTAGTGTAGGCAGTTTCTTTAGTATAACTGTTTTCTAAATCTGATCAGTTCTATCTGTGAGTTTTGTGTGATGCCATTGTACTTTTATTGAGACAGTTGCAAATATTATGAAGGTTGACTTTGTGTACTTTCCTTTGATGAAAAGAAAAAACCAATGGTGCATCTTGTTTTAGATATATTCATATATAAGCTATACAAAAAACACCATTTATATTGTGCTAAGAAATGGCCCAAGTAAAGAAATCTAAGAAATAACCCCAAAGTAAGAGTGCCCCAATAAGGTGAAAGTTCATTTCTTTTTAATTTCACATAAAAGGCCACACTGAAAGTAATGCTTCTGAATGTTTTATCTGAAAACTCTTAAACCTATTAAATACAACAAACTACATTAACAGTCTACAGATTTATTCTTCAGGTCAATATTTACCTATTTCTCAAGTCACCCTTACAAATACGTTTCTCCAAACAATAGACAAGTTTGTTAATACTGTCATTGTAGAATGTTTAAATTTGTTGATGGAATCACAACCCTACATCCACTTGCACTTGTTTCATCACTGCCAAAGCAAAGCTCTCAGATGTGTTCTTTAACTTTTACAAACAGATTCAAATTTATGGGGTCACTCAAGTGTAGTCTGGCATTGTCATGTCGAAGGAGAGGGTTCTCCAATGAGTTCATCAGACTGATTCCAATGATTCTTGTCAGTTGGCGTACATGGTCTCCCATTCCAAGCTCTGTTACATAGGTTGAGAATGGTACCACAGTCTCCTGCATTATAAGCATCAAAAAGCCGACAAGGACACTACACTTGTCAGTACAATAATCACCATGCACAGCTTCCATTCTTTTAAGGTTCTCAATCAGAGGCACATTTTCCATAACTAGAAACTCTCTTACAGTTAGTTTCTCATGCGCTGACAGTTATGTGAGACACTACCATCTTACATGCTACAGTTCCGAGCCGTCTAACACCACAGAGGATTGCAAGTTGCTTTATGAAAGTGGGAAAGTTAACAAGTAATATTTAGGATTCTTAATATCTCTATGGATACTGAGAGCAGAATAAAAAAATTCGGAGACATTATTTTTCAGCAATGAAAAATGATAAAATGGTGAGGATAAGTTGAGTTATCTACTATATTTCCTGGGAGATCTTACCTCAATGCCACCTATGTACAGCTTCAATTATACTTCGCAAACTACCACCTAATCTGTGTTAAGCGTTTGATTCCCTAGTCAAGACTTTTCCATATGGATTTGAGACTTAGGAAAAACAACATTCAGTAGCCAAGTGTTTTAACTGACCATATAAAAGAGCAATCCTATAGTGGCCAGAAAGGGGTCTCGAGGCAAAATTTTTAAGAAGATCTGAAAATTTGCTCATTTTTGTTTTTGGAGGTCTGTATATTTCAACAATGCCATCTGAAAATTCTCCCGGAAAAAATTTCAATTTTGCTTTTTTACCTGCTAATAACATGACAAATTATGCCTTTTCAGAGGCAATATTGTAGGAAGTGGAGAAGAAGTAGATGAGGATGAAATAGGAGATACTATACCAAGAGATGAATTTGACAGAGCACTGAAAGACCTAAGTCGGAACAAGGCCCCTGGAGTAGATGACATTCCCTCAGAGCTACTGAAGTCTCTGGGAGAACAAGCCATGACATGCCCTGATGAACTGTTTACATAAATAGCAGGTTAATTAGTCTTAAAACTAAATTGAGCAGTTAAATAGAGAGGTGACTCCTGGAGACAATGTCTTAAACCTGCTGATAACAAATAGATCAAAACTTTTTGACTCAGTTTGCATACATTAGGAAATCAGTGATCATAAGGCCGTTACAGCATCAATGAATACAGTTGTAATGACAGTGAAAATCCTATTTGACTTTTGTGTGTGGTACAGATGTAAAAAATGCAAAAGTGAAGAAATGCAGTAGTGAGGAAAACATCAAAATATCAAAAATATGAGTAAATGAATTTATCTATTTCCTCTTAGTAGTAGTAGTAGTAGTAGTAGTAGTAGAAGAAGAGGTTACTCAATGAGAAGTTCTTCTCAATGTCTTGACATTTCTTTATAACAGTATTTAAAGAAGTTGGTGGAATTCCAAGAGAGGCAGTTAACTGTACACGAGTTGCTATATTAGAACTAGTGAGAACGCTCGTCGTTTTTTGTTCAAATTACTGTTCATGTTTGAAACCAGATTTTTCACTTGCACTTCTCATAAATGCATATAACATCATCAACAACAATGAACTTTCAATATACATATTCTGCTTTCCACTATCTGTGGACTGTTAGGGTCAGTAGTTGTTTTTATAATTTTGGCATGTTTAAAATTTATCTGTTGAGAAAAAAAATAAAAGTATCATACATCATAGTTTTCTGTTGGAAAAGCACAATACACAAATAGAAGAGCATTGTAGTATTGCATTGTACTCCCTCAATACTTGATATAACACCGTAATTGAAAAAATAAAATAAATGGATAAAAAAGGCAATGTGTTATTGAGAATATTTCTGTCTATTGAATTACAAAGTGTACTTGTAAAATGAAGTCTGATTTAAAATGAGTGGTGGCTTTACATTTCTGCAGGTTCCAATGAGATTTATTGTTTAGCCAATATTCAAATCAAATGTGATGTTAGAAAGCTTACTACAGTAACCCTTTGTGCACATGCGAGAGTTATCCCTGCCTAGGGTCTATTGGGCATGGGTTGATACAATGGACTTTCGAACTGCATCTGCTAATTTCTGGTTCTGTCACTAGATGGCTGTTGTGCAGGTCTCTGGTTGTGCTAGACAAATACTGGAGAGTCTACAAATATCATTCATGGTGGGTCTTTGCATACCACTTAACAAAGGCAGTTTGAACATTGTCTTTGGTGTCACTTATAACTCATTCAGTCACACCAAAGTAAAGCAAAACATCAAGTAAGAATGTAGAATCAAGGTAAACATTACTAGGAATAAATGTAAAATTTGGAAATTTTTAGGAATGCTATTATGGGTTATTCACAGGGAATAGGAATTTCTGGTGTAAAATCGTCAGAAACGTAAAATCGAAGAATGAAAAATCAAAGTTCCACTGTATCGAGAAAGGTGGGAAGGTATTCCTGTTTAGAAAAGTGGAAAGGCGCATATTTCAGAGAACTTGACTGCTCAACATGAAGTATTGTCTCTAACACTGATAGTGTTGAGCATCTGCGTGCAAAATTCAAGAGCACCATACAATACATTTTAGATAGGTATGTGCCAAGTAAAAAAATTATGAGATATGGGAAAGATCCTCAGTGGTTCAATAACTGAGTTAGGAAACTGTTAAGAAAGAAAAGAGAATTTCACTAGAAATATAAACGTAGCCAAAGTTTTGCAAACAAGCAAAACTTAAAGATGCCATACAAGAGGCGTTCAGTGATTTGAGACCGATGTTTAGTGTTCTGACTTGGCAGAAATTCAGGTTCTACATAAAATTGGTAAACGGTTTCAAACTAGATATCCGGGCAATCTATAACCATAATGGTGTTGAAACAGAGGATGACACACAAAAGGCTGAAATACTACATGCCTTTTTCCAGAGCTGTTTCACAGAGGAAGACTGCACTGTAGTTCCTCCTATAAGCCATTGCACGAACTACAAAATGGCAGATATTGGAAATAAATGTCAGACAGGTAGAAATGCATCTGAAATTGCTCAATGGACGAAAGGCTGCTGTACCTGATGGAACGTCAATTTCATTTTACACAGAGTATGCACAGCAACTTACCCCCTACCAGCAGCAGTGTACTGAAGGTCTCTGAACAAAATAAGTATTCCTAAGGAATTGAAAAAGCAAAGGGCACTCTCATTTTCTAGAAGGGTTGTCTGTCTAACATCAGTCAGTTGCACAATTTTGGAACATGTTTTGTCTTAAAGTATTATGACATTTCTGGAGACGGAAAGTCTCATTTGTACATATCAATGCGGTTTCCAAAAACAGGATCCCATGCAGATGTTGTATTTCTTTACTTCTGCTAGACATTTGATACCATACCACATCATCACCAGATTAATAGAGTAAGCGTATGGAATATCAGACCAACTGTGTAACTGGATTGTGGGGTCTCTAGGTAACAGAACACAGCATGCCATTATCAACACAGATAAGTCTTCTGATGTGAAAGTGGCTTCAGGCGTGCTTCAGGAGAGTGTTATAGGACCATTGATTTTCTCAATATATATAAATGACCTTGTAGATAACATTGGAAGTTCAAAGAGGCTTTTTGCAGATGATGTAATTTATCAAGAAGTCGTAACACTGGGATATAATAATCTGCACGATCGGTTGTGACAAACAATATGACAATTTGTTTCAAGGTAAGTGCAAGTCATGTTTTTTAAGTAAATACCATTTTGCCACATCATATTTAACTCAGCCACCAAATAAATACTCATGCCTTCTACAAACACGCATGCATCTCAAAACTACCACGCTGCGATGACGTCACGGGTCAAAGCCGACGGGTGGAATCACATCCTATAAATGAGCCCTAATTTTACAGATGAAGAAAGGAAGATTAGGGTTTAACATCCCATCAATATTGTGGTGATTAGAGACAAAGCACACACTCTGGTAGTTTTTGTCAGGGATACGGAGGTAAATATGTCATGTCGTACCATTTGCCTGGAGTGATTTAGGAAAATCAGGATGGCTGGAGGTGGGTTTGAACTGCCCTCCTCTCAAATGTGAGTCCAGTGTGTTACCACCACACGACTTCACTCATTAATTTCAGAAAAAAGAAACAAAATACATTTTCAATAAATGCAAGGAGACTGCTTTCAAAGTTTTCATACAAAAAGGAAATCTCACAGAAAGGTATGACAGGTCTCAATTGCACAGTGAGCACTCCACTGTACTTCCTTTCGTAAATAAAAGTTTCAATAAATTTTTGTATTTTATGACAACAGACACTGTTCTTTATGAGACAAAAGAAATTTCAATTTTTCTGATTTGTAAATAATTCATTAAGCAAAGGGTTTAAGAAACTAATTCACAAATAAAATAAAATATAAATTCAAATCATATTGGTACCAAATGGGTTAGACAGTGTACAGAATAGTGATTAACAGATTACTGAATCAGTTAACTTATTAATGTAGTTATAAGAAGTGTTGAGAACTTCAGTAAATACTAGCAAACAGAGGAAACACTGAACAGAAATTTGTCATAGAAGCAAAATTTCTAGTGCTGGTTTGAGCTTGCATACCTAAAAAAAAAAAAATTACAGTCATCTCTTTTGTATTTTCTAAAATCATTGTTTGCCTTTTAATTACTATCTACAATTTTCATTCTTAACTCCTTACCAGAAAAATCTGTTGTCAGTCTCGCTCGTTCTTTGTCTTCGTTGGGCACAGAGAGTTATGTCAAGGCTCTCATTCGATGATGACCAAGAGAAGTAAAAAGTACCAGAATTCAGCAGTTTTCTGACTTCTGAAACACGTTCCTCATCTTGTGGCTGGTTCCGTAGGGATACAAATGTAGTCTGAGTGATGCGAAAAATTTCCGAGTCTGCAATCTTCCCTACTGATACGCATCCTGTTACCATTACCAAGTACAATACTGTACTTTCTCCTGCAACGCAAAAAATTTGAATTACACAACAAAGAAATTCAAACAATACACACACACACACACACACACACACACACACACACACACACACACACACACACACACAGGGAGTAGGGGGGGGGGGGGGAGGGGGAGGGAGAGAGTTTATGATGGAGGGCTTTGTCCAAATGTTCAGTAATTATTAACTTTTCCTCAAATCTAAGATACTCAGTGGCTCCAATACCTCAAATATGTATAATCGATCCTTGGTTTTCCACTAGTTTAACAATCAAGAGATTTATTAACTTTAAAAAAACAGCAGCAACAATGGAGGACATACAGGTTCTCTCTGATGAGACCAAATTAGCAATATTTTCTACATATATACTCCACAATCCGCCATAACGTGCATGGCGGAGGGTACACTGTACCACTATTAGGCACTTCCTTTCCTATTCCACTCCCAAATAGAACGAGGGGAAAAAGTAATGTCTATATGCCTCTGTACGAGCCCTAATTTCTCTTATCTTGTCATTGTGATATTTACACAAAATGTAAGTAGGCAGCAAGAAGATCGTTCTGCAGTCAGCTTCAAATTCCAGTCCTTTAAATTTCCTGAACAGAATTTCTCAAAAATAATGTCATCTTTCCTCCAGCGATTCCAATTTGAGTTTCTGGGGCATTTCTGCGATACTCGTGCATTTGTCAAACCTACCAGTAATTAACATAGCTGCTCGCCTCGTTTTAAGAAAAAAAGGAACAAATAATGCAATGTTGTTGAAGCTTGGAATAAAATCCTTATAATTCAAACAAATACTGGCATAAATTCAGCATTCGTTTTTAAGATTTGGGAGAGGTGGTGTTCATACCACGTGCACCAAAGTAATTTTGGCATTTGTTACAGCAGGTCACATAGTGTCTAATGTATCAGAAGTCTACATAGTCATACTTGCATTTTCTTCAGTCTCCAGTCTCTAAAAATCCCAGGTGACCAGATGTTCGAGAGTCGTGAAAATACGTCAGTAGATCTGGCCATAGATGAACCGGGTTGACGAGTAACCATTTCTGTCATACCTTATACAACGGTCTGTTAACTGGGATCTTCTTTTGGCAAGTTCCTCCCTTTAGGCTTATATGGTTTTCAACAGCATTAGCTTTTTTTAAGAGCAGTGAGAACAAATTTCAATTACATTGTTATGTTCCACCAAAGAATTCCTCAAAAGGCAGTTGTGGTTCTCATGTTTGTGTCCCTTTTTGAATAACACCCTGAGATCACACTTCTGAAGCCTCAGAACTCATCTTGCCAATCGACTTGGAGTCTTCCAGCTAATCAGCCAGTAGAAATACTGGTGATCTGCCACAATGGTGAATGATTTCCCAAACAAGTTTGGCAAGAAGATTTTTATGGCCCAAACACCTGCAAGGCACTATTACTCTGTACTAGAGTACTTCACATCAGACTTGTCATGTACTCTGGAATCGTAACCTGTTACCATCATATCACCTACCTCAATTTGCACGAGAACTATACTTAATACCAAAACCACAAATGTTGGTGTGGAGATTTGTAATTGAAAATCTTGCCATTCAATTGGAGACTATGATAGCACCTTCTTAACAACAAGGACAGGTCTTTCTTACACCTAGATCCAGGAAAATTTGACATCTATCTGCAGTAGTTACTGGAAGCGACGTGCCTTAGTATAGAAGTCCTTTATGAATACCCGGTACATTGGGTACATTCCAAAGAAACTTCTCACATCAAAAATGCATCTAGTGAGAAAATTTTTAATTGCTCTTAATTCATCTCATTCAGGAGAACTTCAAGGTAATTCAGTAAATACCCCAAGGTTATTTCTAGGACAAATTTGTGTGCAGGCCTGCAGTCTGAACATATTTCAGCATGGTTGACAGGTATATGTTCAATAGCTTGTTAAAAATGACAAAACCATCAACATAGCAAACAGGGCCACCCACATAGCAAACAAGAACAGAGGCGTTATGTTTCATGGTGTTCCCAGGAGCTGGTAGAGAAAACCGTCATCCCAGACAGAGCCACGCTCCTCTATTTAAGCCTTTAAACAATTGAGGGGCGGCTGGTTTCCCAGAGGTTACCTATTAATGACTGTTCTAGATCTAAAGCCACACACATCAGTAGGCTGAACATCTTAAGACTAATTTTTAAATAGATTCCTGTCCCCGTGTCCCACAACATTCCACTGCTATGCCATATTTTGTGGCCACTGAAGCATGCCCAGAGCTTAAGGTGACAGGAATGACGACACTCACCAGTGCCCGGCCTGGGGAACACAATTTCACTAAGCCTGTAAGCAGCAAACAAATGCTGATCATCCTGGGGCTTCTTTAACATTTTCTCTGCGGCTGACGCTTATAAGCGTCCGGGCTCAACGTAGGATAGCGTCAGCCGCAGCAAAAGTGTTAAAGAGGTCTTGTTGGTGAAACAGTATGTCAAATAATGGCCCCTTTTTAGTACATAGCATTTATATCTTGTAGGGACAATGAGAAATACAAAGTTTGTGAGCTGGGTTACAAGGCCAGGCAATTTGGGTGTTGGTGTTAGGGCTGGGGTGAGAGGGGGGATTGGGAAAAGTAGGAATCTTAATTATATGCTTTTTTAAGTTTATTTAAAAAGGTTGTTTACACTTTTTCTGTGTAACTTAATTTGGGTTTACATGGAGTTTGGCATAAGATGGGAGAAATTGAGGTGAATACAAAAAAAAACAACATTTCAGCACTCAAAGTGGTATCAATACCAGTCTTACACCTTAGCTTGTTTGCCATTTTCAGAACCATTTTGTGGAGTTAATTTTAGTTGTATATGGCCAGGAGGAAAAAATCAGTCCCATGAGTTCCTCATCCTGCAGATACCACTCTTTTATGGTTAATTGACATTGTGGAGTTCAGTTTAGTTATTTAAGTTAATTGATGAAAATGGCACCAATTTTAATGCATTTTTAGAAGATTTATGCAACACGAGGGTTTTTATTGTCATTACTACTACTATTATTATTACACTGCTGGCCATTAAAATTGCTACACTACAAAGATGACATGCTACAGATGTGAAATTTAACTGACAGGAAGAAGATGGTGTGATATGCAAATGATTATCTTTTCAAAGCATTCACACAAGGATGGCGCCAGTAGCGACACCTACAATGTGCTTAGATGAGGAAAGTTTCCAACTGATTTCTCATACACAAACAGCAGTTGACCGGCGTTGCCTGGTGAAACGTTGTTGTGATGCCTTGTGTAAAGAGGAGAAATGCATGTTTGCAACATTGATAAAGGTTGGATTGTAGCCTATCATGATTGCGGTTTATCGTATCGCAACATTGCTGGTCGCAATTCAATGTCTGTTAGCAGAATATGGAGTAGGTGGGTTCAGGAGGGCAATACAGAATGCTGTGCTGGATCCCAACGGCTTCGTATCACTAGCAGTCGAGACGACAGGCATGTTATCGGCATGGCTGTAACAGATCATGGAGCCAGATCTCAATCCCTGAGTCAACAAGTGGGGATGTCTGCAAGACAACAATCATCTGCACAAACAGTTTGACGATGTTTGCAGCAGCATGGACTATCAGTTCGGAGACCATGGCTGCGGTTACCCTTGACGCTGCATCACAGACAGGAGCGCCTGCAATGGTCTACGCAACAACGTACCTGGGTGCACAAATGGCAAAACATCATTGTTTTTTTGGATGAATCCAGGTTCTGTTTACAGCATCTTGATGGTCGCATCTGTGTTTGGCAACATCGCGGTGAACGCACATTGGAAGTATGTATTCGTCATCGCCATACTGGCATATCGCCCGGCATGATGGTATGGGGGTGCTATTGGTTACACGTCTCGATCACCTCTTGTTTGCATCTACAGCACTTTGAACAGTGGACGTT
The DNA here is from genome assembly GCA_026315105.1 of Locusta migratoria. Lineage (NCBI taxonomy): Eukaryota > Metazoa > Arthropoda > Insecta > Orthoptera > Acrididae > Locusta > Locusta migratoria. Next base: position 38,396,329 of record CM048755.1, on the reverse strand, counting down.
ACATTTCAGATGTGTTACGGCCAATGGCTCTACCCTTCATTCGATGCCTGTGAAACTCTACATTTCAGCAGGATAATGCACAACCGCATGTTGCAGGTCCTGTAGGGGCCTTTCTGGATACGGAAAATGTTCAACTGCTGCCCTGGCCAGCACATTCTCCAGTTCTCTCACCAATTGCAAACGTCTGATCAATGGTGGTCAACAACTGGCCCGTCATAATACGCCCGTCACTACTCTTGATGAACTGTGGTATCATGTTGAAGCTGCATGGGCATCTGTACCTGTCACGCCATTCAAGCTCAGTTTGACTCAATGCCCAGGCATATCAAGGCCGTTATTACGGCTAAAGGTGGTTTTCTGGGTACTGATTTCTCAGGATGTATGCACCCAAATTGCGTGAAAATGTAATCACATGTCAGTTCTAGTATAATATATTTGTCCAGCGAATACTCATTTATCATCTGCATTTCTTCTTGGTGGAGCAATTTTAATTTCCAGTAGTGTATAACCATTACTATTATTTTATGTAGAATATCTTTGTATCAAGGGTGGTGGTATATTGGGACAAGAATAGGACAACCTCCCAGGGAGGGGGGGATTGAAGACATCTTTGTGCCATATCTGTAGGTGTATGAATAATATTCTCTAATTATTATTTTGAAAACATTTTAGAGCTGAAATTACTGTCTGTTCATTACAGTTGTACAGATGATATCATAGCTGCCACATTGGATTTACACATATCATTTATGTATGATACTGGATGACACTATGGGTCAAAGCTGACACCTTGAACCAAAAATTAGGTGTTCACTCACAGATGCTATAACAATAAAAAAACAATCACAGCTATCACCAAAATACAACATACTGTCTGCATAAAACAGTGTAAGAGCTGCAATAAGTGCCCTCCTAGCTCTGTTTAGTCACAGGACAAGACCAGATGCTAAGATTTCTTTATTACTGAACACAATGTGTCTGAATTTGCCAAACAGTTTTAATTCTTCACACAAAAAAGTAGGCTACAGTCACTCACTGGATCCCCCCTGAAATCTATTTTCTAGTAAAAGACAGTACTGTACTGCAGTCAAAGGTTTAGGTTGGAAGGCAATAATTGGTTGAGAGTTGAAGACAACAAACACAGAACAAAAAACACACATTGTTGTAAGAAATTGACAAGTAGAAAGACTAACACGAATTTAAATATCATACTTTACCACAATTATCAAACTTTTACAGGGCAACTGAAGCAAGGGATATCACCTATCAACTTTGACCTGTGACATAAGCATGTTGTATTGTATTACATCACCGTCCGGATTCAGAATGTCTTTATTTACAGGTTGTGTGTTGAAGTGTGTGATGGCTGTTAATAGTTTGAATGAGCTCTGTTTTCAGATAGGCAGTCAGTTACTTGATGTTAGTGTCATCTGCAATGGGTGGGACAGAATTTCACTGTTGGTTTTCAGGAAGTGAGTGTTATAATGTTTTCTGTTGGTTTTTGGACTGTACGTCCATTACCTATTAATATTGGTGCGTTTCCTTTTCTGATTACTATTTAATATTTTCATACTTTCTACCATGTACTTCACTGTTCTCCCTATACACTGAATATTTGTTTAGTTATGAATATAAGAAATACAATAGTGCGGCTCCGTAGCACAGCGGTAGTGCGCCCAGACTATAAATCCGAAGGTCGCAGGTTAGATCTTTGCCAGGTCCTAGGATTTTTATCTGTCACTTTCCACTTCTTTCACCGCTGGCAGTGTTGCTGATGTGAAAAATATAGAGTAGCACCATAGTTTGGCACCCACGTTAAACTGTAGGTCCCCCTATAACTGGCTGGGTAAGTAAGTTCGAAGGTCGGAGGAAGGCAATGGCATACCACCTACAAACAGGACCATGCCTAGTAAAGCACTGCAGTGTTCAAACCAATCTTCAGATTGTTGATTGCTTTACCTTACCTTAATATAATATATGAATTGAAAAGATTTATATTTTGTTATGGATGTGTCATTACTCTTTACAATGCCAACTGATCAATTACGTTCACCCGTCCACATAGCAACTACTATGATCACAGGACTTTTTGATTGTTTGCAATGGCAACAGAATGGCTGAACACTATACCAAAATATGCCTTTTTTGTGCACAGTGAAAATTTCATAACTATTTTTCTTTTTTCAAAACAGTATCTGTATCTTGCTGTCTCACACAGTGCACACAAACAACTGACTCACAATGCTTCATTTTCATTATCTCTCTCAGCAACCACCAACTTTACTGTGCATAAACACTGGCACTATTCTAGACTTTTACCACTCATTTTGTATGGTATGCTTTTTATTGTTGCTGTTGTTGATAGTGTAGAAAGGTTTTTGGTGTACTAAGTTTAGGTATCTTGCAAATGGTGGGGTGGGGGGAATGGATGGTATCACTAACTTCACTTGAGGTGTATTATATGTAAATTGACGTATTTGATAAAGCATGTGGCGATTTTTGGTTGTTCTGTTTTTCTTGTGCTTATTTCGTAACTGTTCATTTGCGTGCCAGAATGTACTACTACCCCAATTTTTTTCCCTTTTAGTATGTCCCCACCCAAAACTCCGTAATTCCCGCAGTTTCATTATTTTATTGTATATGTGGACACTTTCGTGAGTTATATAATTTGTCAATGTTTAGATTAGATTCCATTGAAATATGGGTTTTCTACCACGTGACAAAGCAGACAGGAGGCATCGAGATCTTCAGTATTGCCAGTTTTACTTACACTAGTGTAGCTTGCTAATGTCAGCAATTATCATTGAATGTCTTTTCAAACCGAATCACAAAGAATGAGGAGTATAATCTATGTTGACCATGAAATAATGAATGCTGTTGCCGTTCTATGGTTGACAGGTTCTTGTATGCAGGCTATGATTACATGGTAATTAAATAAGCTCATAAAAAGAAAGTTGTACCAATATGTGCACTAAACAGCTGCATCAGTAAGAAAATTCAACAGTGCAAGTTTTTCTGCTTTCACATTCACTGACTTCATAAAGTCACAATCAATCCTTTATCTCGCACTATGCTGCCGATCAACTTGACACAACCACCAGTTTTCCTGACTTGTATTTTCCAGCTAAAAATTGGTTGGCATACAAGAATAGGCATTGCCAACACTTGAATTCTACTTTGAACAATGCGTGAATAGCCCATTGTAGACTATCCTGAAGGTTATGGGGTAATGGATGTATATCGAATTCTTTTCTTCATATGTAATGCACTTTTTGTTATAAATACTGGTAAATAAAACAACAAAGTAAATTGATAAAAGATTTATTACATAATATAGATCCTTAGTTTTTTGGTGCAGATCATGTGCTCACACCAACAGCTTACTTCGTTTTATTTTCTGTTAGCGGAGTGTGTGTTTCTTAACTAACTTTTGGGTTTTTCAACCCAAATCTCCTAATTCATTTGATGGTTCTATTAGCTTGTTGATAACATTACCATAGTTATTAGTTGCTTGCATCACTCATCAGTTGTTTATTGAGGTTTGATTCACTGTCATTGGTCAATTGGTTTGGTAGCACACTTAACTAATGACTTAATTCCTCTAAAAGCAATATGAGCATTGAATGTATATATTTTACAAATATATGTGGTCAAGTGTGTGGCAAAGATTCTGCAAACTTTCTTTAATTACACACACTCAAGTTCTTCCATTATTTTGACATGTTCACACTACAACTCATACTTACAGCCAAATTAATGATCTAACCAGAAGATTGTTTTGATTTCTGCCTGTAACTAACACAGAAAATAGTAGATAACTGTGAATATGCCAGTGAATACATGAGTAACATACATTACCTCTAATCCAACAGGAAAAACTAATTGGGCTATACAAATATTTACAACAGAACAAAGTTAACATATACCACTCACCTTTAATTGGAAACTTTCATTGATTACCAATTCAGATATTTACATATACTTTCAGTATATCAAAATTAAGCTGCTATTCTCTTAGGAATTAAAAAACTGCTTTAAGACTATAATGGAACTGCACACATCTCATAGTGTCAGACAGACTCATAACATGCAATAAGAATAGTGCATCACAGCGTTTAAGTTCACACAAAATACATAGTCAGAAAATGGTTTAAAATCACAAGAACAGCTGATCCTTTGGACACCTTCCCTCTATGCGACTTTGTGTGCAAACAGACTGGATAAATGATCTACTGTCAGACTTTTGTAAAATAATGCAAGTAAAATATTACAAAAGGTATACTTTAACACTTCAACAAGAAACTTAGTATAGATAATAGTGATAATCATGACAAGGACCAAAAATGCCTACTGCCTAGACATTAAGAACTGTACGGTTTGAAGTACTAAAAACCGTAAACATGTCAATAAGGATACAGATTTTACCTGCATTGAGCTGCAGGACTCCAAGGCAGCCGTAAGCATCCAGCAGTTTTGTGTACTGACGTTTAACCGATTCCACCTCTAACGGAGCTGAAACAAAATCACATTCGGTTCAACTTCTCTCTTTCTGCTGGTATGTTTTCACGCTATGCATAAGTTGTCAATAACTCTTTTTAACAATTTCTTTAGCATTTAAAATAACCAGAAACTTAAATAGGCTAGGAGATCACGGGCATAACAGCTATGCTTTCTGTAAAGCCTCTGTCATCACTATCAGTCAATAACATTGTCAATAACAATGAACAAGAAACCGTATCCAGTCACTGGGCACAAATAATAAACACACAAGAAATACTTACACAATACCGCTACTGCCTGTGATTCGAAAAGGAGAGACTCTTCCCTGTTTCTCTGCTCGAGCAGAATACTGTACGGCTTCGGTGGATTCACTTTTTCAGAAACTTTAAAGCCTTTTCCCATTGCCATGATTTTCTGTTGTTGATAAAACAGCGATATACTATAAATAAAGTTTACGTTCACGTGACACTAAAAGGAATAGTTGTCCTTGTCAGAAGACGGCTCGCGTCAATCGGTAAGCGGAATTTTGACATCTGTTTTCATCCAACCACAACACATTCCCGCCCCCCTCATACACATACATGCAGTCCCCCACTCTCTCCACTTTAATCTCTTTGACTAATAAAGAGGTGATGTTCGTGTTAAAGAATCAAGTAAAGATACCATATATCAAAGATAATTAGCAAGTTTTCGAAATGTATATTGTTTCTCACTTTTGAAAATATTATACATTATGAATTATGGAAATCTACTACATTCACGAGTGTAAAATTGAGCATACTTTTCATTCCAATTGATCAATATTTATTTCCTAATTCATCCGTAGACAATTCTGTACATATGCTATTGTCAATTCACACGCAACCTGTTTACATAGACTTCCAAAACCGGAATTCGTAAACCGATTTCCCAATTCCGCTTTTGGTTGGTCATGTAAACACTCCAAAATCTTTTCTGGAAATCCACTTTCGCAAAGCGGTTTTCCATTTCCACAATTGGTTTTAGTACCCATGTAAACGCAACCGAAGCGTTCTTGGCTTGTCAAATTCTGTTTTCTTGTTAAGAATTTTCGTCACATTAGACAGAGTGACAGTTTATACAATTAAATACAAGTATAAATATTGGAGTGAGGATAATCTGTGTACTGAAGTAAAGAAATATAGCAACTGTGTGAAAGTAAATCAGGAACTGAATCAGCTGTTTTTAGCCGCCAGATTCCGGCAGTAACATATAAACACGACAGCGAAAAACGGTTTACGAAATTCGGTTTTTATCTTCCAGAAGGTGAGTTGCATATAAACGGAGTGACTGTCCGTCACGTCACGTTCTGTCAGAACATGCCACAATGCATTTCTAATGGCGGATTTGACACTGTCTGTTACCTGACCATCGCGCCCACGTGACGTCATGTGAACTTCTCGCGAGGAAAGTTTTGACGGAACCGTCGTCTGCTAACATCGAAAGTTAACCATTTTCATCATAGTGACTCATGTCATATTAGGCTCTTACACGAATTACACGCAACAGTACCTTCTTAATTTTTAATTTGTTGTTATGCTTTGTGTCAATGGTAAAATTCAAATGTTTCATGACGCCTTTTTTTCTTTCAATTGAAGGCCAATTCACACTGTCCGTCACGTCACGTCACGTCACCGTCCGTCAGAACATTCCGCAATGTATTTCTAGTGGCGGCATTCACACTGTCCGTCACCGAACCGTCACGTCACGTCAACGTCCGTCAAGCTATCTCGAGAAGAATGTTTTGACGGAACGGCCGTCTGCTAACATCGGAAGTTAACCTATTTTCGTCACGCGAATTACATGTTGCAGTCGACGATTGCACTGTTTATATGCAAATGTGTCTTATTCATATTTGTGTTGTTGTTATACCTCGTTTTAGGGGTAAATCTCAAATGTTTCATAACGACTTAAATATTTTTGTCAATTGAGTGCCGAGGTCAGATATCTGAAACCAAAAAATGGTTTATGTTACGTAACAATGTAACAGAAACGACTGAACCAAACTGTTTATTTGAATAAGATTGTAATTTGATTACGCATTTTTCATTAAATAACACTTTAAATGAAAATGTCAGTTCTAATGAAAGACAAAAATTCAGTTGTTTACGACGGTACTAACAATGTCAGCGAGCAAATCGTAATGGTTAAAGTATACAGGCGCTATTTATGCCCTTACAAGTATGGTTTGATGTCTTCTTATGTTTGTTTTTTCGATTGGAAATAGATGTCGATATTTTGAAATGTTGTTTCAGTTCCCAGTAAGTTGGCCAAAAACATACACTGTAAAGTTTTCTTTGGTCGTTAATATCATTTAGCGTTGTTGTTCCCCCTTTCTAGTATTAAACTATGACTTTCTACATAACAGATCGCCACTCATAGCCTCAATTTCATCATCGCGTATTGAGATGGATGAATTGACGTGACGGACTCGAACGGACAGTGTGAATACAACTTGACGTGACGGTTCCGTGACGTGACGTTGACGTGACAGACAGTGTGAATTGGCCTTGAGTGTCCTTATCAGTGGCAGACAAAGGGGGGGGGAAGGAGCGGAGGGGGTGGACCGCCCCAGGCCTCCGGTCTAGGGGGGTCTCCAAATACCTCAAAAGCAAGTTTTTTTCTTTTCTTTCGGGAGTCCGCTTGGCATCTCGTTCTGCTGGGGCCTCCACAAATCTCGAAAGCTGTCCCGAGCCTCTCTCATCCTGGGAAGGCCTCCAATTCTTTTTTATAGTAATACATGCATTTCCAATTGGTCAGCAGGGAGGGTGGGGGGGGGGGTTCATTTTGTTTTGCCACCGCCCCGAGCCTCCAACAGCCTTAGACCGTCACTGGTCCTTATAAAGGTGAGGTCGGATGTCTGTGTAGAAAAATGTTTTATGTTTTATAATACCATAAGAGAAAAGAGTGAACCAAACTGTTTATATGAATAAGACTGTAAGTTGAAGATACAATTTTCATTAAAATACGTTTTGAATTAAAAGTCTGTGCCGATGCAGGAGAAAATCGCGATTGTTAATTACCTTATTAACAGTGTAAGGGGGAAAATGGTAATGGATGAAATAAACAGGCTCCATTTACTCTCTTATAAATAGTGTTTGCTGTGTTTGTATGTTTACATTTTAGCAAGAAAATAGATGCTGACATGTTGAAAAATTGTTTCACTTCCCAGCACTTTACCACACTAATTTGACCAAAACCACAGTTTATAAAGTTTGCTTTGGCTGTCAATAAAATTTAACGTTGTTGTTTTCTCAAATCCAGTATTAAACTATGAGTTTTGCTTAACAGGTCGCCACTCATAACCTTACTTTCAACACTGTATGTTAGGCTAAGAGAATTGTCCTGACAGGCAGTGTTAACCTCATGATGTGACGGTGTCATGACATGATATTGACGTGACGGACAGTGTGAACTGGCCTTTATGGTGCCATAATGTACAACTACAATTTATGTGCAAGCATAAGGATAACAAGGATAGCGGCACTCAAGGTACAAATATATACACAACACAATGCAAACGAAATAATACCTAAGATACAATGAACTGGAAATCAAATTAATACACATAGAAGGCTAAGTCACACTGTCCGTCACGTCATGTCACATCACGATCTGTCAGAACATTCGACAATATTTTACTAAAGACGGCATTCACTGTATCCGTCACTGGACCATCACGTCAGGCACGTTGCTTGCCCGCATGGTGCCTGCATTCGAACGACATTTTGCCGTCACCCACCCCCTAAAAAACCATTTTTTTCTACACTCGTATAAAGACGAAACATTTCCATTTTCGTGATATAAAATTTCTTTAATAATAATTTTTACAAAAAGAAAATCCATAAACATACTAATTCATTAGCTATTGCATATAATTGAGAGTCATTGCTGGCAAATCCAAGAATACTTTAATTCTAGTTAGTTTGCAGACTTGAGTTAAAGTTTCTTCGACACTTACATGTATTCACACAAATTGAACTCTTTTTGCTTTCATAATCGCAAAATCTTCTATTATCTGTCTAGTATCAAAACTGTCCAAGATCTCATGTTCTATTGAAATAATAGCCAAATTTGTAAGTCTCTGTTGATGTATTGTTGATCTTAGATAATTTTTAATTTAGAAAATGATGTTTCACCTGATGCAACTGAGAATGGCAGAGTAAGAAATATTCTTATCGCTATTGTTGTGCTCGGAATAGTTGATATTAAATCATTTTTACAATGATATTGAAGAATTGTGTATGGCTCACAAGACTGATTTTCTAGGAAATGCAGCCTTAAAGCGTTAATTTCATTGTACAAATCAGTACCGTCAATGTCAATTTCATTCCTTGAATGGTCTTTAAGTTTCATACACAAATCCTTACAACATTTCAGCAGTTCTTCCTTAGGTTAACTAAATAATGTACTACTGAAAAACCCAAAAGCGTCGTCTAAATTTTGTAACTGTTCAAATATGTTTGTTAAGGAAATTTGATCTAGAATTCGAAAAAAAAAATCTCTACTTTGAAATTCATTTTGGGGTCTAACAAAACTTCATCATGGTGGTCATATTGAAACTGAGTCGGTTTTTTTTTTTTTTTTTTTTTTTTTTTTTGACCAAAGTATATTTACTGGAGGGAAACTTGCTTCAGCATTTAGTTTTTTTACCACATTGGTAGCTTCCTTTAAAACCATGTCAAAGTTTTCATCTGTGCGATATTGTGTAAATTTATCAATCAAGCTCTTTAACAAATTGATCCATATCTGAGTATTAATTGTCGGGTTTTGCATCATTTCACTTAAAGAATTAATTTCACTCAGTACATTGTGCTATTACAGATACAGGGAGAAGCTGATTGTTTCCATGTGAAAGGCAGGTTTTGCAAGGGTGTTGGGTTCCCCAGCCCCCTGGCTACCAGTTTGAACCTACTGAATAGACAGGTAGTCAGGGTTTCCCTAATGTGCTCAGAAATGGGAAACCACGCTTGGCTGAGCGAGAGCGGCTATTCCAGATTACAACTGAAATACAATATAGCCACAAACATTATTCTAAAAATCCATATAAAATCAGGGAATGATCATATTGCAAATATAATTAGGTGAATGGATTCAGGTGACTTGGGAGAATCAAACGCCGTGAATCAAACGCCGTTATTACAATTTAAATATCCCTTACAGATAAAAAGCTGTTAAATCTCAGTACTATAATAATAATACAATAAGACTTATATTTACAAATATTGATATGTAGTGTTTATCAGAAACAATTTAAGAAGCAAATGGGCAGCATTGTACCACACTACCTATTTTAAAAGACATACCACGATGTTTCTGTATTCTTTCAATAAACGTTATTTTACTCTATTGTTCTGTTTTTTGTGGAGGTAGTAATATTCTTGTGTCAGAACATAGATTCCAGCACAGAAACACAAAACACGAATCAAGCGAAATGCATTACATTTACATATGTAATTTATTATATTTAATATTATTCTTAGTAACATTCTTTTTAAGGCTGTAGACTGACAGTTAAATATTTTATGTCCAACTAAAAATAGTACATAAGCAGCAGATAATTTATATATAAACAATTATAAGTATTTGTGGACAAGAACTGAAAATATTTGTATTAAAATCCATGATAAATTAAATATTAATTATGTATTTCGACGGCGGCAGTATATTTGAACAGTGAGACGCCACGCTTAATGACTGAGCAAAGAGCTTCAGTCTCAACCGTTTTTTAGTATTGTTAAATAGATATTTGTTGTTAAAAGTGAACAATATTTGTAGGGAGGTGGTCAAAGCATTTAATTTTGTGATATTCAAATGTATAAAATTTTGGAAGGGAAATTGTATTTTAAAGATGAGGCGTTAGGATGGGCAGAAGGATACAATTTTGGGAGCAGGGGGGCATGCTTTCAAACGCTTTGGAAGGGACTCATAACTTGGATATGGTGGTGAAAGGTTGTGACACTGGGCGGTCTGATGCCGCGTTATGAACCTGTGATTTGAAGAGATAGGCATGTGTGGACTTTTGAAAAGTGATAAACTTTGCATGGTAGTAGGGCTGTAGAACTATGATAATTCAACAATTGTGTACTCTTGTGGTGACAAACTGTGTTTTATAACAAATACATTTATCGCAGATTAACTTGAAACTGCAATGTTCAATGGACTACTCTAACTTACGAGTGATAATTTGGAACTTTTACTCTCGAGTGCGTGTGATACTAATTGTGCCTCTCATGATCAATAGTTGGGGAAATATTTAGTTATTTACCGATGTATAAAGTAGGACCACCTCCAAGTTTCATATCTAATAAGAGTAATAAACTCCATTTATAAAGAATTACTTTGTGAGTGAATCACTTCTTAGAATCCATCTTGTTGATCATTCAGAAGTTTAATTTATGTTTGTTTAAATATATTTTCACGTCATCATATGCAGTTTAATAGACTGGCTAAACTACAGATTAATTATTGATCTTGTTTAAACAGTTTGGGTAGCTGTTTAGGGCAAAGAAGCTGACATACATAACTCACTCCTATGAACAGAGACAACAAGCCATAAACATTTACTACCCGAATTATGTATTGCACAAGTATTACTGATTAGAACCGATAGGAAGGTCGCAACTCTGTCGGACATAGGTTTGCTTGCTGTTGATGTTATTGATAGGTGGGATTTCACTAGGCATGGCCTGCATCTCAATAGCAAAAGGAAGGAAAACTAGCTGGGCTAATAGCAAAATCCTTAAGGGGGACGCTGCAATTCATGGAAGTACTTCTTTTTAGGCTAAGATCAGTGTCCAGTAAGAAGCTCAGGCAGGCAGGCACTAGAAATGTTGAAAAATCAAATGTTTCTCAGAATAGTAAAGTAAAAAATAATGTTAGCATTTTTCACCTGAATATTGGGGGACTAAAGAATAAAATAGATGCGCTTTTGTTTTGTTTAGATGATATAGAAACTGATACTGTAATAGATATACTATGCCTCTCTGAGTATCACATTGTCACTGGTACGGAAAATGTTAATGTCAGTGGATATAAATCAGCTTCAAATGTACGTAGAGATAATAAGATAAGAGGAGGAGTTGCCATATATGTCAAAAGCTATCACAGTGTAAAAAATTTAGAAACAAAAAGTTTTGTGTAGAGTAGCATATTGAAGCATGTGCCTGCCATATTAAACTCAATGATAATCATCTTATAATTGTAACAGTATTTAAGTCCCCTTCAGGAAACTTTCAGTTATTTCTTTAAAACTTGGATGCCTTGTTGTGCTATCTGTCAGATCGGGTTGAAGCAAATTATTATTTGTGGCCACTTCAATGTAGATTCACTGAAAGATTGTAATAGGAAGAAAGAGTTGGAAGTCTTACTTGGCTCTTTCAATCCATTATTGATTTTCCTATTTGGGTAGTAAAGGACAGCAGTACATTGATAGATAACTTTTTTATAGACCAAGATAAGTTTAAGAATATAAATGCTTTTCCCATTGAGAATTGTCTTTCTGATCATGGTGCACAGCTAGTAACAGTATATAACAAAGCTTCGTTCAGTAATGCGAAACAGTCCTCCAGAATTGTGCACTTGATTAATGACTTAACAACTAGAAATTTCAAAGAAAGTCTACAGCAGTTAGACTGGGATGAGGTTTATAAGGAACATGATGTTAATTAAAAATATAACTTATTGCATGATACATTTGTAAGGGTATTTGATAACTGTTTCCTCAAGAAATTAGTTAAATTTAATTGTAAGAAACCATGCAAAAGTCATGGCTTACTAATGGTATAAAATATCTAGTAACCAGAAAAGAGAACTATATCTGTCTGTGAGAAAGAGTAATAACCCAGAAACAATAAAATATTATAAACACTACTGTGCTACATTAAGAAAAGTTATTAAAAAATCAAGAAGCATGTGCATCATGTCTCAGATTAGCTCCTCTGATAATGAAATTAAAACAATTTGGAATATTATTAAAAGGGAGAAAGGGCAACCAAGATCAGAAGAAGAGGATATTACCATCAAAACAAATGAAAACGTTATTAACAAAAATTCAGAAGTTGAAAACATTTTTAATTATTACTTTCTAAATGTTGTAGAGAAAATAGGATCTAAATGTTCATTAGAAGGAGCAAGGCAATTAATGGAAGAGGCCATATCCACACAATTTGATACAACCAAAACTCCACCCACCTCTCCTTCAGAAATTAGGAAAATAATAGACTCTCTCAAGAGTAAACGGTCATATGGAATTGACGGCATTTCCAGCAGGGTATTAAAAACTTGTTCCCAGGAGATAAGAAGGATTCTCAGTCATATTTGTAATAGCTCTTTAAAGCAGGGCATTTTCCCGGATGGACTGAAATATGTCATCGTTAAACCTTTGCATAAAAAAGGGTATACGTACGTCTGATGTCAACAACTACTGCCCCATCTCACTTCTGACAGCTTTATGCAAAATGTTTGAAAAAAGTTATGTATTCTCGAGTTGCTTCACATATTTGTAAAAATAAAGTTCTAACAAAATGTCAGTTTGGTTTTCAAAAAAGCTTTCCAACTGAAAATGCTATATGTACCTTCACTGATGAAATATTAAATGCTTTGAATAATCGGACATCACCAGTTGGGATTTTTTGTGATCTCTCAAAGGCTTTTGATTGTGTAAATCATAGGATTCTTCTAGATAAGCTTAGGTATTATGGTATGAATGGGACAGTGCACAAATGGTTTAAATCGTACTTAACTGGAAGAGTGCAGAAAGTTGAAATAAGCAGTTCACATGATATAGATAAAACAATTAATTCCTATTAATAGAAAGTTATCAAAAATGGGGTCCCACAAGGTTCGGTCTTGGGTCCTTTGCTGTTCTTAATATATATTAATGACTTGCCATTCTACATTTACAAAGATGCTAAGTAAGTACTTTTTGTTGATGATACAAGTATAGCTATCACCTGACAAACAGGAATTAACTGATGAAATTGTAAATGATATCTTTCAAAAAGTTATTAAGTGGTTCTCTACAAATGGACTCTCATTAAACTTTGATGAACCCAGTATATATAGTTTCATACAGTAAATGGCATGACATCATTAATAAATTTAGGCTTTGAATATAAATCTCTAGCTAAAGTAGAATATTCAATTTTTTAGGTTTTTGCATTGATGAGGGACTGAATTGGAACAAACATAATGAAGATCTCCTAAAACATTTGAGTTCAGCTACTTATGCTATCAGATTCACTGCAAAATTTGCTGGTATACATCTCAGTAAATTAGCTTACTACGCCTATTTTCATTCACTGCTTTCATATGGGATCATATTCTGGGGCAATTCAACATTGAGTAAAAAGTATTCATTGCACAAAAGCGTGTAATCAGAATAATTCCTGGAGCCAACTCAAGAGTATCCTGCAGACTTTTATTTAGGTATATAGGGATCTTCACTGTAGCTTCACAATATATATATATATATATATATATATATATATATATATATTCACCCATGAATTTTTTTGATCAACAATCCAACCCAATTCAAAAGTAATAGTAGTGTGCATAGCTTCAACACTAGGATGATATTCATCATTCAATGTTAAATCTAACTTTGCCTCAGAAAGGGGTGAATTATACTGCCTCAAACGTCTTTGGTCACAAGTAGCATTAAACGTCTGACAGATAGCCAACTAGTATTTAAAAAGAAATTAAAGGAATTTCTGATGGTAACTCCTTCTACAATGGAGATTAATTTTTAGATAAAACTTATAAAAAAATAAAACAAAAATGTAATAAAAATCCTTAAGATATTGATTGTCATATCTAGACAACATTTACTATACTGACACGTTCCACATCATTACGAAATGTCGTATATATGATCTATGGAACAAGTATTAATCTAATCTAATACCAGATTACGACAAAACAAATGAATTTATAATTTTGAATTTTCAATGCAAGTGACTTCGCTTTGAGAGTGGTGGTACAATCCCAACTAGAAGAAGCATCTGAAATTTCCAACAGAGCATCAAATACTTTTTCTGTGTAGAAACGTAATGGCTTGATTGCTTAAATTCTGCTAGACCATGTCGTAGCACTTTAAAGCTTTTAGCGTTAGCCCTGGTAAACGTTTGCCCACCTAATTGTTGATGATGAAAAGAAGACGTTATTTCTTGAATGACAATGAATAAATTGATGGTTTTGTACGAAATATTTGATGCGTCATTCACCACTAATTTTAAGCTATGAGCTGATCATGGGATGTAAAATGCTTGCTTATTGACATCCAGAATTCTTTTCTGCAGTTCGTTGTGTTTTCCACGCATGTTAGAGCCATTTTATAACCTTGTCTGTGCAAATTTTGAGTATCCAGGTTTAATTCAGAAAATAAATTCAAAACGAAACTTAACAAACCCTCACCCGCTGAACTCAAAATTGGGCAGAAACCAATGAAATGTTCACAAATCTCTACTTTTTTGTCCGTGTGATTTAGATAAACATGCCTAAATATTACTGTTATTTGTTCTCTATGGCTTGCATCTAGTGTGCAGTCTAATATGATGGAAAAATATTTATAGTCCCTAACTTTCTTCAAAATACGGTTTTTTATCACTGTGCCTAGTAAATCAATAATTTAATTTTGAATGTGATCTCTTAAATAGTGGGACATACGCATCCGGCTTGAGTCAGATTTTGATTCATTCCTGCGAATATGTTCCCATATCAAAAGATGCCAGCATATCTAAGACTTTTAAAAAATTTCCAGTATCATGTTCATATATGTTTTTGGAAGAACCGCAATAAGCCAGACATTGTTGTGACAAAAACTTAATATCAGCAATAATCCTTTCTAATACATCACACCAGTGTTTTTTTCCTTCTCTATTAGTCTCAGGTGCATCTGATTTACAATGTGATTTGTAAGATATTATTCAATTGTACCCATGACTTATCTTTTTCATTGTGGGAATCGCTTGTTTCGTGTCTCTTCGGATTCAATGATAAATGCTCCCAACCTGAAAAAACATTCATATCAGACAGACTACTTGCAGTCTTGCCAAACATTTTACAACAGAAGCAATACACTGCATCCTTTGATAAAAAGTAAAGAAGCCAGTCTCTTTTAACTTTTTCACCGTTAGAAAGTGTTTTGTAACAGTAAGTGTCAGCAAACTTCCTTCCTTTGTCGTTCATAGAATAACTGTGATTTTGTACTTGAAAAGGACTACGTTTAACTAAAATATTAACGAAATAACTATTAATATTAAGAGGCCACCACCCTGGGTCTTCGTCAATTGTCAAACTCTCCCAAACTACCACTATAATGCTTGAAGATTCTTCAGCAGCAACATCACATGTGTCAATGCCTTCGATGAGACCACTAAAGGGACTAGGAGTGCAACAAGTCTTAACTTCATTTGCTTCCATAGTTTCAGATCCAGACGTCAAGCATGTGACAGAGGAATGCATTTCTTGACCAACATTCACAGATTTGGTTAAAAATTTCGTAATAGAACCTGCCAGTTTTTCTTTTTGCCTTTCCTTCTCTCAGTTATGATTACGAAACTGGGCTGTAGAAGTTATTTTTTCTTCTCTGTGGTTCCTGAAACAATTTTTGGTTGAAACTAATAAAATTGTTGTTGGTATTTGGTTGAACAAATTTACAAGTACCGTATGTTTCGGCACATAAGACGATAGTATATGCATAAAAAATTTTATGCAAGGTCTGGGTCATCTTATACACCAGATATTAAATATTTGCCTACATTAGGCTTTACCAGACATCGTCTTTTTTGCCCTCTAAAAATGATCCGGGTGGATTTTTAGAAAATGCAGAGATTTCCTCTTTTATGCGTCATACAACTGCTTAGATTTGAAAGTGTGGATATACAACTCCTCACAATTTGCAAACTAAAGAATTTAACCTTTCTACCAGATTTCTACGATATTTTTTGCTGAATTTTCGCTTATCTATATCGCCGCCTTTTCAATCTCAATTTACAATTTCAGACTAATTGAACCAATAGGCTTGACCACTATCGTGAAGTAAGAGCTGTGAGACGGCCAGTTTAAAGCATTACTCACAACACAACTTACAACAATACGTGTTAGCTGTATGAAGAAGGCTATTGTTCGGCATGTGTTTCTACAGGCCACACCACAACAATGCTAAAGGAGGTGTTTGCATTATGATGTGTGCAGCCATACCAATTGTTTAGAAGTACACGATGCTTTTATATATACTCAAGGTCATTAGACGTAACAGTGCACATACTATTACCCAGATGATCATTGTTCTAAACTAAATTTACAGGTCGTTGATAGTTTGAGGTCCGTCATATAACGGACATCACATAAAACTATGTATCTTTGATGAAAATTTATACCTCGTCTTATCTTTCAGCCAAAGTATACAGTAAATTAAATGCTCACTCTTCTGCTCTCTTATATTTTATTTTGTAATATCAGTTATTTTATTTTGTATTACTGTGGGCGTTTTAGAGCATGTAAATATTTCCATCCACTTCTGACACACTCGTTTTTTCCCGGCGCCTAAGTGACTGTCGAATCCAGAATGTGATCGATAACGCTACGCAATGTCTCTTAATTTTACAAAGAGTTTATTAATTTAGGATACAATTGGCAACAGAGCTAGTAAGGTGGAGAGAATGAACCTAAATACGAAACCAGTTGTTTGTATGTTAATGTCATACTGAATGTAAACCTACTTACTGTACTGTTTTAACATTGGTAGATAGTGTAGCCAATTTATTGGAAAATGGGGATTCGGTTTTGGCTGACCTTGTATCCATATAGACGTTTGGGTTTAACAATGAGAATATCTGTGATGTACTGCAGAAGATAAGCAACTAGTAAAAAGCGGGGATAATGTTTCTCCGCTGTTATTTTTAATCGTTTGTTACGGAAGTCACCCTCCTTTGAATGCGCTGCTGCATAATGCAATTATATCCACATAGGCTCTTTTATTTCAGTCATTACTTTCCATGGTGTGAGTTATGTGTGTCATGTGTGTAAAACTTGCTTTATTGGAAACATTTTCTTTACAGGGACGCATTTAAAGACTTACTAGCCTGAAAAATAGAATAAAATAAAAAGCATAATTTTGAAGGTTCGGCCTACAGGAACACTGTAGAGCAGATACCACAGTATACAGCAACAATCTCTGAATCTCTGCTGTACCTGTTTGCATTTTATTGAGTTAAAAAAAATAAAAAAGAAATCGATGGTTTGAACCCACGAAACCACCCCCATGGCTTCACCCCACTTAAGATAATGGTTTCTGCCCCAATCAAAACAAAAAGCTTATTGATACTTACACTTAAAAAGATTCAATGTAGTAATTAAAATCTTAGAAAAAATACTGGGATAAGCCTCGTTGTCCAGAATTTATTGTTTCATGAAAACGTTTTTAAGCAGAAAACACGAGTAACATAAAAAAAAGATAAAAGTGGTTCCATGCAGCAATGCTTATGTTATCAGCCAAATAACTTAGTTACATTATATGCAGTATGTAGGTGTGCGGGGGAGGAGCATTGAATTTATTCTACAGGGTGGCAAAATTCGTCAAGGCAACTGAGGTTGTATATAAACCTATTTATGATAAATAAGAAATCAGAAAGCTTAAAATCATGATTATATTACTGACAAAGTTTCAGAAAGTCAGTTTACCACAAGACTCAAATGCATATTGGCACAAAATTATGTCCTCCTTCCTTAAACGGAGATAAATATGCCTACATTATTTTGCATATTAACTGTGCTATTATTGGAAATAGGATAGCATATTTGAGTAAAATTAGCCTAACTGATCCCTGTACAAATGTTACAAACTTCAGCACAAATTTAATTTCTAATGTCAAAGGTGAATTGTGGATTGTGGCCACTTTGGGATAACGCTATGTCCGACTGAGGATTTACAGTTCTGTATACACACTGCTGTCCGCAATTAACCCATTAAAACAGTGACTATAAATAGCGAATATTTAGTATTAGAAATTAGTAGAATTAAAATAGAAAACCGTACTCACCATATTGCCTCTTCTTTCTCCACCTGTATGTTATAAAACTAAAAAGTTCCAGTAAAAAATCAATGGATATTGTGCGACTTTGTGTATAGTGCTAATGGCTCAGAAGCCGGCTGCGGTGGCCGAGGGGCCTGAGGCGCTCCAGTCACAGTCTGCACGGCCACTACGGTCGGGGGTTCGAATCCCCCCTCAGGCATGAATATTTGTGCCGTTCTTAGTATTAGTTAGTTCATAAGTAGTTTGTAAGTTTAGGGACTGATGACTCCATAGTTAAGTCCCATAAGCTATACAAACATTTGAATATTCTTTTCTTTTGAACAATGGCTCAGAACAAGTGACTGGAGAGCGGAGTTTGGTCAGTCAAATGCAGCTGCCGGCCCCGAGAAGCCCTGTGGATTTCCTGTATGGGACCCGCCATCTGGAGGCCGGCTTCTACTCAGTAATATGGGAAATTCCCATTGGGGATGTTTCTGAGCAAGTAGGAATACCTGCCACTGTTAATGTGGTTCTAACATACAGACGTTTCGTATTTTAGTTCGAACAGTCAGATATACATTGCGTTCTTAGGAGAGGATTAAAACTGCAATAATTGTGTCATGTTGATATGGAGACACTAAAACGATTCCGATCAAAGCGATTTTGATCAATTTTCCACCCCCCTAGGAAGGCCGCCCACGTGCGTCGCACGCCTTGCACGCCTGCACCCAGCGCCCCTGCACACGTCACATCAAGGTTTCTGGGGAAGAAAGTTTTGAAGGTTCGGTCGTCTGCTAACGTAGCAATTTAACCTATTTTCGTCATGCTCACTCATGTTACAGTAGACGATTATACGGAATATACACAACTGCGACGTCTTAATCTTTACTTTGTTATTACACAAGGTGCATCTGAAAAGTTCGGTGAATGGTCTTAGCAAATATAGGAAACAATGGTTACAAACAAAATACCTTTACTGGCTTTCAAATACTACACTTCTGACAACGGTTGTACAGCTGTTGGAAACTGTCAGAAAACGATTCTTGTGTAATCACTCGAAGCACTGAGGTTGTTGGATCTCCACAACCATTGCGAAGCATAATGCTTTCAGGGCTAATGTAAGGCATGGAAACAGAAAGAAGTCTGCTGGTGCAAAATCTGGAGAAGAAGGACGGTGTGTAAGCACAGTGACCTTGCATGAAGCGAGAAAGTTGAGCATGCAGATCACAGTCTGCAGATGGGCATTTTCTATATATGAAATTCCACTGTCCATTCCGGAACAGTTCTAGCCAAATCAACTGGATCCACTGCAGTAGCCGTTTTAAAACTCCCTTGCAAACTTCCGCATTGACGGTATGATCCTCAGGTTCAGATTCATGATGGATGATCAAGACCTTGCCATCGATGCAGTCAATCCAGATCATCGACTGATCGACTGTCACTTGGTCCCCAAATCGTATTGGTAGCACCAAATCTTATGTTGCAAAAGTTGCAGATTCTGGACATACGTATCTATGAAATCTCCATATGCTATCCCTCTGAGTTTGCTTCTTCTCATCTGTCAGCATGTGCACTACAAATCGGCTACAAATATTTTCAATATGTTAGTGAACAGGCTTACACTATCTATGCTGATCTTCAACTCATGTGTTATCGTTCTCAAAGACAGCCACTTTATCATACACAAGCATCTGTCACATTTGTTCGATGTTTTCTGGTAGTGTGGGTACTGTGGTTGTGGACGATCGATCCAAACGTGGCTCATCCTTGACATCTTCCTTTCTGGCTCTAAAGCGTTTAAACCACTCAAACACAAACTTGCCACTCACTGCCTCAACACCATACACTTGCTCTAACATCCCATGCATCTCCGTTGCCGTCTTCCCTACTTTGACACAAAATGGGATGTTAATGCATTGCACCATTTTCCTCTCCACGTTGCAATAACATGAGTTCTCACACTGACCCTGTTATCTGGGTGTCAGCTTTACTGTAGCGCTTTGCACGATAGGGGACGCTTGTTGACATGTCCCGCAATGTGTATGCACAAGCACCTCATCTTTGCCAGCGCCATTTGTAAAATATGGGACAATTCAGTGTACTTTTCTGACGCGTCTTGTACTTTGTTTTAGCGGTAAATTGCAAGTGTTCCATGCCAGAATTTTTCTCAATCGAGTGTCCTTCTAAGAGCGAAGTCGAATATTTGAATCCGAAAAATGGTTTATGTTAAACAAAATTAAATGTTCAAATGTTAGTAGAGCTTATGGGACTTAACTATGGGGCCATCAGTCCCTAAACTTACAAACTACTTATGAACTGGCTAATACTAAGGACGGCACAAATATCCATGCGTGAGGGGGGATTCAAACCCCCGACCGTAGTGGGCGTGCAGACTGTGACTGGCGCGCCACAGAGCGCTCAATCACCGTGGCCGGCTTATGTTAAACAATAGCGCAACAAGAAAGACTGAAATAAGCAGTTTATATAAATAATATTGTAAGCTGATAAATCAATTTTCATTAAATAACGTTTGAAGTGACAAAGTCAGCGCTAATGAAGGAGAAAAGCTCAGTTGTTTAAGAAGTTAATGACAATGTAAGGGGGGAAATCGTAATGGATAAAGAAAACAGGCTTTATTTATTCCCTCATAAATATTGTCTGATATGTTTTTATGTCGATGTTCTTAAATGTTGTTTCACTTCCAAGCTCTGTACCGCACTATGCTGTTAAAAAACATACATTATAAAGTTTACTTTGGGTGTCAATAAAATTCTTCAATTCCAGTAATAAACTATGATATGTTACATGACAGAAGGTAACTCATAACCTCACTTTCGAAATTCGATACAGGGCTGAGCAAATTGAAGTGATAGGTGGTGTGAAAACACCTTGATGGGGCAGTGGTGCAACCTGATGATGATGTGGTGGACAGTGTGAATTGGCCTAAATACTTCTGTTGTTGTAAACATAGTCATTTCTTCAAATAGCATAATGTTTCTCCTCACCTGCCAGAAACTATTTTTATACTCAATAATCATTCAGTAAATATTTTACATTAGGCAACAATTGGCCATTGGATGCTAATCAAATAGATGGTATATATTTTGGTTTAGTGGAGTCTAGATACTTATATGCTATACTCAGATGGATTGCATACAAAATTATACTGTAAGTTATTACACATGCCATTGATATCAAGCAAGATGCACTCAGCCCTTGTGAGGCAAATTCAGGAGCTACTTGATTCAAAAGTAGTGGCTCTGGTCACGAAAACATACACAACGGTATGGATATTCACTTACCAAGAAAACTAAACTAAACTCTGTCCCATAGGCTTGGAAAGGCTAATTGGTTACTGACTAACAACCGTCTCATGCTCCATGTGAAGAATTCATTGGCTGCTATATGGAGGGGATGTATTCAGTGCACCGCACTCTCAGTCATTGTGTATGTTTTTGTGACCAGAGCTGCTACTTCTCAATTAAGTAGTTCCTGAATTTGCCTAGTATCTTGATATGTTCCATCTTTCCCAAAATAGTTGAAGAAGTCATATGTAATAGAATTATAAAGTTTTCTCAACAAACAAAAGCTACTCTTTGAAAATAAAAATTGATTCTTAAAATGTAAATCAGATAGAGTGGCCAACACGAAATTAGACACCTCAAGGTCACACTCTCTACCTGAACCACACAGATACTGACCGCTGTGATTCGCCTGCCTTGCAGCTTTGTTCCCACATAGACACCATTAGCTGTGTGATGGGTCAGAGGCACCTGAATATTCAGCATTTCCGACATAACTTGTTCATGTTTGATTTCAGTATGTTGTACAAATACATACTGACAGGTATTTGGGAGTGAACAAAATGCAGGAGTTAGAGCGTTATTGTAGTGCTTCTGCAGTCAGTATGTGTAAAGATTGAAAACATTCATAACAATCTAAAATTATCACATCTAATGTACTGAAGTTGTTTATTTTCTGCCTAATAATGAAGCAGCTAGAAATAATATAAACTTAGTTTATAAACATACAGCAAAAGTGTGTTGTATTTTAAAGTCTACTGTGGACCATACTAGCAAATCAGTAACATTGGCACAATATCCAAATGTGAACATGAGTTTAGATTCTCCAAGAAAGGGATTTAAACGAGTATGGAAATCTACAGAATTTTGTGATTCCTACAAAGAGGTTGTGTATAGATCTGTACTTTGTCATTATGACAGAGGAGAATACCCGAAAGTTATGGAAACACATGGTGATTCCGTAAAAAATTGAATTATTCTGGCTCAGAGACTGCTGTGCTTCATCTTCTCTGCTCCCTTCAAAAATACATTCAAATGTTTGTAAATCTATGGGACCTATCTAATGTGGTTATCAGTCCCTAGGCTTACAGGATACTTAAATTAACTTACGCTAAGGACAACAAATACACCCATGCCCGAGGGAGGTTTCAAACCTTCAATGGGGAGCAGCCACGAGCTTTGCAGTGAGGCACCTTGGAACGCTCAGACACTCCACTGCAGTTCTGATCCCTTCCTTTGGCTTCAGAAAGTACAATGATGGACAGAAATATGCTCGAAGTGTAGTTGCATGAAACTTGGGTTTTGGTAAACTATTTGAATAAATACATTTTGCCTGAGTTAAACAGAATTAGTAGCCTGAAAGTAAGTTCAACTAATATAGTTTAGCATATACCAATGGTAAACATAAAATGTTTGGGGGAGTAGGGAATTCTCTCAGTCCTATTAATATGAGCTCTTGGAACAAAAATCTTGGTAGTTACTTAAAAATACTGGTGTTCTGCTGTATTCAGAATACATTGGAAACAAATTGTGTCTATAGGTGATAAGGTACATTAATGATACCTGAGATGTTATCAAACTCAATAATTACTGTTTTCTTAATAACATTTTTGCTGTAAGTTTTATCGAGGTCCAAGAAATTGCGAATTCATTGCTGACTCCATTTTTCGTTACACAGCCAAAACATTTTTCAGCTCTGACAATATTTAATTTTTTTAAATCTTCGAACACTGCCATGTTTCCACCATAAAACATACACAATATACATCTATAAAGTTTGAAAATGTACACATGCACTGCTCAAAACAATTACACAATATACATATGGTAACGCATTTTTCAAACATTGGTTACAAATATAACTTTTGTGTGATACAGTATGATATTTGCTGTCTCAACTCTTTACTTGGCACCTTGGGGCTACCATAACAGCGAAATAGTTATTCTTTCTGCCCTCTAATGTGGTGTGTGATCACCTTGGATGGTCAGTACAATTGCGCACCTGCCTGAAATGAACATTACAATGTTAACTATCAGATATTGAGAGATATTTAGCCATTCTTTCATGAGTGCAATATCCAGTTTTGCAACCATTATGGAGATGATGGTCTGGCTAAAATGTGTCTACCAAGTGCATCCCAGATATGCTCAATCGGGTTTAAGTCCGGTAAACAAGCTGGTCATTCCATTCATTCAATTCCCTAAGGCGCCACGGGGTTACTATAATAGTGAAAAAGACATTCTGTTGCCCTTTAATATAGTGTGTGATCACCTCAGCGGCCAGTAGAGTTGCCCACCTGTATGGTATGGACAGTATGAAGTTATCACTCAGCTCATTAGAGGGATATTTGTCCATTCTTTCATAAGTGCAGGTATGTATACTATCAAAGTGTACACAGCAAATTTGCTAAAGTGGGATTGATCTTGAAGAAAAAATTCCACAAAATATGTGTACTGCATGTGTGTTGTCAACAAAAACGTGGAAGAGAAAGTGTATGCCTAAAAAACCGTAACGTAAGTTATAGACAATAGGTTGATGATCGTAATACCCCCACTTACCAAATTTGTGTTTTCACACTAGAAACAGCGTTTTTAATCCTCACAAGATTCAAACAGATTATTTTGTTTCAGATTACAATGCTAACATTATGTAATTGTAGAAAGGGTCCTTCATGACCACAGAAAGTAAAAACAAAGGTAAAACCAAATTAAAACATACGACATTTTAGGCCCAAATCTACACATAGTATTGTACTAAATGTATGTAATTTTTTTTTTCACAGACATAAATATATATGTATGAAGTGGTAAGCTTCCCAAAAGGAAACCTGTTGAAAAAAGACCCTATTTACAAGTACAATTGTGACTTTCATGATTACAACACTAGGCAGAAGCATAACCTACATTTCAGCACAGTACATACAAATATATGTAAATGAGACGTATATCATACTGGTGTTATGCTGTATAATCACATACCATCTGAATTAAAATAGATAACAGATGTACATAAGTTTATTAAAGTTAAACTGAAAGAATACTTACTTGACCACTGCTTCTATTCTGTTTCAGAGTTTTTAGAAGTCAATAATTCTTAATGTTACCATTCAAGAGCAATATGTGTTGTTAAACATTTACTAAATTGTTTACATAAATATTCGAAATATCTGTGCTAATCACAGAAGTTACAAATTGTCTACATTTGTTTTCAAAAAATGATGTCACTGTGTGTGTTACACCCTGTTTTAAAAACCATCGTAGATATGGTATAAATTGTAATGACTGTTCAAAACTGACATGTCCTATATCGTATGTACAGATAATGTACTGAATTGTGATTAAGAGAATCAATAAAAAACTTGAACTTGAAATAAATGATAAGCCCATTGATGATGGCACAGAGATGCTGAAATATGTTTGGGTGTACAGTAAAAATAGCGTTTTACGTATCAGGTGGACCTCTTATCCAGAATTTTTACTGCAAACACGGAAATCATGAGAGCTGGGAATCGAAAAAATTATGAACATTTCTATAGTGTTCCGCTGTTGTATTAGGTCGATAGAATAGGTAGCACAAAGACCTGCGAATGAATTGATATAACGTGGAGTTGGTGTACATACTGATCTTTCCTACTAACCTGTTCTGTGTGTCATTCACTTTATGATGTATTGGTGGTGTTACGTTTGTTTATAGAATGCAACAAAGGGAGTTGAACGCACAATGTCGTGAATCGTCGTTAGAAGGTCTGTTCATTTGGAACTTACGTAAATGTCAATGTGAACTTTTGTAAATAGATGGAGATAATCAACATAGAAAGAAATGAACTTGATGTTGGTGCATGTGCAGATGTTTCCTATATAAACTGTACTGTTATGTGATAAGACGTGGTGTACAAAAATTGTTCTGATAGTTGAAAATTCGTTGTTCGTATGGAGAGGTCATTGGGTTTAGAAGAATACTTTTGTGACATCTTGGAAGAAGGAGGAGGAGAAGCAGTCGAGATATCGGAATTGATTTGTTTGCATGCGTGATAGAAACTGTGTGGTTAATTGAAACTTTGTCTGGGCTTTATCTTTGACAATGAGAAATGAGTATGTGTTTAAGAACTTTAACTTTTTCTCGCCGATTCCGTTCGATAAATGTAACTGACTTACATATTTGATTCTACAGGGTGTCTCAAGAAAGACGCCTGCCAGGCGTTGGCGGATCGCACGATTCGGCTCCCGGCCGCCACCACCGCATTCGCCAGCCACGGCAGCGCCCGATTCTCGGACTCTATTGTGCTGCGGGCGCATACACTGAGTTAAAGTCTAAAAAGCATTACCATCTGAGTAACCAAAGCTTACCTTTATTTAAAGTAGATGTTCAAAATGATGTCCCTCTATGGAAAGAGCGGCCTGACATTTCTTGAACACATCTGTGAACACTCGACGATTTTCGGCTGCCGAAATCTGGGAAATGACTAGACGAATCCTGTCTTCAAACTCTTCGAGTGTATGGGGATTGCTTCCATACACCTTGTATTTTAACGTTCCCGAAAGATAAAAGTCATAGGGATTTACATCTGGAGAACGAGGAGGCCAGTCAACTATCCTGTCATCAAAAACACTTCGTATTGCTGCCATAGAAGCATTGGCAATGTGTTGTCTTGCATTGTCCTGCTTGAAATAACTGTACAACATTTCGTTGGGTGAATGTTCTCGGAAAAAAAACACCCGAACACTCTATCACGCAGTACAGAACACAAGAGCACGGTGTTTTTACTGACGACAATAGGGCCGGACTCGGCACTGTTGCCAAGTGTCCCAGAACACGCAGAGCGGTGACCGGCAGGCGGACGGCAGCAGCCGGCAAACGCGTCGCGCAACTCGCCGACCTGTCCCAGGCGTCTTTTGTGAGACATCCTGTACAAGATATTTTATGAGTGTTGAAACTCATTGGACTGAGATTTTGCGTATTTGAGGTAAAGATTATTTTCCTTGTCTGATCGTGAAACGGAATTAGTGTTTAAGCATAGTTGCCTATTATTTAGTTGGATGGAGCGTCTGTCACTGTGTCTTTTGTGGACATAGGACTTCGAAGTATGTGAGACTTGGACTTTTGTGCTGAGGGTGAAAAAAATATCTAACAAGCGGGTGTAGTGCCGAGTAGGATGACTTTTTCATTTGCGGTAGATAGAAACTTGTATTTGTAGATTAACAAAAAATCACAATTTCAGCCCAGTAGACTAAAACCATCGCAGTTGAACAAAAGGAAAATTTCATGCGCGTGGACTAAGACTGAGTCTTCGCCGCGGTGGAGTAGCCGAGCGGTCTAAAGCGTCTCGCTGCGGAGCGCGCAGTTGCTCGCCGTGGAGGTTCGAGTCCTTCCTGGGGCATGGGTGTGTGTGTGTGTTGTGTAGGTTAGTTTACCTAGGTTTAAGTAGTTTGTAAGCTACGGACTGATGACCACGCAATTTGGTCCGATAGATTTACAGACATTTGAGCAACTGAGTCTTCCTCTATCTATGTTCTGCGTAAAGCGCCAAATGCATTGTAATGTTAACATGGGCTCGCTGGCTAGGTAGCGTACTGCCGTTATGTGATGTCACTAAGGGGAGATTTGTTTGAAAAAAATGTTCAAATGTTTGTAAAGCTTATGGGACTTAACTGCGGGGTCATCAGTCCCTAAACTTACAAATTACTTATAAACCACATTATACTAAAGACGGCACAAACATCCATGTGCGATGGGGGATTCGAACCCCCAATGGGGAACGGCCTCGCGCATCACAGCATAGTGCCTCAATGTTTGAGTTTGGTCATGTCATTGTATCTCCTTAGCTCTGAGAAGAGGTCGTTTCAGATTGTCTAAGACATTGCTCCTGAAGAACGATTTAATACAGACGGACGGATATCGGTTCCTATCCGATCTTAAATTATTTAATATCATTTTCTTTTGGTTTTTATTGTTCATTGTGATTCTCTACGGACTTGTCTTTGTGGTACTTGTGCAAGAGAGCTTCATTTCGTTTAAACATTGAGAAAGAAACAACTTATCCGGCTTGTGGAGTGCGCGACGATCTGTATTTTCTCAAGTTTTCCATGTACCAGTTACAAGACTTGGAACGTTTCGAGTAGGGTGCTTTGGGTTTTCGTAATACTTCGAACACAAGGTGCTCTAGTTTAAATGGGTGTTTGACTCTTACAGTAAAGGCGAGAGACTAGTTACAGAATAGAACGTGAGAAGCTGTTTAGATCGCGAATAGAAGTGTCTGCACTGTCTAATTTTGTGACGGGGGACAAGGAGCAGATGAGTTAGTATGTGTGGGTTCATTCCGAATATGATTAGTGCATTATTACAGTGACAGAGAGAATCGTCAGGGGGGGGGGGGGAAGAAAGAAAAAAACCATACATTCGTAAATGAAACTCTCTGATTCGAGAAATAAGGTTTTACGTCTGTGATAGTTCGATAACTCAGAGTGCTTTAGTTTCAATCAATGAAGATTGTATGATGTAAATTATCACACATCCCATTTTCCTACACTGCATTATGATTCGTAATTGAACCTTAGTCCCATTGCAGTTGGGTGGATACTAGCAAGTGAATGAGTGTTTGTTGACCTGTATTGGTTCGATTATTCGTATATGTGCGTTTTTTCCGAATATGTTTATTTCAGTTAGAGCGGTTAGCGCGAAACAGTTTTACATTCGTAAATGAAACTCCACCCTCTGGAGGTTTGTGAGCCGGCGGCGGTGGCCGAGGGGACCGAGGCGCTCCAAAAATGTTTTGTTCAAATGTTTGTATAGCTTATGGGACTTAACTACCGGGTCATCAGTCCCTAAGCTTACAAACTACTTATGTACTAGCTAACACTAAGGATGGCACAAATATCCATGCCCGAGGGGGGATTCGAACCCCCGACCGTAGTGGCCGTGCAGACCGTGACTGGAGCGCTTCAGTCCCCTCGGCCACCGCGGCCGGCTGAGGCGCTCCAGTCACGGTCTGCACGGCCACTACGGTCGGGGGTTCGAATCCCCCCTCGGGCATGGATATTTGTGCCGTCCTTAGTATTAGTTAGTTCATAAGTAGTTTGTAAGTTTAAGGACTGATGACCCCGTAGTTAAGTCCCATAAGCTATACAAACATTTGCACATTTTTGAAACATTTTGATGTTTGTGCCATGTGAGGTTGTGATGTGTGAGTGTGTTCTCAGTGTGCAATTATTAATGGTAGCATTTATTGGTAAGCGACTGGAAGTCAGCAGCAGTGTTCGAAATCCACAGCTTCTACACAACATTGTCCTCGAATCAGAAGAAAAAAGAGACACAAAATTTTCTTTCCGATTTTCGCGTTTCCTACTAGTACGGTAAATTCGAATGTTTCTATAAACAAGACGTCTTCTGTTGTTGTTGTTGTGTGATAAGGACTTACACATCAAGACAATAGTGTTTATTAAGATGGAAGCAAGGTTGCGAACTTGTGAAGGTCGCGACTGCTACAGCTTGTCTCTATCTAATGCGCGCGAGTAGCACGTCTGTGGGCAATATATTTTTTAAACACGTCTTTCGGCTGTCGCACACATCATCAATCTCTTTCACGCACAACGATATAAGGCAAATTTAGACCCTTGTTGCACAAAACCTGTATTTGTTGAATGATTTCGTAAAAAACTGGTGAAATGTTATAGAATTGCATTATAATGAGAATTTTAATACACATTATAATATTTTTCAAAAACTTTTTCGAAAACAATGGTGGTACATTAAGTGTACAATCGCCCGAGTCGTCGTAACTAAAATCTGCCTCTTCATCTGACGAACTCGGGCGTGAGGTTATTTCAGCACACAGTATTCTCATTAACACATCATCCTTTAGTATTTCACTACAGTGTTTCTTTATAAACTGAAGTGGAAGGTAACGTCTCGAATTATGTGGAAGACCTTTGATGCATAGTGGTACAAATTTTGAACTCTGAGACACTTATGACTTATTCCTATCATATAGAATAAATCCAAGAACCGTGAAATTTATAGTGATTCTAAACGTATAGACAGTATTATCTTACTTATACGAAAGAGATGAATCAACAATATGTCACGTAAAGACGGACAAAATACGCACTTGATTGCAAAGGGCAAAAACCAGCAACTCCGTGCACGTTGTGGGAAATAACTGTCGACACAGATGAGGAATATTACTTCTGACACCTTTCGCTCGTTGTGGGAAATACCACCTTACATACAATGGGTGGTTCAGGAAATAAACCTTCATTCTGGATGAATCAGAGCTTCATAATTATGTGGTACTTTTTTTTGTAACACCAAGCATTTACGTGAGTCGGAATGGTGGTACACAAAGCGTACCACCAATCCTGAAAGAGCTATACAAAAAGCGTAGCTGGTGGCGTGAAATTAAGCAGGGACAGGGTTACAGATAGACTGCATGTGTGTGTGAAACTGTAATTAGCATTATATGTACTTGTGCTATTAGAGTATATACCTATGTCATTGCAGATGAATTTCTTTATATCCAATCTATATGTACAGTACATGGAAATTTGCGTACCATTTGAGATGTAATTAAGATCCATTGTAGACCGGCCGCAGTGGCCGAGTGTCTGTGGCGCGCCAGTGACAGTCTGCACGGCCGCTACGGTCGGGGGTTCGAATCCCCCCTCGGGCATGGACGTTTGTGTCGTCTTCAGTATAAGGTAGTTCATAAGTAGTTTGTAAGTTTAGGGACTGATCACCCCGCATTTACGTCCCTTAAGCTTAACAATACAAAAAAGAAAAAAAAAAAGATTTATTGTATTCCATTCCGTAACAGAGTGTAACGATATGTGGTATATCCACGCAAAATTGCAGCGTGGTCTGTGGCATCATGCTACTGACTGGGCATGGGTGTGCGTGTTGTCCTTGGAGTAAGTTAGTTTAAGAAGTTTGAAAGTCTAGGGACTGATGACCATTGCAGTTTAATCCAACACGTTTACGAACATTTGAACACTGCGGACAAACACACACACCCATGCCCCAGGGAGGACTCGAACCTCCACGGAGAGCAACCGCGCGCTCCGCAGCGAGACGCTTTAGACCGCTCGGCTACTCCGCCGCGGCTGTTCCCTCCATATGATGCAGAAGGTGCACCACTAAATTTGATTTATAGCCAGTTTGAACATTAACCCTGTCGTGGTCGCGTGGATTACATCAGTATGTAATCCACTTGTGGAATTTTAAATAAATTTGAAAGTCCAGAAGCGACAATGCTTTGAGCCTCTGGATTGTTGGCGGAGCCTCTCCATGTTGTGGGAGCGCCGGTCACACGTGGTT
Source organism: Locusta migratoria (assembly GCA_026315105.1). NCBI lineage: Eukaryota > Metazoa > Arthropoda > Insecta > Orthoptera > Acrididae > Locusta > Locusta migratoria. Next base: position 38,365,178 of record CM048755.1, on the reverse strand, counting down.
GCCTCACAGTACGTTATCAAAGTCGGTGGTCTACCACTGTAATCCGCACTAGAAACACAGTTCTTTTTCTTAGTCCTTCTTTACTCTTATTTGTTGGAATATGTCTTACATAATTTCATTATTGTTTTACAATCTATAAATATTTGAAGTAGTAGCAGAATTTCATTTAATTTTAGAAAAAAAAAATCGGATCAGAAGCAAGAAGCTCGAATTCTTGCATGAAACCTCTCGCTCAGTGGATATTACACAAAAAAATGTTGCCAAGAAGTCTGTTCTTTAAAATAAAAGACTTTCTTGGCATTCCTCTGGTTGAACGTGCTATATCGATAGCTGCGATATAGCGCCCGTCACATGGATGGGTTGGCAACATCACCGCCCCGCGAAGCCACGGCCGATGGGGGCGCCGCCAGCGCCTTCCTACGGAGCGGCTGAAGACACCACGCCAGATGACCTGACGGCGACCTGCGCTCATCTAAATACCTTACTTGTATCTCAATATGATAGCTGCTGTTACCTCGTTTCTATTCAAGTTATGTATTGTAATTATTCTGGAATATACTTATGACTAATTGTTCGATGTCTGTAGCAATTCCTCAGAGTTCCCGTCTGCGGCATACAACCTGGAACCCACCTTCCTTCTGTGTGATCGCTAAGGACACAACAGAACGTTAGCTGTCAACTTCGGGAATGACAGAGGTGTTCTGTGGGTTTCTGTGATGACTGTGGAAGATCAAGAAATAAAAGTACAAGACAAGTGTGTAACACGTGTAAAAAATTTGTTTGCCCCGATTATTTCAAGATCGTCTGTATTTCTTGTTCGTAATATCATGATTAGATTTGTGTCTACACAAATGTCTATTTTGAAAGTAAATCAAAGCCAATGATATCTTACATAAAATTGTGACTTGCAGATGTTCAAACGTTAGTTAAGCTTAAGGGACTTAACTGCAGGGTCATCAGTCCCTAAACCTACAAACTACTTATGAACTACCTTATGCTAAAGACAACACAAACATCCATGCCCGAGGGGGATTCGAACCCCTGACGGGGAATGGCCTCGCGCATCGTAGCATAGCGCCTCAATGCGCTCGGCCGCTCCGCCGCAGCTGTGACTTGCAGAGAAAAGTTTTTTTTTAATTTTTTTTTTAAGTATGAGGTGATATTTTTATTTTTGTTGATAGTTTTTAATGACTATTATTTTGGGCAGTACATAAAACACCCAATAAAAATGTTTGAAAATTCAGTGACCTGTTTTTTAGTCGAGAAAATGGCATACTTATGCAATCCATGCAACCACTTGTGTTTCTTTTTAGAGCGAAACCAATGCATGGTTAAGGTGTAAGGCTATATCGAGGTGTTAAGTTGCTTTGTTGTCTTTCTGTAAGAGACCTGACGCACATTTTAACTGGAATACTATTACCAGTGCCATATACTGTTTGCAGATCTATATTTACTCATACTGGTGCATTCCTAACAATCGTCACAATGGAGCACTTCACGTATAATGGCCGCTGACTTGACAGTGGTGCGCAAATTATGCAACTCACTCTCATTGATGTATTGGGGCTTCCTCACAACACATTTAACCGAATACATATTAAACGCAGTGCATGCTACCATATGTCTAGTGTACATATCGAGAGAAGATGTTGGTGTCTCTTAGATCATTTGAAGATGTAACATAGATATTTTTGAGTAAGAATGATTTGATAATCCGTTTGAATCTTTAGCAATAACATATCGATAGGGCGGTAGGAAGATAGGCGGATCCAAGGGGGGAGGAATCATTCTTCCCCCCCCCTTTTTTTGGGATGCGAAGCTAGCGTACTATCACTGTACAGAGTCTTCAAGACTGTGAGACTTTTGTTTGATTGGGCGTGGGGTAAAAATAGGTGGGCGGTGCTACTGTCTTTCTACTGAGCCGGAGATTAGCTGACGATGCGAATTCTTTCAGCGCACCCCCACTCCCCCAACAGTAGGCAGTCCTGGATTCGCCACTGGGTAAGAATGTTTATGTAGCTTGCTGGGAGACGGTTGTGTTGTTAGTATATCATGTTCTTTGGACTGGGGAGAGGGAAGGAAACTTACACCATTAGCAGCGCTTCTGGCGCCAGATGTGGAGATGTGGTACGCTATACTGACAGGATGACAGAGACCTTCTCCTTGGCCGTGGGACTTGGGTTCGGACTACACTCAAGTTGGAGATGCATTATGGTTTACAGTCATGAAACCCGTTTATTGCTGCAAGTGGCGTGGCCGATGCGCCATGCCATCTGATGACCACGCGGGACTCGGGAAGCGCCAACCTACTGCGATTTATACAGGACAGGTGTGCCCTGCGGTGCTCGTTGTGATGGTGTACAACCTGGCGACAGATGGTGTCTCGCGCGTTGCTCGGCCACGTACTGGCCAGCCCACTGCGTGCCTCAGCAGTGGGATATTTGTATAGCTTATGGGACTTAAGCCTCAGCAGTGGCTGGCTTACGGTGTATGCCCCGGGACTCGAACCTGTGCCCTCCATTCTCGCTGCCTGGTGTTGACCCTCATTGTGCTGCCAGGTCACAAGCGGCACTTGCGGTATGTCTGCCTTCTGTCGTCCATACCGCACCCCCGGGTAAGTAGTGTCCTATGCGTCCTGACACCACCCTCTGCTGGACGCCTCGAGCTGGCAGAGCCCCATGCAGAACCCCCGGCAGTGACCGGGGATGATTGTCAAGGCCGCACACCAGTCTGGCTTCCAACTGCGCCAGAACTGCAAACCACTGATACCTTCACTGGCTCTCTCCTGGATGGGCTCTGACGAACTCTCTCACAGACTCTTCCTCCGACTCTCTCACTGACTTTCTGCCAAACTTACACTATCCTCCATTATTTATCTGGACGAGGCTGACCACCATCTAATGTTTCCCTGTGAGTTTTCAAACTCTTGCGGTAATTCTTCATTGTACAAGGTGGCTGACTTACTTGCCTCACCGCGCTGCTACAGAAGTATTGTTGTTTGGGTTTTTGCTGTACGCGTATTGAGACAGCTGCTTCTACTTCTGTTCTCCACTCAGAGTGCTTACTGCCGCGGCGGATTAGCCGCGCATGCTGGAGCGCCGTGTTGCGGTGCGCGCGGCAACCGCCGTCGGGGGTACGAATCCCCCCTCGGGAATATCACAGAATTAAATCCTTTGGCCTCGCTACAAATATTGTTTATATTTAACAAACAAATAAATATTTAACAATACTAAAAAACGGTTGAGACTGTAGCTCTTTGCTCAGATAGCCATTAAGCGTAGCATCTCACTATTCAAATATACTGCCGCCGTCGAAATATAGTTACGCAATTAATATTGAATTTATCATGGCTTTTTATACAAATATATTCAGTTATTGTCCACAAATACTTATAATTATTTATATATAAATTATCTGCTGCATATCTACTATTTTTAGTCGGCCATGAAATATTTAGGTGGCAGTCTACAACATAAATAATGTTACTAAGAATAATATTAAATATAATAAAATACATATATAAATATAATGCGCCTTGCTGGGTTTATATTTTGTGTGTTCAGTGGTGGAATATATGTTCTGACACAAAAATATTACTACCTCAACGAAAAGCAGAACAAGAGAGTAAAACAAAGTTTATTGAAAGAATACAGAAATAACGTGGTATGTGTTTTAAGATAGGTAGTGTGGTGCAATGCTGCCCATTTGCCTCTTAAATTGTTACTGATAAACACTACGTATCAATAATTGTAAATATAAGTCTTATAATATTATTATTATAGTACTGAAATTTTTCTGCTTTTTATCAGTAAGGGATATTGAAATTGTAATTATGGCGTTTGGTTTTCCCAAGTCTCCTGAATCCATTCATATAATTATATGTGCCGTATGACAATTCTCTGATTTTTAGAATAATGTTTGTGGCTATATTGTATTTCAGTTGCAATCGAGAATAGCCGCCCTCGCTCAGCCAAGATGTTCAAATGTTTGTAGAGTCTATGGTACTTAACTACGGGGTCATCAGTCCCTAAACTTACAAACTACTTACAACTAAGGACGGCACAAATATCCATGCCCGAGGGGGGATTCGAACCCCCGACCGTAGTGGCCGTGCGGACCGTGACTGGAGCGCCTCAATCCCCTCGGCCACCGCGGCCGGCTCGCTCAGCCAAGAGTGTGGTTTCCAGTTTCCGAGCACATTAGGAAAACCCTGACTACCTGTCCATTCACGAGGTTCAAACTGTTAACCGGCTGGCTGGGGAACCCAACATCCTGGCGAAACACGCCTTTCACTTGGAAAGAATCAGCTTCCCCCTGTATCTGCTATATCACATCCTTGACATCATTTCTCTATTGCCTTCGATTTTAGGGAAATTCAATATCAAATATCTCCAAACTTCTGCAGGCATGCATTCATGCAATATAACCAGCAGGAAGAAAAGAATAAATCGAATGGAACAAATATGAAATGGGGCGATTTGATTAGTTAGAAATAAAACTATATAGTCACTTAAGTACACTAATACATATAACATGTCATGATCAATGTTACAGGCATTTAGGAAGCCTGAAATTTGTCTACCAAAAAAAAAAAAAAAAAAAAAAAAAAAAAAAAAAAAAAAAAAAAAAAAAAGGTCACAAAAATTATAAACGATTATGTGAACCTCTTTTCGCAACATGCGAATAAATGCCTAAGTATTAATTATTTCTATGGTATTAGGTATGTGCTACCATAAGAAGATATTTCTCCATTGAAAACCCACGTCACAGAGGGAAAAATTTGTATGTCTTTTTTGAACATAGACATCTAAAAATCATATGAACTTCCGATACCATATCCAGGACTGATATGTAGTAATTCGATTTAGTCACTTTCAGTGTTTGACAGTATAAGCTGAACTTGCGCTATTTATTTATTTATTTTTGCAGCTGTGACACTAACACCGTTGAATAACACATATTGACTTGTGGAAACGACAGAAATGTACTCAGCACAATTTCCAAAACTCTCTTCTAGTTTTAACTACATTAACATTTGCAGTAATGTGTAACAAAACACACATAAAAATACGAAATGAAAAGTAACAATTCTAAAAACAAAAAAAGAAAAGAAAAGAAATAATCTTTGTTAAAAATACGGTGTGTGGTGGTCATGCACATTTCCAAGTCTTTTTACAGCACAAACATCGGAGAACTAGGTTTACGTTTTCTCAGAGTACACAGTCAGGCATTTCGAGTATGGCATGCTCGAATGAACACTAGAAAAAAATGGAATATATTTGATCACAGCCTGCTAAGCGACGACATTGACATCTACGGGACTGCCGCGGAACTCCGTGCATTCTCCAGTTCGAGCGACCAATAATAGACACTAGTAAACAGTTTTCTTATGGTCACTTTTGTCAACCCGTGTGCAATTTAATAGTACAGTATTGTGGGTGGTTTCAGATTGTTCCTTATAAGGTAGGGATTGAGAAAAGTGATGGTGGCCATCTCAGACCTGCGACTGAGTGGGGGGAGGGGGTGGGGAAGGATGGGGATCATCGCGCGCTTAATCCCTTGTAACTTCGCTCCTAATCATTCGATTTTAGATTTCGTTTTTTAAAAGAAAGGTCTAAATGCATACTACACATTACGTTATTAGCAATTTTTACGTAAATGTAGCCGTTTTGGTTAAAATTTCAAAAAACCCCTGTAAGTCTGTGTCGCTGTCAGTACATCTGTAGGTTTATTAAATTATAATCCATGTTTGATTATAAATTCTCATTTTACCTTATATAGTCTTCTCACATGGTATTTTCGTTGGAAAGTATATTAAATCATCTGGCAACACTGACATATGGACTGAAAGTGGTATTTTTGGCGAATGTACAGTACGCCACTTATTAGAGGGGAAAACCTGTTCGCCGATCTTTCAGAGCCAATGTCACTACTCATAATGCTCTGTTTATTCTCCTTTTAAATGAGTTCGAAGAGAGAAATCCTCCATTTCAACAAAATATTCAAGTAATTCAAGGAAAGATGGTAGATGCGTGGAAAACTATAAACTCATTCGTATGACAAATCACGATATAGAAGAAGATATAAAAGAACTTGAACTGTAGAAACAATTAAAAGATTTTTGCTATGACAAGAGCAAAGACAATCCTACCCTGAAGATGTTTCTGAATTACATGGAGTTGGTATTTAGTCTTCTTTCGTTTATTAGAGGAGTACGTAGTGCCAACTGGGAACTAAGGCTGGATGCACTGAATGAGTTCATTGTTTTTGCAATTGACCTTCGCAACAACGTGTGCAAGGCACATAGCCAAGATGGAAAGACTGCGTGAAACTGATAATGAAACGTGGTTATAATTGAAAAATAACTGGGCTCCAAAAAAAGTGAAGTCCCATTCTGTTTCTTACGAGGAGATGAAGCACTTGAGCAGGAAAACAGACAAATGAAAGTTGGTGGGGGTATCGTAGGGATCACACAAAATCACACAAAATGCAATGGAATGTATGAACTACCTCCTATCCCATTTTTTATATCCGCAGCTGATGGAACAAAGTACTACATACAAGTTAAAATGCACCACTTGCATCTGAAAAAAAAAAAAAAAAAACAGGAAATTTTTGATTTGACAAATCAGTTCTGCAAAACTATTTTTCAAGGAATGGAGAGTTTTCTGAAATTCATGTTGTCTTTGACACTTACCTAGGTTTTCTCTGAAATATACAATAAGAGATCGAAGACAACAAGGTCGTGTTGCTGTCATGTACAAGGTAGAATCCAACACAAATATTAAAAATATTACTTTGAGCCGGCCGCGGTGGCCGAGGGGACTGAGGCGCTCCAGTCACGGTCTGCACGGCCACTACGGTCGGGGGTTCGAGTCCCCCCTCGGGCATGGATATTTGTGCCGTCCTTGTTATAAGGTAGTTGATAAGTAGTTTGTAAGTTTAGGGCCTGATGACCCGGTAGTTAAGTCACATAAGCTTAACAAACATTTGAACATTTTTATTCCTTTGAAGAAACTTCTTTCTCATGCTAAACACAAGGATAGACTAACGGATGTTTTCAGTACTGCTCTAGTGGAAAGCAGCATGGATACTGGGAAAACCATTGAAGTATCCTGTGGCAATCAGGCTCTTCCTACCAATCAATGTGTCGAAGCTGTAGTAACAACACGAGAAGAGGCCGATACAAAAGTAATACTACATGTATTCTTCGCAAGTGTGAATGGACCAGAAACTATAAAAACATTTTCTTCTGGTACTGATATCCTAGTGCTAGCGACGAATTTCTACCCTCAACTCCCAAAGGATACGTGGTTTGTTGTCTCAAGAGCTAGGACACATGTGATTTCTGTTTGTATGGCATTTCAAGCGTTAGGTCACAAGCGAGCTGATTATTTGATTGGATTGCCCTCTCTCTCAGGGACTGATACCTCTGGATCATTTTATGGTAAAACGAAAACAAGTTCCTTTAGTACATTTATAGAAGCTGAAGGGACAGTTCTTGACGCTTTGTCATCAATGTGAAAGGAAGATTTTAATGAAGAAAGGATCCAAATTGTGGAAGTTTTAAATGCTCTGTATACTTAAGAAACCCGAAGATGATATTCCTGAAAAAACTGCGATGGTGGTTTTCTACCAAAAACCAAGTCGATGGATTATGCATGCCTCCAACTCAAGATACTCTGTGTCCGGCCATAAAAAGAGCACATCTTGAAGCCCTATTATGGCGGAAATCACATATTGACAATCCGGAACTACCTGCAGTTACTGAGTGTGGTTGTACTGTTAATGAGAAAGGGAAATACGAGCCAGTAATGTGTGATATTCCTTGTGGACCTGAAGAACTTCTCTCAGTCGTCAAATGTTTATGTGGTCAAATGTGTTCATAATGTGCTCTGCCGTGCAAATGTGCACTAAATAACTTCCTTGCAGAGACAGGTGTTCCTGTTCTGCTGATCCACAAAAAATGCTGTAATGTGAGCGAAGAAGATGATTATGAACTCTCAAATGGAACAGACTTCTGTGATGATTCTGATGTTAATGATGATGGCGATGAACTTCAGTTATGGTTGTGAAATATGAAGAATAAATTAAGAAGGAGAACTCGGATTGTGGAAGCGCCATGGAGACTAATTTGTGGATTCACTCCAGAAGAAGAGTATCTTCTATTTTTCAGCAAGTGAATGTAATAATAAAACACAATACTGGTCTAAGTATTCCGTGACAGTTAAAATATATTTCTAAAATAATAATGGTGTGGGGTGGGTTCCTGTAGTCATGTCCTGGTTCATGAACCACGGGCAACGTATGATTGGCCAAGTAAGTGGTCCTGACAGTTGGGATACCAGTTACTTTGGAATAAGGTTGGGCATCTCGGTCATATTCTGAGTCGTGGCCACCTTTGTGCTCAGACGGCAAAGACTACCAAATCCACCGGTTAGTCCCTCAACCGTTAGGGGTAAAGCCCAGTGGGGCCCTGGGCAAGTAAGGCTAACAACCTGCTTCCCAGGTACTTCAATACCATGCTGGCAACAATCAGAGCAAAATGCCTCGGACCTTTGGAGGTGATGGAGTCCCACCTCTAATTGACAGACCAGGGACTCCTCCGATACGACTTGGCAAACGATCTGGAATGAGATGGGGAGCTATTAATATCAATGGGGATTACACTGGGAAGAAGGTAGAGCTGGTGGAGGCTTCAAGTAAGATGGGGTTAGATGTCTTAGCTGTTAGTGACGTTAGAGTAAGGGGAGAGAAAGAGAACGAAGTCTGAGAATACAAGGTCTATCTGTCAGGAGTAAAAGTAGGAAGAGCACAGGGGGTGTAGGGTTTTACATCAGGAAAGCAATCGAACCCAGCATAATTGCAATAAGGTATGTAAATGAACGACTGATGTGGATAGATTTGGCCATCTCCAGCAAGAAAATTAGGATTGTGGCAGTATATTCACCCTGTGAAGGGACAGATCAAGATGAGATGGACAGATTTTACAACGCACTTTACTCATGGGTGATTTCAACGCTAGGATAGGAAATCGAACAGAAGGTTATGAAAAGGTTATGGGTAAGTTTGGAGAGGATATGGAGGCCAACAGGAACGGAAAACAGCTCTTGGATTTCTGTTCCAGTATGGGCTTAGTTATCACGAACTCCTTCTTTAAGCATAAGAACATTCACCGCAATACTTGGGAAGGAAGGGGAACCAGATCTGTCATTGACTATATAATAACAGACCAGGAATTGAGGAAGACAGTCAAGGACTCACGTGTTTTCAAGAAGTTCTTTGATGATACTGATCATTATTTAATCTGCAGTGAAATTGGTTTTGTGAGACCAAAAGAGCAGAAATTCAAGTTCATGTGTAGAAGGATAAGAGTAGAGAAGCTTCAAGACAAGGAAATTAGGCAGAAATACATAGCAATGATCTCGGAAAGGCACCAGTTAGTTGAATGTAATGATTTACAGTCACGAGAAGAGGAATGGTCAAGGTACAGCGACACATTACTGGAAGCAGCCAGAGAATGTCTTGGAACAGTGGTGTGTAAAGGTAGAAAGAAGCAGACAGCCTGGTGGAATGACACAGTCAAGGCAGCCTGTAAAAAGAAAAAGAAGGCATTTCAAAAATGGCTCCATACTAGAAATCAGGCAGACAGAGAAAGTTATGTTGAAGAAAGAAACAAAGCCAAACGGATAATTGCAGACTCCATGCAGAAATCATGGGAAGACTTTGGAAATAAGCTAGAAACTCTGGGTCAAGCCGCGGGAAAACCATTTTGGAGCGTCATTGGCAATCTTCAAAAGGGAGGGAAGAAGGAATTAACAAGTGTTTTGGACAGGTCAGGAAAGCTGCTAGTCAATCCTGTGGATGCCTTGAGCAGATGGAGGGAATATTTTGAAGAATTGCTCAATGTAGGTGAAACGTTCAATGATGTGTCAGATTTTCAGGTAGAACGGGATAGGAACGACGACGGAAACTGGATCTCATTCAAGGAAGTGGAGAAAATGGTCAGTAGATTACAGTGCAATAAAGCGGCTGGGGTGGATGAAATTAAGCCGGAACTCGTCAAATACAGTGGAATATCAGGTTTCAAATGGTTACACAGGATAATTACGAAGGCGTGGGAATAGGGACAGGTTCCGTCTGTCTGGACGAAAGCGGTAATCACGCCAATTTTCAAACATGGAAACAGAAAAGATTGTAACAACTATCGAGGTATCTCTTTAATTAGCGTTGTTGACAAAATATTCTCAGGTATTGTTGAAAGGGGAGTGCGAGTATTAATTGAGGACAAGTTAGATGAAAATCAGTGTGGGTTTAGGCCTCTTAGAGGCTGTCAGGACCAGATCTTTAGCTTATGGCAGGTAATGGAAAAGTGCTATGAGTGGAACAGGGAATTGTATCTATGTTTCATAGATCTAGAAAAGGTTTATGACCGTGTCCCTAGGAGGAAGCTACTGTCAGTTCTACAAGATTATGGTATAGGCGGCAAACTTCTGTAGGCAATTAAAGGGCATTACGTAGACTGTCAGGCAGCAGTTAGAGTTGATGGCAAATTAAGCTTATGGTTCAAGGTAGTCTGAGGGGTGAGACAAGGGTGTAACCTGTCACCACTGTTGTTCATACTATTCATGGATCATATGTTGAAAAAAGTACACTGACAGGGGGAGATTAAAATAGGTCAAAATAAAATAAGTAGTCTCGCATATGTGGATGACTTAGTTGTAATGGCCGATTCAATTGAAAGGTTGCAAACTAATATTTCAGAGCTCGATCAGAGGTGCAAGGATTACGATATGAAGATCAGCATCTCCAAAATGAAAGTAATGTCAGTGGGAAAGAGTTTTAAACAGATTGAGTACCAAATAGGAGGAACAAAGTTAGAAAAGGTAGACAGTTTCAAGTACCTGGGATGTATTTTCTTACAAGATGGAAACATAGTGAAAGAACTGGAATCGAGGTGCAGCAAAGCTAATACAGTGAGTTCTCAGCTAAGATCTACTCTCTTCTGCAAGAAGGAAGTAAGTACCAAGACTAAGCTAGCAGTGCACCGCTCTATCTTTCGACCAACTTTGTTGTATGGGAGTGAAAGTTGGGTGGATACAGGTTACCTTATTCATAAGGTAGAGGTTACAGATATGAAAGTAGCAAGAATGATTGCAGGTACTAATAGATGGGAACAATGGCAGGAGGGCGTCCATAATGAGGAAATCAAGGAAAAACTGGGAATGAACACCATAGATGAAGCAGTTAGAGCGAACAGACTAAGATGGTGGAGTCATGTTACACGCATGGGAGAAGCAAGGTTACCTAAGAGACTCATGAGATCAGAAGCGGAGGGTAAGAGGAGTCGAGGTAGAACAAGAAGAAAGTACTTTGATTCGGTGCAGAATGATTTTGAAGTAAAAGGCATAACATCAGACGAGGCATCAATGTTAGCATTGAATAGGGGATCATGGAGGAATTTTATCAGAGGTACTAAGCTTCAGACTGAACGCTGAAAGGCATAATCAGTCTCTAATGATGATGATGATGATGATGATAATGAACATTTACAGAAATAATAATGATTGTTTCTCTTGAATGCAATTTTATATTTTGTATACTGTTTCTTTCCTTGTGTTACATAAAAACTATTTCTAAATAAAAACTGTTTTCTTATTTCATGCTCCTTTTATATTTTAATTTACCTATCTGGTATAAACAATCAACATTAAATGGTTATTTTGTCAAATGTAACACTTTGTTACTTTGGAAGAATCCTTTTTTTGAAATTTTAACCAAAACGGCTACATTTACGTAAAAATTTCTAATAACATAATGTGTAGTATGCAGTTAGACCTTTCTTTAAAAAAAAAAAAAAAAAAAAAAAAAAAAAAAAAAAAAAAAAAAAAAAAAAATTAAAATCGAATGATTAGGAGCGAAGTTACGAGGGATTAAGCGCGCGATGACTCCCCATCCTTCCCCACCCCCACCCCCTTCCCAGTCGCGGGTCTGAGATGGCCACCATCGCTTTTCTCAACCCTCCCTTATAAGGAACAAAATGATACTACCCCACAATACTGTACCACTAAATTGCATACGGGACACCACAAGAAAACCCACTATAGATGCAGACCCCTGATACGCGACGACTTAAGTCATCATGGCTTCATGGTCAATGATGTGCACCAATTACAGCGAAAAAAGCACGGTACGCTTCACCCTATATTGGTATACGCCGTGACTCTTCCACAGGGGGAAAATAGAAAACAATTTATGGTGTTCAGTACGTACTCCATATGAAAGTTCAGATGGAGGACGATCATTCCCGAAACGAGCCTTCACAGTGTAAACGTTGCCAGTACTGGATGCATACAACGAACTACTGTTGGCCACGAGCACGCTGCGTGAAGTGTGGTGACATGCAAGCAGCCGCAACGCCCCCCCCCCCCCCCCCTCTGAAATGTGCGGGATGTGGTGGGGCACACACTGCTTCCTGGAAAGGCTGAAATGAGTTCCAGAAGGCTCTGAGGAAATGCCGAGCATCGACACAATACGCAACGAAGTGACAGGGAGGACTTCCGGCGAATTCCAGTGAGGTGAATCTGGTCGTAGCAGCAACATCTCATAACACTACACATCCACCTCCATCGCCCACAGCACTTCTGGGAACGTGAATCCTTCCCATCAACACATCAGACACAGGTCGTAAGGCGGTGGCAAGGACGCCACGAGAGAAAGTCAGACGTTGATCTTACAGAAGTGACAACAGTTCTCAAATTTCTGAGCAGACAAAACTTTGTTCAGAAACTAATAACTGCAGGGAAGAGGATGTTGGCAGCGAAGGATAAGCTATCCAAGATCGTCACAGCTTGAAGGGTCAGATTAATAACATGGAGACTCCTTCACGTGATCACCACATATGTCTTTGGAATGTTATTGGAGTGAAGTACAAGAATCTGGAGTTACAAGATTTCATTGTTCGTCACAAAATAAACATCTTATTATTATCTGATTCGCATTCACGACCGCGTGAGCCTTTTAAACTTCGCAATTTAGTGCGATGCCGCAGCGGCAGATAAGGGCGAGGTGGTGGAACAACCATATTCATCCGACACACAATTTCATACCGTGTAGCTGCGTTACCCTGCCTACAAGACCTGGAAGCAACGGCGGTCGCAATCAGTGCAGATCTAGGAGAGGTGCCCTTTGTTGTAACATACTTATGACCTAGATCTTGACTCATCGACCAGGATTTATGAGCTATTTTGGCATCTAATAGGCTAACCTTTATTGGAGGCAACTGGAATGCGTAACAAACCCCAGAGAACTAGATCTTCTCCAGCTAGAGAAAGAGTTGGATTTGAAAGTGTGGGGCCCACAAAGCCCGACTCATAGGGGGCGTTCATTAATTACGTGAGATGATTTCGACGTTTTTTCGACCTCCCCCCTGGTGAAATATCGTGAGATTTTACTCTATTCTCCCCCCCCTCTCAAAATCTCACGTGAGGTTTTTCGAAATGCGTATTTTAGTGTAAATACGTTAATCTGTGCTTGATTACGTTGGATTTATTTTAAAAAAAACATTAGTTGCTATTTTATTTTAGATTAGTTAAAACTTGTATTTAACCCATTATTCCCCAGTATCCTGTTTTGAGGACAGAGCACATATTTCTTTATAAATGCATAATAAATTATTAATTAACTGTTACTATTCTATGTAATTTATTGATACTTTTTATAACAAATTTATGCCTACAGGAAATTAAAAGCAAGAAATCTTATGTACATTATAAATAAGGACTAAAAAATTCAGTTTAAAGAAAAAATAATTTGGAACTTGATGGGTTAACACAGAAAAAATCGAACAACGAAATACTTGAATAAAAGGAACTACTACAACTTTTACGACAATATTCATTCATGTTCAGTCCAAGGGGATGCATGTGTGGTCTCAAGAGTCACTATTGGAACTAAAGTATCCAGATAATTTTCCATAAAAGTATCTGCTCCTTCATCCTTGCTGCCAATCTAAACCGTTCTCGCTTAAACGCAGAAGCTCCGTACCCCGATGTGTGACAACCTGTGACGGCCTCACTTTACGCAGTGGTGCACTGTGAACTGCTCGCCGGTGCTTTGCAGCTCTGGTGATAGACGGAAAGTAGATTCCACATGTACTGCAGCATCTATTTTCTAGCTCAGCACGTACACTTGGGCAATACAGGTCGCAGGGCATGCTGACGAAGGCGTGAGAAGGTTGGATTGGTAGGCAGTGGCGCAGCAAGAAGGGAGCAAATGACTTTTCATCGTGCTCCTCAGCGTCCGGGACCACTGGATGCCCATTAACCTGACTGACAGGGTGGCAGAAAACGGTCGTGAACAATCATATGAAGAGCACTCCGGTGTGGGCTGCAGCAGTCCTGGTCATCGCATTTCACAACATAAAACAATGAAAACACTTGATTATTTTAACTGTAAATAAAAATTCACTTGTTGGCGCTCGCTCTCGTTACAGAATTTCAGAAAAATGTACAGAAAGAACACATGAAATCATGGTAAAAATGAAAAGTTAACTACTGTGAAAATTAATACGTAACGAATTCCCACGTACCTGAAGTAAATATTGGATTAAATATTGGATCTCTCTAACATGGTCCTTGTACCATCCTTCACCCGCTAGATCTGGGACACTGGATGTGTCGTTGTTTGGGTCTATGTATTTAGCAACTACTTCGTGTCGTACTATGTTACTATGTGATGTTTGAATAACCGCGGTAAATATTATTGTGTAGAATTTAGTCATATTTTAGACGTGAAACATGTTTTGTTTAATTTAACCCAGTTATATCGGAGTTTTACACTGTCTCTCGCGGGAAAAAAATTACGTGAGACTTGCCGAGACCCCCTCCCCACCGTGAGATTTGGTGAGATTCGGGTCGACCCCCTCCCCCTAAATACTTCACGTAATTAATGAATGCCCCCATATACCTGCACTCAGTCATCAACACCCCGACGTACTGGACATCATAATAATGCAAGGTCGTGGGGTAGATCACCGACTTCTCACCGTCAATGACTTACCGCCACACCGCGACCCCATCCGCGACCCCATCCAGGGTCCGTCAATTGTGGAGGAAAGTCCACCAGGAAACAAATTGTGCGCAGTATAAAAGTTACTTAAATAACAATGTCACCCACACACTACCTGTCATAACGCCTCCTCAGATCGTTGCTGCTATCGATTACCTCACCATCAAGCTGAGGAAGCCACACACACAACCATCCGTTACAGTTGTCGATAACTGGCAAAACTATGACCCACTACCTCCCCTGCTCGAAGAACTTTGTCTGCAGTAAAACAGGCTTGGGAAGCTGTGGCAAAGAACGAGAAACTCCACATATCGTCGCACGATGCATCGCTTGGAGCGACACTTAAATGCAGACTACTCGAATGGTGCACTGGGAAGTGGAAAGACAAGATGGCCTCTACCCTCCTACAGACTCGGGAAGAATAGCATTTACTGAAGACCGTTCGAGTGGACCCCACCCCTGAAAGCCTGCTGTAGACTCTACAGAGTCTCACTAACGACCCTCTCACTAAGACTGAGATGCTTGCAACAGCGTTCGAGGAAGAGACAATATTACTGCAGGAACTGTTGAATGGCGTACAAAGGGAACACGAACAGACCAACTTCCGATTTGTGGCTAGGAATCTCGCTGTGGATGATTAGACGAGGCCACGTCTTACTACACCAAATGAAATATGAACCATTGTGAAGAAGTTCAACGTCAACAAAGCTCCAGGAGTCGACAAAATCACCAATGCCTATCTACAGAACTTACCACGAAAACCTTTAGTCCCCCTGACCCAGATCTACAATGGAAGTCCGCTTACAAAGTACTTTCCAACTGCTTGGAAAATTGCTGAGGTGGTACCCATTCCAAAGCCTTCGAAGGATGTAACAGTGACTATAACCTATAGACCTATCAGTCTTCTGAGATGTATGGTCAAGACTTCCAAGAGAATTCTTCAGACTAACATCCAGGAACCACTTATAGCTGATGATATAATTCGTGCTGCAGAATTACAATTCCTCCGCTTTGCAGAACACGTTACCCACAACTTCAACTTATCAAATGCTACAGCGGCTGTATTTCTAGATGTCGAAAAAGTCTACAATGATATATGGCAACAATTATTGATATGGAAACTGGTCGAACAGATACCTATACCGGACTGCTACGTGAAACTAGTGACGAGTTTCCCAAAGTACAAGAAAATGGTGGTGACTATAGATAGACAATCTCCTGACAAAAAAACAGCGCAGGCGGGATTGTCCCAGGTCTCAGTTTTATCACCTTTACTTTTTAATGTATGTGTCAATGACATGCCAAGCGTAGCATGCGTCCAAATAGCACAGTTTGCTGATGAGACCGCCTTTTCGGCTAGTGCCTGATATGTACGGACCAATATTCGAAGGCTTCAACACCAATTTGTTGCCACCAACTACTACATGGTGCAAAATGAATAAGATTCGACTGAACAATGGAAAAAAAAAAAAAAAAAAAAAAAAAAAAAAAAAAAAAAAAAAAAAAAAAAAAAAAAGGAGGCGATTTATTTTAGCAGAAAACGCCCACTGCTCCCAACCACCTTATAAGAGTTATAACTGAATGGACAAAACCTTTCTTGGGCCGCAACGGTGAAGTACGTGGGAATCACCTTGAACAAGTAGTTCATTCTTCATCGACAAGTCGAGTCACTCTGAAATAAAGCTTACGGAATGTAATCCTGTGTAGACAGAGCTAGTTTCTGTTGTCTAATAGTGGAAACAACATGGGGCTTGGAAGTAATTACGTACTTCACAGCTGTTTTTACGTTTGAATCAGAAATGCACTGTAAATAGATATCACTAGTTAACGTCTTTACAGAAAATTGTTTTATCTTTGTAGCCCAATGCATGATGTGCTCAGTGTCCGTCTCTAGAGTATACACTTTTGCCCGCAAACCAATAAATCAGCAACAGGTTCCACATTCAGTTCATCGATCATCGCTGGGAATCTTTTACGCACATCATTCCTGATATCCTTGCAGAGATTCGGGGTTTTAATATGATAAATGAGGCAATCAGTATCTGTGTAGCACAGTTTTACGCGAGTAGGTGGAAATTTCTTTCAAAAATATACCCACACTGAAAGTCGTAAAGAAGCGTCTTTGAAACATGTTAACTGCAATTGGTTTATCAAAGACTATATTAAGCCTAGTCAGCTCAATGGCAACCAGATTCTCATTAAAACCACACTCCTCTGAAAATTTGGTTTTGTAATTAATGCACCTGCCTCGTGTCTGGCCTCCCACGATGTTGGCAGTTTAAAGTTCTACATCTTTCATACATTCTGTATGGTCTTGCCGAAAACGGCATTTATTCATTAGTTTGAAGAATTGCGCCCATTCATCCATTTATGTGCGTTAATATCGATGTATGGCTTCACGCAGGGAGCTTTCTTAAAAAATAAGATTCGATGAATCTTCTTCAAAACACGATTATGTTCCAAACACTGTTTTAAATTTGTTTAATGGATGACATAGTTCTTCTTGAGGTAAAGGGTTGTAAGCATTTTTTTCGGTTTCTTACTATGATGGGGCCATTTTTTCTGGACAAAAGGACAAATATGAATGTAAATCATGAATACTTTCAGGGTAATCGTGATCTGCTTCTAATATGTAATCATCCGGCACGTTTTGAACATCTAATTTGTCTTTGCTATAAAATGGCACAGGCATCGCTCACATATTAAAATATACTGATCTGAAGGCGTAATGCTATTCTGTGTGATCCTTGACAAGTTTTTAATGACAAGTTTTAAATCGCATATGTCTGATTTACCATCAACCTGTAACAATAAATTCACATGTCTATTGCATTTTTGGCTATCATCTTAAAAAAAAATGTTCAAATGTTTGTAAATCCATCGGACTCAACTGCTGGGTTATTAGTCCGTAGCTTACAAACTACTTTGTAAGGACAACAAAAACACCCACGCGCGAGGGTAGCACGAATCCCCGACGGCGAACGGCCGCGCGCACCGCAGCACGGCGCCCTAGTGCGCACGGCTAATCCGCCGCGGCTCTGTCATCTTATTTTCCGTGGTCATCCATTCATAATCTGAATACTGAATGCCGTAGACGTCAACAGACACATTCAATTCGATTTCATATTCCAGATATTTAAACACATGGTATACATCGCTCACATATTAAAATATACTGATCTGAAGGCGTAATGCTATTCTGTGTGATCCTTGACAAGTTTTTAATGTGGTAGAAATCGCATATATCTGATTTACCATCAACCTGTAACAATAAATTCACATGTCTATTGCATTTTTGGCTATCATCTTAAAAAAAATGTTCAAATGTTTGTAAATCCATCGGACTCAACTGCTGGGTTATTAGTCCGTAGCTTACAAACTACTTTGTAAGGACAACAAAAATACCCACGCGCGAGGGTAGCTCGAATCCCCGACGGCGAACGGCCGCGCGCACCGCAGCACGGCGCCCTAGTGCGCACGGCTAATCCGCCGCGGCTCTGTCATCTTATTTTCCGTGGTCATCCATTCATAATCTGAATACTGAATGCCGTAGACGTCAACAGACACATTCAATTCGATTTCATATTCCAGATATTTAAACACATGGTATGCATTCTGATATAATCGTGCTAGATAGTCAATTTGAAGCATGAATTATCATCTGAAGCAACATTGATAACTGCTTTCTTTAAACCTTCTATCTCTTTGGGCAATTTTGCTTTTCATCCTGCATAGAAACCATTATTACAATTAACGTTAATGCGCAAGTGAATGATTTCCTTCAATGCCTAACCTAAATCTCTTGTTTGAAAATATCTAGCCTTTCTTAAAAGTTTACTCACAATATTGGTGGAGTACCAATCATCACTAACAAAGTTCGGATGGCATTAAACTGGAATTCTTTGAAGTGAGGTATATTTGTTTCTCTACACCTGGTTTTGGAAAGACGAAGTTGCACAGTAGTGCACAATTAATATTTAGTGGATGGTTAATCTGACGAACCTTGCTCGCAGAAATAGGGAAACATATTTCCAAGTAATGCTTGGGCTCTTTAAAACCAGATCTATTGTTTATTTGGACTGTAAATATCCTCTTTTTGAGCGCATTTTTATATTTTGCCACTGCAGATGTTGCTATTGTGGATGCTGTACTGCTGCTGGTGGTGGATGCCTGCCTGACGGTCCGGGATGTGGTGATGACGTAGCTGCATGGTGTCACAGCCCCACTGGCGATGGTCCTGGCTGCGGCGCGGTAGGCGTACACGACGGTGGCTCCAATTCGCTTGTACAGGCACCGGGAGCAAGCATGATCAGCCCGCAATGATTATGACAACGTTGGCGCCAACGACGGTGAAGGTTTTGGGTCTACAGCCAACCAATTTGATGATGATGTGGGCTGCAATAATCCTGCAAAGACAAAATGAACTAAATAGATTTGTTCTACCATGATAAAGAATAATGTTGCAACAATAAATCAATCAATGTCTTCCAGCTTTAACGTTTGCAGAGGTTCGTTTGTTATTCAACTACTAAAATCGTGGTTGAAACAGTAATTTCAACCATCTGATCATTATTGCACTTCTCTGCTGAAAGTGCAGCTATTCTCGTTCCTAATTCCCACTCAACTTAGGCAATATCAGCGTCGAGCCCATCTATATGAGAGACAAAAAAATCCCTCTACAATAAAAAAAAATGTTTTAAATAAGAGACGAGGCTGAGGAGTATGAGTATCCGATCATCAGCGACTGGTGCCATGTCACTAAGAGCTCTGGCTGAAAAAGGGAGACCTCCACAGATTCCCACGATGGGTTCAGGCTGGTGAATATTTGAAACTGCTTGCCATCTGTAACGTAAAAAAGGAAAACATAGCATACCTGGAGAGTGTGAATAGGGAGAAGAACCAAGTAACATGCATATAAAAATATGTTAACGTATTTTCAGGTTTCTGTAGGATAAATGCCATGCAATCATCAACATAAAAAAATAGTGAAGGTGTTTCCTCAACACGAGGGTATTTAGCACAGTCATCATCTCCCTGAAATGTGGGGACTGCTGATGCTTCATCATATGACTCAGGCAGGGGAATGTTCAGGCACAGATCAGTATGCTGTATTTATATCGCGAAGTGCTTGGGAAAGAGAGAGACATCAACGTAACGCAGGATGCAGCCAGGCATCTGTGTACCCGGAATAATTTATTTCAGCATAACACGTAAAAATTGCTTATTTCTCTGACAGTGCAGCTGACTTCAGTACTATCAAAGAGCGCATCAAAAAATAGAGAGTTTCAGATATTTCAGACAGTCCATACATACGACGTGTGCAGCTAGCATCGGCGGTGGTGCTTCGAGTAGTTGTTCCACTGCAGTCAGCAAGGACAGCTAAAACGTGTAGTATCGGCGACAGTCGAGCAGCAGCAGCAGGGATAACACATGCAAGCTGCATGCTCTCCTGCAGAGGCAGTGCAACATCCCGACGAATGCACGTTGCACCTAATTATAGTAGGCCAGTTTACATTGTAGGGAATGAACTACAACACAGAAATTCACGAGACGGCTTAATATGGGAATAGACCACCGCCAATCACGTCCAATCTGTAAAAGCATGTGAGGAGAAAGAAAAATGTGGATGAAATAATAGAAAGCTTTATTGGTAGTTAACGAGACGTTCATGCAGTAACAAAGCATAGGTCATTGTGAAATTGAAAATAATTCCCTGTTTCAAATTCGATCCAAATATCTATTGGTCGCAATTTTAATGTTCATTCTAGTGCATGCAGTCGATGACCGCAGTTTTTGCTAAGTGTATGAATTTCTGAGGATTCAACAAACATCCTGTGTTTTCATCGTCTTCATCATAATAATATGAAAAGCGAAATCCTGCATACATATCAAAGAGAAGACTTGTATCATTATTAGTCCAGCCAATTTGAAGGTCGTCATACGGAAAATATTGAGAGTTCAGAAATACAATTTTATTGCGTCAGTTACAGGCATAGAAAGCACTACAGTTGTTCCACACATTGCCTCTCATGTTCGTGTGAAAAGCCAATACAACGAATCTGGGCGTCTCAAACTGAGCCGTTGTTTTTATAGCCCAACAGTGTCGTGACGAAGGTGGTAAAGAAGAAATCCACGAAGTTCCCATGAACGAAAACTTAATAGTAGCTGTATTGAAGAATTTAACACACGTAACAGTTTCAGCACTTAGCTGGGAACACCCACCTCACAGGCGGGTACCGAGTCTTTGTTTTGCTACTGGAGGGCGCTAATTCCTAGTAGAACCCCGAAACTCGCCGAGAGTCTTGGCAGCTAGTCCTGTGTCGAGGAGTGAGTGTCGTGGTGTCGCTTCGGACTCTTCCGCTCTCATGAGCTCCGACTTCTTGTAACCTACCCTGCCTCCCAGATGGTGAGCCGACACAGTCGTACATACAGAATGTTTTGGCCCTTTGTTACATAGTGAATCCGAATATGACTGAGGCCGACAAAATCACGCACCTGATGAAGGGTATTGCAGAAGACATGTACCAAGCTCTTCTGATAAAAGACGTCGCTACGATGGAATAGTTCATTGAGTGGTGCCAGCGTATTGAACAGATGCAACAAAGGAGGGTTGGACGAAAGAAGTATGACAGACTCCCGAATGTAGTCCCTATGGCCGTTGTGGAAGACCAGCATGACTTCGCTTCTCTCATACGACAAATTGTGAGAGAAGAATTACAACAATTTACGGCAGCCGGGACTATTAGACCGAGCGAGCATCAGATTATGGCCATGGATGTAAGCCTGGATGTAAGTGACGAGGGAGCGACGCCGCTGAGGAAGAGGTATTTCAGACATTAGCTCCTGTTTGCCCCGCCAGACGCACCCGACATGAAGAATTGCGTCGCCCTGCTATGACTTATGCTGCAGCCGCCAAACTGCAGCCTATGAACCGACCGACGCGGCCACAACCAATTCCCCCGGCAACTATAACAGCGCGCAGAAGAACAGATGTCTGGAGGACAGAAGACAACACACCACTTTGTTTCCACTGTGGGCGCCCTGGACATGTCGTACACCACTGCAGAGAGAGAAGGCGAGTATTCGACGATTATTTTGTCGTTCTATCCCATGCAATCACCTGCTGATGAGTTCAGTCGACCTATGGGAAGAAGCCCATCGCCGTACCCTAGACGAGGTCGCTCCCCGACGCGCAGCAGCCGTTCACCGTCGCCGTATAGAGGTACCAGCCGCTCCCCTAGCCGCCGCGCCCAGGAAAACTAAGCGAGGCGACCATCTACGGAGGTGAGGCCGCCGCAGATGAAAATCCTCCATGGACGACAGTCGCCAAGATGTCGGGAAATCTCATCGACGTCATAATCGACGGCCTACCTATCGGGGCACTTGTTGATTCTGGGGCGTCTTTCTCTGTATTGTCGGATAATTACCGCCGCACACTAAAGAAGACAATTTTCTGTGACACTGGGGCAACTGTGCTGAAGGTCGCGAATGGAAAGTACGTCCAGCCAGCAGGAACTTGTGTCGCAAGAATAACCATCAACAACAGGACCCAGCCGTTTGAATTTGCCGTGTTAACAGAATGTAGTCACAATGTCATCCTCGGATGGGACTTCCTTCAGGCATCCCAAGCTATCATTGACTGTGGAAGATCTGAGCTGCAAATTGAAGAAGTTGTTCCGACGGGTACACGTAATACAGAATTTTCTGGGAAGTTATTTGCCGTTGACAATGTGACGATCCCGCCGTTGACGATGAGAAGAGTTGAAGTCGCAAATACAGATGAGCGATTAAACTGTGAAGTGCTTGTTGATAGTAAAAAGTTTATCAGGCTCACAAAAGAAATTTACATACCAGCGGCTATCATAAGCGTTACTGGAGGTCAAGGAGAGATTTGGATCACTAATTGTCACGAGCAGTCGCAACTTATCCCCAAGGCAATGTGTATTGGGACAGCTGAACCAATCTAGGACGGTGAGCTCAACGGCATCAACGAACAACGAAGACCCATGCTCTGCTCTTAGTACAGACAACACGCTGGAGGAAACAAACGTGGAACTGCCAATAGGATCCGGACTGACCAAGGAACAACGCCAGCGGGTGTTAGCTATACTACGTCAATTTTCGGATGCATTCACACCTCAGCAGGGGAAAAGTCAGACGAAACGGCCCACGATAAGGCACCGTATAAATACGGGGGATCATCCACCAATTAGCCAGCGTTCGTATAGAGTGTCGCCAGCAGAAAGACGGATAATTCAGGAGGAAGTGGAGAAGATGTTGCAAGATGACATTATTCAACCTTCGGAGAGTCCCTGGTCGTCTCCTGTGGTCCTTGTAAAGAAGAAGGATGGCACGTGGCAATTCTATCTCGATTATTGGCGGCTGAACAAAATCACAAAGAAAGATGACATTGTCGTTTTCTCGAAAACATTAGAAAAACATCTGAGTCGCCTGTCAACTGCGTTGAAGTGTGTTCAGACTGCAGGACTCCGCCTCAATCCAAAGAAGTGCCTCTTCGTCGCCAAAGAGATAAAAATCCTGGGGCACCTAGTCAACGGAGATGGTGTCCGTCCTGATCCAGATAAAGTAAGGGAAGTCACAGATTTTCCAACTCCTCAGCACATTTGTGATATGAGAAGTTTTCTCGGGCTGTGCTCATACTACCGACGTTTCATAAAAGGATTTTGTAACAAGGCACGTACATTACAAGAACTTCTGCAGGGAGACGCCAAGTTTTACTGGGCTGAGGCAATAGAAAGTGCTTTCCGGGCACTTAAGAAGGCTCTAACTTCCGCACCAGTGCTAGCCTTGTACGACGAGAATGCGGAATCAGAATTTCACACAGACGCCAGTGGTTATGGGATTGGTGCAGTGCTTGTACAAGTTCAGGAAGGTGCTGAAAAAGTGATAACCTATGCATCAAGAGTACTCTCAAAGTCCGAGATAAACTACAACTGTGAAAGAATGTCTCGCAGTTATTTGGGTTATCAACAAATTCCGACCGTATTTATTCGGCAAACCATTCACCGTCGTGACAGACCACCATTCATTATGTTGGCTGACTAGCTTGAAGGAACCATCAGGTCGACTAGCAAGATAGGCACTAAGATTCCAAGAGTACGATGTCACAGTGGTATTCAAGAACGGGCGCAAACACAAGGATACCTACTGCCTTTCGAGGAATCCTTTAGTGGAACACAACAGCATGAATAAAATTTCAACTCTCACTGAATTAGATGACGTTACAGCTGAACAGAGGGAAGATCCAGCACTATTAAAAACGATAGAGGCCTTGGAGAAAGGAGAACCGACCAATGGAGAGTTCCAACTTATAAACGGAACATTGTACAAGAGCAACTACGATCCACTGGGCCCCAAATGGCTACTTGTTGTTCCAGCTCATCTCCAGCCAGCTATTCTCAAATATTTCCACGATGCTCCAATATCCGATCATCTGGGATTCGTGAAGACCCTAGACAGAATCAGACGCAGATATTACTGGAAAGGTCTCTACCGATCTGTCAAGCATTATATGAGTCACTGTAAAGAGTGCCAGCGACAGAAGCATGTGCCGCAATTACCTCCAGGGCATCACGTACCGATTCCGCCGGCAGCAGCTCCATTCCACCGAGTTGGGATCGATCTTTTAGGGAGGTTCCCGAAGTCGACAACCAGTAACCGATGCACTGACTACCTCACACGCTACCCTATCACCAAACCTGTGCCGACTGCAGAAGCTCCAGAAATCGCAAAATTCCTTGTAGAAGACATTATTTTGAAGCATGGAGCACTGCGTGTCATGATATCTGATCGTGGAAAAGTATTCCAGTCAAAACTAGTATCAGAGGTAATGTCACGGTGCGACATTGTCCACAGAATGACAACTGCATACCATCGTCAGACATATGGTCTTACGGAACGTTTTAACAAGACGTTAGCCGACATGCTGTCGATGTACGTTGATGTTGAGCAGAAGGATTGGGATACAATTCTGCCAGTCGTGACTTTTGCTTAGAATACCGCAAGACAAGACATCACAGGCTTCACGCCGTTTTTCCTGCTCCATGGCCGTGAAGCTGAGGCGACAATGGATACGCTGTTTCCGTTCCAACCGGACGACACTCAGGATGAGTATGTTAAACAGCTAATCACCAGGGTCGAAAAAGCAAGACAGCTGGCTCGAACTACACGGCCACTACGGTCGGGGGTTCGAATCCCCCTTCGGGCATGGATATTTGTGCCGTCCTAGTTCGTAAGTAGTTCATAAGTAGTTTGTAAGTTTAGGGACTGATGACCCCGTAGTTAAGTCCCATAAACTATACAAACATTTGAACATTTTTTGCTGGCTCACATACGGACACTGGACGCCCAGTAGAAGGACCGCCAGCGGTGTAACGACAAGTACCGACCTGTTGTCTACAGCCCAGGAGATCTGGTATGGATTTTTACCCCTGTACGGAAGGTTGGACTGTCAGAAAAGTTATTGAAGCGATACTTTGGTCCGTATCGTGTCATACGCCGCCTGTCAGACGTCACCTACGAAGTTGAGGATTATGAACCGTCGTCGAAACGACAAAAACGAAAAGACATTGTTCACGTCCTGCGCATGAAGCCCTACTGCGATCCTGAAGAGCAGATGGCTTCTTGTTCAAGGACTCTACGGACAGTAATGTTACTGATGAAGCCACGACAGGAACGTCTGTCGTCGATAATGGTGGAGAAGGGAAGGATTCTCTAGAACTGCCATACAGAGGACCCATGACAAGGTCAAGATCCAGGACATTGCAGCTGGCTCCACAGGAAACATAACAGCGGGTGGCTGTTTTTCCAGGAGAGGGAGCAATGCCGAAAGACACCATGTAAAACGCCTGCCGGCGTGGCGCAGGGGATACTCTCCCAGACTATGGTGCTGAAGGTCGCTGGTTCAATCCCGACCATCGGCAAAAATTTGTTTCTTTGTAATGAATAATTCCAGAATGTTCTGCATCTTTCTTATGTTAACTTGTAAATTCTACTTGTTTCTTATCTTAACTATTCTTCTAATTTCTGGTACATTCTCTCTGTGTATAAATAGCAGAGCACTCTGCCCGAGAGGCAGTTACTGCTGCAAGTATGTTAAGTTCGTAATAAACGTGCTTTCAGTATAAGTGCTGTGTTCAGATAGCTTCGAAGTCAAGCCTGCTTCCATTTCAACGCGACAATATACATCATTTAATAAAAAACAAACATTGAAAATACGCGAATTAACGTCATGGTAGTCTGGGAGGTGGGTGTTCCCAGCTAAGGGTTAATCGTTCTTCATCTGATGCTGTTATATGTGGAATTGCCAAACAAGTTTCTCCAATACCAGCTTATAATGGTTTTAGTAACCGAGAATACTAATATGAAGTTTGCGATACCACATTTCATGGTAGTATTATACATTGATATTCCAGAATATACAGGGTGTTTCACTAAGTATGTTTGCCTCTGTAACTTATAAAATAATAGGTGACGGGAAATTTTAATGCGGTAGGTCAACGCAAGAAATGTTATACTTTCTGTGAAGCTATGAACATAGCTTATTGTATCATTTTCCAAAGAGTTACAGCACAAAGATAAAATTTTTTACATGGAACAATAGTTTTTTCTATCGTGCATTGGATTCGTTGAAACCAGCTGCGTCCAAACCAATTTAAACTATAATCCTATCACTGTTAGTTTGGGAGCTACAACCTGCCGGCCGCGGTGGCCGAGGGGATTAGTTGGCGCTTGAGTCGCGGTAGCGTGAGGACGTCCGGGAGTGTGCTCACAGTTTAAAGCGTTCACTAGTCGCGAACAGTTCTCTTTCGTGTTAAGTGTTAACTTGTTGTGCAGTATCGTCACTTAGTGTTCTGGTGCGTGTGTTGTGTAAATGTTAGCGGTCTCGGCCGCTAAAACCGTAAATATGGAAAAGAAGGTCCCCAGGAAGTGCACTCTGCGTTTCGAGTTTGATAAGGCAACCAGGAATAAGCAACCGAGTTCGGTAGAAGTTCATGATTGGATCGACAGCGTTTTTGGAATCGTTTCTGAACAAATACATACCGCTTATTACGATTTGGATGAATACTGCTTTTACGTCAAGTTACTGGAACCCGTTCAACTAGACAAAATCCTGATAAAACACGGAACATCTGCTCAATTTCGACATCGAGACTCAACGGTGAGTACAGTTTCCATATCTAATGCCGGTATTGAATATAAGAATGTTCGCGTTTTCAATTTGCCGCCAGAAGTAGAAAATTGTTATCTTAGGGAGGTGTTATCATGTTATGGCGATATTAAACAAATTAGAAACGAGCGCTGGTCGAAGCAACATAAACTTCAGTGTTTCAGTGGTGTAAGATCAGTAGAAATGCACGTTAGAACTAATATTCCCTCTCATATCACTGTCTGTGGGTACAGGGCTCATGTGACATATTCTGGTCAGGAAGAAACGTGTTACATCTGTAACGAAAGCGGACATTTTCGTCAGGATTGCCCGAAAAAACCGGTTATATTAAGAAACAACTTGCAGCAACGCAAAAAACTAACGTTAGCTGAATTAATTGCACCCACTCGGGAAGTTGATGACCCAACACCCAGTAGCAGTTTTTCTGAGCAACCACCTGTCGTCCCGGCAGACTTTCCACCACTGACACCAAAAGTAAACGTAGATCAGGTGCCCACTAAAGTTATTACCCCAGTTGTAACCCAGTCCATAACTAACAAACGGAGACGGACCTCTGACGAAAGTAGTGTGGATGACAAATTCGAATATTCGTCGCAGGATAACAGGAAAAGCACGGTTAACACCGTGTTAGAAACTAAAGTTCCTACACCCGGTACGGACACAGAGATTTCAAACAGTTCTAGTATCGGATCCGAGCCGCAGCAACGGGAAGAAATTCCATCACCCGTGCTGCAAACATCAGTAGAAGAAATACAGCACGTAGACCTAGGGACACCAGACAAACCCGACACTGTTGTTAGTGGAGAGCAACAAACCGAACCAGTGATAGTAGACAACCAGGACTGTGATACTGTTGTCAATGCACAAACTGCGCCAAGTCAGAGCAGCGTCCAAAACAGAGCGGACGTAAGCATAAACAGGGACGCGGTAATGGAAAGCGAAGCAGGAAGTGGCGAGTCGGCGGGGCCGCAGCCTGCCGCCGCGGTGGCCCGCCAACTGTCGCACTCTGATATGGAGCTGGACGTCTGCAGCGAGCCGCCCACCTCGCCTTCTGCGGTGGGTTTCACCAGCAGTGGCAGAGGTAGGAGTAAAGTACAGCCGAAAATGAACGCTGCGCGAAAGAAAAATAAAAACTCTGACTCTCAATACAAGACTGATACTAAGAAAACAAGTGGCAAAGCATCAAAGGATTGGGACGCGGACGCAGGAGGGGGGAAAGTTAAAAAGTAGTGCTTTTCTGGACTAGATAGATGCAGGCATATAAAGTTGTAACCCTGAACATCAGTAGAATCACCTCTGACCTGAAACTCGCGGCCTTCAAACAGTTCGTGTACGAATCTGAAGCCGATATTTTGCTGCTACAGGAGGTGTTAACAACGAACCTCCGTATATCGGGCTTCAACACCATAGAAAACATAGCCCTGGAGAACAGTACCGGTACTGCAGTTTTAATTAAAGACGGTATTCCATTTCAAGAGATTGAAAAATTGGAATCCGGTCGAGGTATAAGTTTTAAATTGTATACTGTCACCGTGGTAAATTTATACGCTCCGTCGGGGAATTCTAATAAAACTGAACGTTCCAGATATTTCAAGGAGGAGATTATCTACCTTCTAAGGAAAAACCCGCAATACATATTATTAGGTGGAGACTTTAATTGCGTTTTACATGCGAAAGATCAGCGTCCTCATTTCAATTACTGTAAAGAGCTGCACGAACTTGTGAAACATATAAAGCTGCAGGACGCGTGGGAAGTGAAATATCCCACACTGGTGAGATTCACCTACTTCACCGCCCACTCATGCAGCCGCCTTGACCGACTATATGTGACGGATAACATTAGTGATAGGCTTCGCGCCGCGGAAGTAATCCCTGCAGTATTCTCTGACCATTGTGCGCTTGCTGTAACACTTGAGCTCGATAAACAGCCCACCAAATTATATAGATCACACTGGATGCTTAATATCTCGCTGTTGCAAGACAGAGAATTAGAAGACGACGTCAGGCACACATGGAACGTTTGCCTCAGATCCCTCAGCCGCTATCAATCCAAAGTAGACTGGTGGACAAATCACGCAAAACGAAAACTTCGTCAGTGTGTGATAAACTACGGCAGACAAAAAGCTAGGGAAATAAAAAACACCACAGAATTTTATTACTCTATATTAAGAGAGCTCTATGATAAATCTGACAACAATGGATCGCACTATCAACAAATAAAGTGTATCAAAGCAAAATTACTTAGTATCAAGCGCAAACAGTTAGAGGGTCTGAAAATAAAGTCCAAATCACGCTCTCTGGTAGTTGAAGAGGTAACGTCTCTGTACCATTTAATTAAACATAATACGAACCGAAGACGGACGTTCATTGATGAGCTATTGACGTCAAATGGTAGACTGCTCGTAAATCAAAACGACATAGTACAGGAAATACATCAACATTATAGAGAATTGTATTCTCTGGAAAATGTTGATGAGGGTGCAGTAGGTGAATTTTTTCAAGTACTTACTCCCGAAATTAACTCTGATGATAACAGTGACATATTAACTGCTTTTACAGAACGTGAAGTTTTAGATCTCATTTCAAGGTCGCCGCCCAACAAATCCCCTGGACCTGATGGGTTGCCGAAAGAATTTTATTGTAAATTTTGGCACCTTATAGGACCAACTTTTACGGATATTCTAAATGAAATATTAAAAGGTGTCGTAGTTCCTAAAGAGTTTAAGGAAGGGAAAATTGTTTTAGTTCCAAAAAACAAGGGACGAAAATGCATCGACAACTTCAGGCCTATTACTTTGCTGAATTTTGATTATAAAACCATCGCCCGGGCAGTTGCCAGTAGAATGAGTCATCCCATAAGTAAAATTATTGGAAAACACCAATCCTGTTTCCCTGCACGAACTGTCATGAACACAATTTCTGCTTACAGAGATGTCATATCCATAGCCTCCGTTACAAATATAAAGTGTGCACTATTTTTTATAGATTTTAACAAAGCGTTTGATCGAGTAAATCACCAATACCTGGAAAAAGTAATGAAGGAAGTAGGCCTGGAAGAAAGAGTTTTAAAAGTGGTACGAAATTTGATTACAGGGATAACGACTAAAATAGCTGTCAATGGACAATTAACTGGGGCTATAAACATTGAAAGGGGGGTCCCACAGGGCAGTCCTCTCTCTATGCTGCTGTATGTTCTCTCCTTGGAGCCAATACTCAAAAGGGTTACCACGAAACACTCTGGGTTACAACTTTCGGGTGTTAAATTCACTACAGGGGCGTATGCTGATGACGTGGGAGTGCTACTAAGAACAGTAGATGAGGTCACAAGCCTAAAAGAGGACTTTGACACCTACTGTGCAGTTTCAGGTGCAAAAATTAACACGGGAAAGTGTAAATTAGTAAATATCAGAGGGTTCGACGACGTAGCCGTGCCATGGGCACAAACCGTCGAACAACACAAAACCTTAGGGATCATCGTTGATAAATGTCCATTAAAAATGGCGGCCCTGAACTGGAGATCGACAGTTAACAAAATGCAAGGAACTACTTTAGAAGCAACTTGGCGATCACTAAACCTTATTGGAGCCGTGAGGATAGTCAACACCTATCTATTGTCCAAGGCCTACTATGTGGCTCAGATTTTCCCGATTCCAAAAGTACAGGCAAATAAAGTAATGCAGTTAGCAGCCAGGTATGTGTGGAGAGGAAACATTTTTAAGCTCACACCCGGAACATTAACAAAACCAAGATTGACTGGAGGACTCGCACTCACTGATATTCATAGGAAGGCAACTGCTTTATACCTTAGACGAACAGAAAGATTAATACATGGCAACCACAGTAATATTACAGAAAAACTCTTTAAAATACTGCAGCCAAAGAGCATGAATCCGCCGATAGATATCAGCAATCATAACTTCCGTCTGAAACATATCAGTCTGTTTTACCTGGAGTATAGTTACTTAAAAGAAAGTCGTGTACCATCTACGACTTTAACTACAACCCAAATCCTACAGATATGGCAACAGAAAGATATGCCAAACAGTATTATGCTAAAGTTTCCACATAGAAACTGGTTAACAGTGTGGAAAAACATCAGCCTTAAAATCCACACGTCAGAAGTTGCGTCCACCTGGTATAAAGTCGTCAACCAGACGATAGCAACGAACGAAAAGCTACATCGCATCGGAAAAAGTGATACAGACAAGTGCAGAAAATGTGGACTACTGGACACCATAATACATAGATTCACATGTAGCGGACATATCGACAACTGGAAGTGGGTGAGGAAACGAATAGCATTACTATCAAGAACCTCCGAAACTAGTTACACTTCAGAAATTATGATGTGGCCGGAAACAAGATATTACCCGAAAACAAAGAACAATACAATTATGTGGCTTCTCGGTAATTATGTAAACTATATATTCCACGGACCTGCAGAAGACAATCCCATAAGTTTTCAATCGTACATGAACACTGCGAGATGGAGAATCATACGCACTATTGATGAGAAAAAACAGTTTAGCAACATGCTAAATATAGCATTTGAAAAGGCTGGAATAGGATAAACTTTTTTTTTTTTTTTTTTTTTTTTTTTTTTTTTTTTTTTTTTTGTCTTGAGACTGTAATTACTGCTACTAAGCCATTTAAAACAGCAACAGTTTTACTTACATTTAAAGAAGAATACTTTCGTTTCTGTTTTGCAATGGATATTGCTGTTAATTCCTAGATTTTTTTTAAACAGTTGCTTTTAACGAAAAAAAGAAAAAAAAGCAGTCTACTGCATATGGTAACGGTGGATTGTGTGGGCGGCCAGACGCCTGCCGCCGGCCTCCTGTAGCCGCGGCAGCGCGCACCTCCCTCCTCTCTACAAGTTTTGTTTGGTTTAGTTAATCTGTAGTAGTGTGTGTGCACTGCTTAAACGCGGTCAGGTGTTGCTTTCCTTTTAAAGAAGAATACTTTTGTTTCTGTTTTGCAATGGATATTGCTGTTAATTCCTAGATTTTTTTTAAACAGTTGCTTTTAACGAAAAAAAGAAAAAAAAAGCAGTCTACTGCATATGGTAACGGTGGATTGTGTGGGCGGCCAGACGCCTGCCGCCGGCCTCCTGTAGCCGCGGCAGCGCGCACCTCCCTCCTCTCTACAAGTTTTGTTTGGTTTAGTTAAAAAAAAAAATAAAAAAAAAGGGGACTGAGGCGCTCCAGTCACGGTCTGCACGGTCACTACGGTCGGGGGTTCGAATCCCCCCTCGTGTATGGATATTTGTGCCGTCCTTAGTATAAGGTTGTTGATAAGTAGTTTTTAAGTTTACGGACTGATGACCCCGTAGTTAAGTCCCATAAGCTTAACAAACATTTGAACATTTTGGAGCTACAACCCTTCAAAGTTTCAGGGGCAGATACCACAAACGCTGCGCATAATGCAATGCGACTTCTAAGTGTGGTGCGGCCGAGTTGTAACGTCGCCGGTGTCACGGAGCGAGAAGCTTCCTCGATGCGCTGTTAGACTGCCGACTGTCGCCGCACACGGCCGTATACGCGACAGTTGGAGCCACACAAACAACCGGGGCTCAATATACCACAGTTACTGACATCGGATGACGATGGCATACACGAACAACGGGAATGTTAACATGTTGCTGATGCTCGGCGAGTGCCGACACGATGTCACTGAAGCAGCCACGGCGTATGCTGTGAGATATCCTAGGCGAAGAGCCCCGGCAGCCATTACGTTCTTACGTGCCGAACAACGACTTCGGGAAACAGGCAGCTTGGTAATGCGCCGCAGTAACAGACGAAGACCCGCAAGAAGTGAGGAGACGGAGGTGTTTGTTTTAGCTGCACTACACCACGATCCTCAAGTCAGCTTACGAGCCGTTGCTGCAGTCACTGGTGTCAGTCTCACATCTGTGTGGCGTATAGTACACGGCTACAGGTTTCACCCGTACTGCTTGTCACTGACCCAGGAGCTGCATGGGAACGATTTCCATGCAAGAGTGACATTCTGTGAGTGGGCCATGCGTAATTTCGCGCTGGAGTCTTTACAAAGTGTTATGTTCTCTGATGAGTCCACGTTCACAAATTATGGCGCAGTGAATCGCCATAACATGCACTACTGGGCCGCAGATAATCCTCGGTGGGCACGACCTGTCGGCCGTCAACGTATGTGGTCTATTAACGTGTGGTGTGAAATCCTTGGAGATGAAATCATCGGTCCACACTACTTCCCAGGTACACTGGCAGGTGAGTTAATCGCGCTTTTATAACCGACAGTTTGGGTGGTCTCCTTGAACATGTGTGTCTAAACACGAGAGTCCATATGTGGATGCAGCACGATGGTCACCCAGCCCATTCTGCTCGTGCTATTGTGGAAGAACTAAACAACAGGTTTGCAGGAAGATGGTTGGGGCGCCATGGTCCTCATTCATGGCCCGCAAGGTCGCCCGATTTAACACCAGTAGATTTCTTTTTGTGGGGATATCTAAAGGATCGTGTTTATGTCACTGAGCCCACATCCCCAGATGATCTAAAACGGCGCATCGAGGATGCATGTCGCTCCGTCACACCGGCGATATCTCGTCCGCAGATCCTTTCGACGACGCATTGCATTATGCATTGAGGAACATGGACAACATTTGAACATCTCATGTAAATAACTTCCCACCGCCATCACCCACCACACAGCCATGTTTTATGTACAGCGTATGGTATCTGCCCCTGCAAATTTGAAGGGTTGTAGGTCCCAAACTAACAGTGATAGGAATGTAGTTTAAATTGATTCGGACGCAGCTGGCTTCAACGATTCCAATGCACGGTAGAAAAAACTATTGTTCCATTTAAAAATTATATCTTTGTGCTGTAACTCTTTGGAAAGTGATACAATAAACTATGTTCATAGCTCCGCAGAAGGTGTAACATTTCTTGTGTTGACCTACCGCATTAAAATTTCCTGTCACCTATTATTTTATAAGTTACAGAGGCAAACACACTTAGTGAAACACCCTGTATATATACATTATATAAGAATTTTACAATACCACTGTTTGATGACAATGATTTAATCAATTTCATTATATGGGTCTTCTAATAAACTAAATTAATGAATTAATTATTAAAAGTCGTGATTTTGGGCAATAATGTGTTTGTTAATGAAATTAATAACTAACATTATCTGATGTCTTTTGCAATGTATTGATTTCTTTCCAATGCTTTGTTGACCTCAAATCTGCATAATTACTTTAAATTAGCTATTATAAAAATATAAACAAACCTGTCTACTACCCTAGTTGTAAATTACTTACGATCTTAATTTCCGTTTCGTTTTGATACAAAATTATTATCCTTATTATTGTCATAATTTTGGGCATATCTTCTTGATGAAAGATTCATTTATGCCCCACGAACAAACTATTTAATATGTCATGTTGCATCTTCCTTGTTCTAGAATGTTCTCGAAAATATTATTACGCGAATTGGCGCGAACACAGTCAGTTTTACTTTAAGTCACAGTTAGTCATTAGTTAGTCTCCAGTCAGTAAACTCTTTGTATGCAACATGTTAAGAACAGTCTACAATGTTATAACTCATGGTACAGTCATTTATTGCTTCGTTAAAAATGTCAGTATTTGTTAGTGTGCTGCTTCAACAAAAGTGAATAAATAAATAAATAAATATATATATATATATATATATATATATATATATATATATATATATATATATATATATATATAAAATGAAATGTGTCATGTTTGAGTTTCAAATGACTATCAAGAACCCGCTGTATTGATAATTATGTACAAGCAGGCGAGCTATTGAAACTACTGGAGCTATTCAAACTACTGGATCTACCACTGAACGACCGATACATAAGGTGATGTATGATTTTTATTTATGGAAACACCTTTAAAATGTGGTACAAACGGTGAGTAACACCGTTATAAGCTAGTTATCTTCCTCTCACAATTGAACATGAGTTTACGTCACTAACACTTCATATCATAATCAATTCTTGTTTTTAGTTCATTAAAATGCTCTTGTTATCTTCATTTTTAATGGGCTGCATGCTCTAAATGTGCTGTTTATAGATTCATACTGCATTCCGCAGGGAATTGGCGTCCACAGGTGATGCTGAGACTTAAGGAATGATGTTATTCCAATATATTTACAGTAGTCAACCTCAACACTGTTCAGTTCAAAGCAGAGCTCTTGAAACATGAACGCAATTAATGCATTTAGCGTATGTCTCGAGCTTTATCCTGCGTTCCATCCATTGCCATCCAGGTGCAGGAAACTCTTGCTTGGAAGTGTCAAATCGTCATGGCTCCGAAATACGATACGCACATTGTCACTATTGTGGAATATTATGGATTCAAATTGCTTATTGGAAATTTATTCCTTGCGGATTATACAGTCTGCAATTTGAACTGGTGACGTTATTTCGACGGGAAATTCCATCTCTTAAGTCCTACTGTTTTGAGGAAATCGTAACTCTCACATATTATCTCGTAGCCCTTCTGCTGTGAAGTGATGCACTAAAGATTGCGAGTCGATAATTTACGTCTTATCAACATACTCTTGACTAGTGAAGTTGTAAAAGTAGCCATAGAAATCCACAAATTTCTCAATCTGGTTCACAATACGACGCTCTAGGTACTGTAACGTCTGCACAATCTCTGGAAGGTACATAAGAGTAGTTGGAGTTTCGAGTATCTTATAGCCTGGGTCGACTTTGGGGAAAATTAAAAAAAATTATGTTTTAAGCTGTTATTGTGATACGTGTTTGTGGCTATATTGCTTTCAACACGATTACCGCATACAGCCTGAATGTCAATTACGTAGTTTGACTCATAAACCTTATCAGGGCTCTTTTATCTGATAATGCGTTTTTGAGAGTCCAAATAATGAGCCAATTGACTCCTCTTGACTAAAGTCAATGGAATGTTCACTTGTTGTAATCTCAGTCTTTAATATTGTGACCTCGTCGCCTTTTGTTGAGTACTCGTCCCGGTCTAGTTATCAGGAAAGTTACTGGTGCAGGAATCGATGGTCAGCTACAACATTTCTATAGAGATTAGTATTACAAGTTGTATTGACTGAAAATTGCAATGATACTCAACTTTAGAACATGTGTCTGTTTATTCTCTCTTCTTGCTTCTTACGATGTCTTCCGTACGATGCTAGCTGCGCTGAGACCTAGTGACAGCAAAGTTCGTAGCCGCGTTCTGACTTAGTACTGTCCTATTTCTGACTTCGTAACTGTCGGGCTGTCCAGACATATGTCGGCCCAGATACAGCCGCTTGCATCTTCGGCTACTCCCTCCAGGATTCACGGCACCTGCTGGCGATTGGCTTTTGGTCGATCGTTGCCTTCTCCACGGTCGCTCTCTTAGTCTGGCGTGTGGCGCTGACTTTACGCCACAACATTTAATGTGTCAATATTTACACATACCTCAACGCCTTGAACGGGTCGTTTTATGGCTGGAATCATGTCTATGACATCATGAACACCAGGAGGAACCTCCACGATCTCATCATTTCCTAAATGCAGCTTATTGTCCGATTCAGTAACGTCATAAATGCTGCTTAGGCTTCAAAATTGACCAAAGCGATAGGCCAATCACAATTGCATAGTTCAATCACTGGAAAATAATTTGCACGTAATATTGGAGATCAAGCCTTTGAAGTGAAGATATACGTCATTGTAGCACGTGAATTACTGGAGTACCGACACGATTATACGCATACAATCGATTTTTATTCAGACAGACTGTATGTTGCGTACGCACTGCAGTTATCTGGGTGGCGTCCCAGACAGAGATAGCACTCGTACTGCAGCTGGGCGTGACCGCAGCCGTCCAGCCGACAGCATCATCGTGTGGCTTCTTCTTCCTCTTGTTTTTGTTTAAAATATAATGACAGTTTGTATTATGCGTTCGTCAGACGAAACATTAAACGTAATTGTCCGCAGAGATATGTACCAAATTCTTGGTAACGATTAAAGTTGTTATATACGTCTCATTCATCTGCAGCAAAATAGCGTTGAAGTTCTTCAGATGGCTTCAGGTCTCCAAACGAATCAAAGAATATTACATTTCTGTTTTTATTCACGTACGTCACCCAGTGTGTACCAGAACCACCCGACACATCGAGATTAACTACTCCACATTACTTGTGTCTTCACATTTTCTTTGGTTAGCTATCTCTCATAAACACACCACGAAACTTTGTGATTTAGAATTTCTTGACGTGATTAAGTATGTCTATATTTGTCAAAGCTCTGTTCGGCATTATTGCTACGGGCTTTTTTCCCATTATGAACAGGCCAAGGCCATTCCTCTAAGGCTTCAAATATAGTAGTTTACCAGTCGCTGTCGCTTCCATCGTCTCATATGCCTTTCGGCCTCATTCAGTTGTCTTTCTGGATTGTGATCATTCTTTACAGCCACGGTTGAGTAGCCGAGCGGTCTAAGGCGCCTCGCTGAAGAGCGCGCGGTTGCTCGCCGTCGGAGGTTCGAGTCCTCCCTGGGGCATGGGTGTGTGTGTTGTCCTTAGGTTAGTTTACCTAGGTTTAAGTAGTTTGTAAGCTACGGACTGATGGCCACGAAGTTTGGTCCGATAGATTTACAAACATTTGAACATTCTTTACATCTTTAGAAATCGCCGCTGCACCCACTGCAAGAGATGCGATCGCCGGCAGGTCCGCAAATGCATGAACTAAAAGGGGAATTATATCGCCAGATGCTTTGGGTATACTAAGGATTCCTGTCTTTTCTTTACATTTCTTGTTGCAGCTGTTACTGACAGGATGCGATGTTTTGTAATTTGTCCACCATTTTCTCCCATTTTTAGGCTTCTTCGGGCGACTTTCATACAGATTTTGAATGTTAAGCTTCCAGCCATCTTCATCATTTTGATGACGTGTTTTTCCTAACATGTATGCCCAGCTACTGAGCTGCCTGTTCTTTGCAGGTCTTGTTGTATAGCAGATTGTCAGCTTTATCAACTGTTGTGTTTAATAAAAAATGAAAATATAAAAAAGCAAGTCATTTTGCGTACGCATTGTAACCTTCTTGTCTCAAGATTCGTGTCACGAGATACCCACTCTTTTCATAACTTTTAATCTGTATAAAAATTCCCGGCAATTACGTCACCATTACTGTCCAATAAAATGTACGTTCTAGTATATGTCTGCTGGACTTTGGAGAATGTGAATATTTCCGCTGACCAATTCAGTAGATAATATTTTTCGAAAGCGGTCTTTTATTTTGAAACCCATACGGGATCCCCCTCCTTGAATATCTGTTTGCGTGGATCGTCGTTTTTATACGACTGTAAACGGCATTTAAAAGCTTATTGTCTCTAAGATCTATAAGCCTCATTTTTATAGTACAATCTATGGTTCGATTATAATTTTCAATTATTTGTGGTAGGATATCCAACCATTTGTGCCACCCACGAAGGTTAAACTGAACCCACATTTTCCCTTTAATAGTTCTCTTCAGTGGTTCCACAATACAAGCTTTCTTCTGGGTGAATGTCGAGTAGTGATTTATTCCATAGCATTCCACTATAGTCTGAAAATGAGTGTTGTAGATTTCAGCCCCGTGATCAGTTTGTAGATTTTCTGGTGAGCGATTTGTTCCTGTTTGCAAAAGCATTTCAAACACACGTGTAGAGGATTTATGAGAGCATTTGTTTCCTCTGCTGTGGATAAAATTTTAATAAGCTTAGTTTCTGGTGAATAGCTTTGCGGGCTTCGATTACTATATGTGTGGTCGACATACTGCAATATACTAACATACATACGGCTCACTCATCCAGTTTGTTTATTTTCATTATTTTCAAGCAATGTTTGTAAATTACAGGGTGTCCAGAAAAGGACTCCCTGATTTCAAAATTAAATATCTCGAAAACAAAGATCGATAGAGGAATGCAGTAAACGGTATGTTTATTGTGGAAGCTGTAAGTAGTTTATACAGCAGTTTGAAATAATAGTTACAAAAGCTGCTGACAGATGGCGCTGTAATCGCCATACGTAATGCCTAGTATAAATAGTGATCCGAAGCCCAGAGCGATCAGTGCAAATGTTCAAATGTTTGTAGAGTCTATGGGACTTAACTACGGTGTCATCAGTCCCTAGACTTACAAACTACGTATGAACTACTTACGAACTAGGACGGCACAAATATCCATGCCCGAGGGGTGATTCGAACCCCCGACCGTAGTGGCCGTGCAGACCGTGACTGGAGCGCCTCAGTCTCCTCGGCCACCGCGGCCGGCAGAGCGATCACTTCCACTATTGAAACGTGAAAGGAGGTTAGCGTACCGAAGGAATAGATTAAAACCATGTACTCCATTGAACAATGCGTTTTTCTGGTGCTAGAGTACCACAGGTTAGAAGAGAGTCCTACGGCAACAAGGCGAAGTTTTCAAGCACGATTTAATGTTCCAAAAGGACCCGATGTGAAAACCATTCGTACGCTCTTCGCAAAATTTCAACGAACAGGCAGCGTAACTGATGATCTAGTGGGGCATGTTGGCCTCAAGCAAACCGCCGTCACGTCTGAAAATATCGCAACAGTTTCTGGAATTATTCAGCGAAATCCAACGTCATCCGTCAGTCGAATTGCATCTGAGTCTGGTTTGAAGTGTTCCAGCACGCAGAAAATACTGAGAAAGAGCCTACACTTGTTTCCATTCAAAATTCAAACGCACCAGTCCATACCCGTATGAGCTGTGCAACAAAGGGTGCCTTTGCGAATCAAAAGCTTACAATGATTGATAGTGAAGGATTTGATGTTGGCTGCATCTGGTTTACAGATGAAGCACACTTCCACCTGAATGGATACACGAATAAGCAGAACTGGCGATTTTGGGGTTTCGAAAAGCCATATTGGTGTGAAGCGAAACCCCTGTATTCTCCTAAAGTTACTGTGTGGGCTGCAGTATGCAGCAGAGGCATTATCGGTCCTTTTTCCATTCGAGAAACGGTCACTGATGCACGTTACGTTGCAATTTTGGAACAATTTGTCGCCACACAGCAAGCGTTAGAGGATCGACCAGGTACTGAATGGTTTATGCAAGACGGAGCCCGACCACATCGGACAGAACAAGTGTTTCGCTTTCTTGAGGAATACTTCGGGAATCGAGTCATCGCTTTGGAATATCCCAAATTTACTGATGCAGGCATGGATTGGCCTCCCTGTGATTTGACTCCCTGTGACTTTTTTTTTGTGGGGCACAGTGAAAGACATGGTCTACCCGAAGCATCCCGCCACGCTGGACGAGCGTGAATTGCCGATCTCTGTGGCATGTGAATCCATTTCGGTTGAGACACTAGGAAATGTTGATGGCGAATTTCATTCTTCATTTGCGCCACCTCTGTAGTGACAATGGTGAACATTTTGAGAACACAGTGATGTGATTGTTTGTAAAGAGTGTTTTCATACGATTATTTCACTTATGTATGCTGATATGAGCTGTACAGCGTACAGCGCCATCTGTTAGCAGCTTTTTTAACTATTATTTAAAACTGCTGTATAAACTTCTTACAGCTTTCACAATAAACCTACCGTTTACTGCATTCCTCTATCGATCTTTGTTTTCGAGATATTTAAATTTGAAATCAGGGAGCCCTTTTCTGGACACCCTGTATCTCTAAGAAAAAAAAATTGTAAAAGTCACATGTAAACAGAACACACTTTGGACTTTGGCTAGTGTCTGTTTTGGGAACATTAGAAGTCTGGGTTGATAGGCAGTTACAGTTTTAACAGTGGGTCATGTTCTGGTGCTGCAGACTGTGACAGGGTGAGGACAGGTGGCAGCCCACAAGGCGGACACCAGCCGCCCACTCAGTGGAGAGTGCGAACAATGGCGTTACTGCCGAACACACTGGACACGCCCCTTCATTCAGTACGCCGATAAGCCCTCTGGACTGGCTGGAAGGAGTCGGGACCTAGGGTCCGGCTGACAAGGGCCCACAGCCAGTTCTTTGAGCCGCCGCTTCTCCTGACACGCAGCCACGACACTTCTGCTGGCGCCATTTCTGTTCCTACTCCCTGCTCCACCACAGGTCAGACTCAAAACCCATCTGCGTGCGTGAACGCTTAAACTGTACATAATTTTCCCCATAATGAACACTTAGCATATACAACATATCAGCGTTACTGCTGTAAGAATATAAAGTACAAAAATTCATTTCACCTTTCATCAGTGCCATCTTTTAGTTAACCCTTTAATTCATAGTGTAGCTGATCAGCTACATAGCTTATTTTTCCGTTATCTCTCAAACTGATCAACATTTTATCACAAATTCATTTGTAGCTGCTTGTATACATAGTGTCACATATGCTAGTAGCTCGTCCTAGAAATTATAAATTGCAGAGTACTACTGGATCATTTCGACATATAGCTGCATTGAGTTACTCCTAATATGTGCGTTTGTTTACTTTAGTATTCCTCCTTTGCCATGTAAAAGTAGTCAATCACATACTACTGTTGCATGATGGGTTACTTTCTGGAAATATGAGAGGAATCATAGTGACTTTTACTGCATTCGGTATATCATGGAAGCACTATATAGTTGACCAGCTATGAACTTTTTGTTGCTAGTAGTGCATAATAATTTTAAGGACTTTTTCAATATTTTTCTCAGTATATACGCACTATACATTATTCGTGGTAACTTTTATAGCTTCAAATAAAAAGTGATCCATTAAAGGGTTAACTTATGAAAAAAATCTTTACATTAGTAACATTATAAGTGGTACATATATCTTAAAGTAAGCATCTGTCATAGTTGTATAGGCTTATCAAAAGCCCTGTCAAATTATTAGAGTCGCTTGTCATGAAAAATTAATTTCCTGACGCACCATGGAGTGAGAGCGATATCATACGCCGCGGTGGAGTAGCCGAGCGGCCAAGGTGCCTCGCTGCGGAGCGCGCTGTTGCTCGCCGTCGGAGGTTCGAGTCCTCCCTGGGGCATGGGTGTGTGTGTGTGTGTGTGTGTGTGTGTGTGTGTGTGTGTGTGTGTGTGTGTGTGTGTGTGTTTTGTCCTTAGGTTAGTTTACCTTAGTTTAAGTAGTTTGTAGGCTACGGACTGATGACCACGCAGTTTGTTCCGATAGATTGACAAACATTTGAACATTTGATATCATACGTTTCTGCTACACGAAACTCTGTTGCATTACCAGCAAGTGTTAGCGGGTAATTTAGAAGTGTTCAAGAGTGTTTAGAGAGAGCTCGAAGTCGCGTACAAGGCGCACAACTCCCGAGGAAAGAGGCGCAATGCAGACAATAACTTCAGAGCGCCGCAAAACTGTAATCAGGACCGCCAGTTTGAAAACATAAACTCCCATCCTGGAAGTTACAAGGATAACCGACAACAAGGCAACGGACAATAGGGCGAGAAACAACAAAACTAGGAAAATTTCCACAGTAAACCTAATCAAGCACGTTTTTGTAACAACTGGTGACAACAAAAAACAAATTAGTAGGCGCAGTTTGCGCAAGGGTGGCGTGCTCCGACCAAATACCACCAGCAACACTTGGCAAAAAATTGGCCAGAACCAGTTATAAGTAACCTACCAGTTGAAATAACTGAGCCGCGCGGGAGTGGCCGTGCTCTCTAAGGCGCCTTGCTGCCTAGTGCGCGGCTGCTCCCCGTCGGAGGTTCGTGTACTCCCTCGGGCAGGGGTGTATGTGTTGTCCGTAGTATAAGTTAGTTTATGTAGTTTGTAAGACTAGGGATTGACGACCACTGCAGTTTGGTCCCATAGAAAACATTTGAAATTACTGAAGTGCGTAGATCGAATCCCACGGCGGAGAAGCGGACGGGAACGCTTTCACTGCTTCCCACAGCGGGTACGCCTCGTAACAAGACCTCTGGACACATTTCATAGAGCCAAATAAATGCAATTATCTAGAATAGTTCTTCATGTGATTTTTTCTGTTAAATCTTAAAATTCACATCGGGTCTTTTAACCACTCTGAATTTTTTGACTGGGTACAACCCCTGTACCCACACCAAGCGCCGGCCCTGAGCAAAATGAGAAGAGGAAATGAATTCTTGTGTGCCGAGAGATTATTCCAGTGATTACACAATAAACGGAATGTTCAATGATGTTCGGAACCTATCCTACGTGCACCTGGTCGAGATTTTTTCAGTATGCAGTTGCATTCTTCCGAATTCTAACCGACTAAAAAGGTGTCGTACATCCGTAATATCGTCTTCTGGAAGCACGTTAGGTTGAGTTCTTGGATTTAGCTTTCTATATTTCGAATATTTTCCATGGGATGGAGTCAACGTAGCATGATGTCCACCGCATTTTAACGGGGATAGATCCGGGGATCAAAGCATCTAAAAGAGTATGTTACAGAATCGCTCGTCGTACAGAGAGAGAGGGGATCAAAGGAGCTAAAAGAATGTCTTCACCGGCAGTGGAGTAGCCGAACGTTCCAAGGAGCCTAGCTGCGCAGCGCGCCGCTGCTCGCCGTCGGAGGTTCCAGACCTCCCCCGGCATGGATGTATTTGTCCTTAGCATAAGTTAGTTTACGTAGTTTGTAAGCATAGGGACTGATGACCAGAGTAGTTAAGTCCCACAGATTTACAAACATTTGAACATTCTGAATGGTTCATGCATTGGTCGTCGCTCACAGAAGTATGTTCTGTGCGCGGACGCGAATTGATCATATAAAGATGATACAAGGGTAATTTCTGATGAGATATAATATGTGAGGAAACAGAATGTCCCTGTCGTGACGATGTGTCGGGAGAAATTCTTGAATCAGTCCCAAAGGTTATCCGAAATCATCCGCGAAGGATTACCCTAGCATTGCAGTAGGACGTGTTCTCGTACGCTGGTGTCGTCGTGTACAGACGACGGACATTTTAGTAACGTAGGAGAGAGATTCAGCATTTAAAACCTTGGGACGCCACTCTCCAATACTCCACTCTTTCTGTGAG
Source organism: Locusta migratoria (assembly GCA_026315105.1). Taxonomy (NCBI): domain Eukaryota; kingdom Metazoa; phylum Arthropoda; class Insecta; order Orthoptera; family Acrididae; genus Locusta; species Locusta migratoria. Next base: position 38,320,951 of record CM048755.1, on the reverse strand, counting down.
TGGCACTCTTCAAATGCAACCGTCTTCGTTGAGAAATCGACGTTAGATTTCACACTGGATGGTAATTTAAGAAGTCTCGATGTTTCTACTCTTTGACACTGGATGCTGTAATGAGTCCATTGCTTATACCAAATGACGGGAGAAAAGTTGAAGACGTCTTGATATGGACAGTACTCAATAGGTTGACGTGATTAGACTTGATCAGCAGAACCTTGACAATGCCTGCAGCTTCTCTCACTGATCATTAGGTCCAACAATTAGCTACTGTAACATCCAAATGGAAAGCTTTTGACAGTGTTGATTGGAATACACTCTTTCAAATTCTGAAGACAGTAGGGGTAAAATACAAGGAAAGGAGAGTTATTTATAACTTGTACAAAAGCCAGACCGCAGTTATTAGACTCGAAGGGCATGAAAGGGAAGCATTAGTTGGGAAGGGAGTAAGACAGGGTTGTAGCCTTTTTCCGATGTCATCCAATTTGTACATCGATCAGGCGGTGAAGGAAAGCAAGGAAAAATTTGGAATAGGGATTAAAGTTCAGGGTGAAGAAATAAAAATATTGCGTTTTGCTGATGACATTGTAATTCTGTCAGAGGCAGCAAAGGACCTGGAAGAGCAGTTGAATGGAATGGACAATGTGTTGAAGAGAGCGTATAAAATGAACATTAATAAGAGAAAAACAAAGGTAATGGAATGCGGTCTTAGAAAATCAGGCGATGCTGAAGGAATTAGATTAGTTAACGAAACAACGAAGGTGGTAGATGAGTTTTGTTACTTGGGTAGTAAAATTACCTATGACGGTCGCAGTACAGAAGATATAAAATGCAGAATGGCAATGGGTAGAAAGGCGTTTTTGAAAAAGAGAAATTTGTTAACATCTAATATTGATTTAAGCCTAAGGAAGTCCTTTCTGAAGGAATTTGTATGGAAGTGAAACATGGATGATAAAGAGTGAGGACAGGAAGAGAATAGAGGCTTTTGAAATGTGGTGCTACAGAAAAATGCTGAAGATTAGGCGGGTAGATCGTGTAATGAGATGATACTGAACAGAATTGTGGGGAAAAGGAATTTTTGGCATACCTGACTAAAAGAAGGGATCACTTGGTAGGACACATTCTTAGACATCGAGGAATCGTAACTTTAGCATTGGAGGGAAGTGTGTGGGGTAAAAATCGCAGACGGAGACCAAGAGACGCGTTTAGTAAGCAGATTCAAGTGGATGCGGGTTGCCGTTCTTATGAGGAGATGAAAAGGCTTGCTCAGGATAGAGTAGGGTGGAGATCTGCATCAAACCAGTCTCCGGACTGAAGACCATAACAACAAACAACAACATCCAAATGGCCAAACTAGGTCTCGTAGCCGTTATACACTGGAAATAAGTCGGCTCATATTTCCGACCAATCACTAAGTTTTAAGTTTTGCGCTATTTTCCTGCTCCTTGGCACTACAGTCATGTAGGGTCTTGGCCTCCTGACAATCTCTGCCCACTCTTCTCTGTTGGCTGCCTTGGCCCTCCATCTTCTAACGCCCATCCTTCCCAAATCCTCTTCCCCATTGTCCAGCCATCTGGTCCTTGGTCTACTTCTTATATGGCGTTTACCTGGTTTTCCTTTTAAAACTTCCTTGTGCTATTCTCCGCCATTCTTTCTACATGCCCCAAACAACGTAGTCTATTACTCTTTATTTCTGCCACAATATCTGGTTTGTTATACAACTCTCTGATTTCATTCTTACTTCCGATTGGCCAAATATACCAGAATTTCGGGATGGTTCCTTTCAAAGAACACGACCGCTTTCTTCCAATATCCTTTCACAATCCGAGTGTAAGTACGACGTCATCGACATGACAGTAATCACAATCTTCCTTTACTTTTCAGATGACAGCATTGGCAATGGGACGTTAAACCCTGTTCCTGTTTCCTTCGTTAATATGCTGTACTCGTCTAGATACTGCAGAAGTCCACCAGCCAGTTACATGCAGACTCGCGAGACCTTTTCCAATACCTCTCGCCTGCACGTGCGTAATATTGTTTCCCGAAATTACGAGTCGTTCTCTGTGATGCTTCACCACTATGGAACTCCAAAAACATCTTGATAAAGCTCGTAAAGAGTGCTGGGAGCAAAAAACAGAATGTCTGGATTTAAGGGGTCAGGCAGAGAGGCGTGGACCCTCTCGAGAAAACTGGGATGATGTCGACCACCCATCCGAAAAGATCCTGAAGTAACACCAGACCAGATTGCGAATAGAATAAGATCTCTCTCATAAGCCACACACAAAAGTGGTTAACAAGAGCTTAGAAACCTGAAGCATAAGACGCCCAACAAATCAGAGTTCTGCAGAGACTTCACTGTAGATGAAATCACTGCAGGAATCAAAGAAATGAAAAAAGGCAAAGGTCCAAGATTTGATGGGATACATCCAAAGTTCCTCATCAACTGCGGAAACAGGACTCGTAGATGGTTTGCAAGTTTCTTCACCAATATCATGCTATCAGGGAAAATTCCAAAAGCTTTCAAAAGAGCAAAAATCATAGCCATACTGAAGCCAGGTAAAACCGCGAATAAAACTGCTAGCTATCGCCAAGTCGTCCTTCTGAGCTGTTCCTACAAGCAATTGGAAATATTCTTGTTCAACATAATCGGTACAAAGACCAGGCAGGAGTCAGACCTAACAGAAGCTGCGCAGACCACGTTCTCAGCTTAACTACACACATAGAAGCCGGATTTCAACGTCGCCTTAAAATATGAGTAGATTTTATTGATCGTACAGCTGCCTACGATACAGTATGCATACAGGAACTCTTGTAAAAACTCTCCAGTTCTATACACTGCACGTTGGGGGTTCGAATCCCCCCTCGGGCATGGATATTTGTGCCGTCCTAGTTCGTAAGTACTTCATAAGTAGTTTGTAAGTTTAGGGACTGATGACCCCGTAGTTAAGTCCCATAAGCTTAACAAACATTTGAACATTTTATACACTGCCAAACCACCATCAGGTTCATAAACGTCATGCTATCTGAGAGGTACTAACAAGTAGTCCTAGGCAACCAGCTAAGCAGACAGAAGAAACTTGATAATGATCTTCCTCAGGGCTCACTTTTGACACCAGTGCTGTTTAACTAGTATACAGCTGAACTCCCTAAAACAGAGTCAAGGAAGTTTATCTATGCAGACATTCTGGCATTGGCCAGCCAACAGAGAACTCTTGAAGCTGGCGAGGAGATCCTTTCCACAGATCTAAGTGCAATAGATGAATACTTCAAAAAGTGAAAACTGAAATCAGCTGCTTTCACCTTAGCAACAGAATAGCCAATGAGAAATTGAATGTCACTTTTAATGGTCAGGTCCTTCACCACCTAGGCTCTCCAAAATATCTGAACAGGTTACAATGGGTCCAAAAGTACACAGCATATACCACATAGCAACCTGTTTCAGTTTGACTCAAAAGGTTTGAGAGAACCTGTATAGGTATAGAACGAATTTAGAGGAAAAAATAGGACTATACATTGAGACAATATTCAGGCCTTACTTTTGTCTTTATCCTGCGTTCAAATGAAGTCGACATTGGTACTGCGGGTTTGGCATGTTAATTAAGGGGTGGCTGGATGCCCTTCCTGCTGCCGAGTGTTGTACATGTGAACTCATGCGAAAATTTTCTAAATATTTGCAAATCACGTAACTGAGGCAGGGCTTGGACATCATCCAAATAATTATCTAGTGGAATGTGGGAAACCGCCTAAAACCCACATCCAGGCTGGCCGTCAAAGCGGCCCTCGACGCGAGCTATTTCACATGTACAGCTATCCAGGCAGATACAATGAAGTAAAGTACTGAATGCATTTAGAGGAAAGTCTGATAATAATATGATTACACTAAAGTATAAGTGTAGAATAGAATAATATTATCAGACTTCCCTCTAATTCCATTCCGTACTGTAGTTATATTTCAGTATAATAATGGTCCGCAAATGGTCCCAGTGTGGACCGAAACCGGTTATCGTTACTAATAAATGTTTTTATCATGGTCTAGACTGTTTTTAATTCTTTTTAAGCTGAAGCAGCCATATAAAAATGAACCGTTCGGTTCGAAATTGCTGAAAGTGGTTATTAAAATAATTAGAAATATCTGTCTGATTTTTTTCCTATTTTCCAGAATTAAAATCTATTATCATAGCTGTTCTTTTCATTTCCTATGACGACTACCAATACATGTATCACATATATGGAATGAGGATAATCCCCAAGACACCGACATCGTTGGGCAACAGCAACGATTCTTTGTCAACGTATGGGTGAGCATTCTACGACATCAAGTAATAGGACCTTAATTGCTGCCTCCCCGTTTCACTGGTCCACCTTACTTGGTGTTCATGTGAGATGTGCTGCCATAGTTCTTGGAGGCTGCGCCCCTTTTGTTGTCCACGAAAGGATGTGGTTCAGCCGCGGTGGAGTAGCCGAGCGGTCTAAGGCGCCTCGCTGCGGAGCGCACGGTTGCTCGCCATTGGAGCTTCGAGTCCTCCCTGGGGCATGGGTGTGTGTGTTGTCCTTAGGTTAGCTTACCTTAGTTTAAATAGTTTGTAAGCTACGGTCTGATGACCACGCAGTTTGGTCCGATGGATTTACAGGCATTTGAACATTTTTTTGATGTGGTTCAAAAATGTTCAAAAGTTTGTAGAGCTTATGGGACTTAACTATGGGGTCATCAGTCCCTAAACCTACAAAGTACTTACTAACTACCTTATACTGAAGACGGCACAAACATCCATGCCCGAGGGGCGATTCGAACCCTCGACGGCGAACTGCCGCGCGCACCGCAACACGGCACACCAGTACGCACGGCAAATCCGCAGTGGCAAGGATGTGGTTTCAGCATGACGGCGCAGCAATGCATTTCGATGTTTATGTTCGAGAGAACTTGAACAACACGCACCCTCATTGTTGGATTGAAAGGGGCAATACTGTCCCATGGTCAGCTTGATCACCAGATCTCACACATCTGGACATTTTCCTCTGGGGTTGCGTAAATTCGTTGGTGTATATCAACCCAAAGAAGCGGATGAAGTCCTGCTTGCTAGCGACCGAGCTGCGTACCTCCTGGCGTAACAGACATCAGCGATCTGTAAGAAAGTGCCGCAGAACTTCAAGCGATGTTTCCATGGATGCACGAGACTACCGGCCATCGCTTTATAAAGTCACTATTACGAGGCTTGGAATTTAACCCTTTCATTCCCAGTGTTGTTTCTCAACAACAACGTATTGAAAGCTGATTTATACCGTACTTTTTGTGTCAGTTCTTAAAGTCTAATTGTTGTTGATGGCCGGCCGCGGTGGCCGAGGGGACTGAGGCGCTCCAGTCACGGTCTGCACGGCCACTACGGTCGGGGGTTCGAATCCCCCCTCGGGCATGGATATTTGTGCCGTCCTTAGGCTTAGTTTGTTGAGACTGATGACCCCGTAGTTAAGTCCCATAAGCTAAACAAACATTTGAACATTTTTTGTTGTTGATGTTGATGAACAACATGCTTCTAGTACATTTTGCCGCTTGGTACGTCTTGTAGCCACTTCTAAGACATTAATCTATCCATCTTGGAGTTTGTGTTACGTCGCCGTGTTTGTAGCTGTGAGTGTGAGCTTGAGTGTGGTTCATGTTGTAACTAATTGTCTTGTATTTAGAGCTGTGACGAAGATTATCCTAACATTATTGATCTGACAGTGTTAACTATCAACAAACTAACGGCCCAAGTAATAAAATACCTCGATACAGACGTCTGTGTTGTGCATGAAATACCTGACATAAAAAACCATTATTTCGATCAAAAAATTTAAAATACATATTTTGAAGTTTAGTGCTCTGTATTAATGCAGAAAACAGCGAATTTCAATGTTTCCACAGCTGAATTCATAATGTGGGATTGATAGGGGTAAATAGTGGCAACAATGGTGTGGAGAGACTATGCAATGGAATCTACTATTGTCACTGATAGCACACGTTGAGGACACACCTACCTTACCCCCGAACAAATGGACTCGCCTGTCCCACGTCACCGGCCTGAGGACAATCGAGGGAAACGCAGTCACTTGTGAGCGAGCGGTCTAACGTAACGGTGTCACTATGTTTTCGAAACAGGAACAACGGAGTTGGATCAAGACTGAATGTGCCAGAGCATCACCTGCGACCGGTTTTGCGAAAAAAGCCTCAACATTTTCTGCGCAACCCATCCATCATTTTGCACGACAATGCGCGGGTGCATACAGCGCAAGCTGTGGCTGTTCTGTTCGCTCGTTGGAACTGGGAAGTACTGTACAATCCACTATATTCCCCGGATTAAAGTCCTTGTGACTTGGATTTGATTCTGAAGATGAAGGAATCGCCTTGTGGCATTCGTTTCAGAACTGATCCAGAGATTCGACAGGCAGTAGATCGCTCCATTCGCACCATCAACAGAACAAGCTCTGCTAACGGTACACAACGCCTTCCACATCGCTGAAAACGGGTTCTACACAACGCTGCTGACTGCTTTGAAGGAGAGTAACAGGTGCAAACATGTAACGCTTTTGTATCAGTTGTGACTAAAAAGTTGCCCTCGTATCATGTTGGAAAACTATTCACACGAATCACGGACTATGAATGGCAGCTCCGCCAATACTGAGCCCTTTTATATACGTTGTGTACGCGATACTACCGCAATCAGTACTGTGCACATTGCTATCCGATGATATTTCTCACATCAGTGTGTAGCTGAAAATGGGAGAAACTTGAAACTAGTCAGTCATGTAATAAATAGCAGCATTCGGTACAGTTATTTATAAAATCTATTTTCTTGAATATAACTAACTCTCATATACACCACGTCTAATGATCGTGATCGGCAAATTGGAGGAGATATTCTGGTTTGTTCAAAAGAGGAATCGATCCACGATTGGAATAGGAAATAGAAATAATAACAATAATAGTGCACACTTTTACGTGTTCTGAGGCTTTCCTGGTGTATATATAGTTTGAAGGGTTCTCCGGTGTCCAGCCGGAGACAACCGTAGAATGTCCACGATATTTCGGCGAGTAACACTTTTCATCATACAATAATATTTACAAGTTACTTGGGAATGAAGGCGTGATTCTGAACAGTCTTTCTTGAAGTGACTTCGTAGGGCTTATGAAATTACGGGTACATACTCCATATGTCACTTAATTGGTTTAATTATGGAATTGGCGTGCAGCTCCCGTTGAGGAGGGGGAGGCGACCGACCAGGTGGCTGGTTTGGCCCCAGAAACCAGGTAACACCTTGGTGGACAATGGCGAACCAGCCAGAAATGGGCGAACCCGTACAAGGGGAGATGAGGCGACAGGGAATGTCTTAATAGACGCTCTGGCAGATAAGTTAAAAGATGGACACTTTCGTAAGTTAGAAATAAATAATACATCTCAGTGTTATGATCCTATCACTTCTGAAGGAATCTACGGTGTTAGAAAATTTTGGCTTATCTCATAAACCAAAATCTTGAAAACTACAAATCTTAATGTTCACAACATCTGAATATAGCAAAAATGAAAATAAAAACTACCAATTTTTAAATGCGTCATGCGATTTCAATAAACTATGTCTTAGATAATGGCCACTACGGTCGGGGGTTCGAATCCCCCCTGAGCGTGGATATTTGTGCCGTGACCTTAGTCTTAGCTAGTTCGAAGGAGTTTGTAAGCTTAGGGACTGATGACCCCGTAGTTAAGTCCCATACGTTCTACAAACATTTGAACATTTGAACATTCTAAGATAATAATAAAATTTAAAACAATCCTTGGGAGGGCCGTGGAAGGGGCTTCAGCTTCACTAGACACCCCTCCCCTCCCCCCGTGGTTGCGTCATTGCGTTCTACATTGATTTCTTACATCAATTTGTGATATTGAAAACAACAAACTTCTATCTATTTATGTAAGGATTTATTACACTTGTTATATTATGGGAATATAGTCAGATCTACATCTACACATATCTACATCTACATACTTATTCCGCAGTCCATCCAAAGATGCGTGGCGGAGGGTACTCAGTACCACTGCTAGTTACTTGGATTCCTGTTCCACTCCAAAATAGAGCGAGGGAAAATGAATGCTTGTTTACTTCCGTATGAGATCATCGTATCCTCCACAGTAACTCAACAATTGCAAGCAGCATGATATCCTCCTATTGTTCTCGTGTTCCTGTAGCAATTCAATGAATATGTATCTATTTTCCCAGATAATTTAGGGAAATAGCCGTGGCGGGATATCCGTGCGCACTGAGGCACCGTGCTGCGGTGCGCGCGGCCGTTCGCCGTCGGAGGTTCGAGTCATCCTTCGGGCATGTGTGTGTGTGTGTGTGTGTGTGTGTTTTGTTGTTAGTAGGATAAGTTAGTTTATTTAGTTTGTAAATCTAGTGACCGATGACCACTGTTGTTTGGTCCCATAACTTTACCAATATTTGAACATGTTATGTAAGTATTGTGTAGTATGAGCGGTCAAACTCAGGAAACCTGGGGTGTTTATTTATATCATACATTATTTGTACTGCTAATAAATAGTCACAAGGTGACTTAATGTTTAAAACTTTTCTATTCAATATTGTCAAAATGTTCAGTTACTGCGTAAGTGGTCAAAGTTACGTCAAAACAAATCTTTTGTGTTAAGAACTCTGCTACTTTTGAAGCGGATGGCGATTTGTCAGTGAGAAAGGGGCCAGGGCAGAAAACTGTTGTGGCCAAGTAAAATTCTGGGGCTGTTCATAAAGAAAGCTCCTTGATGCTACAGACACACGTCATGTCTCCTCTTGGAAGAAGAGGGCCCTGGTTGGTTAGTGGAAGTGATTCGTCTGCAACAGTGTTAGAACATGCACGGCAAATGGCTGCTTTGTCGGTACTAAGGGCTAATCGGTGCCTTTCTAAGGAGTTTAGCTTTCTCCGATTTCATTACGGAATTGTAACTGAACTGTGTATGTGTTTCTACACGAGAATTTAGAGTGCTGATCTGTTCTTCGTCGAACTAAGATTTGAACTATTTTTGATCGACAATTACTTCGTGTCGTGTGGTCGCGAAAAGACTTAGTGCCTGAGTATCGTCGATGATTACACAGTTGGGGATTTTGCTACCATTCTCATAACGCAGTACACGCATCTGTTCTGCTAATTTTATAAAGTTTATTTTTTATGTATTACTTTTGTGTAGAAGAACTTCCGTTGGATCAAAATATGTATTTGAATAAACATTATTTAACTCAACTATCTGGCGTAGCCTACATCATTAGAAAACGTTAGAATGAAACGTATTTTATTAACTAATCATTTATTTTTACTTTATATTCCGTTTTTTTCGCAAATGTTATCCTATGCCCAGAGCGTGTGAGTGTAGGATCACCAATACGATGTACTATGCCGCGGCGGAGTGGCCGAGCGCATTGAGGCGCTATGCTACGATGCGCGAGGCCGTTCCCCGTCGGGGGTTCGCGTCCCCCTCGGGCACGGATGTTTGTGCTGTCTTTAGAATAAGATAGTTCATAAGTAGTTTGTAAGTTTAGGGATTGATGAGCCCACAGTTAAGTCCCATAAGCTTTACAAACATTTGAACGAGGTAGTATTTGCAGCTACTGTAGTTGTTGGGCATGAAAGCAGAGGTGTTCAGTTCGACCCTGAGACTACATCGAGCCGTATTTCGTTAACAGAGCCGTACATAGTACAATATGTGTATGTCATGTTTGGCCAATCCAATGTTCAAATGTTTGTAAATCTGAGGGACTTACCTACGTTGTTCATCAGTCCATAGGCTTACAAACTACTTAAACTAACGTAAAGTAGCTTATGCTAATGACAACACAAACACCCATATCAAATGGAGGACTCGAAAATGTTCAAATGATTGTATAGCTTATGGGACTTTACTACGGGGCATCAGTCCCTAAACTTACAAACTACTTATGAACTAGCTAACACTAAGGACGGCACAAATATCTATGCTCGAGGGGGGATTCGAACCCCCGACCGTAGTGGCCATGCAGACCGTGACTGGAGCGCCTCAGTCCCCTCGGCCATCGCGGCCGGCTGGAGGACTCGAACCTCTGATGGCGAGCAACCGCGCGCCCCGTAAAAAGTCGACTTAGCACTCTCGGGTTTGGCCAATACTGCATAGTTTGGTCACGTAAAGTCGCAATTGGCGTTTTCCGTCCGGGATTTAAGTCTAATTCCTTTAGAACCTCAGTTTTAATGCTAAAACTTTACAATAACTTGACCCAGGTCCCAAATCTATTGCATAATAGGCGGTTTGTGTTGGGGCTCTCATCATAAGATTCTTGCAGCTGTTGCGTGCATTATGATTATTAGCAATAATTAGGTGTGGGAGAGTTAGGCGCGGACTTCAAGAGCCAAGAGAGAAGTATGAAATGAAATTTTCATGGGCATTAATAAATGGTTCCTAGCAAATTCTCTGTCGCTGAAACTTAAAATAGATAAATAAAATGTAAAATGTTTCCTGCCAGTATCTGCCTAAAGTATGACGACAAGGAGATACAAGAATTTGATAGTATTAAATTCTTGTGATTACACCTTGATAATAAATTCAACTGGGAGGAGCATACCACGGGGCTGATGAAGCGCCTAAACAAGTCCAAATTTGTTATGCGAATGTTATCAGACATAGGAGATGTAAAAATTAAAAAAAAGCTATCGTATCATGCGTACTTTCATTCCATAATGTCATAGGGTATTAATTTCTGGGGTAAATATCTGTGATAAATAACGAAACCGTGCTGCGCGAACATCAGATTTGAGATATATGGACTGAATTAAATTCTATGGCAGGAAATCAGGCTACTGAAGCGGTAAATGTTCCATATATGTGTACGGGAACAACGAAATGTTTTGCAAATCATGGAAAATACCACCTAGTGAACTTTCTTGCTGCATGTAGAATAGCTTTTGTGCGAGGTATGCCGGAGAACGCTAAAATTAAATTCGCGAAAGGCATTTAGAAGGTGACGCGCAATCGTGGGTGATTCTTTGTCCACCTATGAAGTGTTTGAAAAGTATTTCCTGAACGAATTCTGGAGTGAAACGAAGCAAACGAGAATTCAGAAAGAGTTCTTAAATGGATCAAGTTTTAAAAACGTAAGTGGTTCGACGCGTGAATTTCGTGTGCGAGAACTGGCTAAGTTTGTGCATATAAATCGTCCGCTGGGAGCGTTAACTGAGATTAGGCCTGAAAAGACGTTTACCGGAGTATTTACAATGGGGATTTCGTCCACAGCCCGACCGATTCTACTGATGAAGTTTTAGATTTTGTGGAAAGGTTTGGACAAATTTTGAAATTTAAATCACATAATGGAAGCAATAGGCACGAGAATGGAAATAAGTTGGGGAAAAATAATGTAAAAACATGTTCAAATGTTTACAAACCTATGGGAGGCTTACAAACTACTTAAACTAACTTAAATCTAACCTAAGAAAAACACACACACCCATACCCGAGAGAGGACTCGAACCTCCAGCGGGAGCGGCCGCGCTGTCTCTGACATGGCGCCTAGAACCTCACGACCATTGCCCCGCGGCGGGAAAAAATATTGAAATATCTTCTATGACCGTAACCATTATAATCAGTACCGTAATGGGAATAATAAGTTTTCAACGGGGAAATGGAAACAGCAACTTTTATAATTGGAATCGCAATCGGAAGAATACATATATTGGTGGAAAAAACTATTATGAGAATCAGAACCGGTATAAGCAATCGAGAAATAAAATTTCTCGCCGTGTCAGGTGCGGAGATAGCAAAATGAAACTGTTACGAAAAGGACGCAATATTTAAAAAAAAATGTGGATGTAGAAAACTCTTTGCCGTGCGGGTGTGTCCCCGTAGTGTAAGGCATCATGTAAAGGATTGGGCGGTCGCTCCCGAAAGAGGTTCGAGTCCTCCCTCGGGTATTAGTGCGTGTTTTGTCCTTAGTTAAGTTAGTCTAAGTAATCTGTAAATATATGGACTGATGACACTACCAGTTTGGTCCAGCAGGTTTACAAATATTTGAAAATTCGGTAAAGACGCCAAAAATGTTAAAACTGGGAAAGGCAAGAAGTGAGAATAAATTGGGGAATAGTCTGAAGCGCACAACAGTAAGGTGGGCGCTATAAGTACTGGAAATTTGTTAACAAAATTTATGAGAGCGTGAGTGTGAAAGATATTTTTTGTGAATCAGAATGGAAGATGGAATGAGCGAATATGGGTTGAAAAATTCAATGTACAGAAAAGAGGCTGATCTTGATCGGAAATTAGTGGAGGTGAACTGTATGGAAAATTATAAGGGCGTATTACTCAGTAGCATCAATTATACTAATGTAGGTGCAAATAATTTTATAAGGTTTATTTCTATGTATTCTATATTCAAACATGAGTTACAATAAATATAATTCATTTCAGTTATATGGCGTTTTCTACATCATTTGCAAATGTTAGAAAAAAGCCTTTGTGCTTAATTAACCATTTATCTTTCTTTTATACTTAATTATTGTTTCGCAAATGTTATCCTACGTCTAGTGTGTCTGACTGTAGGATCACAAGTATAAGGTTACTTTAGTTGCTGGGCATGAAAGCAGACGCGTACGGTTTGACCCTGAGACTATATCAAGCCTTATTTCGTTAACAGAGACATACATAGCACAATACGTTTATGTTGTGTTTGACCAATACTGCATAATTTGGTCTACGCAAGAAGATCAAAGAAAGTCGCGGCTTAGGCAATCAGAATAAATCTGATGATTAGGACACCATTAATATAAACAGATTGTACGGACATATGCCACATTTGTGAAAACCGTTGGCGAAATTGCCTGCTGCTGCAGGCTTTTTTCACATTTGCTTCAATAAATCTGCAAAGTCACCTTTGGTGATTCCCTTTCCTGATTAGTGGCGAACATAATTTCTGCATGCCTTCTTGTAAATATATTTCATACTTTTGAAATGAGAAAAATCACGTTGTTGGTATTTGTGACTGCTGTGTGGAGGGAGACATATCCCAACATTGACATTTTATTCAGTGTATTTAGATCTTTAAACGAGAGGCATGTTCATCTAACGTCAGTGAAATCTTCTCATGTGGCTTAAGTTTATTCAGATGATCAAGTAATTTGCTGAAAACGTCTCTTGTTGCCACCCACCTCACTGATACCTTCTCCATCCCTGTCAATCCCAGGTTTGATTACTCCCTCTTCCCAGATGTCCAATACCTTCATCCCTCCACTCGCCCCCGGCTTTCAATGCTTGGACAGCACTTAACACTCCGATCACTGTTCTTGACATTCAAATGACACTCTGCACAAAACGCAACAGAGCTCCCAGCCACGACCTTCTGACCTACAGGCACCTTTGGGCCTGCCCCCATTCTTTCCACATAGCCCTTGCTTCCCTCTATACCATTATCTTATACACCGGCTTCTTCCCCAACCTGTAGAAAGCTTCCCATATCCTCAGGTTTCTTAAACCTGGCAAGCCGCCCTCTGACGCCTCATCCTACCGTCCTATCAACCTCACCTTGGTGTTCAGCAAGGTCCTGGAAACCATCCTGTCCTACCACATCCACCAGCATCTCCATCAACACCAGTTTCTTGCCATCTCCCAATGTGGCATCCGGCCTTCCTTCTCTGCTGATGCCCAACTCCTGCACCTTACCCATCTCCTTTCCATCCAGATGAACTCCCATCATCTCACTATCCTCACTTCCCTTGATATCAAGAAGGCCTATGACCGTATATAGCATTCCGGTCTTTTCAAGCTCCAACTCTACACCCTTCCTGTTAGTTATGTCCGATTCATCGCATCTTTTCTCGACCGCCGCCCATCCTATGTCACTGTCAATAATTTCGACTCCTGTTTGTTTTACTCCTCTGCATAAGTGCCCCAAGGCTTCGTTCTCTCCCCTCTACTCTACCTCATATATTCGGAGTACATGCCGCAACCCCAGCCTCCCGTCCATCTCCTGCAACATGCTGACAAGACCGCCTTCCTTGCCCTTGCCCCTTCCCTCGCCCACTCCCAACACCTCCTTCAATCCCATCTCACCGCATTCTCCACCTGGTGTAACTCGTGGCTCCTCACCGTTAACCCCATCAAATCCCAGGCAATCATCATAGGTGACACCACCCTGTCCTTCCATCACCGTGACCTCTACCTTACGCTCCATGACCATGCGATCCCGCAAAACAAAACCCTTAAATACCTAGGCCTTACCCTCGACCACTCCCTGTCCTGGAAACCCCACCTTCAACCAGTCCATCATAAAGCCCTCTCCCGCCTAAACCTCCTCAAACTCCTGTCTGGCCGGACATGGGGCCTCAACCTTTCCACCATCCTCTTCATCTACCTATCCTATGCTGTTTCCAGCACACTCGGGATTCGCTCCCCATGCCCACTACCACTCCCTCCAGGTCCTCGAACGCCATGCCCTCCACCTTGCTTACCGCATCCTTCTCCCCTCCCCCAAATGGATCCTTTATGACCTCATTCCTTTCCCACACCTGCTCAAGTTCCTGGAACTCCTCCGCCTCTGATATGTAACCCACAAATGTGACTCCCAGCAGCCGATTCTATCCCGTCTCTTGCTGCATCCTGGGCCTCCGCCATGCCGATACCTTGTTATTCCTACCTCCCTTCACCTCCACATTCTCCAAGTCCTCTCCGAGGGTAACTTCCGTCACCTCCTCCTCCCGGATGACGCCCTCTGTCCCAACATTTACCCATCCTACCAACCTTAATCCTTCCCCGCATTTGCATGCTCCCTCTCCCTTCCCCCTTCTGTCCTCTTCCCCCCCACTACTTGGCTTTCCCCTCCCTCGTACATCCTGGGAGTCCTTGCATCATCCCCCCCTCCCTCCTCACCAATCCGTCGCTCCCCCTCCGCACCTCCCATCTCCTACCCTGCGGGGAACCTGTGCCATCAGTTTTCATCAGTGCTTCATCAGTGTTTTGTGTTCAGTGTTCCAGTTTTAAGATGTCAGCAACCACCAAACAGGCTGAATATTCGAATTGCCATGTCATTTTAAGTGTGTGCTGTTGATATCGTCATATGTCCTCAAACGAATGTGTTTTAATCTACATGTGTTTTAATGCCACAAGTATATGTATCTTTTAACCACTGTGGCCATTTTAAATTCTGAATGTGTGTTATTATTGCTCTAAATGTCATTGTCTTTTCTTCGATTGTATCTTCTGTAATTGTCTAAATTTTGCATTATTTTCTCTCCTGTATATATTTTAACCCTTCTTGTCAACTTCTGCTGTAGTATTGGCTGAAGACCAGCACTGAAGCTGCTGCCAGCCTGTCACCCTCCGGTGGCTTTAAAATACAATAACAAAAAAAATCTCTTGTTCTGTAGCCAGATTCTTTCCGTTGTCTACTGTCGCAATCTCCCCGAGTTACACATTTCTATAAAACATGGCAGCGCATCCCTCTCAATGACAATGAATACGTTGTGAATATACAGCCATAATCCAGAATGTCTGCCCGTCACACGGAAACCGCTACAAATCAAACCCATTGTAAACATTTATTAGCGATATCAAAGTCACTCTTATAGTTGACGCTTGGTGATAGATTTTAATATGTATGTTGTCGCTCAATCACTGAATTATTTAATAGTTTTGTTTCACAAAGATGCAGCACACTCATAGGTTATTCCAATATGTAATCTCCATACAAGTCGCTGGATTTCAGGACACGCTTGTAACAGTCTTTTGTAAACATGTCCGCATCTACCAATAGTAGATATCTCTGAATGACCTTATAGGGGAAAAAAATTTTTGTTTGGGAAACAATTTACGCCTGCTGAAACTAACAAGATCCTAACCAGATATAGAACTTATAATTAACACCAATACAAAACAGTACATCAATCTTATGTACAAATCTTTGTAATCTCTTGGACCAAACTGCTATGGCCATCAGTCCCTAAACTTACAAATTACTTAAACTAACTTACACACAACCATGCCTGAGGGAGTCGAACTTTCGGCTTGAACGGCCGCAAATCTTATTAGGTTTACTATTTAACTTGATTAAAATGAAATATGGACTAAATATCGTTTCTTTTCTTTAATAATATTCCCTATTTCATTTTAAAAATTTTACTCGGCGAATCATTCCTCTTTCATTTTCATTTACATTTAATATTTGTGTTACAATTAATTTCTGCATGGTATCTGATGTGAATACACTGGATCGCAAAACTTTTTCCAGAAAAATTGTGGCTTACATTGCGAAAAAGATTGGGAACCATTGATGTAGTAGAAAATATGAGCAGTCCTGTTAGGTTGTTTGCGAATAATGGTGTCATTCATCGTTTAGTAAAGTCATCTCAAGATCAAAACCAATTGCAGAACGACTTAGATAAGGTATCTGTATGATTAACAAATTGCCATTTAACCCTAAATATTGAACACTGTGAAGTCCTCCATGAGTACTAAAAGGAATCCGTTTTACTTTGTTTACTAGATAAATGAATGAGATATGAGGGTAGTAAATTCAACCAAATAGCTACTAATTACTCTCACGACTGACTTGGATTAGAAAAAAACACATAGATAATGTTGGGGGGCAGGCGAACAAAAGTTTTTTTATTGGCAGAACAGTTACAAGATGCAATAGAACTACTAAAGAAACTATCTACATTACGCTTATCCGTCTTCTTTTGGAGTATTGCTGCGCAGTGTGCCATTCGTATTAGCTAGGATTGACGGACATCGAAAAGGTACAAAGAAGAGCAGCTGATCTCGTATGATCGTGATAGGAAAGAAAGAGAGTCACATAAGTGTTACAGAAGTTGGAGTGGGAATTATTACAATAACGGCGAGATCTACTTACGAAAATTCGAACTCCCACTTCTTCCTACGATTGCGGAAATACAAATTTGACTGCCTCCTACATAGGGAGAACTAAACATCGTAATAAAATACGAGAATCCGAGCTCCAACGGTGAGATTTCAATGTTTTTTTTTTTTTTTTTTTTTTTTTTTTTTCCTCATCCCGCGCGCAGATTGAAAATGGAATGACAGATAAATAGTATGAAGGTGGTTGGGTGAACCCCCTTCGATGTGATTTGTAGAATTCCCAAGGAAGATGCAGCTGTAGACGAAACTTTTACGATGGCATCAAAAGCACAGTGACTGGACTAACGAGGAGTGGCGTATTATTCTCGCAGATTCAGTCTACTTAGCGATTCCGGGGGAAACTTCATACAGTAAGATGTGGGAACAATCCATATACCCACGAGCATTGTCGAAAGAACGGAATGAGTGGGATTAACGTCCAACATTGTCGAATATGATCATTTTGGTGAACCAGGTGCTACGGTGTGGGGAATCATAATGTTACATTAGCATATTGCCTTCCAAGTAGTTTATTGAAAGTATCATCTCTGATCGTCTAATTGGGTATTTCCTTCAGTTATCTTCTGTACTTACCAGTTCTTTTACGTATGATTCAAGCTACATTGTGTTCTGCTGCTTCGCAGTGATACGTCACGCGGAACTTACTTTCGTCCTGAAGTTTTACACAGCAGTGTAATTTCGACGCCATGACTAGAAATAGATTATAAAACTGTATAGGAACATATTATTTGTACTAAAATCCTCGTCCTGCAGGGAGTCATAAATTATGTTTTTCAGAAATAATACATATCTCACTAATGATATAACTTTATCGGCATTTGATCACTTTTGTGGCTATAGAATGATGACGAGCACTGTTTTGATACTACTCCATGTATTGAAATCTCCAGTCTATTTTTTATTATTTCGTAGGTACCGAAACATAGTGTCTCCAGTTATGAATATTAACTCCTCTGTCAAAAGAATAGAAATAATAGAGGGATTGTTTTAAATAAAAGTGCTCGGATCGGAAGCATCTAGTTCTGAGGCCGCGTGATCGTCGCTGAGAGGCTGAGCAGCGGAACTGTGGTATTGATCCCGGTAATCCTCCCAGCTTTATATTTCATTCAAACAAGAGCTCGCTGCCCACTGCTTAGCCAACGGTGCCGTCTGTCGATTGCATACCACAAACAAGAACACTATATCACTGAACATATAGTGTGTAGGCCTATACCTCACCACGATATTACTTCTGCACTTCCTGATTCGCACAAACAACGTACAGCAAATGACTGGCTGTTAACATACACGTTTTCTGGTATTGTGCTGAGTCATATTGTAAAACAACTATCACTGATAAAACCAACGTATAGTCCACATTAACAGTGTAGCGTCGATGTTGAGATATATCTCCCTCCACACACCACTCACAAATACCAACCCCGTGATTTTTCTCATTTCAAAAGTATGATATATTTTTACAATTAGGCATGCGGAAATTATGTTCGCCACAAATCAGGAAAGGGGATCACCAAAGATGGCTTTACAGATTAATTCAAGCAAATGTGAAAAAAACCTACAGTAGCAGGGAATTTCGCCTGTTGCTTTCGCAAATGTGGCATATATCCATCCAATACGCGATGTTTTTCAAAACCACCTCATGTCGACAACAAGGGAACATTCCCGTTATGATAGAGGACGATAATAATCTCCAGAAATCACGACCGGCATCAGCTAACACGTCATTTATAGAGCTATCACCAGTACCACAGTGCAGACCCAACCTGCATGGAATCGGCTATTGTATCATCCGCAGAATACAGGAGGCAACTTCGCAATAAAACATTGACACGGGGACCTAGACATCACTGAAGAACTGCGCTCAATATTTCGAGGGAACTCGAAAATAGTGAAAATTACTGAGGTGAGTGCGGTGGCTACTGTTATGATTATAGTGGCGGGAGAAACTGAGTGCAGTGTTTTGGAGACAGTAGGCGTGTGTAGAAAATCTGCAATCAAGTCTACTTTACATGCAACAATTAATGGGGGAAAATGTAGTATTATATTGTAAAATTATGTTTAGTCCATTACCATTTGTTTCTTCTTATGTACTGGTCATATTTCGCACGAAATCCATAGTTCTGAATTTTACCTGCCGCGCCATAGGTACCTGTCGGAATCTCCCAGAGCTAAGGGAGGAGTGGAACCGCGGTGGAGTGACCGAGCGATCTAAGGCTCTTTGCTGCGGAGTGCGCGGTTTATCGCCGTCGGAGGTTCGAGTCCTCCCTGGGGCATGGGTGTTTGCGTTGTCCTTAGGTTAGTTTAACTTAGTTTAAGTAGTTTGTAAGTCTAGGGACTAATAATGAAAGAAATTATTTCCCCGTATATTTTCAAACATTTGAACATTTTTTGAAGTGGGCATATAGCTTTACGCCTAACCAGATCTTCACAATGTGGTACTAATACACGACTAAATATTTCCTGGAACAATAAATAAGGCAATCCTCAAACGTTATTACCCCTTAAGATGTCGGTAAAAAACAAAAATTCTTCTGACTGGGATGAAATCCCCACACCTGTTATAAAGTGTGTTTATAATCTTATTTCGCAACCACTGTCAATTATTATAAATC
The DNA here is from genome assembly GCA_026315105.1 of Locusta migratoria. NCBI lineage: Eukaryota > Metazoa > Arthropoda > Insecta > Orthoptera > Acrididae > Locusta > Locusta migratoria. The sequence continues at coordinate 38,301,444 of CM048755.1, read as the reverse complement.
AACCCTTTGAGCAGGGATGTTTTCCAGATAAGTTGAAGTATGCCGAGATAACGTCACTATTCAAAAAGGGATCAACTGGAAATTACCGCCCTATCTCTCTTCGGCCGATTTTTGCTCAATTGTTTGAAAAGGTTGCAGGAAAATAAGTTCAGAAATTTCTTACTCAAAATGACGTAATTTTTAAAAACCAGTTTGGATTTCAACCAGAAAAAAGCACTGTAAATGCCATCAATGACTTTACCCAAAATATATGCTCTGCACTAGATAAAGGCAGGAAGTTTATGGGGATTTTCTGTGATCTGACTAAAGCCTTCGATTCAGTGAACCACTCCTTACTTTTACACAAACTACAGATGTATGGAATTCGGGATACTGTTCTGAAATGGTTCAACTCCTACCTCACGGGTAGGAAACAAAGAGTAATTGTTACTTCAAACTCAATAAATTACTCCTCAGAATGGAAAACTGTTTCTCAGGAGTGCCACAAGCTTCCGTAATGGGTCCCTACCTGTTCCTTCTATAAATAAACGACTTACCACTAGCTGTTGATGTAAACGTAGTTCTATTTGCCGTCGATAGATCAGTTCTAATTGAAAATGAGGTGCCTGAAATAATTCCAAAAAGTGTGCAAAAAACTCTAGAAAAACTGGAAACCTGGTTCCATCAAAATGGGCTAAAACTAAATGTAACTAAAACCAAAATGACTCAGTTTGAAGCCAAAACAGTAAAAAGGAGTGAAATGAAAATAACTTGCAATAATCAAGAAATGACAGAATCAAATGATGTAAAGTTCTTAGGTCTACACTCGATAAAAATCTAAATTGGAAGGCACACATTGATTACCTAGCAAATCAGTTAATAGCTTGGCATTTGCAATGAATATTCTGTCAGGCACCACAAACATAGAAACCAGAAAGACTGTCTACCACAAATGTTAAAAGAATCCTAATATTACAAAAGAAAATAATTAGGAATATGTGTATTACCAAACCAAGAGAGTCTTGTCAGCCACTATTAAAAAATTTAAAAATTCTGTCTATTCCATCCCTCTATATATATGAGGTGTTGATTTTCTTGCACAAACATCAAAATACGTTAGACATTTTCCATTTCGACCACAATTATAGCACTCGCCACAAAGAAAATTTTAAACTCCCAACACACCGGCTAAAACTTTATGCACAAACACCAGAGGACATGAGACTAAAAAATACAACAAAATAAAGGGAAGCAAATTATTTAACATGGTGCTTGGTTCACTGAAGCGACTGCTTTTCAATATTCTGGTGGAAAAGTACTATTACTCTGTCGATTTATTGTTTGATGACAAATTCGCAGTTTGAGACAGGGCATTTCAAATTTTATATATATATATATATATATATATATATATATATATATATATATATATAGCATTAAGAACTATAACGAATACCTTTGAATAAAGAAGTATAATATCCTTGTATTGATATATATTTATGTATAATATCTATGTATTAAGAACTATAGTGTAATTGCAATTTATATGTATATAAAATGTAACATATGTGAATCATAAATCTCTCATATTGTAAATTTTGACATATCTCCAGTACGCAAATCAAATGATTTGAAAACTGTACGTTGCGAGATGAATAAATCACATTTCACATTTCACGAGATCTCCCTAAATTACATTATATTTTTGAAAAGAAAGTAAAAATGTAGAAAATGTAGTCTAGCACACGTAAGGATTTATGAATCCGATTAATTCATTCAAAGCCATACTTGCAAGTACTTGGGCCTGAAAAGAAAGTTTTTATAAAAGAATCGCATGGTACTTCCATCAAGGAATCTTCCTCAGATGCTAGAAGTTTTCACTTTTGAAGATTTTCCTCAACAAACGATTGCGTTATTCATAAAAATTAATCAAGAATTCTTTGAAATTAACTCCTAAAACAATAAACAATTTTAAGTAAGGCTCATAAGTTTTGGTGGGCCTACATAAAAAAAAAGGCGTTCGACACGGTGCCACACTGCAGACTCCTAACGAAAATGCGAGCTTATGGAATAGGTTCTCAGATTTGTGACTGGCTGGAAGACTTCCTAAGTAATAGAACGCAGTACGTTGTTCTCGACGGCGAGTGTTCATCAGAGACGAGTGTATCGTCAGGCGTGCCCCAGGGGAGTGTGATAGGACCGCTATTATTTTCTATCTATATAAATGATCTGATGGACAGAGTAAGTTGTAATTTGCGGCTGTTTGCTGATGATGCTGTGGTGTATGGGAGGGTGTCGTCTGTAACTGACTGTAATAGCATACAGGTTGACTTAGACAAAATCTCTAGTTGGTGCGAAGAATGGCAGCTAGCTCTCAATGTAGAAAAATGTAAGGTGATGCGCATGAGTAGAAAAAACAATCCTATAATTTTCGAATACAGCATCAGTAGTGAGCTTCTTGGTGCGGTCGCGTCGTTCAAATATCTAGGCGTAACATTGCAGAGCGATATGAAATGGAACGAGCATGTAAGGACAGTTGTGAGTAAGGCAGACAGCCGACTTCGGTTTATTGGGAGAATTTTGGGAAGATGTACTTCACCTGTAAAAGAGACCGCGTATAAAACGCTTGTTCGACCACGTCTTGAGTATTGCTCAAGTATTTGGGACCCGCAGCAGATCGGTTTGAAAGAAGACATAGAGGCGGTTCAGAGGCGAGCGGCTAGATTTGTTACCGGTAGGTTCGACCAATGCGCGAGTGTCACGGAAATGCTCCGGCAACTCAATTGGGGATCGCTGGAAGAAAGACGACGCTCTTTTCGTGAATTTCTGTTAAGTAAATTTAGAGGGCCGGAATTTGAAGCTGAGTGTAGTACGATCTTGCTGCCGCCTACTTACATTTCGCGTAAAGATCACAAAGACAAGATAAGAGAAATTAGGGCTCGTACGGAGGCATATAGGCATTCTTTTTTTCCTCGTTCAATTTGGGAGTGGAATAGGAAAGGAAATGCCTAGTAGTGGTACAGTGTACCCTCCGCCACGCACCTTACGGTGAATTGCGGAGTATGTATGTAGATGTAGATGTAGATGTAGTTCGTAAAAATTTTAATATTAAAACATCAATCCGTAACTATCATCATATTAAATAAAGAAATGAAAGAACAATATTATTATTTTTCTTTACTGAGCGAAAATTAATATAATTAAAATAATGTAACTCCCGAAATCAACGTTTCTCAGTGCATACTACTTTTCAATCACAAATTTTAAAAGTCGTCCGGCGACCCATCAGAAGAAACCCCGTTATTCACGGTTTGGAAACCACAGCACTAGGCCGTTTATGTAGATAAGGAACAGCCGAGGGTCGATAACACTGCCAGATATCACCTCTGTTTATCCGATGTCTTTCAATCCATTACTACGATCTGTATCCTCCCTCAACACGGTACAGTGACTGGTGAACGTTATTGTGACACTATACTCCTTTCCCAAACACGCCTATTCAGAGGTTGCCTGAAGATAATTTCGAGAAAGACAACCGGTGGCTGCATGGAAAAGGGCACGAGGAGGATTCCTGGAACGAGAGGATATTCGCCGAATGAGCTGGCCTTCCCGTTTCCCAATTCAAACCCTACCGAGTGCGTGTGTACGCGTTACAGCACGTCCCGCATTCACCAACGACCATCTAGCAGTTGCCAGCCGAGCTGGTAGAAGAATGGAACGTCTTACCAACCTTCTGAGCGTACATTCTCATACTGACAACAATATTATACCTCCGGTAATGTCCAGGGGACAATCATGAATCGTAGTGATTTCAACACAGGGTGTTCAAAAGTATCGAATACTGTGATAGGTGGCAGTACTCATCGAATGAGCGCAATAAACGCGGGTCCGGAAACGCATGCTTTCTGAGATAAATACGCGTTTATAGGAAGGGCTGCAGGACGCTGGTTGTGGATATTACCAGTCATTCCATTGGAGCCATGTGTCAACAGGGTATTACGATGCCTTAGTCACAGCACTCTACCTACCACTAGGTGGTCTGCAGTTAGCTGTGTCCTCAACGTATGGGCACACCTACTTGACGATAGATTAATAGGGCCATACGTGCTACCACGAAGATCAAATGGGACCCATTATCTGGACTTTCCCCTTGTTCGTTGGGGAATATGCCATGTCAGCTCAAATGTTCAAAATGTTCAAATGTTTGTAAATCTATCGGACCAAACTTCGCGGTCATCAGTTCGTAGCTTACAAACTACTTAAGCTAAGGTAAACTGACCTACGGACAACACACACACCCATGCCCCAGGGAGGACTCGAACCTCCGACGGCGAGCAACCGCGCGATCCGCAGCAAGGGGCCTTAGACCGATCGGCTGCTCCACCGCATCGCCATGTCAGCAACAAATACAGATGTGCTGCATGCATGATGGTGCAAGAGCACACTTCTGTCATAATTTGCCGGAATATGTGACACAGGCATTTCAGGACCGCTGGTTTGACCGAGAATGTCCCATACCCTGTTCTTCTTGTTCCCCGGACCTCAGTCCCCTGGACTTTAGTTATGGGGACACTTGAAGCAAGTGGTCTACTATATGCAGACACTACAGGGTTGAGTCTTCAATACTAGCAAGTATTACAACAACAACTGGGTGTTACTTCAAAGGGCGCGTCATTCGTGACGCCGAACGTCAGAAGGATTCATTGCCGTGAATGGACGCCACACCTCATATAAACATGGCTTTATATACGAAAGTATTCGTTTCCGTGTTTATTGGACTTTTTTTGGTTTGTTTCGATGAGTACTACCATCTCTCAAAGTATTCGAGACTTCTTCTTGAACACCTTGCATAATTATTTGCGTTGAATAAAATTTTCATTTCCGTGCTTATCTCTGCTTATTTCTTTCGGCTACTTCCTGCACTATACTGTGGCAGGTATTTCCACGAATGGTCCAAGTTTCATCGTGTTACGTTACTTGAGAGTGACACAACATATGAAAGTTACTTTTGTCATTACGTTTTGCACAGCGCTATATGATTCAGCCGGCCGCGATGGCCGAGCGTTCTGCGGCCCGCCAGTCATAGTCTGCACGGCCACTACGGTCGGGGGTTCGAATCTCCCCTCGGGCATGGATATTTGTGCCGTCCTTAGTATTAGTTAGTTCATAAGTTGTTTGTAAGTTTAGGGACTGATGACCCCGTAGTTAAGTTCCATAAGCTATACAACTATTTGATTTTTGTATTATTCACGTGAAAGTAACGCAGAAGCTATAGATTTTTCTGTTTTTAAGAAACTGTTTGAAAAAGGAATGTTACAGTGGAGCCTTCCGTCGGCATGACATCAAAAATGTTATTGAGAAGGAGTGTAGGTCATTTGAATAACTATGGCGAAGAAAATCGACTAGGTGTGTTCAAAGGAAATAAGTTAACCAGAAAAAAAAAATATTAGGCATCCCCTTAAAAAGGAGATTTAGAGCAGGTAATAGACAGTCATGTGACCAAGAGACGCTGAGTTTAGCCGTTTTTTATATGCCAGCCAGTTCAACGGAATAATCGCAGTATTGTAACTCAACGTAGACACGTGACAGAATGGTAGAAAGAGGCAATTACTTCTGGCAATGTAAAGTCGTGCGGTATGGCTGGGAAACTCCTAAGGGCAGGTTCAGCCGCCTAACTGGAAAGATTTTCCCTGTCCTCATACCCGCAGGCACCTTTCCTTTGAGAAGTGTCTATGTGAAGTGTACGTGACTGTAATGGGTGCGCGTGTAGTGTAGTGACGTTCGCGTGTTGGATATGATGTGAGAAGGGAAAGGGTGAAAGCCGGTCGCGCCTCATAGCCTACTCCTCTCGTAAAGCACCACTGGACTGCCGAGCTTAACGTCCTCATCCTACGGACGGATCACCAACAGTGTCCCATGCCCTCAATTTATGAGACACTGCGCAGAGGTTTGGAATTTAATCCAGAACGTTGGCCCTCTGCCATCAGGCGGGGCGTACTCGGGCAGTGACCCATCCAAGCCGTGGCCACGTCCCACGGTGCTTAACTTCGGTGTTCGAGGGGTAACCAGTGTATCCAACTCTGCACTGGCGTTGACATGTCTAGCTATGCCCTGTACCATGTCATGAATGTACGTCTTATGTATGCCATTTGTTGGTATCTACAGACGCACTGTCCAACCTTTTTGCAAGGAGTAGTGTATCACTCGTACCAGAGTAACACGTCGTAATATGGCGTGATATTTGAATTACTGCCAAGATTAAAAGTTATGCTTTTTCTGGGCATTCACTGAAACTGAAACCCGATCAAATCACATGTTTTGCTGCATGCCTAGAAATTATGCAATGACTTTAAAGTGAAAAGAATAAAGAAGCGCTCTGGTGACGGCTGTATTTCGCTAAATCTAATTTGGGGAAGCAATAAAGAAAATGTGTTCTCTTAAAAACAGACCCCCATCCCACTTTACAACAACAGTCATCGTAAAAAGATCCTAACCAGCAAGAACCAGAGACGAGTGTTACTCCTTCTGGTTGATGATCAGTTCCAAATTCGACAGGAATTCATGCTGTCATCAATTGCAGATCCAGCTCAACCAGTTTAGATTAAACATTGTAACAAATCATCATTCTTATTAAACTTCGTTTTCCCATTTCTCACGCGATATCCTGTGATCCATGGATGATGGGCAACAGGCAGACTCCATATTCCTTGATTTTCGAAGGGCCTTTGAGACGGTACTCCGCTGTAGACTGCTGACGAAGGTTCACAACTTACGGGTCAGATTTTCATATATGTGAGAGGGTGGAATATTTCTAAACGGTGACTCCTCATCAATGTCAAGCCTATCGTTAGGAGTGCCCCAGGGAAGAGTGATTGGACCGCTATTGTTCTCGCTACAAATAAACGGGCAAGGTGAGTATCAATCTGCGACTGTTTATTGATGATGCTGTGGTGTACTGGAAGGTGTTTTTTTTTTTTTTTTTTTTTTTTTTATGGGACTTAACTACGGGGTCATCAGTCCCTAAACTTACAAACTACTTATGAACTACTTACGAACTAGGACGTCACAAATATCCATGCCCGAGGGGGGATTCGAACCCCCGACCGTAGTGGCCGTGCAGACCGTGACTGGAGCGCCTTAGTCCCCTCGGCCACCGCGGCCGGCACTGGAAGGTGTCGTTTAGTTACTGTAGGAGGACGATAAAAGATTAATTGCATGGAATTTCTAGTTGGTGTGATGGAAGGCTTATGGTTGCGGTCTCTGAATGTAGAAAACTGCAAGTTAATACAGATCAATAAAAAGGATGAAGGAAACATAGGTTTCACCGTCCCGTTGGTAGTGTGGTCATTAGAGATCAAGCTCACATTCGGCTTTTTGGGTGAAAATGGGGAAGTAAATCGGCCGTACCCTTTCGAAGGAACCATTCTTGGAGTGATTTAGGTAAATTAAGGGAAACCTACATCTGGATGGCTGGACGTAGATTTGAACCACCGTCCTCCAGTGTACGAGTCTCCAGATGAGTAGGAAAAACAATCCCGTGATATTTTAATATATTAGTATGCTGATTGACATAGTCATGCTGATTAAATATTTGGGTGTAACGTTACAGAGAGACATGAAATGGAACGAGCATGTTTACACATTTGTGGGAAAGCCGGATGCTTGACTTCCGTTTAATTTTTTATTTTTATTTATTTATTTATTTATTTTTTAATTTTGGGAAGATGAGTCTCATCTGTAAAGTAGACAGCATATAGAACACCAGTGCAACCCATTCTTGAGTTCTGCTCGAGTATTTGGGATCCCCACCAGGTAAGTTTAAAGGAAAATATAAAAGCAGAGACGGGTTGCTAGATTTGTTACTGTTAGATTTGATCAACAAGTTTATGTTACAGAGATGCTCCGTAAACTCAAATGAAAATCCCTGGAGAAAATGCGATGTTATTTTCGAGAAACTATTGACGAAAATCGGAGGGCCGGTACTTGAAGCTGACTACAGAACGACACTTCCGCCACCAAATTACATTTAACATAAAGATCACGAAGACACGATAAGGTGTCTAATATCAGCAATAATTTAAAAGAAGAAAATTTAGAAGTCGTACGGAGGTATGTAGACTGTCGATTTTCCCTCGCTCCGTTTGTAAGTGGAATGGGAAAGAAATGTCTAATAGTGATACAAGGTTTTATATAGATGTAGAAGTAAGGGAATTGCATGCATTAGGCATTTGGAGTTCCGTGGTGCAGAAAGAGCATTGCTCACATAAGAACATTAACTGGCACGCCTTCGATAGACCAGCCAACATAGAAACTAGACGGTAGGTGGCAGGAGGCGCGTAGCGTGATGCGGCTGGTAGCGATTTTTCTTCTTTACAAAAGATGTAGGTGTCGAGTGCTCCACGGCCTTATGAGGCGTTTAACCAGTGAAGTGGACAGGGTTAGGTTCAGGCCACAAGTGATTCTCTAGTAGTTTGTGAGTTTTTTATGCACCACGACTTGGGCCAACTCGTTTATGTTAAAATGAACACAAACCAGGATGTTTGTTTCAACACAGTCGGCGACAAAGTGTTGCTCTGTCTTATACGTCTTCATGATAAGTATGCTGCCGACACTTACGTTCAGCAAGAGGAGAACAACTGGTTCACAGGACTGAACGCATACGTCCATGGTTCGGCGAACATTCTGGCACACTACCACACTTTAATTGGCCCTCTAAATCATCCGATCATCATTCAATTGATAGTATCTGGAACTATCTCCAACATCGGGCGCAACGCAGCGGTTTATATCCTCGCATTTGGTAACTGTATTGTAGCTACGAACAGTTGTTTGGGGAGGGTAGCTAGCCCCTAATGGCTGCTTCGATCACCAGTGGTTGTATGAACATGCACATGGTACATATTTGAATCTTACTGACATCAGTTTATATAGCTGGTGTCCACTTGGTCTGGGACCGTAACCGATGTGCTATCGTTCTGGCCTACTTTGATAGTAGTCATGCAAGCAGCATTTTCTTATATATATATTGGGAACCATTATTTTCATCATGTTGTCTTTCGTGATAAATATCTATACTACACAGGACTTCGCTTAGATTAGATAATGCAGTTATCATTTATTGCATTCGGTGATGCAATCCACTAGCCGGGATCTCAGCATACCCTTTTATCAGTCATGTCAGGAGAATTTTATCCAACACCTTGAGAGCAATTAATTTTAGTCTACTATGACATCCCACGTGGATGGTTGTTCGCCGCGCGGGAGTATTCGAACGGACTGGAGCGCCACGTTGCGAATCGCGCGGCCTCCCGCGTCGGAGGTTCGAATCCTCCCTCGGGCATGGATGTTTGTGCTGTCTTTAGTATAAGTTAGTTTATAAGTAGTTTGTAGGTTTAGGGGCTTATGACCCCGCAGTTAAGTCCCTTAAGCTTTACAAACGTTTGAACATTTGATGGTTGTTCAACAAGTGAAATATCTATATTTTTATCTATACTCTGCAAAACACCTAACGGTGTGTGACGGAGGGTTCTTTGTATACGATTATCACTTTCCCCTTTCCTTCCTCCGGCAATACTCGGTGTGGGCCATTATCTCTCTCATTTTATCCTCGTGGATTTTTCGCGATATATATACGTAGGAGGAAGCAAGATATTGGATGAATCGTCAAGAAAAGCTCGCTCTGGGAACTCTGAGAGTAGCCCTTACCGTGATAAAGAACGCCTCTCTCGTAGCGTCTGCCACTGGATTACGACCATCATCTCCGTGACTTCATCACGCTTGCTAAATAAACCTTTAACGAAGTTGCTACTCCGTACATCTTCTCACTGTGAAACTATCACCATGACCTGAAGCTGCATCTTTATGGGAGCGAAACCTGTGAGGGTACCTGAGTACACGATTACTTATTATGAATGAACAAGCTTTGTATTTATTAGTAAAGGTAATTAAATTTATTTAAACTTGAGTTGATTTGTTTATTTTATCATGTTCGCGGTATACCACATAGCTTCCATTGGCAAAGTAGGCGGCAAAGATTTTATTGACCCATTGGACCACGGAAAGACCACCAAATATATATATATATATATATATATATATATATATATATATATATATATATATATATATATATATATGGTGCAATAATAAAGTAATATAAGAACATTATATTCCAATCTGGTACGTAAAACTCTCCACAGGAGAAGAAAGAAGACTGTGGAAACGACGAGGGTTCCAGATTTGACAAGTAAACAAGGTAATTTATTAAAAACTACGAGGAACCCTAGCACGTGGCGACCCTTCCAGGATTACTGTCAGTGATCCCAAACCGCAAATATGCAGAGACATTTCTTCCAACAGCCCAAACCTGGCCTCTAGGACAACAACTGATGCTAGCCAGAGGATAATCACTTGGTACATGCCCTCTCGAAGTGCCAGAGAGAGAGGATTGAGACACACCTCTGCTGTACACTGCATCACCATTTGCAGCAACAGCCCAAAAACGAATCAAATTGTCACTACCAACTTACCCACTGTCCTGCAGTGAGGTGTCAACAGGTTTTGTATTTCCCAGCTCTCGCCATGGACCACTTGCTGAGAGCTGACATTTCCTCACCCACCTTCGTCGACATACGTAATCTGTGAAATGTTTCTGAACATGGTAGATGGAAGGAAAATCAACAGCATACTGCTATCCTTCCTTGTCTACTCCTCCGGGAGTATGGTAGTCAATACCCCACTCTGAAACCCATTGCCAATGCACTGACAGCAACTTCGTCTTTTCTCGTGTTAGCTTATGTTTTCCTGTGCTACCACTCCACCGGTCAGTATACATGCATATGCATACAGTCTAAGGTTCTGGAAGCACTCCATCATTACTGACCTTCAACAGTTACATTATTACTTTTTATAATAATTTTAATTGTTAGATGATGAGTGTTTTTATTCATAATGCACGAGAACTAATCGTCAATGGGAGGCTTAAACTGGATATGGAAAGCCTCGGACAATATTGTCCTCTCATACTCACTGAAGTGAAACCGTTATGAAAGCGAAGTGCAGTGTTACACGGAATCAGTGCTATTTATCTTGGAGCGATGAGAGGGAGGTGACTTTATTGACGTATCGAGTCAGCCAGCTAAAGTGGTTTTAAGAGTACAACAGGGAAACATTACTCCTAACTGCCAGATCGTGTTATGAGCGTCTTCTCAGCCCAGTGCGCGACCCGCTGCAGTAAGTTTCTTGATAGAAGTGCAACTCTCAGAAAAGAAAGCATAAGAAATATCCAGAGACAGCCATAAATTCTTTCGCGGAGTGAAGTTTGCGGTATTCCAGCTGCGGAACTTGTAGTAAGGCAGTGAATATTTCGGTATTGCTACCATCTTGTTTGTCTAAAATAGCGTTTCACAAGCTTTTTGAATACGCGACCCCCTTCCAACTAAAAATATTTTGGCGACCCCCCACTCCGTCGCCGAACCATAATGTAACTATGTGTTTAATTTCAAACACAACGAATTTCATTTTCTTCCGTTGTTACAACTTTCTTGTGAGAAAAAAATTACACTGTTGAACAGTTGTACATTATAGGATAAATATATAGTCCATTTTTCTGATTGGACCACATCGTATTATTACATGAATTCTGACAGGAAAATGTATGTTGCATAGTGAGGTTTCGCATTGCAGGTATAGCTCAGAAGCAAATTATTCTTGTTGGGAAAGGTCCCACCGTATAGTCTATTTGTAAACAATCGGATTTCTCAAAAATGTTCAAATGTTTGCAAATCTATCGGACCAAACGGCGTGGCTTACAAACTACTTAAACTAAGTGAACTAAACTAAGGACAACACACACACCCATGCCCCAGGGAGGACTCGAACCTGCGACGGCGAGCAACCGCGCGCTCTGCAGCGAAGCGCCTTAGACCGCTCGGCTACTCCACCACGTCCGAATTTCTCAAAATTAGTTAATGTATCTTGTAACTTTAGCTATCGCCTGGTACCTGAAAACAGTTTTCAGGTCTTTCGTGTATTCATTAACAGCGTATACATGGTGGTGCTGGAAATGCCCGTTACAAACTTCTGGGACTTCTGGAGGGTAATGAGTACCCATGTTCGGAAAAGTATCTTTTCCGTTGCACGACGGTTGCAATTTTGATGATTATCTCATCCGCTCCTACTTGAGAAAAGTAATTAAACATGATCCAGTACAATTGTTGCAATCAATTTGAAAAGAATACTGAATCGTTCCGTAATTACTTACGCATTTTCATTACAATTTACACCTTATGGTTTACATTAGTCGACAACAACATGAATCTAGCAACATTGCATTACAACAGCGGCTCGATGTGGTGACAACCAACGTCGTTACACATATTGTTCAAATTGATTGCGACAATTGTACTGGGTCAAGCCTCAAGTAGGATTGGATGAGATAATCATCTGAATTGAAACTGTCGTGTAACGGAAACGATACGTTTCCGGACGTGGGTACCTATTCAAAATGTTATGTACACACTACCCTATACAAGTCCTAGAAGGTTGTAATGGGAATTTCTGACCATCCTGTATATTATTTAAGAAATCTCTGTTCTATTCAACTGAGAAATGATGAGCAACAATCGCGTAGTTTTAATACAAAATACATTTCACTTTTCTGTGGCATATGGTACACGCCCCTGGCCGGTTGTTTTATGGTGCAACTAGTTCCTCCAGAAACGTCGACCCCCAGGACGAGACTTTGCGACCCCCCTTAGGTCGGATCCACAGGTTGGAAAACACTGGTCTAAAGTATAGGGTGTCCAAAAGTCTTTCCCTGATTACATAAATTGATAACTGAGGCTAGAAGTAGATACAAATATGAAACTTGTGTCGAATTGTTTAGAAACTATCAAAGTTTTTTTCTGTTTTAGGTTCGCAGTACGTAAGTAGTGGATGAGGTGCAGTGCTCTGGAAGCCCTGTTAACCAATCAGGAGAAGGCACAGTGTATCCTGTGGTACCATTAGACACGATCATCAACCACATTGCAGAGACACTTCCAGATTATATTTGGGAGGAATCCACCTGATGTCAAGAGCATTAAAGCCTGGTATAAGAAGTTCAAGAACACAGGATCGGTTGCTGACTTTCCGAGGTCTGGTCGATCAAGAACATCAACAGACAGGATGGAAGCTGTGAGGCAGTCTTTTCTGCGGAGTTCGAAGAAATCGGTGCGCAGGGTGAATTACAGATGCCAAAAAGCTCTCTCCATGACATTTTACACAAACGTTTATTGTTTCGTGCATACAAAGTGCAAATCGTTCAGGTCTTGTTGCCCAATGACACTACACGTCGATTTGACTTTGCGGGCGAAATGCTATCACGTATCGAGGACGATGATGGTTCTCAGGCGAATTGCCTTTTTGAACGAAGCGACCGTTTTTGTCAGTGGAGTAATGAATAGGCATAATGTGCGTATTTGGGGTTCACAACCCCCTGGCGAGGTCATGGAGTGCACCAGAGGCAGTCCAAAGGTGAATATTTGGTACGCGCTACTGCACGATCGAATTACCGGGCCATTCTTCTTCTCTGAGGCTTCCATCACATCTGCAGTGTATCTGGACATGTTGAAACTGTATGCTGTTCCTCAGCTGCTTCAATATCACCCCGATGTCTTGTTTCAGCAAGACGGTGCACCGCCTCATTGGGGTTTGGACGTCCGTGCCTATCTCGATATGACCTGGGCGATGGATTGGTCGTGATGGGCCAACGGTTTGGCCTCCACGCTCTCCTGACATAACCCCTTAGACTTCTTTTTATGGAGTTATGTCAAGGATGAGGTCTACCGAACACGTGTACCAGATCTTGAAACCCTGCGGCAACGGATAACCACAGTCGTTGAATCGATCCCTCCAGTGATGTTGGCTAATGAGTGGACGGAAATTGAATATCGCCTGGGTGTGCTACGTGCTACCAAGGGTGCTAATGAGGAAGTTTAATGATATGTGAAAAAACCTTTGATAGTTTGTAAACAATTAGATACCAGTTTCATATTTGTATCTTACTTCTAGCCTGAGTTATCAATTTACGTAATCAGAGAAAGACTTTTCGGACCCTCTGTATAACAGGCAACAATCGGCGCGGTGGATGTTACGGTAAACACGCAGAGGGGGCGCTGACACCGGAGCGTCGCTCGCAACACAGGACGCGGCAATGAAGGAGCGCGAGGTCAGGGAGAGGCCCCACTCATCCAATTGAAAGTTATCAAACTTTTTCCGCTCACCGCACAGCTCACGCTTACAAGCAACACCCGCTGTGTCTACTGTAAACCTACACTCAGGTGGCAATAACCACGTGACAGATACAATGGCGGCGGCGTCGCGTGCACGTGGCACAGCGGGCGTTGCCCTGGCAAGCTACTCTGGTGACTCATGTAACATGATTTTCAACGTGATTACTGCCGAATGATCGCTGTGGACGCGAAATGGTAATTGAAGCTAGAGCGTGGAACAACCCATTCTCAGGGCGGCTACTCATTCAGATCATCGAAAAAAGTGGAAAAAGTTACAAAGTTATAAAAAAACCAAAAAGTAACAGAACCTCATATACACACACACATTATATGTGCGTGTGTGCTTTATGGCCTCCTCACCTCCCCTTATAGCCATAACCGATACACATAAAATTTTCATTTTTTTAATAATATTCTGTTAAGAACTAAATACAATACAATTTATGACACACAGCAATATAAACATTAATTATTTACATATTAACATTAATATGTGCTTTTTGTTACTTTAGTATTGATCCTTTCCCATGTAAAAGTAGTCAATCACATACTACTGTTGCATTCTGAGTTACATTCTGGAAAGATTAGAGGCATAATAGTGACATTTAATGCATCCGGTACGTCACGGAAGCACTATGTATGACCAGCTATGAACGTTTTGTTGCCGGTAGTGCTTAGTAATTTTAAGGATTTTTTTTTCAATATTTTTCTCAGTATATACGCACTATACATCAATTGTGGTAGCTTTTATAGCTTCGAATAAAAAGTCATGCATTAAAGGATTAAGATCGAAAACGGCAAACACACACGCATGCCGGCGAACCCTGCGAAACAATTTTGGAGGTAAGGCGAAGGTGCCGACTCCAACACTATCTTTTGATTACGCTGCCGATAGTCAACGACAGGGTAATATACCTCGCCGTTGGTTTTAGAAACCAGGAAAATTGAGGGCGCATACGGCGAGAGTGAAGGGCGGATCCCTGGTCCTGTAGCTGTCGATCGATGATCTGTCGCAACTGACGCATCATGGGGGAGTGATAAAGCGAATGTCTTACCGGTATGTTATTGGTAAGTCTAATATGGTGTTGTTGGTAAGTGTAATACGGTACTCACTTTCATCAGTCGTTCCTAATCGGTCCGTTAACATATCGGGAAATTTATTAAGGACACCGAGCATCAAATCTGCCTTCCTTATAGACAAATGACCCATTTCTAAACCAGAAACCCCCACGTTTACTTGAACCCTCTCGCAATCGACACACGCGCCTTGCTAATCTTTTCTGACCCAGAGAAACTGTCCCCACCCCAAGAGGCCGTATCAAAAAGAGGAAGTTGGTGATGTACAGACATAGATTTGGGCGTAAGAGATGGTCATAGAGAGAGGAGGAAGGAATGGAAGAGATGGACGGACAGAAATGAAAAGATGAGATGGAACAGAGAAAGAGTGGGCAGGAAGAGACATGTGACGGAGGAGGGGGAGTTGGAGGGAAGACTGACAGGTAGAGTAGGGAGGAGGAGATACAGAGAGAGAGCGAGAGGGAGGGAGAGAGAGGAGTCACGGTCTGCACGGCCACTACGGTCGGGGGTTCGAATCCCCCCTCGGGCATGGATATTTGTGCCGTCCTAGTTCGTAAGTAGTTCATAAGTAGTTTGTAAGTTTAGGGACTGATGACCCCGTAGTTAAGTCCTATAGACTATACAAACATTTGAAACATTTGAGGGAGAGAGAGAGAGAGAGAGAGAGAGAGAGAGAGGGAGGGAGAGAGAGAGAGAAGGGAGGGAGACGATGTTGGAGAGAGAAGGGAGGAGATGGACAGAGAGGCGAGCCGATGAAATGGTCATTATGGAGGTAAGAAGGAAGATTGGTGTTTAACGTCCCGTCGACAGTGTGGTCATTAGAGATGAACCACAAGCTCGTATGGTTTTGGTTGAGGATAGGGAAGGAAATCGGCCATGCCGTTTGGAAGGAACTATCCCGGCATTTGCCTAGAGTGTTATAGGGAAATCTGTGTGGGCGAAGGTGGATTTGAACCACCGTCCTCCCGAATGCGAGTTCAGTGTGTTATCACTGCGCCACGTCGATCGGTATAGATTAAGAGAAGAAGAGATAGATGAGAGGTAGGGAAGATGAAATCTGCTCATGCATTTATGAGTCTGGCAGTCCGGTACTCGCGCCACGCTATCGCAGTAAGCTATGTTTCCTAGGTCGGCGCCGATTGCGAAAGAATTCCCACCATCAGGATGTCAGTCTGAAAACATCCACGTCGACCTTCACTGCTATGATTCCAGCTACGGACTCGTGTGGCCTACACATCAAAGAGAATTGCACTCTGGCGCCCTAACCAGCAACTGAACTTCGCAGTATTTGTCTCTTTTCTTATTTATTTATTTTACAGAAAATCAGCAATATGGTGGACTTAACTCCGAGACTTTTGCCTGTCCTCTCGGGATTTCAGATTTTCTTTGGGGCTTAGATTGTGGCACGCTTGCCATTCATATATTATACTCTGTAACTCCCAGCGTAGTCACAATCGGGCGAGGTGGCGCAATGGTAAACACACTGGATTTAAATTCTAGGAAACAGCGGTTCATACCCGCCACCGGCTATCGAGATTTAGGTTTTCTGTGATTTCCCTAAATATTTTAGGCAAATTCCGGGACGGTTCCTTTTAAAGGACACCTCCGATTTCCATATCCATCCTTAACCATTACAATCCGATCTTGTGCTCCATCTCCAGTGAGCACGTTGTCGATGGGACGTTAAACCCTAAACTTCCTACTTTTTTGTATGACGTTCATAAGCCTTCATTCTTAAGATATTATTATTCCAATGTTCAAATGTTTGTTAAGCTTAAGGGATTTAACTGCGGGGTCATCAGTCCCTAAACTTACAAAGTAATTATGAACTACCCTATACTAAAGACGACACAAACATCAATGCCCGAGGGGGGATTCGAACCCCCGACCGTAGCGGCTGTGCAGACAGTGACTGGCGAGCCGCAAACCGCTCGGCCACTGCCGCCGGCATATTATTATTGTCTCTCACTGTTCAAGAAAGGCCTTATTTTCAATTAATGTCTTCTGCCTCGACCATGCATGTTTTGAATCAATTATCTGAATGCCTTCTCCCATCGGAGAAAATTGTTTATGTGTGTTACGATAAACTGCATTTTATATCTGGGTGTTTTTCCTGCACCGACTTCAGCAGACGCTCCAGTAAGCATCATATGGAACTGTAGGAGATTAATGGAAGTATAGGCATTAATCCGGCAATGAAAGTGCCTGTCATAATCGATTGCAGTAATGGTATTTATAACAAGGAAGCCGTTATCAGCTAACAATGCAACATTTGACTGCGAAGCAATAAAATTATTCAGGGGTTTGTCACCGCATTGTCAGTGTATAATATTTACCAATGTTTCCAAGTGTCCGAACCGTCGGACAATTTTATAAATTGACAATTGAGTCACAAACCCTGAAGAATTTTTTCGGCAGCGGCAACTTTCATTTGACAGCACAGTTAACTATTTCCGCCACATCACTGCGCATTACAGCAAACATTCCCTCAGGCATCGTAGGTAATATTTTCATCACACATTTTAGGGCAAACAAGCCTGCCTATGTGGCATAACTTTTGCAACATGCTGTAAAGGCTACTATAGTAATACAGATATTATTGTAACTGTTAGCCCTGAGAAGTAGGCAAAATACTAAAACCCATAGTATGATGACATCATATGCCTCATACTGTTTCAGACTATCGAGCCCAATGATCACAAAAATTTGGATAAATAGTAAGTTTCTAATATTATATCCATATCAGTGTATGTCATCATTGGAAAGGATTTACGTTAACCATGTTCTCATGTTGAGTTTTAGCGGATTTCACTTTATAAAAGTGCATGGTGTGGGAAAACCTATACACTTGATGTGGTGGGAGAATTAGAAATAACTTTTGTTGACAGGAATAAAATCACACGTTCGTCAAATGACTGTAAAGCACATCATCTTGCATAGGCTGCGATGGAAGACCAAGAAACACTTTATTTCCTGCTGAGTAAGGCTTCGTGATAAAGACCTCTGCAAGAGACCTAGTAAAATACTGCTGACAGTGGAGCTATCAGATACCTCTGACAGACCCGGAGCAAAATGCCAAAATGCAGAGAAAGATGACCCTGAAATCAAAAATAATGGGAACCGTATTCTGATACAATAGTAGTACGTTATGACAGAGTTGCAGATTGTTAAATTCCGGTATTGCGAAAGTACTGAATTTGCGATTTGGATGTTCGTATATGGGGAATAATAACAAAATTCAACTGTACCTTAATAAAATAGTCCACAACAGTAAAAATAACTGCAATGGACCTGCATTCCATTTCTGCAACTTGAAAAAATTTAACTTTATTTACACAAGTATTTCAAATAATTACACTAACGTGTATGTATTTAAATAAGCAGTCATTCACCATCCATTACATAAATGGTGATTACTGTGAATCACCGTTATTAATAAGCCCCATATTTCGCTATTGTGATATCTGAGTGTCAATAAGTGATGATATCTTGTTGCTATGATACAATATTTTGCTAATTACGAAGTTTATGTGCGAATTGAATTACAATAAATTCACAAATTAATAAATGACATTATAAACTGAGATGGGGATCGCATGGTTGTGTGTGTTGTACAGCAGTGCATATAATATGAAGTATTATTTCATTTGAAATTTGTCTGCCATTGGTCATTTTGTGTCCTTTGGCTTATTTATGCGAAGTAAAAATGTATTTTGTTTCGAAAGTTTGGCGACAATTTGTTAGAGATTTGCTAAGGCTGAAAGTATAGGACAGACAGACAAAGATTGGAAATCGGCTCTTGATTTTAACGTCAAGGAGATAAAGCAATATGGAGTCAAATGATGTAGTTATAAGGACAACTCTCTTTGGACAAGACGGAATCTGGAAGTTGTAATTGTGACAGCGGGTTTCTGGGAGCATAGAAAGAACAAATTTTAAGGTAACGGGGCCATAAATCAACTAAGAAGTCGAATGTGAAATCAGATGATAGATTAGCTGTTGGAGGCATTAAAAGGAGATGCAGATCGCAGTATTGCGTAGTTCACTGAAATGTTAGAGTAGATGAATTCACTGGTACTGCGGGTGCACAATGACATCTTTACAGGAGTAAGGTGCTTATACAAAAGAGGAAACTGCTGTCGGAGAATAGAATCATGGCCGCGGCGGATTAGCCGCGCGTGCTGGAGCGCCGTGTTGCGGTGCGCGCGGCCGTCCAACTTCGTGGGTTCGAATCCCCCTCTCGGGCATGGATGTTTGTGTCGTCTTTAGTATAAGGTAGTCCATAAGTAGTTTGTAAGTTTAGCGACTGATGACCCCGCAGTTAAGTCCCTTAAGCTTAACAAACATTTGAACCTTTTTTTTCTGAGAATCATGTTACTTTAAGCGAATGAGTTTAGAGATAGTAATTTCTGCCAGGAAATTATGGCAAATGCACATCATGTTGGTCGAGCTTTCTTGTTCAGATGGCAGAAATGAAACTGTAAGATGCGGCTGCACCAAGTCGAAGGTATGAGCAGCAAGCAGCAGCAAGTAATGTCAAACTAGGGCACGTCAACAAATGCAGTTAACACCGTCCAATTACAATGTACAGAACATACAGAAGGAAATCTGTGCAGCAACCGAGGCAAAGGCAACAACAAGGTAAACAAAATGAGGTGTGCAAAAGAGTAGCTACTGATACAAAGAAACATAATGGCATTAGTGAAAATTATTGTGTAGAAAAACCGATCGTATGAGGGTGCGATGATAAAAAGTTTCGTATTTTGGGGAAACAGTGAGAAAAGGCGGAAATGCAAGAGGGATACTGGTAAAAGATGTAACGTTGGTGCTATCATTTGAAAGCGCTAATAAGTGAAAAACTAACAGGCACTGATTCACGTACATGTTGGTGACTGATATATACATGCTAACTGATGTATATGCTAAATTTGAGGTACTTGTATTAACAATGGATATTCAGATTGGCAGCGATATCGTTTCAGAAAAGAAGGTGACGATAAGGCAGGAAGATAACAGTGTCTGCATTCTGTTTCTGGGTGTTACAAAAATAGCATAGTGTCGTTGAGAGCATCGACACTATATCCGATATTGGGCAGGTATGAGGAACAAAAATGTAATTAAAGACAATCCATTGGAGGTGACAAAGCAAAGGAATTATGCTGAAAATAGCTTCGAAAAAGTCACAGCGGGGTTATTACTTGAAATCAGGAGGACACTGGAACATGCACAAAAATTAAGCGTTGAAATATACACTACGGAATATTCAGCACTGCAGTGTGAGTGTGCAGGAAGTTGAGAGGCCGGCCGCGGTGGCCGAGGTGACTGAGGCGCTCCAGTCACGGTCAGCACGGCCACTACGGTCGGGGGTTCGAATCCCCCCTCGGGCATGGGTATTTGTGCCGTCCTAGTTCGTAAGTAGTTCATAAGTAGTTTGTAAGTTTAGGGACTGATGACCCCGTAGTTAAGTCCCATAAGCTTAACAAAAATTTGAACTTTTTTTGAAGTTGAGAGGAGAATCGTACAAACCATTAAGTGATGGGAATCTCACGTAGTATACCATGCCTGCAAAGTACAATGAAGTTATGAGAGAAGAAAAACCAACAAAAAAACAGAAATTTTTTGTCATATTCCACAGTAGAACATGAAAATTAGATGATGACAGATACAAAAGAAAGGAAATGAGAAAAAGATAAACACACTGATTGATACGTTATAGAAACAGTATTAAAAAAGCTAGCAGGACTATTGAAAGAGTGAGGGACAAAAGACAAACACATTCAATGGCAGAGATCAAATCCTTGTTAAAATTCATAATGACTGAAGGAAAATTTGATAATTCTTTCAGTTGTTTATCGGACAACACGCCAAGGGAAAACTTTGACCTTAGATAGCGTACTTTTAGTGTAAGAAACGACGAAGGTAGGATTATTCAATGAAGTATGAGACAATATCAGTATGAATTCATATTTGATAAAAAAAGAATCATGATGAGTCATGGCTTTACTATCAAAACTGTAATATGTAGAATATGATGTACGAAAGTGGCTGTTCAATCACGTCCATAACTTGGAGCAGTGGCGTAACTATGGGGGGGGGGATGAGGGGGATAGAACCCCCCCCCCCCAGAACCCGAAAAGAAAGAAGAAAAGAGAGAGAGAGAGAAATAAGAAAAGAAAAAGAAATCGTATAAAAGCAATCTGGTAAAGATAAAAATTGGAAACTTGGGGTGTTTTACCATAAGCTTTCATTGGAAGGGAGTGAATTAGTTTCTTCAACGGGAGTGGTAGATGGTTGTCTGTCTGGTAACTGACTAAAATTTTGCTCGTCAAGCCGATCTATCCCCCCCCCCCCCCCCCCAAAGCCAAGTCCTAGTTACGCCACTGACTTGGAGAATGTAAAAGATAGTAAAAACATAGTAGGCTTACGTACAGAGCAATGTGAAGGTCATGGTGCCGAAGTGACGAATTGCTTGTAGAGAGGAATATGAACCCATGCGGAAGCACATTGAAGAGAATTTAGTCGTCCCATGAAGAACCACTAAGAACCAAATACAACCAGTAGTCATGACAATGGACTTAATTCGGAGACTATGTGTCCACAAGTTTCTTAAGGTATTCCGTATGCAGTGGAAGCCGTTCTTTCGTGATTACATCCCGTAGAAGTACCAAATTACTTTGTCACCCCATGTTCCAATAATCCCAGGCAGTTTCTGTGAGATTAAGATCGGATCATTTAGCGGGTCACTAGTTTTGCCTGGCGAAAAATATACATAAAGAAGCATATCTATAAATAAAATTGGATTACCTAGACATATCCAATTCTTGAGAAATGCTTTTGCTATGTTTTTCTGTTACGTTGTAAGTAGATTTTGAAATAATATACTGAATACGAAACTGCTGAACTTACGTGCTTTTCGTAACTCAGGCCATAACTGTTAATATCCTGTAAGATGTGTTGCCTAGTCTACGGAAACGTACATTAAAAAGGGAGTAGAGGGAGAGAAATTAGGTACCTTATTTTTTATTTATAAAACATGGTGTGTTCGTTAGATTATTGTTATCAACTGACTGGCAAATTTAAAAGGGGCAGTAAAAATAATGCAAAGCGGAGTAATTAGATGTTTCCGACGAAAGAGGTGAATTGGATCGATTAAGATTACTAAGCTCATGAATATTTATCACAAAACAGCGAGTTGCTGTAGATTCTTTGGTAGTAGCACTTGGAAACATTCAGGGCACGTCGAAAGAAGTACAAGCAGAAGGCGTGGTGGCAAGCAACATCCCAGTAAAGTAACGAGATGTGGTGTTCAAGGTTATTATTGTTCCTCTCTTCTGACGGGAGGCTAAACCCTAATTTTCCTATTTTGGCGCTATCCGAGAAATTAGTCAATTACTACAATAGTCCATAAATCATGTAGTAACGCTCTACATGATGTGGTGAATATCAATTTGCAGGACCTGCTTTAAATAATTCATCCGGCTACGGGCGAGGAAGTTACAGATAATTGCGTATAATAGCGAGAAAAAGACCAGAAAGAGGAGAACAAGACGAAGGGAAGCATTAGAATTTGCGCATGGCTCATAATGAATAAATTGCGGCTGTAATAAAAATATTTCACACAGGAATCTGGTGGAATATTAAAGAGGCTCACAGATAATAGTAAGTTACAACGTGAATAAAAAGAAGCACACAGAATGCGGACAAATGCCTCAACAGTAAGCGAAGATAAAGCAAACTAATACCTTTCTGAACAAAAGATACATTTAGTAAAGAAAAGTGAATCGTATATATTCGCTTAGTGTTACATTCGAGTACTATTTTTTTTTTAAATATTTATTTATTGTTTTTTTCTGTCCCATAGAACCCAATTGAGGAGCGAGACTCCATGGTCATGGAACAAGTCAATACATTAATTGTTACACAAGAATGGTAATAGAAAATTTTTAAGTAATCCTTTGCACACGACAATCTTAAGACAAAGTGAAAAGAATCAATAAAGAAAAATTAATTAGCTTAATTGTTTAACTTTTCTAGGAGTTCCTCGACAGAATAAAAGGAGTGAGCCATGAGGTAACTCTTCAATTTAGATTTGAAAGCGTGTGGGTTAGTGCTAAGATTCTTTAGTTCTTGTGGCAGCTTATTGAAAATGGATGCCGCAGAATACTGTACCCCTTTCTGCACAAGTGTTAAGGTGGTGTGATGCAAATGTAGATTCGACTTCTGTCTAGTATTCACCGAGTGAAAGCTACTAACTTGTGGGAATAAGCTGATATTATTAACAACAAACGACATTAAAGAAAAAACGTATTGTGACGCCACAGTCAAAATTCCCAGACTAGTGAAAAGGGGTCGACATGACGTTCGCGAACTTAAACCAGATATTGTTCGAACCGCCCGTTTTTGAACCAGAAATATCCTTTTTGCATCAGCCGAGTTACCCCAAAAAACAATGCCGTATGTCATAAGTGAGTGAAAGTAAGCGCAGTAGACTACTTTTCGTGTTGAAAAATCACTTATCTCAGATATTGTTCTAATGGTAAATGCAGCAGAATTTAGTTTTGGAACAAGATCCTGAACATGGGCTTTCCATGACAGCTTACTGTCTATATGAACACCTAGAAATTTGAACTGTTCAGTCTCACTTATCAGATGCCATTATGTGTAATCAGAATGTCAGCTTTCGTCAAATTATGTGTTAGAAACTGCAAAAACTGAGTTTTACTGTGATTTAACATCAACTTGTTTTCTACAAGCCATGAACTTGTCTCTTGAACTGCATTATTTGATACCGTGTCAATATTACGAGCAACATCCTTCACTACCAAGCTGGTATCATCAGCAAACAAAAATATTTTACAATCAGCTGTTATACTCGAAGGCATATCATTTATATAAATAAGAAACAGCAATGGTCCCAAAACAGACCCCTGGGGCACCCCATACCTAATTGTGCCCCATTGGGATTGCACGTCATAGCCATTTTCTAAACTGCGGAGAATTACCTTCTGTTGTCTATTATTAAAGTAAGAGGTGAACCAGTTGTGGGCTACTCCCCGTATTCCATAATGTTCCAACTTCTGCAACAATATTTTGTGATCAAAACAATCAAACGCTTTTGTTAAATCAAAGAAGACACCTAATGTCCGTAGCCTCTTATTTAACCCATCAAGTGCCTCACAGAGAAACGAAAATATAGCATTTTCAGTCGTTAAACCACTTCTAAAACCAAACTGTACGTTTGACAATAAATTATGTGAACTGAAATGATCAATTAATCTTGAATATACAGCCTTTTCAATAACTTTAGAAAAAGCCGATGGCATAGAAATAGGTCTATAGTTGTCTACATTATCCCTTTCTCCTTTTTTATAAAGTGGTTTCACTACTGAGTACTTTAATCTGTTAGGAAACTGACCATTCTGAAAGGAAAAATTACAAATATGGCTTAGTACTGGGCTAACATATGGAGAACAGTACTTTAGAATTCTGCTAGATACCCCATCATATCCACAAGAGTCCTTAGTCTTTACTGATTTAATTATTGACTCAATCTCACCTATGGAAGTATCACGAAGAACCATTTCAGGTAACAGCCTCGGAAAGGCATTTTCTAAAGCTTTATACGATTACCTGTAGAAACTAGAGTTTTGTTTAGTTCCCCTACTATATTCAGAAAGTGATTATTGAATATTGCACATATAGCTAACTTGTCAGTAACAGAAACATTCCTACTACGCACGGACGTTATGTCTTCTACCTGCTGCTGCTGACCAGACACCTCCTTCACGACTGACCAGATAGTTTTAATTTTATCCCGAGAGTTTGCTATTCTTTTTGCATACCACATACTTTTTGCATTCTTAATGACATTTTTCAGAACCTTACAGTACTGTTTGTAATGAGCTACTGCATCTTCATTCTGACTGTTTCTAACATTTTGATACAACTCCCGCTTGGTTCTACATGATACTCTTATCCCCTTTGTCAGCCACCCTGGCTGTCTGTTACTGGAAGTGCCCTGTTTTGAACGTTCTAGCGGAAAGCAACTTTCAAACAGCATAAGAATGTGTTCAGAAAAGCATTATATTTATCATCTGCATTATCAGCACTATAAACATCCTGCCATTCTTGTTCCTTAATTAAGCTTAAAAAGGTCTCAATTGCAACTGGATTAACTTTTCTGAGTAGTTGATATTTATGTTTAACATTTGTTTGAGAACAAATACTTTTCAGAATTAAAAGTTGGGCATCGTGGTCTGATAGGCCATTTACTATTCTGCTGACAGAATGCCCCTCTAATAATGAAGAATTAACAAAAATATTGTCAATGGGAGAACTGCTATTTCCTTGCATTCTCGTTGGAAAAAATACTGTTTGCATCATGTTATATGAATTAAGTTGATCTAACAGCTGACTTTTCCTTGAGCTATCACCTACACAATTAATGTTGAAATATCCACACACAATTAAATTTTTATACTTCCTATACAGTGAACCCAGAACCAATTCCAGCTTGGACAGAAACATTTTAAAATCTGAGTCAGGGGATCTATAAATAACAACGATTACTAGTTTAGTTCCATTAACATCCACAACTCCTGCACAACATTCAAATATCTGTTCTGTGCAGTGTTTCGAAAAATCTATTGACTCCGATGAAAAATTGTTTTTTACATACATGGCCACCCCCCCCTCCCCCACACTGCAAGGAACTCCTAGAGTAGAAGGCAGCTAACCTGTATCCTGGCAAAGGAAGTCTCTGAATTGTCACACCACTTAAAAAGTGCTCTGAAATACCAATAATGTCAGAATCAGTATCAATAAGCAGTTCATTAACTTTATCTCTGATACCCTGTATATTTTGATGAAAAACAGTAATTCCCTTATTAATTATATTCTTAGACTTTGTCAAAGGTGGTTCCTTTCTTAGAGGGACTTCCTTTAAGCAGGAATACCTATCAGCTGTCTTCAGTCTAAAAAAGGTGCAGCCCTAACACCAACTACTACAGGAGTTTTTCCATGAGTGACCCCCACCCCCTACTACACTGTCACCTATGAGCTTTGTCAACCTCTCCTTCCCATACCTATTGAGGTGCAGACCGTGCCTAGTAAAATTCGACCTTTGAATAGTCTCAACTGGCACCACTGCAATGTGATCCATGCCCTCCGTTATTAGTGCCTTCTCAAGCCCCATGTTAACACGGCTGACAGCTGTATTAAGACAAGGCCTATCATGACGCTGAAACAGCTGCACGAAATGCACATTCGTGCCACCAGTTTGAGTTGCTATCCTTTCCAGTTCACCACCTATATCATATTTCCCGTCCCTATCAAGACTATTCCGGGCCCCACCCACTATAACTACCTAATCCTCTTTTGAAAAATTCCTACATAAGTCCCCTATGTTACAAGTGACCTGAGCTAATCCTGCACTAGCCTTCACTATGCTGGTGACCTGGTACTCACTCCCAAGTACTCCCTGCAACTGTTGGCCAACACCTCTGCCATGAGAACTGCCTAGCAGCAGAACCTTCTTCTTCCTAAGAGACCTCTCTGCAGATTTCGGCTTCCTAAAAGCTGAGGTCTGCTGCGTACTTCCTACACCTACAGGTTAGGAGGTTCATCTCCACTCAACTCTGACAGTTGGTCAAACTTATTTGCAACTTGCAATGTAAAGCTATCTGAATACCTTCTCCTAGCTACCTTCTTGCCAACTGCCAGTTCCCATTCCCCAGCCCCCCTTCCCCTCCTCAACCTACCTAGTTCCTCTTCAGCGTTTTTTCAACTGCACCTGAAGGGCGCAGATCAAACGCTCCTGCTCCTCTATCATCTTATTCCTGCTGCAAATCCTACAGTTCCAGGAGAGAACCTCACCACAATGCCCACTAGCTTCCCCACTGCACCCCCCCCCCCCCCCCCCCCATGAAAATACTTACTACAAATCCCACACTGCAGCCCACTACGCACGACCCTACGACAGAGCCCACACTTTTACTATTTGTTCTTTTCATGTAAGATGCAGAAGTGAATAAAATGTGGTATTGTGAACGACCCGTTAATAAGCCTAATTATCCAAAGAGAGTTGAATAGGACACTTAATCTTTTTGTTGAGTTATCGTTAAAGTTTACAGATTAGATAAATGTTCCCAAAACGCTGAGTTCTATAGTGAAAGTGAAGAGAGAACAGGCGAATTTGCAAGCAATAGACCTCTAGAAATTCTGCTTGGATTAGTGAGACCAGTCCCTTGATCTGGAGGAAACTTTGAACATTTCCAGACAGGAAGGTAAATATTTTATTTCAATTTGCTATGAGGTGGTAACAAGTGACATTGTTGTTCTTCATGGATGGTCGTATCCAGCAAGTGAAGTTCCAATAGCGCGATTTGTCCGGTTATGTTACATGTTCAAAATGTTCAAATGTTTGTTAAGCTTATGGGACCCAACTACGGGGTCATCAGTCCCTAAACTTACAAACTACTTATGAACTACCTACGAACTAGGACGGCACAAATATCCATGCCCGAGGGGGGATTCGAACCCCCGACCGTAGTGTATGTTACATGTTCCTAGTCAGTGTGGAAGATTTCATTATTTGTGTCGCTTGGTGCTACCATGACAATTCAGAAAAAAGCGAACAACAGGAAAATGACAGAAGCACTCCGTGATTGACAAACAACTGTATGATCAGTATTATCCATCTCGTGCTAAATACATGACTTTTTGGTTCACAAAATGATCACATTTTCAGAGGACAGAAATTAAATTTTTCATTTACTTTGTAGCAGCAATAAAATTTAGTGGCATTATTTTCATACGTTTGTTCCAAGACTTACTACTGTAAGAGCACAAGGCTCGAATTTTAAAGTATGACTCTATGAAACCAAATGCATCGAAGATGACCATCTGCGTAATCATAACCGATCGGTACTGTTTCGTTGGTCTATAATAGGTTCCGATCCTCTGGCAAGTATGAGGTAACCCTTACTTTCCTGTAGTACAAAACGCCTACATTACCTAATGTAAAGCGACCAAAGCTAAATTTTTCCAGAAACGGCCCCTACGATTTTCACGGAAGTCATAGCGGCAGTGATGTGGTTGTTGAGCATTCCCAGCGGCGGTGGTGAGCAGACGCGCTTTGTGCCAGACCACCAGAAAGCGGAACAGATTGCTCGCCTGCCACGCTAGGCAGTTTTGAATTGCGTGATGTAGATACGAGAACGGAGTGCAAGTTAACGTTGCGGCAGAGGGAAAAGAGGGCTTGGACAAAAGTAACATATAGAAATTCCTCAATGTATTTAATTGAAAACCAAAGTATACTATCTAGAAACTTCAGTTTCTTACGCGATAAACTATAGCCGGATTATGTTCAGTAATATACTATTACAATGCTATATGTAATGCGTCCTCACAAGTTTAGTGTAAGATAGTGCATTAAATAACTGCAAGCTATAAACACTGTAAACAATTACATGTCCGAAAGAACAGACACATTTAATGGTATAAATATACCTGACAGGCGTAAACTTCTATTTTCAATTCGGATGCGTACCTGCGTTCGACATTTGGCGAGAATACAGTGATGCTGTAAGAAAAGAGGGGGCATGACGGGATTAAGCAGCACTTGGGGAATCTGGATCAAATGAGAAGCATGTCCTGATGGCCGAGGTGGTTAAGACAACCACTTATGAGAAGCGGGAGATCCGGATTAGAATCCGATTCTGACAGATATTTTGAACTGCAACAAATAAATTATTTCAACGCCAATACCAGTTACGTGGAACAAGTTTCCCACAAAATATAATAAACCTATAACTCAAGTCTGTTACTGAGTATTAAACACGTTTATAGATAGTTGTAGATGTGGCAATTAAATGGCAAGATTCAAGAATTTATTAATTAGTGAAACTTTTAATTACCAAATCGTCGGCTTATATCTGAGATCTCGAATACGAGAAAAGTTATTCGTGACTTTCTCACGCAACATAGTTGCCTAGCAATGTAAGTGGTTTCTTTCTTTCCTCACCGGAACGTAGTACAGAAGTCATTACCACTCACTGGCGTAGTAACAGTTGAGAATACAATAAAATGTTTGTGATTCATTTGTTGAGATACTATGTTTCCAATACAGGGCAGCGATATAATTATTCCATCAGTATAACCGCCAATATATAGTATATGAGCAATCAAAATGAACAGTATACTTTTAAAATCTCTACATGTCTCTGGTAAAGCGATGAGTATACAATCATACTCAAAGCTTAAGGACGAAAGCTACTTTCGCATGATGTGAAACTTGAAGCATAGGTAGAAACAGCTATTACAGTGTAGTTCAGAAGTTAACACAAATAAATGCGCTTAGAGGCGAACAGAATTACACTTTTTCCACAGACAAGAATTAAAATGAAATCAGTGCGATTTACGAACATCCCTTGGATAATAAGAAAGGTGGGACCTGGTTTTTTAATAGAGTGAGTGATCATGGATGGCAATGCATGTTTGACAATGAATGAACTCCCATTCTGAGCACAAGGTTGCTGAGGAGTCCTCGTGGTAGGGCAAGCCATTGCTTCGCGAGCGCGGTTAACTGGTGGAAAATCATTACTGCCTGTGGACGCACTGCGTCTCCCCAACGCATCTCATATGTGCTAGATGAAATTCAAATCTGGGGAACGGCAGGCCAGTCATCTCGTTCCTAAAACTCCGGAGCTTTTTATTTATCCGCAAAATGAAGTCAGGCTGCAACACTCCTGTCGGCTGGTTCAGCTTAGCAGTCGCTTGCAGCACAGCTAGTAATACGCAATAACTCGTCAGAGATAAGCTACGTTTACTGCAACATTGATAACTGCACGGAATCGCTACTTCAAGCCTCAGCCTACAGAATTGTGCCCCTCCGAGAAGACTTAATTTTGACTGTGTGTGCACCTAATGTAAGAAAGCTTCAGCAGTAGCTTTGTCTTCACAAAGATGTATAGAACAGGATAAAAAATGGTAATGGATATAGAGAAAGTTCAGATTAAGAGCGAAACACTACAATTTGTTATAATTACGGTCGCCATTTCCTATGGACAAGAATTAACTATTTGTTTACAACTTAAATATAATTTTGAAGTGTGGGAAATGGTTTTCTTCGCATTCTATCAAGATGTATGGTCAAGACAAACACTAAATGTGACACTGCTTAAAACTCAGTCACTTTTATGAATGTCAGACAGCAGTCACAGTAATCCATACTCAAAGGTGGTAATTAGGTAAGTTTTAAGCACAATTAATCTAGTTCCTGTCAAATTTTGAACTACAGCAAACTGCTAAAGCGCTTTGTAATGGTGTTAACTCTTTCATTAAAAAGTGCGAATCCAAAAAACTAATATGACGAACTTTCACTCATGTCTTTTCAAAATGCTGTAATTTAGTAACAAGGACAGATCGCTATTCTGTTATGATTTTGTGAGACTAATCAAGTAGCAAGTTTCTAAGAGTACAAGTACCAAACATTGAAGCATACTTTAATTGCTGGTATTTTATCTACTTTATTAACTATTGTAATAAGCCTACTTTATGCTGACTTACTTGCATAGAAATATTTCAGAAGTGCAGATGTTTGAAAATAGACACGTTTTACAAAATGTGGTACCTGAATCTGTTCAGTGCTTTAACTAACATAAACAGCTATATACTTTAATATTGCGAGGAACAAAGTTTGTAATCCTATCAAGCAAATCTTTCTTTGATGAAAGTTAAGCAAACACTGTAATAATCCACAGTATAATTCTGCAACAAAAAGCTACATGACATTCAGCAGTCAATGAAAATGAAGATATTATTATGATTTTTTAAATTATTTCACTGGGACACTCTAAATACTTCACTTTAATAGGAAAAAGTACCCTGCACAGGACAATGACGTAGGTCAATAATGGGTTAAGACCACTGTTTAAAGTTATTATGGAGAATATTCACAAAAATGGCAAATATGAGGTTCAGGCTGTTATCACAGTACTAAAAGATTGTTCACTTTGCCTGCGATGGAATATTGGCGCTGAAATGTGGCTCGATATGGTGTAATGTTATCTATTACTGGCTCTACATGTAAGGGGCAAAATTGGATCTTCTTAGCGTCGAATTAATTTGAACAATATGCCACAAGTTTTATGACAGTAACCGTAGTAAAAAATATTCTTCATCCGAGGCTAATTATTATTGTTCTTGAAGAGTATGGCCTTTAACAAATCATCCACAAGTCACTGGCACTGTCAGCGTTCGGGAGCCAGACAAAGACTCCTCTCCAACTCACTTTTCAGCCAATCGCGCGGCCACTTGGCACGCTTTTTCCACCTTTTCCCTCCACGTCATCACTTTTCATTGAGGCGGGAATGCCCCCTATCTCTTATGCATGAATATGATTTATAAAAGACCTAAGCTAGATCCACTACAATATTATTAATTTACATAATATTTAACAGAGTATGTTACAAAGCCAACAATGTTTACACAGAATTTACGGAAGTGAATTACAAATTGTCAGTAGCCTAACATACATACCCAAATATAATAAATTTGGAAACATATACACATCACACGTAATCGATTTAGGGTACGTCATGCATTCCCAAGAATTATAAATCATGAAAATAGGTATGAAAAATTAAATTATGATGTCACAAGGGGCGAATGCATCAATGAAAAGACAAACGTAGGGAAGGGGAGAGACTCACAATAAATTTTGATCGATAAATGGAACGTGTTGACAGGACATTCGAAATTTTTCTGTATGCATTGCTTAGGGAGAGGTGGAATACATAATGCCCCCAGAAAAATTGTTGAACATGGTTTTTTCGGTGGGCCATATGTTATGATGTGGGGAGGCATAATATTGTACGGGCGTATTTGCCTTCACATCTTTGAACACGGTACATTCAGCGGTCAACGTTATTGTGACACTGTACTCCTTCGTCATGTGCTTCTTTTCAAGAATGCATTCGACAAATTTTTTAGTTTCGTTTTTGTCTTTGTATAATGTAACCCCAATTGGATTGTTCATTGAAAGTATCACTACATATTTATTAAATGGCAATGAAAATAAATTTAAAATAGTTATTTAATAATTTTTTTACAATACCACTTTTTAAATGTGACTAAAAAGATAAAATGATTGTTCCTTGCCACACAGACTAGAAAATTTGAGATTGTGAATTTTTAATAGCTTTGCAAAAAACTTGTAAGATTTAAAACTAAAATGGAATAATGTGGGGTGCATGGCATAGTTGGTAGTGTAATAGTAAGGAGGTGAAATATTCATGTGTTAATCGTGGGGGTACTTCAGAGAAGACACACATAGTGTTCGAGGGCCGTGCAAGATCATACAGGCCGGCCGCGGTGGCCGAGGTGACTGAGGCGCTCCAGTCACGGTCAGCACGGCCACTACGGTCGGGGGTTCGAATACCCCCTCGGGCATGGATATTTGTGCCGTCCTAGTTCGTAAGTAGTTCATAAGTAGTTTGTAAGTTTAGGGACTGATGACCCCGTAGTTAAGTCCCATAAGCTTAACAAACATTTGAACATTTTTAGATCATACAGCTACGCATTTTCCTTGATTCAGAAAACTGACTTGTTTGTTGTAAGAGAAAATTCCACACAGGTAGTGCGACGACGTCTGGATTGCCTAGCCTATCAGAATGGTGGCCATTCTTACAGCTTGTCTTCACGGAACAGCAGAGAGAGGATTGCTGATATTGGGCTGTCCAGCTTCACCGAAAAAGGAGTTGTACCACCTTGTCTTTCCGACTCCTAGTTCGGTATGCAGTATAACGTATGTGGAGATTGCGATCTCCATAGTCATTTGCAGCTAACATCTGGCATCATTACATTCGTTGCGTTTCCGTACGCAACAAAATCACCACTAGTTCGGAAAAATCTAACGGTGGAAAATCCAGGTTGGAATGTCGAACAGATAACTCACCGTAAAGACGATCGCTCAGACTCAGACAGGCACGTAGAATGGACATTCACATTCACAAAACTTAAATGTTCGCTCACAGCCTTCATTAGAAAAGATACACATACATTCGCACAGTCACTCAGACATA
Organism: Locusta migratoria; assembly: GCA_026315105.1. Lineage (NCBI taxonomy): Eukaryota > Metazoa > Arthropoda > Insecta > Orthoptera > Acrididae > Locusta > Locusta migratoria. The sequence goes on along the minus strand of CM048755.1, from coordinate 38,268,032 downwards.
ACTCAATAAAGGCTGTGGGCGAAAATTTAAGTTGTGTGGATGTGATTGTCTATTTTACGTGCCTGTCTGCGGTGCAGCGACCATCTTTACGGTGATAAAAATGTTCAAATGTTTGTAAAGCTTATGGTACTTAACTACGGGGTCATCAGTCCCTAAACTTACAAACTACTTATGAACTACTTACGAACTAGGACGGCACAAATATCCATGCCCGAGGGGGGATTCGAACCCCCGACCGTAGTGACCGTGCAGATCGTGACTGAAGCGCCTCAGTCTCCTCGGCCACCGCGGCCGGCTCTTTACGGCCAGTTGGTATCTATCCTCTATTATTGACACCTCTAGTTTGCCCTATATTCAGTTTATGTTACCGATCAACAAGATGACTCCAGACTGCATGTTGCCCATGCTGGGCCGAACGTACTCCACACAGAAGGTGTCCAACTGTTGGAGGCCAGCAGCTGCTCTGGACCCTTCATTCATTGAGAACGTCTGGTCATGGGCCGCCCAGACTGGCACTCCACCACCGGCTAGTCGCTATAACTGACAGTGGCGGCTGGTGCTACAGACGACTGGGGGTTCACTTCTTTCAGTGCCGGATCTACGAACTTCAAAGAGACAGTTCGACGCAACATTTACCCTAAAAAACATCCAAAGATATGTGGCAAGTAACAATACAAAAGTCATTGTTTTTCCTGTATTTGTAAAAAGAAGATTGGGTTAAAAATTAATTGTACTCATGCTCGAACCCACTACCTTTGGCACTACAGCGCGATGCCACTAAAAACACGGCTATTCTTGCTAGGTGGAGAGAAGTGACTACATTATTATTCATGATCGGATCTTGAGAGGGCTATACAGTTGATGCATCTTTAAATTATAGTTGTAAGATATTTTACCAAATATGGCGTGTTTGTGATGAATCTTCAATGCGCCAAAAATAAATATGAAGGGCGGATGTTACCTTCATGGAGGATTTGTGCATGCGCAAGGCGACGTGCGCAGTAGCTCCAGTGCCTTTGCTTCTGGAGCATTCGTGCGTAACTGCCAGAGGTCGAGTAGCCAGGAGCTGGTGTCTCCGCCAGCTCTAACGCCAATGTTAAAAGCAGCGTTTCCCCTCGCCCCAACCTGCCGCGGAAGCTCCCATATGCTGCCTCCAGGGGGTTCAGAAGAGACTGCGACCATTGCCGCCTATATTAAGCGGCCGCGCTACGATTCGTATACGTGCTGTATCCGCGATGTAAAACGTTTCAAATGCGATAAAAATAGTTTGACTGTGCATATAAAATGATATGAATGAAGAACGAAACAAAGAATGATAGTATAAAAACAGTTTATATTTTATTTATTATTTTATTTACTTTTTCTTTCACGACGAGCTTTTTTCCGGGGGTTCACTGAACCAGTGAACACATAGGACGGCCCACCACTGGTAACTGATGATTTCTGGCCCAGTGATGAAGCAGCACCGAAAGACCTACCTGTATTTCCATCCCAGTTCATTTCTACTCGATATCCATATATGATAAAACTGCACATTCCGAGTACATACTGAGAACGGGGGCATCTTACTAATGACGCAAGTGGTCCTTGTAAGAGAAGGTAGTGAGTGTGGACCAAAACAAGGAAAAATGCACAGTAAACATGCACTCCAAAATGCATGCCTTAAGAACAATGGCCACTTGACCTGTAGAAGAGAGGTGTTCGTAGTATCGAAGATAAAGACGTGATCGTAATAGCTCTTAAGATATACATTTTAGAGTCCATATTTATAAGACATTTTGTTGTTGTTTATGCGGAGCGCGCGGTTGCTCGCCGTGGAGGTACGAGTCCTCCCTGGGGCATGGGTGTGTGTGTTTGTCCGTAGGTTAGTTTACCTAGGTTTAAGTAGTTTGTAAGCTACGGACTGATGACCTCGCAGTTTGGTCCGATAGATTTACAGATATTTGAACATTTTTTGTTGTTGTTTATGTGCATACTACCTCCTTTTAAAATATGGAAAGCAAGGAGCTTGCAATAGAAGAAATATGTTTCATAGTGTCATAGATAAACACATCATCATAGCGTCGGTAGATAATATTTCCGGTAAAGGTTCATCAGGAAAATTGTGTGTACCCATTTCTCTCTACAATTAATAAAAGCCTGTCAAGGAAATTTCAAAACACCCTGTTTGTTTAATCATACTAACGAAGTCAGAAATACACTACTGGCCATTAAAATTGCTACACCAAGAAGAAATGCAGATGATAAACGGGTATTCATTGGACAAATATATTATACAAGAACTGACATGTGATTACATTTTCACGCAATTTGGGTGCATAGATCCTGAGAAATCAGTACCCAGAACTACCACCTCTGGCCGTAATAACGGCCTTGATACACCTGGGCATTGAGTCAAACGAGAGCTTGGATGACGTGTACAGGTACAGATGCCCATGCAGCTTCAACACGATACCACAGTTCATCAAGAATAGTGACTGGCGTATTGTAACGAGGCAGCTGCTCGGCCACCATTGACCAGACGTTTTCAGTTGGTGAGAGTTCTGGAGAATGTGCTGGCCAGGACAGCAGTCGCACATTTTCCGTATCCAGAAAGGCCCGTACAAGACCTGCAACATGCTGTCGTGCATTATCCTGCTGAAATGTAGGGTTTCACAGGGATTGAATGAGGGGTAGAGCCATGGGTCATAACATATCTGAAATGTAACGCCCATCCTCAAAGTGCCGTCGATGCGAACAAGAGGTGACCGATACGTGTAACCAATGGCACCCCATACCATCACGCCAGGTGATACGCCAGTATGGAGATGACGAATACACGCTTCCAATGTACGTTCACCGCGATGTCGACAAACACGGATGCGACCGTCATGACGCTGTAAACAGAACCTGGGCTCATCCGAAAAAAATGACGTTTTGCCATTCGTGCATCCAGGTTCGTCGTTGCGCACATAGTCGCAGGTGCTTCTGTCAGTGATGCAGCGTTAAGGGTAACCGCAGCCATGGTCTCCGAGCTGATAGTCGATTCTGCTGCAAATGTCGTCGAACTGTTCGTGCAGATGGTTGTTGTCTAGTAAACGTCCCCATCTACTGACTCAGGGATCGAGACGTGGCTGCACGATCCGTTACAGCCATGTGGATAAGATGTCTGTCATCTCGACGGCGTTCCGCACGGCGTTCCGTATTGCCCTCCTGAACCCACCGATTCCATATTCTGCTAACAGTCATTAGATCGCGACCAACGCCAGCAGCAATGTCACGATACGATAAACCGCAGTCGCGATAGGCTACAATCCGACCTTTATCAAAATCGGAAACCTGATGTTACACATTTCTCCTCCTTACACGAGGCATCACAACATCGTTTCACTAGGTAACACTGGTCAACTGCTGTTTGTGTATGAGAAATCGGTTGGAAACTTTCCTCATGTCTGCACGTCGTAGGTGTCGCCACCGGCGCCAACCTTGTGTGAATGCTCTGAAAAGCTAATCAAATGCATATCACAGCATTTTCTTGCTGTCGGTTAAATTTCGCCTCTATAGAACGTCATCTTCGTGGTGTAGCAATTTTAATGGCCAGGAATGTATTTACTTCTCTGGTGAATGAATTGCGGAAAACCTTATAACTCCGCTTTAGATGCTGCACAGACATCAGTAATATTTGCATCACTATCGCGCTGTGATGGAATTGAGTGTGGTTTAACACTGGTGTACTTAAGGTATGACTAGAATCTCTTTTGGAAACAGTGGTGTGGTGTGGTAACTATTAAAGGCACTCGCACTGAAGTCCACTTAAAATTCTATAAACCTTACAGATCTAAGGGATTTAATATTTTCAAAATTTGTAATGTTCTTTTCGTTGCTTCTTTAATGGTGTTCTAACTTGTTTTGTGTACGATGCCGGCTGCAGTGGCCGAGCGGTCTGCGGCGCGCCAGTCGCAGTCTGCACGGCCGCTACGGTCGGGGGTTCGAATCCCACTTCGGGCATGGATGTTTGTGTCGTCTTTAGTATAAGTTAGTTCATAAGTAATTTGTAAGTTTAAGGACTGATGACCCCGCAGTTAAGTCGCTTAAGCTTAACAAACATTTGAACATTTGTGTACCATAGGGAATCAGCGTCGTTTCTTTATTATTTATGTGGTATGAGTCTCTCAAATGCTGTAGATACTGTTTGTGGTCTACACTTCTACCGTTAATTCAGAAGAAATTGAAACTTTCAAGCTAATTGCTGTCGACTTTTTAAAATGAATATTTTTTGCGTTTATTTTTGGTGTGTTTGGTTGATACGGTATTGATCCCCGCTACAACGACCTTGTGTTGTCTATTCCCTGTATCAGGTCAGGACTTTGTGCGTGCCTTAGGGCTCCAGAGACAGCTCACTGGCTGCCTGACCTGCCTACGTGCCAGCCTCTGGCAGTCTGGCGTACCATGCGCCGCGTCCACCTGTAACCGAATTATGACGCTCATATCGATCATCAGGCTTACATGCAACACAGCTTTCAGAAGGAAATCGTTCACATTCGCTACGTTTGCATCTTATCGACAACTCTTTTGTGAAGATGTGCTTGGTGAGCACTGCGGCATTTCTTCTTAGCAAATGCATGCAGTTCCCCCTCCGCTTTCCGACTATCCATCTCCACTGACGCAGGAGCCATTGTTACTTCGTTGATGCGCACTGAGCTTATTCAATAATTCCGATGGTGGTCATTCTTCTAATCCTTTTGCTAATATTGTATTTACTGTAGTACTCACCGTCTGTAGTACCGTCCCCTCCGCCCCTTATTCTTTGAGGTCAAAATGCGAAATAAAAAAAAATAAAAAAAAATAAAAAAAAAAAAAAATCTCGAAAATTCCTGAAATTCGGCAGCACTAGTTTACGCGAAATTCGGCAACATTGCCTGCCGCTTGCTCCTGGAATAATGATATTTTTACGACATACCGCTAACAATAGCTGACTACGTCACCCTCCATTCTCCATTCATTATTGCTAGGCCTGCATTTTCCCTCAGTTAAGTGTTGAATTTACATTTGTTCTGTGAACAATATGTTGAAATGAGTAATGGCGATCGGAGAATTAGCTTTACGGCGTCGTTTAAATTAAGAACTGTCGAGATTGCGACGAATAATGGTATCTGCGTGGCAGCTCGTGAATTTGAAGTTTAATGGAAAATGACTCGCTATTGGAGACATCGTGGGACTCAAAAATTGAAATATAAGATGTGGACAGTAACATGGTACAGTGGATTTTCGAAACGCGAAACAGTGGTTATGTTTTAGCTCATCCAATGCTTTAGTTGAATTAACAAATTTAGGTCATCCTGAAACAACTGCATGGACATATGTCAGTACACCGATTTTCAGAATATGGGCAACGAAAACCAGCACACACATCAAGCGGTACGACTTCATTCTTCAAAGTTGACTGTGTGGTGCGAGATGACGGCATCGTTCTTCGTAGGGCCGTATTTTTTCGAGTAGATGAATGCTGTGGGTCCTGTGACATAGAGCTCTTGAATGAGACTCTTACCGTTACCTGTACCGTCACTGGCGAACGCTCTGACAAGGAGACCACATGCGAATCGGATTTTAGAATTTTTTATATTTACAGTACGTGAAGTTTAGAAGACTAATAACAATCAGCCAAAGCCATTCGATGCAACTCTCAAAAATTCTTGAGAAAATCGACTTTGAAGTTTTGCAAGTTCACGTAAGTTGTTGTTGTTGTTGTGGTCTTCAGTCCGGAGACTGGTTTGATGCAGCTCTCCTCAATACCCTATCCTGAGCAAGCCTCTTCAACTCCACATAAGAACGGCAACCTACATCTGTTTGAATCTGCTTACTGTATCCATCTCTTGGTCTTACTCTGCGATTTTTACCCCACACACTTCCCTTCATCGCTAAATTCACAATTCATTGATATCTATGAATGTGTCCTACCGATCTATCCCTTCTTTTTGTCAAGGTATGCCAGAAATTCCTTTTCTCCCCAATTCTGTTCAGTACCTCCTCATTAGTTACGCGATCCACCCACCTAATCGTAAGAATTCTTCTGTAACAACACATTTCAAAAGCCTCTTCCTGTCCGCACTGTTTATTGTCCGTCCATGTTTCACTCCCATACAAGGCAACAATCCACACAAATTCCTTCAGAAAGGACTTCCTTAGGCTTAAATCAATATTCGATGTTAACAAATTTTTTCTTTTTCAAGAATGCTTTTCTACCTATTGCCATTCTGCATTTTATATCCTCTGTACTGCGACCATCATGTGTTATTTTACTGCCCAAGTAACAAAACTCATCTACCTTCTTTATTGCTTCGTTACCTAATCTAATTCCTTCAGCATCACATGATTTTCTTAGACTGCACTCCATCACCCTAGTTTGCTCTTGTTAATCTTCATTTTATATGCACCTCCCAGCAAACTGTCCATTCCGTTCAACTGCTCTTCCAGGTCCTTTGCTGTCTCTGACAGAATTACTATGTCGTCGGCAAAACGCAATGTTTTTAAATCTTCATCCTGAACTTTAATTCCTTCTCCAAATTTCTCCTTGCTTTCCTTTATAGCTTGCTCAATGTACAAATTGAATAACACTGGAGAAAGGCTACAACCCTGTCTTACTCCCTTCCCAACCACTGCACCCCTTTCATGCCCTTCAACTCTGACAACCGCTGTCTGTAAGTACAAATAATTAAATCACTTGTAGCATCTGTCAATGTACCTCAGGCCCTACAACCATAGGGTCGGTGGTTCAAATCCAACAATGGCAGATTTTGTTTTTGTTTTTTCGTGTTCGAATTTTAATGGAGAAGGGAGGAAGCTTAGGGTTTAACGTCCCGTCGACAGCTTGGTTATTAGAGACGGAGCTAACGCTCGGAGTTTTGGCTAAGTATGGGGAAGGAAGTCGGCCGCGCCCTTTCAAAGGATCCATCCCTACATTTGCCCGGATTGATTTAGGGAAATCACGGAGAAACTAAATCTGGATGGCTGGAGGTGGATTTGAACCACCGTCCTCCCGAATCCGACGCCAGTGCGTTACCACTGCGCCATCTCACTCAGTCGAATTTTAATATCTAATGGTAGTTTTTAAGAAAAATTCACGTATTTTTGTTTATTCGTATTGTTCTAAATTTTATAAAAAGTTGTTAATAATAATGGTTTCAATCAAAAAAATAAGTTACATTTTTTATAGTATTGGTTTCACAATTAGTTCAATTAGTTGACGATGGTTGTCTTTGATTGTTCAGTTTGTGAAGAGCTACGACGCTGCTTTTGTAAAGTCATCTCCATAGCCACTAATGGCTTTCCAAACAGCTAACCTACTCAACCACTGTTTTACGTGGCGAGAAGGTGTTCAGCTCGTGTACATACACACAAAGAAATACTGACACCACACGTGGAATTAGAGATCGCAAAATGTTTTATATAACTAAATTCGAAAACAACGAAAAAATATCTGTCACAGCGGCATTCAAACCACTGACTCTATGGTTGTGATGGCAGAACGCTACCACCTGAGTTACACCGACAGATGATGCAACTACTTTTATTGTTGTTACTTACAGGTGCTACTTGCAAAAGTTCACAGTGGATTTTCTCGAGAAGTTTTGGGAGTTGCGTCGAATGGCTTTGGCTGATTATTATTTAAGTTCTGAACTTCGTCCATGTGGTCTCCTTCATGTACATACATACCCCACAATCCACCGTAAGGTACATGGCGGAGGGTACACTGTACCACTACTAGTCATTTCCTTTCGTATTCCACTCCCAAACAGAACGAGAAAAAAAAAAAAAAGAATGCCTATATGCCTTCGTACGAGCCCTAATTTATCTTGTCTTTGTGGTCATTACACGAAATGTGAGTAGCAGGAAGATCGTACTGCACCCAGCTTCAAATTCCGGCCGTCTAAATTTCCTCAACAGAAGTACACGAAAAGAATGTCTTTCCTCCAGCGATCCCTAGCTGAGTTCCTGGAGCATTTCCGTGACACTCGCACACTGGTCGAACCTACCAGTAACAAACCTAGCTGCTCCCCTCTGAACTGCTTCTATGTCTTCCATTAAACTAATCAGATGCGCGCCCCAAACACTTGAGCAATACTCAAGACGGGGTCGTAAAAGCGTTTTATACGCGGTCTCCTTTACAGATGAAGTAAATCTTCCCAAAATTCTCACAATAAATTGAAGTCGGCTGTCCGCCTTACTCACAACTGTCTTTACATGTTCGTTCCATTTCATATCGCTCTGCTATATTACGCATAGATATTTGAACAACGCTACTGCATCAAGAAGCTCGCTACTAATGCTATATACAAACATTATGGGATTATTTTTCCTACTCATACGCATCACCTTACATTTTTCTACATTGAGAGCTAGCTGCTATTTTTCTCCTTCGTAGAGTCTTGTGCACCAACATCATTCCAGACTGTCAACCGTGTGGATGTTTGGGTAGGATAACTTTTATGCAAGATGTGCTGTGAAGCGACTGCTGTAGAGGCTTTTAGCAAATGTTAGAATTATCAACCGTAATTTCCCAACAGCTTGGTCGTCCAGACCTCCTGACCTTAATCCGTGCTACTTCTGGCTGTGAGGTTATCTGAAAGATGTCGTGTTTAGTGCTGAAGGCACGCATGGAGTAACGCATCATGAAAGTGACTGCACAGACACTCCGATCTGTTTACAACGTGCTGTTTCTCAATTTTCGTTTGTGGCAGAAAACGAGAGGCATAAACATGCTCGCACACGTTATAGTGTGAGTCCCGCAAGAGGGAGAGACACAATTCTACCACCGTAAGCCTATCATGTCGTTGATGTTTATTATTATGTCTGTTTCAAAGAATTGCGAAGTATATACACAGTTATATGTATATCTGCTGCGGACCACCAACGTCAGTTTCTTTGAAACAGACATATAGATAAACATAAAATTATTCGTTTTTTAACATTAAGACTCCGTTTTCTGGCTGCCAATTCTTATTTTCTCCAGCCACGTTTCGCCCTCTTTTGCAGGGTGTCATCAGTGAATTGGTTTATCTACAAATCACGTTTTCTTCACGGATGAAGCATTAACAAATTATATACAGTTCTCTTCGTTCCCACAAGAATAAAGTGGCTGATCACGGTTTATAGTGTTCCAAGTTTCGGCTTTGTTGTTCCTCCCACTTGGTCATAATTTACGCAATTCCGTCTTTTTTTCCCGTTTTGTGTGTTAAATTTCTCCGTTTCACAGTCACGTAGTTGTACATCATTTCGGAATTGATTCGGTTCCCTTGAGTTGCCAACTTCACGGGGGGTTTGTTGACTATATGAGTTAAGCGTGTGTGTTTGTGTGTGTACGAAAAAGATGGACTAAGGATTTTTTTGGATGTGTGTAATCTCAGATAGTAGCAGATTTTTTTTGTATTTTGATGGTTTGAGCTTCGATTTCGTTTATTTGTGGGGAGGGGGTTAACAAGAAAATGAAGGGAATGATTTTTTTCTATTTCATCTATTAGTTTAAACAGTTAAGTGTTTGATATGTGTACTCTACCATTTAACAGGATTTTTGTTTCCTGGTTTGGGTTTTTGGATATGATTTTTTTTTTTTTTTTAGTGTTGAAGGTGCTTTCTGTCGTTTATTCTAATTCTTGTCATCTCTTCATCTCCGCATGTTGGTATGTAATTTGGTTCTCGTAAGTGTTCAGCAAATTTGGAGTGGTTTGTTCCATACTTCCAAGCCCTGATGTGTTCCCTGCATCTGACATAAACATTCTTCTTATTTGTCCAATACATCTCACGTGAAAAGTGTTACATTGTAATTGGAAATTTCCAGCTTTTTGTATATGTCTGACTTTTCAGGTTCAAGTGTTTGAATAGCTTATGGGACTTAACTACGGGGTCATCAGTCCCTAAACTTAAAAACTACTTATAAACTAGCCTATCCTAAAGACGACACAAACATCCATGTCCGAGGGGGGATTCGAACCCCCGACGGTGAAGTGCCTCGCGCCGATGGAGCATAACGCCTCAATGAGCTCGGCCACGCCGCCGCGACTGACTTTTGTGAGTTTTGACGTGTATTTTTGCATATAATTGTATGTTTATTGTATTAGGGTGGTGTCTGTTCTTTCGGAACAGGATACAGGTTAGCTGCCTTCTACTCTAGGAGTTCTTTGCAGTGTGGGGGAGTGGCCATGTATGTAAAAAACGATTTTTCATCGGAGTCAATCGATTTTTCTAAACACTGCACAGAACAGATATTTGAATGTTGTGCAGGAGTTGTTAATGTTAATGGAACTAAACTAGTAATAGTTGTTATTTATAGATCCCCTGACTCAGATTTTAAAATGTTTCTGCCCAAGCTGGAATTGGTTCTGGGTTCACTGTATAGGAAGTATAAAAATTTAATTGTGTGTGGAGATTTCAACATTAATTGTGTAGGTGATAGCTCAAGGAAAAGTCAGCTGTTAGATCTATTTAATTCCTATAACATGATGCAAACAGTATTTTTTCCAACGAGAGTGCAAGGAAATAGCAGTTCTACCATTGACAATATTTTTGTTCATTCTTCATTATAAGAGGGGCACTCTGTCAGCAGAATAGTAAATGGCCTATCAGACCACGATGCCCAACTTTTAATTCTAAAAAGTATTTGTTCTCAAACAAATGTTAAACATAAATATCAACTACTCAGAAAAGTTAATCCAGTTGCAATTGAGACCTTTTTAAGCCTAATTAAGGAACAAGAATGGCAGGATGTTTATAGTGCTGATAATGCAGATGATACACATTTCTGAACACATTTATTATGCTGTTTGAAAGTTGCTTTCCGCTAGAACACTCAAAACAGGGTACTTTCAGTAACAGACAGCCAGGGTGGCTGACAAAGGGGATAAGAGTATCATGTAGAACTAAGCGGGAGTTGTATCAAAATGTTAGAAGCAGTCAGAATGAAGATGCAGTAGCTCATTACAAACAGTACTGTAAGGTTCTGAAAAATGTCATTAAGAATGCAAAAAGTATGTGGTACGCACAAAGAATAGCAAACTCTCGGGATAAAATTAAAACTATCTGGTCAGTCGTGAAGGAAGTGTCTGGTCAGGAGCAGCAGGTAGAAGATATAACGTCAGTGCGTAGTAGGAATGTTTCTGTCACTGACAAGTTAGATATATGTGCAATATTCAATAATCACTTTCTGAATATAGTAGAGGAACTAAACAAAACTCTAGTTTCTACAGGTAATCACATAACGTTTTTAGAAAATGCGTTTCCGAGGCTGTTGCCTGAAATGATCCTTCATGATACTTCCATAGGTGAGATTGAGTCAATAATTAAATCACTAAAGACTAAGGACTCTTGTGGATATGATGGGGTATCTAGCAGAATTCTAAAATACTGTTCTCCATATGTTAGCCCAGTACTAAGCCATATTTGTAATTTTTCCTTTCAGAATGGTCAGTTTCCTAACAGATTAAAGTACTCAGTAGTGAAACCGCTTTATAAAAAAGGAGAAAGGGATAATGTAGACAACTATAGACCTATTTCTATGCCATCGGTTTTTTCCAAAGTTATTGAAAAGGCTGTATATTCAAGATTAATTGATCATTTCAGTTCATATAATTTATTGTCAAACGTACAGTTTGGTTTTAGAAGTGGTTTAACGACTGAAAATGCTATATTTTCGTTTCTCTGTGAGGCACTTGATGGGTTAAATAAGAGGCTACGGACATTAGGCGTCTTCTTTGATTTAACAAAAGCGTTTGATTGTGTTGATCACAAAATATTGTTGCAGAAGTTGGAACATTATGGAATACGGGGAGTAGCCCACAACTGGTTCACCTCTTACTTTAATAATAGACAACAGAAGGTAATTCTCCGCAGTGTAGAAAATGGCTATGACGTGCAATCCCAATGGGGCACAATTAAGTATGGGGTGCCCCAGGGGTCTGTTTTGGGACCATTGCTGTTTCTTATTTATATAAATGATATGCCTTCGAGTATAACAGGTGATTGTAAAATATTTTTTTTTGCTGATGATACCAGCTTGGTAGTGAAGGATGTTGCTCGTAATATTGACACAGTATCAAATAATGCAGTTCAGGAGATAAGTTCATGGCTAATAGAAAACAAGTTGATGTTAAATCACAGTAAAACTCAGTTTTTACAATTTCTAACACATAATTTGACGAAATCTGACATTATGATTACACATAATGGGCATGTGATAAGTGAGACTGAACAGTTCAAATTTCTAGGTGTTCATATAGACAGTAAGCTGTCATGGAAAGCCCATGTTCAGGATCTTGTTCCAAAACTAAATTCTGCTATATTTACCATTAGAACAATATCTGAGATAAGTGATTTTTCAACACGAAAAGTAGTCTATTGCGCTTACTTTCACTCACTTATGACGTACGGCATTGTATTTTGGGGTAACTCGCCTGATGCAAAAAGGATATTTCTGGCTCAAAAACGGGCGGTTCGAGCAATATCTGGTGTAAGTTCGCGAACTTCATGTCGACCCCTTTTCAGTAGTCTGGGAATTTTGACTCTGGCGTCACAATACGTTTTTTCTTTAATGTCGTTTGTTGTTAATAATATCAGCTTATTCCCACGAGTTAGTAGCTTTCACTCGGTGAATACTAGACAGAAGTCGAATCTACATTTGCACCACACCACCTTAACACTTGTGCAGAAAGGGGTGCAGTATTCTGCGGCATCCATTTTCAATAAGCTGCCACAAGAACTTAAGAATTTTAGCACTAATCCAGATGATAAATATAATGCTTTTCTGAACACATTTCAATAAGCTGCCACAAGAACTTAAGAATTTTAGCACTAATGCAGATGATAAATATAATGCTTTTCTGAACACATTTATTATGCTGTTTGAAAGTTGCTTTCCGCTAGAACACTCAAAACAGGGTACTTTCAGTAACAGACAGCCAGGGTGGCTGACAAAGGGGATAAGAGTATCATGTAGAACTAAGCGGGAGTTGTATCAAAATGTTAGAAGCAGTCAGAATGAAGATGCAGATGCTTTCAAATCTAAATTGAAGAGTTACTAATGGCTCACTCCTTTTATTCTGTCGAGGAACTCCTAGAAAAGTTAAATAATTAAGCTAATTTATTTTTTCTTTATTGATTCTTTTCACTTTGTCTTAAGATTGTCGTGTGCAAAGGACTACTTAAAATTTTTCTATTACCATTATTGTGTAACAATTAATGTATTGACTTGTTCCATGACCATGGAGTCTTACTCCTGAAGTGGGTCCTATGGAACAGAAAAAAACAAATAAATAAATAAAAAAAAAAGAACAGACACCACACCTGCTTCGCAGTCAAATAGCATTTGCAAATGATTGGTAAAGGAAGAAGGATAGGAAAGAAAGGACTGACAGTGGCCGCAATTGGGCATCGATATTAAGCAATGGCGACAAATGATAATGTGAGCCGGACCGGGAATCCAATCCGGGTCTCCCGCTTCGGGCCAGCGGTCTCCTTAACCACTTGGCCACCCGTGCTCGCCTCCCGTCCGTCTCAAATTCTCACAAGTCGCACGCTATGTTTGTAGCGCCCCTATCGTCCATGACCTCTTACACTCGCCATTACGGATTCCCGTGCGAGTGTGGTGTCTGTTCTTTCGGACGTCCAAGTGGTTAAGGCGACCGCTGGCCGGAAGCGGGAGACCCGGGTTGGATTCCCGGTCCGGCTCACATTATCATTTGTCGCCATTGCTTAATATCGATGCCCAAATGCGGCCACTGTCAATCCTTTCTTTCCTATCCTTCTTCCTTCTCGTCCTTTACCAATCATTTGCAAATAATTGTATGTTGTGAATGCTATGTTTAGGCCCTGTCTTCTGAATATGTTAATTATTTTGTGTTTGAGCTTGTTTCTGTATATCGTTCTGTGCCATCTTGTTTCTTCCCATATATATTTTTTATCATTCTGGATAGCTCTTCTGGTGTTTCGTGATTATGTGCGGTTCAGTTTTGTTGTGTCTGATTTTGTGCTTTTATTTTTGTTCAGCTTCGTGACTATGTCATTCTTGTTGTGCAGTCCTATCGCATCTACTGCACACCGACCAGAGTAGCCACGCCAGAACGACATTTAGCGAGAAGACACACGGCCACGCCCACAGCCGGTGCGAAGACGAACGCCTCCTATAATGTCGCACTTGCTGGTCGACCCACAAAGTTAGTCTCCATACCCACGAGCAGCAGCAAGAAGAAATAGCAACGTTTCTTTGTGTAAACATAACATCGCAAATGTCTCTAAGTCTGGAGAAGTTAATTATTTGCTTTTGTTCAGTAAATAAACGTGTAATATTAATTAGTATGGCTATTATAGTAATGTTCCCACATCTTTATATGTGTGCTGGCTGCTGTTACATCCCCCAGTAACCGTCATGTCATATGGTGACGAGGATACATTTCATCATGGTGAAGAGATGACTCGACATTTGCAATGACTTATACCAAAATGACGTGGCGTAAACCTTCGCTAAACTGCAGCCAATATATCACAGCATGGCGCTTACTCGCTAAATAACTTTAACTTTTTTGAGATGCTCGCTTTGTGTTTCATGTAATTGTGTTTGTATGATTGTTTTGTCGCATCCTATGCAATGACTACCACACTAAATGCGCAACTGCCTCAAACTGCTGCTGGCGCTGATCTATTTTATTTTATTTTATTTTATTTTATTTTTATTTTTATTTTTATTTATTTATTTTTTTTTTTTTTTTTTTTTTTGGCTTATGGGACTTAACTACGGGGTTATCAGTCCCTACACTTACAAACTACTACTACTTATGAACTACTTACGAACTAGGACGGCACACAAATATCCATGCCCGAGGGGGGATTCGAACCCCCGACCGTAGTGGCCGTGCTGACCGTGACTGGAGCGCCTCAGTCACCTCGGCCACCGCGGCCGGAAAATGGCGCTGATCTCATGCAGTTTCAGATGGAGCCGATGATCCAGCTGCTGACTGCCATAAAGAACCCCGCCGCTGCTCAAACAGCAGCTGAGTCCGCTACGCCAGCAACAACCGCACCACCTACAAGCATGCCTTCATTTTGCGCAGTCAGTGAGCAAAAGGAAGACTTCGCCGAGTGGCTTTCACAATTCCAAGCTCGCTGCGTCACACATCAAGTGCAAGGGACTGTAAAACTAAATTATTTGCTCTCCACATCTGGCATCCCCATTTAAAAGGCCCGTGCAGAAATTGTTTCTCTATGACTTTACGGAAGTAATGCTCAAATGTTTGTAAATCTATCGGACCAAACTGCGTGGTCATCAGTCCGTAGCTTACAAACTACTTAAATCTAGGTAAACTAACCTAAGGACAACACACACACACCCATGCCCCAGGGAGAACTCGAACCTCCACGGCGAGCAACCTCCGCAGCGTGACGCTTTAGACCGCTCGGCTACTCCACCGCGGCGGAAGTAATGTCTGTAGCGTCGCTCAATTAGTATAAGTAATGGTATTGTTTGGAGAGATAAAGGACTGGCAGTGGACGCAGCAGGCGGTATAGGCAGCTGCCAGACAGCACAGGTATCGGGTTAAACCGACAGTCGGTCGGGGATTTTTCCAAATCTGCTGAAATCTGGGAAAGGCACTTGCTTTGAACTCAAAACTAATGAGGGCTGTTACCCAACCGTTTCTGATGGGAGTCTGGAGGACATCTGTGAGTTACACATTCAGCCGGCCGCAGTGGCCGAGCGGTCTGCGGCGCGCCAGTCACGGTCTGCACGGCCGCTACGGTCGGGGGTTCGAATACCCCCTCGGATATGGATGTTTGTGCCGTCTTTAGTATATGGTAGTTCATAAGTAGTTTGTAAGTTTAGGGACTGATGACCTCGTAGTTAAGTCCCATAAGCTCTACAAACATTTGAACATTTTTTTTTTTGTTCCACTTTCCAGAAATTCAGAATGAAATAAAATTGTTTACCGTCTACGTTTAAGACACTACGATGTCAGAATAATTATGCACATCTCATGATTCTAAAAATAATTCCAATATCTCATACATTACAAAAGTTTATGACTACTAAATCAAAATATAGGAAAATAAAGCTTACAATAACAAACTTTTGAATGTATCATGCAATTTCAACAAACTCTGGTTTAGATAATAGCTTATTCTCTCTAGCTGTCAACTTGAAAGTGTCACACTTGTAGATTTTTATTTAATGTCTGATTTTAACCTATATAAGTTAATAATGGAAATATAAACAGGTCATCATATTCTCAACAGTAAGACAGAAAATGCAGGCAGCATGATTTAGCTACTATATATTTAATTCAGTATGTCCTTTTATTGTACAATTTGGCAGAAAATTATGTAAATATTGTATGGCGTAAGCGGTCAAGCTGTGAAAGCTGGTTTGTCTTTTTTTTCGGACTTTATGTAATATAAATTAACAGTCTTTTTGTGTTTTAAATAATGTTATATTAATAAGGAAGTAGTTTCAGATGGTCAGATTTTACTTAAAGAAATATATCATATTAAGATGTGTATGGTTTTGAAAGGGATGGTGAACGGCCAATGAGGAAGCGGCAGGAGCTGGTGGGGAGTGTGTGTTTGAGAGGGAGGAGGTTAGCGATAGGCTAAGCGGAAAAGAAGGAACTCCACGTCTAGGCTTGGCAGAAGAAGGACCCTCCTGGATCATAGGAATTATTCGAACGGGCAGAGTGTTAAAACTGGCGTAGCGAACGGTCGCTTCTCGGGATTCTAAATTTGGCGAGAACAAGTGTACGTCAGTGTAGCTGATATGTGTTTATGTTTTTACACAAGAACTTACGAGTACATAAATGGTGTTCATGAAACAAACAATTTTTAACTGTTGAAAATTTCATGTTGAGTGCTCGTGGAATATACAGAGTTTCTGTGTTTCTTAAAGTTATGATCAGGACCAACTTATTTGGGAAAAATGCTATCTTTCTTATCGCAGATAATGCAACTGTTTAACCATTTTTATTTATGATTAATAATTCATCTGACCACTTCCAATAAGGAACAAATTTGACTGAATAAACGTTATTCAACTAAATCGCTGACTTTGCGTACATCATTTGCAAACGTTAGAACAAAACCTTTTTTAATTAATGAAGCAGTTATTTTATGTAATATTTCTAATTTGTTGCGCAAACTACAGTCTATGCATAGAGAGTTTTTAACTACAGGACCACAGGTAAAAGATAGTCTGCAACTATGGTAGTTTGTAGGGTATGAAAGCAGACTTGTACGGTTTGACGCTGAGTTAACATCGAGCCAAAATTCTAAATCAGAACCGTACATACCCCAATACACAGGTTCTTACGACGTATAGTCACACTTGCTTTAATATTATTACTATTATTATTAAACACGTTACGGGCCTTTTCTCAGACCACGCGAAACAATCATGACTACTTGTTCTTCCAGTATTCCTTCATTCTTTCACTAAAGGCTCTCTTGCTATCTTCAGACCACTTTGTTCGTTGGACTTAGGTGCTGTTTTCTCTGACATCGCCTCCCACTTGCACACTTTGTGTCTAAAGACGACTTTGTCTATGATGTCTTCTGAATCTATATGTGCCCTTTCGAAATCAATTTTGACTTGTATCATCCAGGGTGTAGTGGTCTTGAGACCCTGGATGTACCTGAGGATTCTAATGGTGAGTCTAGTCTGTGGAAGTCTGCTGATGTGCCCATAAAATTTTAGTCGCCTCTTTCTAATGTCCGCTGCGATGTTAGAGAACTTCTCTGTCGTATTCCTGGAGTGAAGTCTATAGCCTTCGTCTGTAATTTTTGGTCCAATAATTTTCCTAATGATTTTTCTTTTCTGTGTGAGGATGTTCTCAAGTTTGGTCTTTGTGTGTAGCATCAGTGTCTCACTGGCTTATAGCACCTCCGGTTTGATTACGGTGTTGTAGTGACGAATTTTGGTGAAGGTGGAAAGACATTTTTTATTATAGATATCCTGCGTTTTGTATAAAGCCCTCTTCATTTTCAATACTCTAGTATTCTGCGCAATTTTCTCTTTTCCTGTAGGTTCGATCACTTCACCTAGACACTTAAAATGTGCAACCCTGTTAATCTTGGCATACTTTGTGTTCGAATTTGGTATGTTTAGCTTCGTGCAGAAGAATTCAGTTTTTTGAAAGGAGATTTGTAACCCTACTTTTTCCGCGAACTCTTTGAGTATTTCTATCTGTCTGATTGCTGTAGTTTCGTTATCCGTAAGTAGTGCCAGATCATCCGCGGTAAAAGTAGTAGTGTAAAGTCCGGACTTGCTTCAGTCTGATGACCTAATTAGTGCTCTTACTAAATACTATGAGGATCACTAGTACCTGCTGTTTGTTAATATTTTTTTCGTTTACGTAAGAAGCCTGAACGGTCACACCGTCGGTGGGTCACGGAACGTCATTGCTTTACTGGACATTGCTGGTTTCTGTGCGTTTGTGGACACTGTTATGCAGACGTTACGATCCGTGATGGAATTACATACACTGTGGCGGACAGTCGCATTTGCGAACAGATTCTGAAACATTGAGATCCGATTTTGCAACAAGTGTTACAAATTATCGAACATCAGGATTTGTGTGGCAGTGTTCTGGATAACTTTGAGGCAGCCCCTATATGCTGTGTCAGAATCAGTGATAAACGAGTACAACCGAGTAAGAAAGAGTAATGATCCACAAACAGTCAAATATTATAAAAAATAGTGTGCGATACTAAGAAAAGTTATTAAAAAGTCTAGACGCAAGTGTATTATGATTGAGATTAGTACCTTTGATAATAAAAGTCTAACAATTTGAAATATAACTGAAACGGAAACAGGACTACCAAGAGCACAGGGAGACTGTAGTACCACTAAAATGAATGAAAAGTTTACTAACAAAAAGTCAGAGTTTGAAAATATTTTTAATAATCACCTTTTAAATGTCGCGGAGACAACAGGATCTGAATGTTCATTAGAAGAGGCAAAGTTATTAATGGAAGAGGCCATTCCTATACAATCTGATACCATTGAAATTCCACCCACCTCTCCCTTTGAAATTAAGAAAATAATAAACTCACTCAAAAGTAAAAGCTCGTATGGAATTGACATTTCCAGTAGAGTACTAAAAACATGGTTCCAACAGATAAGAAGGATTCGCAACCACATTTGTAATAGCTCTCCGAAGAAGGGCATTTTCCCAGATAGACTAAAACATGATATTGTTAAACCACTCCATAAAAAGGATATACGTCCGATGTCAACAACTAACGCCCAATCTCACTTCTGACAGCTTTAGCCAAAGTTCTTGAGAAAGTAATGTATTCAAGAGTAGCTTCCCATACTTGAAAAATTAACGAACTAACGAAATGTCAGTTTGGTTTCCAGCAAGGCTATTCAATAGAAAATGCTATACCGGTATATACTTTCACTGTTCAAATATTAAACGCTCTGAATAACCAATCATAACCCGTCGGGATCTTTTGGGACTTCTCAAAGGCTTTTGATCGTGTAAATCATGGAATTCTTTTAGATAAGCTTAAGCATTGTGGTATTAGTGGGGCAGTGCACAAATGGTTTAATTCACACTTAACTGGAAGAGTGTAGAACTTTGAAATAAGTGGTTCAGGTAAACTGCAGAAATCAGCTGATACCTCAAACTGGAAGAGCATCAAGAATCGAGTCCCATAGAGTTCAGTCTTGGGTCCTTTGCTGTTCATTGTGTATTAATGATTTGCCATTTTATATTCACAATGTTGCAAAAGCAAGGTTTTATGCTGATGATACAAGTATAGTAATCACGCCTGAGAAACAAGAATTAACTGATGATATTGATTATTAGGTCTTGCCTTCCTACCTATTTTGTCCTCTGCTTCACTATTTCATCTCTCAATGCTATCCATTCCTCCCCTACAGTTCTATTTTCCCCCGTTTCTGTTAATTGTTGCCTAAAGCTCCCTCGGAAATTCTCAAGAACTTCAGGTTCCTTCAGTTTATACAGGTCCCATCTCCTTAGCTTCCTATCTTTCTGCAGTTTTTTCAGTTTCAGCCCACAATTCATGACCAATAAGTTATGGTCAGAGTTTATATCTGCCCCTGGGTATGTCTTACAGTTTAAAACCTGGTTCCGAAATCTATGTCTTACCATTATAAAATCTATCTGCTATCTCCCGGTGTATCTTGATCTCTTCCACGTGTACAACTTTCTTTCGTGATTCTTAAACCAGGAGTTCGTTATAACTAAATTATGTTCCGTGCAAAATTCTACCAGGCGGCTTCCTCTTTCAGTCCTTTTACCCAGACCATATTCACCTACTATCTTCCCTTCCCTTCGTTGTCCTACTACCGAATTCCAGTCTTCCATAACAATTAAGTTTTCTTCTCCCTTAATTGTCTGAATAATTTCCTTTAGCTCCTCATCTATTTCTTCGATCTCCTCATCATCGTCAGAGCTAGTTGGCATATAAACCTGAACTACTGTGGTCGGTGTTGGCTTCGTATCAACCTTGACTACGATAATGCGATCACTGTGTTGCTCATAGTAGTTTACCCGCATCCATATATTCTTATTCATTATCAGACCTACTCCTGTAATACCCCCAACTGATTTTGTATTTATAATCCTGTACTCACCTGACCAGAAATCGTGTTCCTTTTCCCACCAAACTTCACTAATCCCCACTATATCTAACTTCAACCTATCCATTTCTCTTTTAAAATTTTCTAGCTTCCCTACCTGATTAAAGGATGTAACATTCCACGCTCCGATCCGTAGAATGCCAGTGCTGTCTTTCCTGATGATGACATCCTCCTGAGTAGTCCCGCCCAGAGATCCGAATGGGGGACTATTTTACCGCCGGAATATTTTACCCGAGAGGATGCCATCATCATATGTTCATACAGTAGAGCTGGATGTCCTCGGGAAAGGTAATGGTTGTAGTTTCCCCTTGCTTTCAGCCATTCGCAGTAGCTGTGTGGCAAAACCACATTAGCCGATGTTACAAGGCCAGCTCAGTCAATCATCCAGTCTGTTGCCCCTGTAACTACTGAAAAGGCTTCTGCCCCTCTTCAGGAACCACACTTTTGTCTGGCCTCTCCACAGATACCCCTCCGCTGTGGTTGCACTTACGGTACGGCTATCTGTATCGTTGAGGCACGCAAGCCACCCCACTTCGGCAATGTCTGTGGTCAATGGGAGTTTTACATAGAAATTAGTAACTTAAAAAATTAAAAAGTCTTGTAATGTTATCTTTTACTAAACTGACACGTTCAATATCATTATGATATCTCGTATTCATGATCTATGGAACAAATATTAATCTAACTGGCAACACACACACAACGAAACTTATGAGGTTGGGGGAAGGGACAATACAAGATACTACTCAAAAAATAAAGACCCCATTTGTTCTTGGGACGCTACGAAAGGATGACGGCATACTGACCAAAGGATGAAGAGACACAACTAACAACTGCTGAACAAACTTCTCCCAGAGGACCTCACTGACACAGAGACCCAGCATCAAACACAGATGAGAAATGCACTGCAAACGCCTTACAGCACAGTTGCGGTCACCTGCCCATTTGCGCAAGAGGAAGTTCCGGTAGCGATATCAGAACTTCGTCTGGACACAATACATCCAGAGGTAATTAAATATAACTAGCGCTAAAAATCAACCCCTTCCTAAACATTTCACTAAATTATACCTTAAGGCTGGGTAGGGTACCCACAATATGGTAGACTTCCAATGGTGTAATTACCCAAAACACTTGGAAAGATTCAGGAGAAGCTACTGTTGACATACTTAGTAGCACCAAATGGCATATGACATTGTTTGTCAGTGCTGATTATAACGCGCAAGCCTCATCATTGCTCTCCAATTGGTGTGAAAAAGCCCTTCTCAGAATACGCTTTAATAAATCGCAAAATATCTTGGACTAACTTACAGATTCAATGTGCCGTAAAATGAAACATGTCGTTTCATTGAGTGCCTGGCAGGGACGAACGAGATGGAGTGTTTAGCTACTGCTGGCGTGTGAAACTACAGTTTAAAGTGGAATAGCTTCGTCAAAAACTAAATCATTGCAAGACGTTTGTGCGAAATACATGCGCACTAATGAATGACTTCTAAATTACAAACCATTTACTGATGTAGTTAAATCAGTATATGTTCTATATGTTCGGTTTACTTTACTCACAGAGATAGATAAGGGACATTTTGCGGAGTATCTACTGCATACCTTACTCCTTGATGATAACGAGAACATAGAGGCCGAGCAGCACACGAAGTTAAGGAAGCCGATAGCTAAACCCTATATTAACCAAGCTGTCACAAGTTCTTACGCACTAGGAGAGGTAGAAAAAAGCGAAAAGATACTCGGAAGACGCTGCGTATAGATGATATCTATCCAGAGAGCATAAAAAGTGCGATCTTACATACTGTTCCTATATAACAAAACTTCTTACTGACCTTATAACCCCGGCATGTGAATGAAAGACAGAACGTACGTTATTATCGAGAGAAATGCGGACAACGATTCTCTAGAGTAGAAGGCTTATCGATTCAGCCATTTGCTACTCTGGCCAAGGTCCAGAAGAGCCTTTTGTGCAACTGTTGGTTGCTACAGAGAGCTCCTGGAATTCATCCACAAGCTATTTAGATGGAATAAAGAAAGATGTACTGATGATGCCATCAATAAGGGTCTATATATCTGACTTTCTCCATAGACGTAAATAGTGACACCTCAGGTGGCACAGTTACGTGGCTTCGAGTTCCATATTTTGTTTATTACTACATACAATGTTGCTTTAAACAGCAGATGCATTCAAACAAAGTAGTGAATAAAATCTTTAAAATGTGTCCACGTGGTGCATTTCTGGACCCTTTTTCTGGAGCTGAGACACTGAAATGATGATAAAATTGATTGGGATCACAGGTGTAATCATGGTCATTTTTACCCATGCCTGTGATATTCTGGCTGTGAATTCTGGAGACTGGACAGGAAAACTGGAACTGATTATGCGAGTGCTCCAGCAGATGCTGTGATGCCCTACTGACAGTGAATCCCAACTAAAAACTTTATTTATGGAGAGAAATTGGAAATACTTCAGAATACATGTGGAAGACGAAAAAAAACAATAACTGTAGGTACTACCACTTAAAGACACTCATCTTATGTTGTACACTACTGGCCATTAAAATTTCTACACCAAGAATAAATGCAGATGATAATCGGGTATTCATTGGACAAATGTATTATACTAGAACTGACATGTGATTACATTATCATGCAATCCTGAGAAATCAGTACCCAGAACAACCACCTATGGCCGTAATAACGGCCTTGATACGCGTGGGCATTGAGTCAAACAGAGCTTGATGGCGTGTACAGGTACAGATGCCTATGCAGCTTCAACACGTTACCACAGTTCTTCAAGACTAGTGACTGGCGTTTTGTGACGAGCCAGTTGCTCGGCCACCATGGACCAGACGTTTTCAGTTGGTGAGAGATCTGGAGAATGTGTTCGCCAGGGTAGCAGTCGAACAATGCAAAATGCAGTGGGCCGCCAGTATCGTTCGTAATTTAGTACAAAGTGTTACGCGTACCGCTAATCGCGACAGCTGCGCCGGTAGTGCATCTTGAATTTTGACTACACCAACAATGCATCAAGTGGATAACAACGGCGACCAGTAACTTTAGAAAATATTGTGAAAATCCTGACCCTAACTAGAAATGTACGACAAAAGCCGTGAACAGCTCACATTTGTGTTAATGTATGAATATATGCATGTTTTCTTACCAGCGCAATTTCTGTTTGCTAAAGGACAACAACCACAAATTGTTATGTGAATGTGACATTATTGTGCAGCCTAATCAACTGTATCTAACAAGTACTTGGGCTCGAACAAAAATATATACACCAAAATCGTATGAGAGGTAATGTAAAGGTCCCTTATTACACTAGCGATACTACCACATCTGCAAAACTCTGTAATCGTCCGTTAGAGGCCTCTCCGTGTGCCGTGCCACATTGCACTTTGACCTGTCGGTTCGCCAGTAGGGACGGTGCAGTGTGCCTCCGAAGTTGCGTTTTGTGACGTTATTTGTGTGGTGAAGCGTCAGTTGGGGTGGCTATTGGTAATCAATCCTGATAATGTATTGCGATTCATTGAGATGAAGTTACGAAGAACCCTTCTTCGTGAAGATGGTATTAGTGTAGAAGATGAATCATTCGCATGCTTTCTCGTATCTGTTATGGTACAGAAATATGAGCGTAAGTTAAATACTGTAGTAACACTAACACATAATGATGATAATAGGGATGATGACGACTAATAACTCATTGCAAGCGGTAGTGCTACGGTAGAGGCGACGGAAGCAGTGGCATTGAATACCAACAATCTTCCGAGAAGAAGGTTAAAGTTGCAACTATCATCACGGCTTTTGATGACAATACGCTAGAGAACATGTACGATGATTATTACATAAGTTATAGTTTTAAGATATCTGCATTACGTATGGCGTCTACAGTTACATCTACAGTGCTATCTGGAGCGTGATTGCAGAGTTTTACATAAAAACGACACCCACCAGCACATTGAGGTGTACATAGAGATCCTGTAAGCAAACGTTCATACAGATATGTTTGTTCGAGCCCATGTACTTTCCTTGTAAGATGGAAACAACTTCCGCAAACTACTGAGTAGCCTTATCCAACAGGGTCAATCATATTTTATTTATCAGTTCTGACGGTAGCAGCGTTGTTTACCGATTTAGGCGGGTGTGTTTCAGGCTGTGTTGGAGTACTGAAATAAATCAATGGCGAAATGTGAAAATTTGTGCCAGGCTGTGATTCTAACCCGGGTCTCTCGCTTTAGGACCACCGGTCGCCTTAACAACGTGGCTACTCGACACACGCCCCCCGCATCCTCCCGTTCGCACCCTATCCCAAATTTCCACATGTCGCACACTACAAAAGTAGCACCCCTATCATCCATTTCCTGTTATGCTCGCCATCCAGATTCCCGCACCAGCTCGAATGATATTACCCCATCTGTATACACTGGCTAGAACATTATGACCACCTTTCTCATTGCTGGCTGGATGTCTAACTTTGGCAAGTATAACGGCGGCAACGCGTCTTGGCAGTTCACAGGAGGGAGTTGGCAGCACATCTGCACACATGACACCTCATTCTTTCATTCCAGGGACGGTGTCGTGTCTACAAAATAACAGCCGTGTCAAAACACAATTTCGCAATTAGCGGGGAAAAGGTAGAAAGAGCCAGTATGAAACCTGTGGGAAGCTGAGTTAGTCTTAGGGCGTAACATGAGACGCCACAGAGCAGGTAGGCAGCGGATCAGGTCACCACCACCTAGAGAGAAGGCCGCGGCGCTCTCGTGTGACGTCAGGCAGAGTAGGTTGACTGGGTAGCCGCTGGGGCACGGCCCACTATGTCGAAACAGCGAGCCAATCAGCTATGCGCGCGCAACCTACTCTGCTTGACATCACACGAGAGCGCTGCGGCCTTCTCTCTAGGTGGTGCTGATCAGGCAGCCAAACACCGATGACCATGTGGCAGAACACAAGGGCTTTCAGAGAACCAGTGAGGCTTATACGGGAATCAACTCGAGCAGAGCAGCGTATCTCACGCATAAATAAAAACAAAGGGCTCAGAGAGAACAAATGGGACTTATTCGGGCATCCGATCGAGCAGCACGGGCGTCAAATGGAGCAGCACACGTGTCACTTAAAGAATCACACATGCATTCTAGGTGCGGCTGAGAGCGTGTGACGAGAGGGAGAAAGACAGCGGTCGGTCGCTGGGAGACGACGCTACTTCCCTAGGAGCCAATGAAGGGCCCAGGACTCAGCTCATGACCGTATAAGAAGAGGCACCTCTACCCCTCCACCAGCCTCTGGAGCAGTACCGAATGCTAAAACGTAAAACCAGTCAAGAAACCGACGCCGCTCCTGCAAGGCGCGAGAGGGGTCGAAGGGGAAAGGCGAACAAAACTCGGCAGCACGACGCTCCGAGGGAGAGAAATTGAATAGGCAGCAGGGTGTAGTGCGCAACAGGGTGATTCTGAGGGAGCCGGGCTAGGGCGCGGCAGTCTTCAGCAGCAGCAGCAGACAGATCAGCCTTTAGGGAGCTGCCGAACGACAGTAGAGTTACAAGTTGCCGGGCACTTTACTGGCTAGGAGTAGTGGGCTAGTTGAGGGACGCTGTCTGTTGTGGAGCTGGATAGATATACACGGAACGGACCATCATCTGTCTCTTGTAGCACTTAGCTGACGTAGCGATATCTCCTCCTGAGCTGCAGGGAACTTTTGTAACCAATTCTGAATAAACTACTCTTTAAGCCAAGCCTTGTTGAGGTTCTCCAGTATTCTCGTGTCCCAGCTTTTAGAAAGTTTGACTTACAGCCTAGAGTTTGCATGGCATAGACTCCCTCTCAATTAAGCCAACCCGCAAATTCTCTCCATACGAACTCTGTCGCCTAATCCCGCGCAAAACTCACGCTAGATACGCCACGGCGGGAGCAACGAGCTTTGATGCCAAGTTAAGTCACTTCACACATGTGTTGGATCGAGTTTAGCTCTGGCGAGTTTAGGCGCCAAGAGATCAACTGCAACTCGTCACTGTGTTCCTCGAAGCACAGCACCACACACGTGGCTTTGAGACATGGCGCATTATCTTGTTGAAAAATGTCACTGCCATCATGAAGGATCTGCATGCAGTGAGGGACACTTCTTGGTCGCCATGGTGCCCTGCACCAGCTCCACTGGGCTCATGTGAATATGTTGCAGCCAAAGCCCGAAATCGGCCAGATTAACTGGACGGCCAAGTCGCGAAGTGGCCAATATCTCCTTCAATTGGCCGGCCAATGTCCGATCTTTTCCTGATTTCGTGATTTGGCCGGCCAGTTCGCGAAGTGGTGTAGACCTATCGGCCAGAATCGGGAGATTAATAAAGATGGGCTGAAAGTGTATAATTTCAAGCCGTATGCAATGTATTTATCAATCTCAGTAATAAAAAGTATACAATCCGTCCACATTATAAATATTTTTAATACAGCCGGTATTCACTTATTACAAGTTAAGCTTTTATGACATTTGGAATTACTCAATAATTTCTTATTTCTGCATTTGCAGCGATTTGTGGCGCATTTAGAAAAGCAATTGCATCGATTGTATCCTTGGCCACTGGTCAGTGACTGTAAGGACGATATGGTTCGCAATGATTTTTCTTCTTTGAGCACGGATTCCACCGTGATCAGTTTCTCGGGAAGAATAGAGAACTCGTTTCTGCAATATAGTTGCTTCAGGACACCATGCTCTGTTCCCAACTTTTAGAAAGTGCCTTCGACGTTCATTACAAAGGCAAGAACGCTTCTGGGATCTCCGTGACCTCTGTCAACATTTTGTATACGGATGCGAACATTGTCTCCAACTTTTGCAGGCGCGAATTTTGCGTCTGAATTTTAAAGCATCTTAGTACCTTGTGCTTGCAAATTGCCGTGAGCTCCCTCCCTCTTCTTCCTGATTTCTTGCTTGTTATAACATAGTTTGCAAATAACTTTTCCTCCATATCCTTCATCTGCTTCATTACTTCTTCCACATATTGCATGGACACTTTTGCCGCAGAATATATCACAATGAGCTGCACCACACTCTTCTTTACAAACCACACAGTATATTTTCGGCTTTTTGTCGTATAACTGATCTTGACTTCCCGATGGTTCGTTCTCCACGGTGTCAGTTTCATTGTTGGGAGTAGTCCCTAAATTTATAGCGTCGTCCATTTCTCTTTCAACTTTCTCAAGGTCTTCCTCTGTCACTGTTATCAGTAATTTCTTTAGGCAAATGTGAAGTACTTAGCCCCACGTTTGCTTTACAGCCAAACATTGTCTCGTATGGGGACTGCTGAATTCCATGATGAAAAGAACGGTTTTTCGTGAATTGGATAAATCGAAGACTCTCGGCCCAATGCGCTGAGTTATTTGTCTGATTCCATGTCATTAGCATATTCTGTACATCCTGGTTGGCACGTTCGATAGAACCTTGTCTTTGACTATGTCTGGGTTTTCCATGTACCAATTTCAGTTCAGGCCACATGTTACTCAGCTCATTTATAACTTTCTACGAAAACTCTCTACCATTACCTGACTGTAGCACACTTGGAGCACCTATAGTCGTAAAGATGTCAAGCAAATGTTAAGCGTCTTCTTCTGCTCTTTTGCTTTTCAGGGGTCGTAATAGTATACGTTTAGTTAAGTGATCTTGATAATTGAGTATGAACTTGTACTCCCCATCCGGGCTACTTTGCATGTCTATCAGATCTACCTGGCATCTTGAATTAAATTCTTTAAATATTAGAGGTCTGAAAACTATACCTTTCTTTGGATTAGATAATTTAATCTGACACGGTTTGCATAAGCGAAGATATAAAGTAATGACCTCTTTGGTGACATTTTTGTACTTTAAGTGCAGTTCCTTCTTCATCCGTGTGCGACGTCCATGTCCTATTTTAAGTGAGTTTCGTGCAGTATTTCGAACAGTTCTTCGGTATGGACATAATACAAAATAGCACTATTGTCTCCTGTTACTGGTGCAATAAGATTTTCTTTTCCGTCAACTTCAATAACATCGTACAGTCTTAGTCGACGATAGTGAATACTTTCTTTTCTTTGCTTTGCTTTGGCTTGTTTAACATCCTCTATAAAAGAACAGTATCTACCTCTGGTGATTATTCCGCTATTATTTGCTTTTTCTTGCAGCAGCGTATGCAAAGTGACCAGGAACTTCATATCAAATATCGTTTCCGCATCTGCAAGTATCCCACCTCATCGTGAATATCGTCCCCGTGTGACGTACCCATGGGTCAACCTGCCGAAGAGTGATACGAATAATTGAAATCGAATGCCCTTACAAGGGAGCAGCCTAGGTCTTACAAGGAGACCACATGGGTATCGGATTTTAGAATTATTTCATATTTATGGTACGTGTAGTTCAGAACATCAATAAAAACTCTCAAAAAATCTCGAGAAAATCAATTTGAAGTTTGGAAGTACATGTAAGTACCAATAACTAAAGGAATTGCTGCATCTGTCGGTGTAGCTCAATGAAATGAGTGGTAGACATCAATTGTAGATACAATGTTTTATTAAATAAAATTAAATAAACTATTAAATGAAGTTTGTTATATCATAAAAATGTGGTAACGTTCTGGTTTCACAACGGTAGAGTCGGTGGTTCGAATCCCGCTGTGATAGGTTATTTTTTTTATTTTTTGTTTTTGTTTTGTTTTCGAATACTTACACCATTTTAAAACCTAATGGTAATTTTATGAACAATGGGCGTATTTTTTGTTTATTCGTAATTTTATATTGTTTATAAAAGGTTCTCCATAATGATTAAATTTTGAATAAAGGAAACACAAGAAACATTGCAAATTCCAAATTTCATATTTGTAGCAATACTGAAAATTAAAAAAATAAAAACATTCCGATGTGGTCTCAGACATGCCAGGGTGATAAGCGTCGTAAAAACATGGAAAACAATTTTCACGACGTCGAGCACATGCTCGCATAGTTACACTCGCACCTTTTCTTCAGTCTGTCAACTGGAAAGCAAACTTCATTTACGTTCATGAAGATTCCTCTTGAATTGCACAATTTAGAAGTTAATCACGCATATGTGATCATTTCACCAAAGATTGGAGAACACAGTTGGTGGTGATGTTTGAATGACGTTTGATAGAATCTTCTCTATCACTAGTTTCACGTCCTCGTTCGATCCGGTAGGCACATTTTTGCATCGTCGTAGTTTTTCACTAACTGAACAATCAAAGACAACCGTCTTCGACTAATAGTGAAGCCAATACCGTAAAAAATGTAACTTTTTACGGTTTCTGGAGTGAAACTATCATCACTAACAACCTTTTATACATAGTAGAAAACTTCTAACCAACAAAAATACGTGCATTTTTCGTAAAAATTACAATTAGATAGTAGAACTTTGTATGTATTCTAACCACTCCCATGAACCACAGACATTGCCGAGGTGGGGTGGCTTGCGTGCCTCAACGATACAGATAGCCGTACCGTAGGT
The DNA here is from genome assembly GCA_026315105.1 of Locusta migratoria. NCBI lineage: Eukaryota > Metazoa > Arthropoda > Insecta > Orthoptera > Acrididae > Locusta > Locusta migratoria. Next base: position 38,237,938 of record CM048755.1, on the reverse strand, counting down.
GCAACCACAGCGGAGGGGTATCTGTGGAGAGGCCAGACAAACATGTGGTTCCTGAAGAGGGGCAGCAGCCTTTTCAGTAGTTACAGGGGCAACAGTCTGGATGATTGACTGAGCTGTCCTTGTAACATCAGCTAATGTGGCTTTGCCACAGAGCTGCTGCGAACGGCTGAAAGCAAGGGGAAACTACAGCCGTTATTTCTCCCGAGGACATGCAGCTCTACTGTATGAACATATGATGATGGCATCCTCTCGGGTAAAATATTCCGGAGGTAAAATAGTCCCCCATTCGGATCTCCGGGCGGGGATTACTCAGGAGGATGTGATCATCAGGAAAGACAATACTGGCATTCTACGTGTCGGAGCGTGGAATGTTAGATCCCTTAATCGAGTAGGAAAATTAGAAAATTTAAAAAGGGCAATGGATAGGTTGAAGTTAGATATAGTGGGGATTAGTGAAGTTCGGTGGCAGGATGAACAGGATTTCTGGTCAGGTGAGTACAGGATTATAAATACAAAATCAGTTGGGGGTATCACAGGAGTAGGATTGATAATGAATAAGGAAATAGGAATGCGGGTAAACTACTATGAGCAGCACAGTGATCGCATTATCATTGTCAAGGCAGATACGAAGCCAACACCGACAACAGTAGTACAGGTTTATATGCCAACTAGCTCTGCCGATGATGAGGAAATCGAAGAAATATATGAGGAGCTAATGGAAATTATTCAAACAATTAAGGGAGAGGAAAACTTAATTGTTATGGGAGACTGTAATTCTGTAGTAGGACAAGGAAGGGAAGGGAAGATAGTAGGTGAATATGGTTTGGGCAAAAGGAATGAAAGAGGAAGCCGCCTGGTAGAATTTTGGACAGAACATAATTTAGTTATAACAAACACCTGGTTCAAGAATCACAAAAGAAGGTTGAAGAGACCTGGAGACACCGGGAGATAGCAGATAGATTTTATAATGGTAAGACATAGATTTCGGAACCAGGTTTTAAACTGTAAGACATACCCAGGGGCAGATATAAACTCTGACCATAACCCTTGGTTATGAACTGCAGGCTGAAACTAAAGAAACTTCAAAAATGTAGGAAAATAAGGATATGGGACTTGGATAAATTGAAGGAACCTGAGGTTCTTAAGAATTTCAGAGGGAGCTTTAGGCAACAATTGACAGAGACAGGGGAAAATAATACAGTAGAGGAGGAATGGGTAAAATTGAGAGATGAAATAGTGAAGGTAGCAGAGGACAAAATAGGTAGAAAGGCAAGACCTACAAAAAATCCTTGGATATCACAGGAGATACTAAAATTAATCGATGAAAGGAGAAAATATAAAAATGCAGTAAATGAAAGAGGCAAAATGGAGTACAGACGACTAAGAAATGAGATTGACAGGAAGTGCAAAATGGCTAAGCAGGAGTGGCTAGAAGGCAAATGCAAGGATGTAGAAGAATGTATAAATAGGGGAAAAATAGATACAGCCTACAGGAAAATAAAAGAAACATTTGGAGATAAGAAAAACAGCTCTATGAATATCAAGGACACTGATGGAAAACCAGTTCTCAGCAAAGAAGGGAAAGCTGAAAGGTGGAAAGAGTATATAGAGGGGCTCTACAAAGGTAATGAACTTCAAAACAATATTGTAGGAAGGGAAGAGGATGTAGATGAAGATGAAATAGGAGATACTGTACTGAGAGAAGAATTTGACAGAGCCCTGAAAGATCTAAGTCGAAACAAGGCCCCTGGAGTAGATTATATTCCCTCAGAGCTACTGAAGTCTCTGGGAGAACCAGTCATGACAAACCTTTTTCACCTGGTGTGTAAGATGTATGAGACAGGCGAATTACCCTCAGACTTTAAGAAAAATATTATAATCCCCATTCCAAAGAAAGCAGGTGCAGAGAGGTGTGAAAACTACAGAACCATCTGTTTAAAAAGTCATGGTTGCAAAATATTAACACGAATTATATACACAGGGATGGAAAAGATGGTAGAAGCCGACCTCGGGGAAGATCAGTTTGGGTTCAGGAGAAATGTAGGAACACGGGAGGCAATACTCACTTTACGGCTTATCCTAGAAGATAGATTAAGAAAAGGCAAACCTACATTTCTAGCTTTTGTAGATTTGGAGAAGGCTTTTGACAATGTTGATTGGAATAAACTCTTTCAAGTTCTGAAGCAAGCAGGAGTAAAATATAGGGAACGTAAGGTTATTTATAACTTGTACAAAAACCAGACAGCGGTTATCAGAGTTGAAGGGCATGAAAGGGATGCAGTGGTTGGAAAGGGAGTAAGACAGGGTTGTAGTCTTTCTCCATTGTTATTCAATTTGTACATTGAGCAAGCTATAAAGGAAAGCAAGGAGAAATTTGGAGAAGGAATTAAAGTTCAGGGTGAAGAATTAAAAACATTGCGTTTTGCCGACGACATTGTAATAATCTCAGAGACAGCAGAAGACCTGGAAGAGCAGTTGAAGGGAATGGACAGTGTGCTGAAAGGTGCATATAAGATGAACATTAACAAGAGCAAAACTAGGGTAATGGAGTGCAGTCTAAGAAAATCAGGTGATGCTGAAGGAATTAGATTGGGAAACGAAGCAATAAAGGAGGTACATCAGTTTTGTTACTTGGGCAGTAAACTAACAAATGATGGTCGAAGTACAGGGGATATAAAATGCAGAATGGCAATGGGTAGAAAAGCGTTCTTGAAAAAGAGAAATTTGTTAACCTCGAATATAGATTTAAGCCTAAGGAAGTCCTTTCTGAAGGCATTTGTGTGGAGTGTTGCCTTGTATGGGAGTGAGACATGGACGATAAACAGTGCGGACAGGAAGAGGATTGAGGCTTTTGAAATATGGTGCTACAGAAGAATGCTGAAGATTAGGTGGGTGGATCGCGTAACTAATGAGGAGGTACTGAACAAAATTGGGGAGAAAAGAAATTTCTGGTATATCTTGACTAAAAGAAGGGATAGATTGGTAGGACACATTCTTAGACATCAAGGAATTGTGAATTTAGCGTTGGAGGGAAGTGTGTGGGGAAAAAATCGCAGAGGAAGACCAAGAGATGGATACAGTAAGCAGATTCAGACAGATGTAGGTTGCCGTTCTTATGTGGAGATGAAGAGGCTTGCTTAGGATAGGGTATTGTGGAGAGCTGCATTAAACCAGTCTCCGGACTGAAGACCACAACACACACACATGTATTCTAACGCAACGAAAAAACAAACTACCACGGCGGGATTCGAACCCCCTACCTCTTCTACATCTACATCTGCATACATACTCCGCAATTCACCGTAAGGTGCGTGGCGGAGGGTACACTGTACCACTACTAGGCATTTCCTTTCCTATTCCACTCCCAAATTGAACGAGGAAAAAAAGAATGCCTATATGCCTCCGTACGAGCCCTAATTTCTCTTATCTTGTCTTTGTGATCTTTACGCGAAATGTAAGTAGGCGCAGCAAGATCGTACTACACTCAGCTTCAAATTCCCGCCCTCTAAATTTACTTAACAGAAATTCATGAAAAGAACGTCGTCTTTCTTCCAGCGATCCCCAATTGAGTTACCGGAGCATTTCCGTGACACTCGCGCATTGGTCGAACCTACCAGTAACAAACCTAGCTGCTCCCCTCTGAACCGCCTCTATGTCTTCCTTTAAATTGATCTGCTGCGGGTCCCAAACACTTGAGCAATGCTCAAGACGTGGTCGTACAAACGTTTTATACGCGGTCTCCTTTACAGGTGAAGTACATCTTCCCTAAATTCTCGCAATAAACCAAAGTCGGCTGTCCGCCTTACTTACAACTGCCCTTACATGTTCGTTCCATTTCATATCGCTCTGCAATGTTACGCCTAGATATTTGAACGACGCGACAGCATCAAGAAGCTCACTACTAATGCTGTATTCGAACATTATAGGATTGTTTTTTCTACTCATGCGCAACACCTTACATTTTTCTACATTGAGAGCTAGCTGCCATTCTTCGCACCAATTAGAAATTTTGTCTAAGTCAACCTGTATGCTATTACAGTCAGTTACAGGCGACACCCTCCCATACACCACAGCATCATCAGCAAACAGCCGCAAATTACAACTTACTCTGTCCATCAGATCATTTATATAGATAGAAAATAATAGCGGTCCTATTACACTCCCCTGGGGCACGCCTGACGATACACTCGTCTCTGATGAACACTCGCCGTCAAGAACAACGTACTGCGTTCTATTACTTAGGAAGTCTTCCAGCCAGTCACAAATCTGTGAACCTATTCCATAAGCTCGTTAGCAGTCTACAGTGTGGCACCGCGTCGAACGCCTTTTTGAAGTCGAGAAAAACACAATCCGCCTGTTGCCCTTCGTCCATGGCTCGCAAGATGTCATGTGAGAAAAGGGCAAGCTGAGTTTCACATGAACGATGTTTCCTAAACCCGTGCTGATTCATGGAAAGAAGCTTTTCCGTTTCAAGGAAATTTACTATATTCGAACTGAGAATATGCTCCAAAATTCTACTTGAAACTGATGTCAACGATATTGGCCTGTAATTGTATGGGTCAGTTCTCTTTCCTTTCTTATACACGGGAGTCACCTGCGCTTTTTTTCAATCACTAGGAACTTTGCGCTGAATTAAAGATTCGCGATAAATGCAAGCTAAGTAGGGGGCCAACGCTACCACTAAAGCTAGACATACACATACTATTAAACTTTTAATACTTGCATGTACTTGAAAAAGAATTTTCGAGATTGCGTCGAATGGCTTTGGTTGATTGTTATTTAATTTCTGAACTTCACGTACCATAAATATAAAAAGATTCTAAAATCCGATACCCATGTGGTCTCCTCATTAGAAGCAAATAATTAATATCGGTATGTTCGATTGCTGATTTATGGCAAAGTGGGGGCAAATAACAATAAAAAAACGTTGAAAAACAAAAAAATCTGCTGAAAAATGCACTCATACTGGAAAGAAAAATGCCACAAAACATAACGGTACTCACAATCCAATTTGTGAGGAAGAAAAACAAGAAAGGCGACCTTCTCCGAAAGGCAGCAGCTACCACGTACACGGCACAGTTACCACTGAGAGTGAGACATATGGTGACTACCGTACATTGTTGCCTGCCACATCACAGCACCCAGTGCGATTTAGACCGGGATTCCCCGACATGTGTGCAGTCACATCGCGGGACCTCCGGCCAAGTCGCGAACTGGCTGGCCAAAGTCGGATATGCGTCGCTTCATTCAAGTAATCGGACTCTGGCCAATCCACCCGGCCATGCGTCGCTTCATTCAAGTAATCGGACTCTGGCCAATCCACCCGGCCTAAGTGCGAAGTGGCCGGCCAGTTCGCGATCTGGCCGCTCTTCGGGCTTTGGCTGTAACAAATATTCCCCTTAGCATAGCTTTTTTTTTTTAATATTTGGTTCAGTCAGATTGTGTATTGTTTCAAATTGCTTGCGAAACATTCGAAAATAATTAAAGAAAGAGTATTTACAAGACTAGAACTCTTTGCAAAGACGATGAAAATCACCATACTCTTCTCATTTCATGTTCATTTCACATCAAATTTTCTATACTTCCTTGAAGCAAGCACAAGGAGAAGTAATTCATCCTAGTATGAAATACTGTTGAAGTTTATAAGATCGACATGTGACGCACCCACTACAAGCGTCATTCAACTAGTGAACACTTAGCTCTGCCCCCTCATGTTCGTTGTCGAACGTGGTGGACAGTAACCCGCTCTCCGTTTGAGCCTTCAGGACGGTTTTCTCCAAATATTGGAGAAGGGTGGGGGGCGGGGTCAAATGATGCAAAATAACGTACGGTCCATCATTTTTGTTCATGCACAAAAATGAATCCGATTGACTGGTTGGCTGTGTATGAGCCTGTGTAAGAAGGCCTACGTTTAAAATACGTCAACCAGCTTTTCTCAGGTACAGAACTTTTCAATGTTATTATTAATTCAATAACGAGCATCTCAAATATGTCTTATTAACTTGTATAGAGGTAAAATTCATACGCGTCTCAACATCTAACTTTCACAAATTTCCACGATTAACTGGTTTTTTTTTTTTTTTTTTTTTTTTTTTTTTTTTTTTCTTTTTTTTTTTTTTTTTTTTTTTTTTAGTAACTTTTGAGGTTTGAAGGCCCCCGGGACGAGAGCCTAAAAAAAATAGTTTTCGATATTTGGAGGCCCCAGAACGAGAGGCCGACGGCGCGCCAAAAATAAATACATACATAAAATAAAAAAAATGAAAGGTGCTTTCAAGGTATTTGGAGGCCCCACAAGAAGAGAGGCCGGGGCGATCCGCCCTCCCTTCCCCCCCCCCCCCCCTAGTCCGTCACTGATATTAGGCCTACTCAAAGTACCACTTCGTACAAAATTCCAGGAAAACGATGAGTATTCTGCTACATAGGTGAATCGAAATGCAGATGTTCCATAAATCTAGTTCTTGGCACTTACGTTTTTAAAAGAAGGTTTTTCTTCATGTCTTCTGGTTTGATCCTCTTCAGGAACATGATGTTCTCCAGTATTTGAAAGCGTGAAAGCATTTATTATCCAGTCATTCTGATTTATATCTAGTCTTCGGAAGTATCCGCCATATCTCTCTTTTACTTGTACTAATTGATCCTTATTTTGTTATTAAATGCCCCATTAGGTATCAATGGAAACATTGTAAAGACACGCTTTCGAGTTCTTGCTACTGCCTGCTGGCGCAGTACCAACTCGGTGTCGAAAGGCTCTACTTGATTATTGTTCTGTATTTACTGAAGTTTCGGACACATTGTTTGACTGTTGATCTGTACGTGATGTTTCATAAACTGTCAAAGGTCTCCCATTTATTTTATATCTTATTGTCTTATCTTACCCTCCCTTCCCCTACCCAGAACTGGAAAGAAGAGTAAATGCCTTTAATTTGTATTCATGGAACTCTTCATGAATGTTGCCTACTGACCAACAGACATCAATCGTAATTTAAATATTCTCAGATACAACAACAGCGACGCACAGAAACTAACGATTGAATACAGGGTTGTAGAGAATGGGGAGATACAGAAATACACAGATATCTGCAATCGAACCGTATTCTATTCTCTACTCTTAAAGAACTGTCAGATGACCCAAACCTAATAAAACCGCGCACAGAAAAATCTCTCTCTCTCTCATACACACACACACTCTGCTCAATGAACTCTCTTTCTTTCATTCATTCACACACACACACACACACACACACACACACACACACACACACACACACACCAAGATACACCTCTCAAATCATAAGGCCAAATGAAGATTCAAAACTTTGCCAAGAACATATTCAATGTTGGCATTTGTTTTCATAACTTTTAAACGGTGAGACTGTAAGGCTACATGCAAATAAACTGTCTGTGTTTAAGATAAGTGGCAACTCGCCGTAAATTCGCTGAACCGCAGACAATCACATTCACAGAAACTAAATTTCGGACACAGCCTTCATCACAGAAAAAAATCATAAATAGGCTACATTCCCAGAATCACTGAGACACAACTCAACGCAAACATGACCGCCTTCTTAGGCCGTAGCGACTGCAGCTATGAAGATTAACAGCTACTGTATACTGCAAAGTACAGGAAACTCCAAAAACCACAGTATGTGTCAACGAAGTATAAAAATACGGTTTTCAGTTTTACTGTGCCTAAAAACTGAAATTATACATTTACATACAGTAAAAGGTTATTTTACTGCCATTTGATGAAAGGTAGTAACTTTTTCTGTTCTAATGAATGAATTCTTAACGTTACTGTAAAATAAGCAGTACCGTCAATTAACAATTATAGTTAGTTCATTATTTTCCTGCTTAATTTTCTGTATTTACCATCATGTTCTGTGTTTGTGACATCTCTGTCGATGCAATTGAGGCACATGGTGTACATGCTCCAACCAATCAATAAGTGGAGTATGCTTTCTACCACAACCTTTCATATTGATTGGCCAGAGCCGCGGCTGAGCGGCCGAGCGCATTGAGGCGCTATGCTACGATGTGCGAAGCCGTTCCCCGTCGGGGGTTCGAATCCCCCCCTCGGGCATGGGTGTTTGTGTCGTCTTTAGTATAAGGTAGTTTGTAAGTTTAAAGACTGATGATCCCGCAGTTAAGTCCCTTAAGCTTGACAAACATTTGAACATTTTGATTGCCGATAGTGAAGTTAACGATTTTTATCTTGCATCCAACATCAAACTGATATTCCAGGATGAGAAAACATCGTGGTGGCGGAACCAGTATCCATGTAGCTGGACTCAGGAACTTGTGAACTGTTTGGCTCTTCAGTGTTGTTATCCTGCGAGCTGTTTCGCACGTGACGCTCCGTGCTGATATCGTGTAGGTCAGATGTGACATCAGCTGAGCAGACTGCGTTACTGCCCTGCCGCTGAGTGTCGCCACAATGCCGGTCAAGGCCGACGCAGGCCAAAGTGACGCCTCGTGCGAGATCGAACATTGCAGCCCCCTAATTTAAAAAAATATTACGTAATTACGTAATGTTACATGAACAATAAAACACAGTAACTGATATCACCGTTAAGTGGCTGTAATAAAATGAATCTGTAACGATGAAGAGACAAGCTACCATCGGGTCACATGATACTCTAAGCAGCAGCCCCTCTTAAACTTACACATGCGCAAAGGCAGCTCTCCCCCTTATCTTTTCAAACAGTTATATATTTATCAACAACTAATACAATTCCTTGAGACAACATTGTCTCGTTATACCAAAGGTATTAAATATAAGGAGAGGCACTGAATTAAAATTTGTGCTGTGGCCGGGATTCGAACCCGAGACCTCCTACTTACTGGGTAGGCGCTTTAGACCACATTTTTTTCTTTTTTGTTCTTGAAGTAGATCAATCATTTGCGGTCGTTTTTCATTGTTCGTACTTGGTCGTTCGTTGATCATTTGGCTCAGCATTTTTATTAGAGGGCGTTCAGCCCTCTGACCAGGCGCGCTGACCACTCAGCTAACACATCGTTGCAGCCAAAGCAAAGCACGGACTGTCCTAAAGCACGTCTTCCTCCACACCATATACTTTAATTCTGCCACATGTTCCCCGTGAAATGCGTATTGAATTGCCAGGGCTGAGGAACAAGGCGGGATTGTTCCCATTCCCGTTCTTTGCTTGGGTGCTACTCCAATATAGGAGAGCCCTGACAATTTGATACGCATTTCACAGCCAACATGAGGCAGAGTTAAAGTATGCGGTGTGGAGGGAGACGTGCTTTAAGACAGTCCGTGATGTCGCTTTGGCTGCAACGCTGTCTTAGCGGGGAAAAAGAAGCTGAGTGGTCTAAAGTATCTACCTAGAAAGTAGGAGGTCCCGGGTTCGAATCCCACCAACAGCACAAATTTTAATTCAGTACCTCTTCTTATAGTTAAATGAATGTCATTTATTCTCAAAATCGCGACACATTTGCAAAAACGGCCGAAGTATATGTGGCAAGCAACAATACAAAAGTAAGTGTTGTTCCCTTATCTTTTAAAAAGAAGATTTGGTTTAAAAAAATTGCTAGCAGTCGGTCTAGAATTCACTACCTTCGACATTGCAGAGCGATGCCGCTAACTACATGGTTATTCTTGCTAGGAGGAGAGGAGTGACTTCATTATTATTCATCAACGGATCTTCTGATGGTTTTTATACTTGATGCGTTTTTAATTTACAGTCATAAGACGTTTTACCAAATATGACGTGTTTTTGATTAATCTTCAATGCGCCAAAAACAAAAATGAAGGTTGGATGTTGCCTTCATGAAGGATTTGCGCATGGACAAGGGGAGGTGCATAGAACTCCATTGTCTTGCTTCGGGACCATTTGTGCGTTACCGCCAGAGCTAGAGTAGTCAGGAGCTGGTGTCTCTACCAGCTCCAACGCTAATGTTAAAAGCGGCGTTTCTCCTCGCTCCTCTCTGCCGCGGGAGCGCCCACATGCTGCCTCCAGATGGTTCAGAAGAGAATTTGAACCTCAGCCGTGCATGCGCATTATAACGCTGCGGCCACTGCCGCTTATATTAAGTGGTCGCGCTGCGTCTCGTATACGTGCTGTCTCCGCAACGTAAAACGTTTCTCATGCGATAAAAACACTTTGAATGTGCATATAAAATGATCTGCTAAAAGAACGAAATGAATAATGATATTGATTATAAGAGGTAATCCGTCTTATGCTGACTGCAATACAGAGATTTATTTTACACCAGACGCGTTTCGCTTTTTATTTTAAAAGCATCTTCTGTGGTCTGCAAATGATACAAAATGTTTGTACAGTTTGTTTTAGATACATAGATTAAAAACAGTTATTAAAAAACTTTGTACACGTTATGCCAATGTGTTTTTAAATGTTTTGTTTTAAATGGAATGCCTTCCGATTTGTTTATACTTCATTACAGTGTGGCTAGGTTGTTTTTGTCTGGTCATTTGTTTTTCATGTGGTCTGTGCGTGTTGCCAACATTATATATTTGTATTTATATGCATAAATACAATTTAATTCCACGTGTGTGTGAGTGTGTGTGTGTGTGCGTGTGTGTGTGTGTGTGTGTGAGAGAGAGAGAGAGAGAGAGAGAGAGAGAGAGAGAGAGAGAGAGAGAGAGAGAGAGAGAGAAAGTTGGATTATATAATTTCGGCGAACAGGACGTTCAGATGAGTAAATGCAGGTTTACTTGGGTTTAAAACAAAGTGACGTGCAATCTTGATGCAGTCGAAATAAGTGAAGTGAAATGTGTGATGTGCTATGATGGAACGGAAGGAACGTCACAAAAACAGACGAAAAGTGCTGTACACAGCCGAAAACCACAAGCCATAAACCAACTCCAGCCAACAAGACGGAGAAACAGCAGTGAGATGTAGTAAAGAAGAGAACAACACTGTGAGTAGACCAAATATCAAGTTAAAAACACATGGGCATAACGTGCACAAAGTTTTTTAATAACTGTTTTTAATCTATGTATCGAAAACAAACTGTACAAACATTTTGTATCATTTACAGACCACAGAAGATGCTTTAAAAAAAAAAAAAAAAAAAGCGAAACGCGTCTGGTGTAAAATAAATTTCTTTATTGCAGTCAGCATAAGACGGATTACCTCTTATAATCAATTTTAACCGCTGCTGCGGAAGATGGCCACACAACGAAACATAGTGAATAATGATAGTTTAAAAACACTTTTTTATTTACTTTTTTTTTCACGACGAGCTGTTTTCCGGGGGTTCACTGAACCAGTGAATACACAGGACGCGCCGCCACTGTTACCTACTGAAAACCATCCCCAAACCATGAGAGAATCCCTTTGGTGACAACACACATTGTTGTAACATACGTGCATCTGACAACTTGCGACCAAACGTGCATTCTTTGTGCATGTGACCTCAACTTCGGTTTCGTCAATGGAAATCACCCTTTTCTACTAAGTTACTGCTCGACTTGGATGTTTTCTTGCCCTGTGTAACCTCTTCTTCCAATTAATTGCCATCAGTAATGGTCCCTTAGTCACACCAAGTCTGTCAAGGTCCACTGCCCAAAAAGCGAAGACGGGTTTTCACAGTACTTACACTCGGCGGCTTTTCTCTATCATGGTTGAGTTCTGCTGCTAAAACTGGCAGTGATTTGAAGCGATCTCGTTTAGTGTGTACGCAATATACTTCTAGTCTTCCACACACAACATGCAGCCGCACACGCTTAAAAAACACTACGAACATCAAAGCCATTGACGTACTGAACAAGCGACTCAAAATAAACAAATAAAAATGCTGTTTTGTAAATAAATTATCGGGAGAAGACAATTTTAACTATGTTCAGTTGCCACGTATTAAAAATTCCTACCTGTTGGATACGCTTTGAACCCACAAACGCTTTTTGGCTTGTTTCTTTTAGGAACTGGTCAAAGGGTGATCTTATGGCTGGTGGAGTTGACACAAGCTCAAAGAAAAGTCAAAGGGCGCTTGGTAGCAGACGCCAGTATTAGAACAGCCTTGTGTTCATTCACGCGTGATTTCAAAGAGCGGTCTGGGGCGTCACGTTACGGATCGCGCGGCCTCCCGCGTCGGAGGTTCGAATCCTCCCTCCAGCACGGATGTGTGTGTTGTCCTTAGTTTAAGTATTTTGTAAGACTAGGGACTGATGACCAACGTAGTTTGGTCCAATAGGATTACAAACATTTGAATTTGAAAGAGCGCTACAGCTGAAAAATAAAGCCAAACACAGAGTGTGGAATGACAAACATTTCAGCATAAGGTTGGGCTTAGCGAAGAAAAATTAACATCACGTTTACCTATATAACGACCAGAAATGGAATAAATGACACAAAACCATCAGATGAATTTGCTCAGACAAAATCTTAGTGCCCTACAACATACTTTTCTTAGTCGCTGGAAGATTGGAAAAATTATAAATTCGTAATTAAGAGAATCAAACTTTGTGTCAAAATACTCTAAAACCTTTCTCAAATGGTTACCTAATTTGGGTACACTGATCAACCAGAAGATTATAACCATCTGCCTAGCAGTCCAGGAGAGAGGAGTGCCACTTGACAACGAAAGGAATGACTGCATGTAGCAGCAGTGAGCCGGAGCATGCAACCTATGTGTGGAAAGGAGAAAGCGAGTCGCGTAGCTGGGGGCCGATTATGATGATCCGGATGCTCGGCAGTAGCATTTCGGAAACTATGCAACACGTTTGGTGTTCGAGGAGTGCGTCTTCAACAAGTGACAAAGCCAGGCTTAAACCACGTCAAAACATCGAGGAGTTTGACGGCCATCTTACATTTCAGGTGTCGGATATCAACTAATTAAGTGTGAACACACAATGCACTAAACACTACTAATGATGGACCTCCCCAGCTGACGACACATTCTAACGAAACAATCTCTTATGTCCGTGGATTTCAGCTGCTTAGATAAAGTCTTCTGATTTACGAAGTATTGGTTCATTTTAACAGCCAGATTTAAAAATAATCCACTTCACTTTAGATGGGGAGATCAAACGTAAATATTTTACTTAGCTTTGTTCTTGAAGACGGAGATTTGCGTTGTTGATGCTCAGCATTCAGCTAAATAGTATTATGTTTCAGGATAATTACTTCAATAAGACACACATATCAGCAATATGGAAATTATTTTATTTCCATTTCAATGAAGATTAAACCAGACACATAGTTGCACAATGTCTAAAAATCCAGTACCAGGTAACAAAGATGCTTACAGGTTTGTAACTATGAACGGAGTGACAAAACATGGCTTCCACTCAAACATTTTCCGCGTAATAAGACTAATGACAATGTTTTGAAGTTCACAATTAAACTATATTCTTTTAGATTAAAATTGTGTGCCGGAACCGGGACTTTTTTTTTTTTTTTTTTTTTTTTTTTTTTTTTTTTTTTTTTTTTTTTTGAATCGCGTCACTTCTATCGTTTAAAGTTGTGAGAATCGGCACAAATTTTGCACTAAGGTACATAAATGGGTAAAGTCAAAACGCAGTGTGCCACGATTCCTGTTGCAAGAGTAACGTGACGATCGCATGACAATTTGTGATGATATTACATATAAAGAGAGGCATTGAATTAAAATTTGTGCTACGACCGAGAGTCGAACCCGGGACCTCCTACTTACTAGGCAAGCGCTTTAGACAGCTTTTTTTTTTTTTTTTTTTTTTTTTTTTTTTTTTTTTTTTTTTTAAACCTAAACATCTCGCCTGCCAAAAAATAAAATAAAATAAAATAAAATAAATAAAAAAAAAGTCTAGTGCCACCGCCACTTTTACCCTATACTAAATCAAGGATGCAACTAAGGGAAAGAAAAGGAAATAATGTGTTCTTTTATTTAAACTTCATGGCTTTTATTGTACATACTAATAGACAACAGGAGAAACAAAACGGCCCATCCTAACCGTTGTGTTTTGAAGTCTTACCTAATTCTTTGAATTATAAATAAAATTAAAAAGATTTTTTTTCCTTCTTCTACTTGAACGTAAGGAAGGTATTTAACGTGACTTTCTAACTGTCCGGAGCCTTGGCCGTCTTCTCGTGGTGTGTTTATTACCGGTAAATTCAATCATAAATCTATTTTTTTTTAATGAACCAGGTCATCTCCATTTTCTTTACTTAATATCTGCTCATGCCCGGCTTCAACGGACCACCAAGAAGTCATCAAACACCTTCAGGAGAAAGTTTGCGTAATTTTTACGGTAGTTTGCATTCCTCTTAATTTTCGAATGTTGGCTCTCTATAAAAGTTCTATAATCACCGACGTCGTGTTCCGTTGTGCCTAATATATAGTGCACTGTTATTCCTTTCAGCCAGTTTGCTGCATTTCTCTTCGTATTTGGGTATGGAATCTCATCAGGATAGAGTAAGGTCGTCATCGGAATAGCATGAGGCGCAGTGCGTTGAACGAAGGCCAGAAGGCGGCAGAGCAGATGCCAAATGTCCTTTGCCGTTCCGCAGACTAGTCGGTGTGTGTCCGTATCATGCACGTTGCACGTCTGGCACAGCGGGGTCGCCGCGAGGTGAATGCTGTGCAGACGTGACTGCGTGGGGTACTTTCCGTTCACGTAGTAGTACCATGTAGTCCGTGCCGCAGTCGGCAAATTAGGGGAGTGTACGTTCCACCAGACTGCATTCCAGTCGATCGTTGGGTGTTTACCTTCCACAACATTCCGTCGTTGCCCCATCATGAGGGTTCCGTACACCTTACGGACCGCAGGTAGATCATCTATGCGTAGTATACGTCTGAGGTAACTGTATTCCAGTAAAAATGTACTGCAGTGGGACATTGCCGCGGGGATATGATGGAGATCTATCGGTGGGTCCAGATTGGGTGGTGCAATTTCCGTGAGAAGAAAAGCGATCAGACTGCTGGGGTCTCGTTTCCATTGCCACAGTGTCAGCCTCACAAACAAAGCCATAGCCTTGACATACACGTTGGTGAGTCCTAGTCCACCGCCCAACACCGGGAGTGAGAGCGTGGAGTAGCTGATTTTAAAGAGATGTCCTTGGTTCACGTAATGTCCAAAGGCTGCTTGGATTCTGTCCGCAGTCGCTCTTGGCATCGGAAAAATCCTTGCCAAGTACGTCATTTTTGATACCAAGTAGGTGTTAATCAAGTCGACCTTTTGCAGCGCATCCAAGGAGCGTAGTGAGTGTAGACGGATACATGCACGGATATTGTTCAAGAGGCGTTTGTAGTTGAGAGCTATCGTGCGGCGTGTGGTCTTAGTGTACACCACCCCTAAACATTTCATCTCAGTGACCAATTTGATGCGTCCGTCGAGTTGCGCAGGTAATCCGCAACCGATGTTCATGATTCCTGATTTTCTCATGTTCATCTGTGCACCCGACGCTTTCCCATATCTCTCTATCTGAGCTATGGCTGTGGCAATCTCTTCATTTGAACGGACGAGGAGAACCACATCATCTGCATATGCACGATACACAAATTTATCCCCTCTTAAATTGACGCCGCTTAACGTTCGATGTAGTTGCATCAGAAGTGGCTCAATTGCAAGTGAAAATAGGCCCATGGAAAGAGGACACCCCTGTCTGACGGAGCATTGGATAGTGACTGGTCCTGTCGGACTACCATTCACAAGTACCATTGACTTCGTCCCATTCAGAAGTCGCATTACAGTCGCGATGAAACGTACTGGTATTTCCATCGCTACCATCGTGGCTCGTAGGAAGTCATGGCCGACTGCGTCAAAGGCTTTTTCCAAGTCGACTGCCAGCATCGCGCCCTGAATTCTGCAGGCTTGCGCGATTGCTATCAAATCACGATAGTCACAAAGTGCCTTGTGGATTGCACGATTGTAACCGATACACGTCTGATCTTTCCCTGTTAACACTGTGAGGGCTGGTTTTAATCTCAATGCTAAAAGCCGTGCAAAAATTTTATAATCGCTGTTGAGGAGCGTCAGTGGTCGGAATTGGTGCACCGATTGTCCCGTTGATGTCTTCGGGATGGGGATGATTAAACCTTGGGTAAATTCAGTTGGTATAATGACTTCGGCGTGCAGTAGTTCTTGAAACATCTGTCTCAAAGTCGGTGTTAATATATCTTGAAATTCCCTGTAGAATTCAATGGGTAGTCCATCGAGGCCTGGAGCTTTGTTTGGGCGACCTTTCGCCAGGGCCGCCTTCACCTCTTCCTCGGTCACGTCTGCTTGCATCTCTACCGCCGTCTCGCGGTCCAGTTTCCGTGGCAGTGCCGCAAGCATGTCGTTGAGTGCCGCCTCATCTGGAATCTTCTGTGAGTATAATCGAGCGTAGTAATCCACAAAACCTTTCCGAATTCCTGCCTGACTTGTTAAAAGTTGGTCGTCCTCTGTCCGCAGTGCCGTGACGAGATTCCTCTTGGACCGCCTCTTTTCACATACTATGTGGTGCATAGAGGGTGGTTCGTGCGCAACTCTGTAGTCCTGTCGAGCTCTAATGACTGAACCTTCCATTTTCTGGCGCATTAGTTGTAACAGTTTGGCTTTGACACGGTTGATTTCTATCAGACGAACTGGTTGCTGCATTGCACTGTTGTATAAATCACGGAGGACGCTGAAATAAAATTCAATCGTGTTGTAGTACCATCTCATTCTGTCTCTTGAATAACTCATCAGTGTTCTTCTCAAGGCCGGTTTGGCGCACTGTAGCCACCAAGACAACACCGACGGATAGGCCTGTCTACGTCGTAAGCATTTTGTCCAGGTTTCGGAGACTAATACACGACAATCTTGGTCCTTCAGAACGTCTACATTCAGCTTCCACACCCCCTTTCCACGATAGGTTGTCTGACGCTCCAGGTTAACTGTGCAGATGTAAGCCAAATGGTCAGAAAAAACTGTCGGCCAGAGTTCCGATTGCTGAAGACTCCCACGAAGCTCACGTGAAACGTATATGCGGTCTAGACGGCTCGCTGACGTTGCAGTGAAATGCGTGAACCCAGGTGCGTCCCCGTGTAAACAGTTCCAAGTGTCCAGCAGGGCCATGTCACGTACCAGGGCGGATAGCTGTGGGCAGGTGTTGTAATTTGGCGTCTGGTCGCGTGGCGACAATACGCAATTAAAGTCCCCTCCAAAAACTACTTGATTGTATCTGCCAGCGAAGAGGGGCATTATATCTGTCCTGTAGAAGTCGGTGCGGGCGCGTCTGTTTCCGGAGCCCGATGGGGCGTATACGTTGACGAGCCGGACGCCGTTGACCGTGAGCGCCGTTCCTCTCGCCGATGGCAGGTACTCTACGTCCCTAACTGGGATTCCCTCTTTGATCAGGATTGCAGTGCCCAATTCTTGTGCAGTGCCCGGATGGATGTGTGCAGTATAAGCGCACAGGGAATGGAGGTCCGCCTCCCTCACCTCCTGCAACAGCGCGATATCAACTTCCGCCGCCCGCAACATGTCACTCAGTAGCTGTAATTTATTCCCACTGCTGATTTTGTTGATATTGATCGTCGCGATGCGATATGCTTGCAGGGGATTCATTTTGCACCGCCTCTCTACGCGTCCTGCGGTCCAGTGACGACTACTGTTCCACTTCTAGCGTCTTGTGTTTTGCTGGTCGTAACACATTTGCTCACGCAGTCCTCTTGAGATGGTTTTTCCGTCATTTCTACGTCTTCATTGCACTCGTCAACGTCTTCTGTCCAGTCGCCAAGACTGTGGTCAGGGGCGAACTTCTGTAAGTTCTGAAATTCTGGACCCGGATCTTCACTAATCTGTTGCACTGATATCACGTCTTTGGGAGACGCTTCATGTCTTTCACATACCCGCTGACCTGTGGTACCGTCCTTCTCCATCGTATTTGGCAGCGTACGATCAAGTTCTTGAGCGCTTTCGTGGCATGGTTCAACTGTCTCGTCGACGTCTGGGGACGCAGTACGTTGTTTCTTGCGTTTCCTGTAGCGGCGTCGTGGAGAGCGTCCTTCCTCTGTATCGGAAATTTGAGACTGTCCCATACTTGTAGTTTCTGATTCCTCTCCCTTATCGTGCGACTTGTTGGTGTCTATCTCCATTCCATCAGGCCTCACTTCTTCGTCTCTCGTCGGGGGGTCGTCCTCCTTTCGCGGTGGTTCGGTGGAAGCTGGTCCCTCCTGCTGCACCGCGACCTCCGGCACTTCACTCTTGGACACTTGTTCATGATCTGGTGGCGACGCGGTTCTTAGCGCCGCTTGAACATATGTGAGGGGCAGAGTTTGGGGACGTTGCGGTAATTGGCCTTCACCCGTCGGTAATTGCATGATTCGTCTCTGTAAGCATTCTGATCGCACGTGGCCCTCCTTGCCACAGCCTGAACACGTGCGCGGTTGTCCGTCATACATAATGATGGCACGGCACCCACAAATGTAGACGTAAGAGGGAACGTGTTTCTTGAGGTCTATCCGTACTTGCCGTACTCCATTGAGAACATGATATGTCTCAAAACTCGTCCATTTTTCTTCTGTATAGGCGAGGACCGTGCCGTATTGCCGGAGCGCCGTTATTACCTGTTGTTCCGTCACTTCAAATGGTAATTCGAAGACACGTATCGTTCGAATTCCGATGCCCGCTGGCTCCACCGTGACGTTTCCTACATTGCCGTCGGAGTGAAGGAACTTATAAGACCCGCCGGAGTTCTGAATGAGTCGATCGCAACATGCATCGTTGATTAATTTGACATTTACAACACTCGCCACAATCGAAAAGTGAATTCCAATCAATTCGTGAGGATCGAGTTTGACCACTTCTTTTAAAAATCGTTCAACTTCTAGTGCTTTAGGTCGAGCAAAACGGTTCTCAAATGTGAACTTCACGGTCGATTTCCGTAAGTAGTCAGCCATGTGAACGTCGTTTGTATACAGTACGCGCGCCGCTGCTAAGCCTCGCACTCGCCGCTTCCCCCTCGCCGCTAGCTACGGCTCGGACGTAAACAAGACGTCCTCACCGCGAGGCCGCTCGGGCCAGACTAGGCAATATACTTCTAGTCTTCCACACACAACATGCAGCCGCACACGCTTAAAAAACACTACGAACATCAAAGCCATTGACGTACTGAACAAGCGACTCAAAATAAACAAATAAAAATGCTGTTTTGTAAATAAATTATCGGGAGAAGACAATTTTAACTATGTTCAGTTGCCACGTATTAAAAATTCCTACCTGTTGGATACGCTTTGAACCCACAAACGCTTTTTGGCTTGTTTCTTTTAGGAACTGGTCAAAGGGTGATCTTATGGCTGGTGGAGTTGACACAAGCTCAAAGAAAAGTCAAAGGGCGCTTGGTAGCAGACGCCAGTATTAGAACAGCCTTGTGTTCATTCACGCGTGATTTCAAAGAGCGGTCTGGGGCGTCACGTTACGGATCGCGCGGCCTCCCGCGTCGGAGGTTCGAATCCTCCCTCCAGCACGGATGTGTGTGTTGTCCTTAGTTTAAGTATTTTGTAAGACTAGGGACTGATGACCAACGTAGTTTGGTCCAATAGGATTACAAACATTTGAATTTGAAAGAGCGCTACAGCTGAAAAATAAAGCCAAACACAGAGTGTGGAATGACAAACATTTCAGCATAAGGTTGGGCTTAGCGAAGAAAAATTAACATCACGTTTACCTATATAACGACCAGAAATGGAATAAATGACACAAAACCATCAGATGAATTTGCTCAGACAAAATCTTAGTGCCCTACAACATACTTTTCTTAGTCGCTGGAAGATTGGAAAAATTATAAATTCGTAATTAAGAGAATCAAACTTTGTGTCAAAATACTCTAAAACCTTTCTCAAATGGTTACCTAATTTGGGTACACTGATCAACCAGAAGATTATAACCATCTGCCTAGCAGTCCAGGAGAGAGGAGTGCCACTTGACAACGAAAGGAATGACTGCATGTAGCAGCAGTGAGCCGGAGCATGCAACCTATGTGTGGAAAGGAGAAAGCGAGTCGCGTAGCTGGGGGCCGATTATGATGATCCGGATGCTCGGCAGTAGCATTTCGGAAACTATGCAACACGTTTGGTGTTCGAGGAGTGCGTCTTCAACAAGTGACAAAGCCAGGCTTAAACCACGTCAAAACATCGAGGAGTTTGACGGCCATCTTACATTTCAGGTGTCGGATATCAACTAATTAAGTGTGAACACACAATGCACTAAACACTACTAATGATGGACCTCCCCAGCTGACGACACATTCTAACGAAACAATCTCTTATGTCCGTGGATTTCAGCTGCTTAGATAAAGTCTTCTGATTTACGAAGTATTGGTTCATTTTAACAGCCAGATTTAAAAATAATCCACTTCACTTTAGATGGGGAGATCAAACGTAAATATTTTACTTAGCTTTGTTCTTGAAGACGGAGATTTGCGTTGTTGATGCTCAGCATTCAGCTAAATAGTATTATGTTTCAGGATAATTACTTCAATAAGACACACATATCAGCAATATGGAAATTATTTTATTTCCATTTCAATGAAGATTAAACCAGACACATAGTTGCACAATGTCTAAAAATCCAGTACCAGGTAACAAAGATGCTTACAGGTTTGTAACTATGAACGGAGTGACAAAACATGGCTTCCACTCAAACATTTTCCGCGTAATAAGACTAATGACAATGTTTTGAAGTTCACAATTAAACTATATTCTTTTAGATTAAAATTGTGTGCCGGAACCGGGACTTTTTTTTTTTTTTTTTTTTTTTTTTTTTTTTTTTTTTTTTTTTTTTTTTTTTTTTTTTTTGAATCGCGTCACTTCTATCGTTTAAAGTTGTGAGAATCGGCACAAATTTTGCACTAAGGTACATAAATGGGTAAAGTCAAAACGCAGTGTGCCACGATTCCTGTTGCAAGAGTAACGTGACGATCGCATGACAATTTGTGATGATATTACATATAAAGAGAGGCATTGAATTAAAATTTGTGCTACGACCGAGAGTCGAACCCGGGACCTCCTACTTACTAGGCAAGCGCTTTAGACAGCTTTTTTTTTTTTTTTTTTTTTTTTTTTTTTTTTTTTTTTTTTAAACCTAAACATCTCGCCTGCCAAAAAATAAAATAAAATAAAATAAAATAAATAAAAAAAAAGTCTAGTGCCACCGCCACTTTTACCCTATACTAAATCAAGGATGCAACTAAGGGAAAGAAAAGGAAATAATGTGTTCTTTTATTTAAACTTCATGGCTTTTATTGTACATACTAATAGACAACAGGAGAAACAAAACGGCCCATCCTAACCGTTGTGTTTTGAAGTCTTACCTAATTCTTTGAATTATAAATAAAATTAAAAAGATTTTTTTTCCTTCTTCTACTTGAACGTAAGGAAGGTATTTAACGTGACTTTCTAACTGTCCGGAGCCTTGGCCGTCTTCTCGTGGTGTGTTTATTACCGGTAAATTCAATCATAAATCTATTTTTTTTTAATGAACCAGGTCATCTCCATTTTCTTTACTTAATATCTGCTCATGCCCGGCTTCAACGGACCACCAAGAAGTCATCAAACACCTTCAGGAGAAAGTTTGCGTAATTTTTACGGTAGTTTGCATTCCTCTTAATTTTCGAATGTTGGCTCTCTATAAAAGTTCTATAATCACCGACGTCGTGTTCCGTTGTGCCTAATATATAGTGCACTGTTATTCCTTTCAGCCAGTTTGCTGCATTTCTCTTCGTATTTGGGTATGGAATCTCATCAGGATAGAGTAAGGTCGTCATCGGAATAGCATGAGGCGCAGTGCGTTGAACGAAGGCCAGAAGGCGGCAGAGCAGATGCCAAATGTCCTTTGCCGTTCCGCAGACTAGTCGGTGTGTGTCCGTATCATGCACGTTGCACGTCTGGCACAGCGGGGTCGCCGCGAGGTGAATGCTGTGCAGACGTGACTGCGTGGGGTACTTTCCGTTCACGTAGTAGTACCATGTAGTCCGTGCCGCAGTCGGCAAATTAGGGGAGTGTACGTTCCACCAGACTGCATTCCAGTCGATCGTTGGGTGTTTACCTTCCACAACATTCCGTCGTTGCCCCATCATGAGGGTTCCGTACACCTTACGGACCGCAGGTAGATCATCTATGCGTAGTATACGTCTGAGGTAACTGTATTCCAGTAAAAATGTACTGCAGTGGGACATTGCCGCGGGGATATGATGGAGATCTATCGGTGGGTCCAGATTGGGTGGTGCAATTTCCGTGAGAAGAAAAGCGATCAGACTGCTGGGGTCTCGTTTCCATTGCCACAGTGTCAGCCTCACAAACAAAGCCATAGCCTTGACATACACGTTGGTGAGTCCTAGTCCACCGCCCAACACCGGGAGTGAGAGCGTGGAGTAGCTGATTTTAAAGAGATGTCCTTGGTTCACGTAATGTCCAAAGGCTGCTTGGATTCTGTCCGCAGTCGCTCTTGGCATCGGAAAAATCCTTGCCAAGTACGTCATTTTTGATACCAAGTAGGTGTTAATCAAGTCGACCTTTTGCAGCGCATCCAAGGAGCGTAGTGAGTGTAGACGGATACATGCACGGATATTGTTCAAGAGGCGTTTGTAGTTGAGAGCTATCGTGCGGCGTGTGGTCTTAGTGTACACCACCCCTAAACATTTCATCTCAGTGACCAATTTGATGCGTCCGTCGAGTTGCGCAGGTAATCCGCAACCGATGTTCATGATTCCTGATTTTCTCATGTTCATCTGTGCACCCGACGCTTTCCCATATCTCTCTATCTGAGCTATGGCTGTGGCAATCTCTTCATTTGAACGGACGAGGAGAACCACATCATCTGCATATGCACGATACACAAATTTATCCCCTCTTAAATTGACGCCGCTTAACGTTCGATGTAGTTGCATCAGAAGTGGCTCAATTGCAAGTGAAAATAGGCCCATGGAAAGAGGACACCCCTGTCTGACGGAGCATTGGATAGTGACTGGTCCTGTCGGACTACCATTCACAAGTACCATTGACTTCGTCCCATTCAGAAGTCGCATTACAGTCGCGATGAAACGTACTGGTATTTCCATCGCTACCATCGTGGCTCGTAGGAAGTCATGGCCGACTGCGTCAAAGGCTTTTTCCAAGTCGACTGCCAGCATCGCGCCCTGAATTCTGCAGGCTTGCGCGATTGCTATCAAATCACGATAGTCACAAAGTGCCTTGTGGATTGCACGATTGTAACCGATACACGTCTGATCTTTCCCTGTTAACACTGTGAGGGCTGGTTTTAATCTCAATGCTAAAAGCCGTGCAAAAATTTTATAATCGCTGTTGAGGAGCGTCAGTGGTCGGAATTGGTGCACCGATTGTCCCGTTGATGTCTTCGGGATGGGGATGATTAAACCTTGGGTAAATTCAGTTGGTATAATGACTTCGGCGTGCAGTAGTTCTTGAAACATCTGTCTCAAAGTCGGTGTTAATATATCTTGAAATTCCCTGTAGAATTCAATGGGTAGTCCATCGAGGCCTGGAGCTTTGTTTGGGCGACCTTTCGCCAGGGCCGCCTTCACCTCTTCCTCGGTCACGTCTGCTTGCATCTCTACCGCCGTCTCGCGGTCCAGTTTCCGTGGCAGTGCCGCAAGCATGTCGTTGAGTGCCGCCTCATCTGGAATCTTCTGTGAGTATAATCGAGCGTAGTAATCCACAAAACCTTTCCGAATTCCTGCCTGACTTGTTAAAAGTTGGTCGTCCTCTGTCCGCAGTGCCGTGACGAGATTCCTCTTGGACCGCCTCTTTTCACATACTATGTGGTGCATAGAGGGTGGTTCGTGCGCAACTCTGTAGTCCTGTCGAGCTCTAATGACTGAACCTTCCATTTTCTGGCGCATTAGTTGTAACAGTTTGGCTTTGACACGGTTGATTTCTATCAGACGAACTGGTTGCTGCATTGCACTGTTGTATAAATCACGGAGGACGCTGAAATAAAATTCAATCGTGTTGTAGTACCATCTCATTCTGTCTCTTGAATAACTCATCAGTGTTCTTCTCAAGGCCGGTTTGGCGCACTGTAGCCACCAAGACAACACCGACGGATAGGCCTGTCTACGTCGTAAGCATTTTGTCCAGGTTTCGGAGACTAATACACGACAATCTTGGTCCTTCAGAACGTCTACATTCAGCTTCCACACCCCCTTTCCACGATAGGTTGTCTGACGCTCCAGGTTAACTGTGCAGATGTAAGCCAAATGGTCAGAAAAAACTGTCGGCCAGAGTTCCGATTGCTGAAGACTCCCACGAAGCTCACGTGAAACGTATATGCGGTCTAGACGGCTCGCTGACGTTGCAGTGAAATGCGTGAACCCAGGTGCGTCCCCGTGTAAACAGTTCCAAGTGTCCAGCAGGGCCATGTCACGTACCAGGGCGGATAGCTGTGGGCAGGTGTTGTAATTTGGCGTCTGGTCGCGTGGCGACAATACGCAATTAAAGTCCCCTCCAAAAACTACTTGATTGTATCTGCCAGCGAAGAGGGGCATTATATCTGTCCTGTAGAAGTCGGTGCGGGCGCGTCTGTTTCCGGAGCCCGATGGGGCGTATACGTTGACGAGCCGGACGCCGTTGACCGTGAGCGCCGTTCCTCTCGCCGATGGCAGGTACTCTACGTCCCTAACTGGGATTCCCTCTTTGATCAGGATTGCAGTGCCCAATTCTTGTGCAGTGCCCGGATGGATGTGTGCAGTATAAGCGCACAGGGAATGGAGGTCCGCCTCCCTCACCTCCTGCAACAGCGCGATATCAACTTCCGCCGCCCGCAACATGTCACTCAGTAGCTGTAATTTATTCCCACTGCTGATTTTGTTGATATTGATCGTCGCGATGCGATATGCTTGCAGGGGATTCATTTTGCACCGCCTCTCTACGCGTCCTGCGGTCCAGTGACGACTACTGTTCCACTTCTAGCGTCTTGTGTTTTGCTGGTCGTAACACATTTGCTCACGCAGTCCTCTTGAGATGGTTTTTCCGTCATTTCTACGTCTTCATTGCACTCGTCAACGTCTTCTGTCCAGTCGCCAAGACTGTGGTCAGGGGCGAACTTCTGTAAGTTCTGAAATTCTGGACCCGGATCTTCACTAATCTGTTGCACTGATATCACGTCTTTGGGAGACGCTTCATGTCTTTCACATACCCGCTGACCTGTGGTACCGTCCTTCTCCATCGTATTTGGCAGCGTACGATCAAGTTCTTGAGCGCTTTCGTGGCATGGTTCAACTGTCTCGTCGACGTCTGGGGACGCAGTACGTTGTTTCTTGCGTTTCCTGTAGCGGCGTCGTGGAGAGCGTCCTTCCTCTGTATCGGAAATTTGAGACTGTCCCATACTTGTAGTTTCTGATTCCTCTCCCTTATCGTGCGACTTGTTGGTGTCTATCTCCATTCCATCAGGCCTCACTTCTTCGTCTCTCGTCGGGGGGTCGTCCTCCTTTCGCGGTGGTTCGGTGGAAGCTGGTCCCTCCTGCTGCACCGCGACCTCCGGCACTTCACTCTTGGACACTTGTTCATGATCTGGTGGCGACGCGGTTCTTAGCGCCGCTTGAACATATGTGAGGGGCAGAGTTTGGGGACGTTGCGGTAATTGGCCTTCACCCGTCGGTAATTGCATGATTCGTCTCTGTAAGCATTCTGATCGCACGTGGCCCTCCTTGCCACAGCCTGAACACGTGCGCGGTTGTCCGTCATACATAATGATGGCACGGCACCCACAAATGTAGACGTAAGAGGGAACGTGTTTCTTGAGGTCTATCCGTACTTGCCGTACTCCATTGAGAACATGATATGTCTCAAAACTCGTCCATTTTTCTTCTGTATAGGCGAGGACCGTGCCGTATTGCCGGAGCGCCGTTATTACCTGTTGTTCCGTCACTTCAAATGGTAATTCGAAGACACGTATCGTTCGAATTCCGATGCCCGCTGGCTCCACCGTGACGTTTCCTACATTGCCGTCGGAGTGAAGGAACTTATAAGACCCGCCGGAGTTCTGAATGAGTCGATCGCAACATGCATCGTTGATTAATTTGACATTTACAACACTCGCCACAATCGAAAAGTGAATTCCAATCAATTCGTGAGGATCGAGTTTGACCACTTCTTTTAAAAATCGTTCAACTTCTAGTGCTTTAGGTCGAGCAAAACGGTTCTCAAATGTGAACTTCACGGTCGATTTCCGTAAGTAGTCAGCCATGTGAACGTCGTTTGTATACAGTACGCGCGCCGCTGCTAAGCCTCGCACTCGCCGCTTCCCCCTCGCCGCTAGCTACGGCTCGGACGTAAACAAGACGTCCTCACCGCGAGGCCGCTCGGGCCAGACTAGGCAATATACTTCTAGTCTTCCACACACAACATGCAGCCGCACACGCTTAAAAAACACTACGAACATCAAAGCCATTGACGTACTGAACAAGCGACTCAAAATAAACAAATAAAAATGCTGTTTTGTAAATAAATTATCGGGAGAAGACAATTTTAACTATGTTCAGTTGCCACGTATTAAAAATTCCTACCTGTTGGATACGCTTTGAACCCACAAACGCTTTTTGGCTTGTTTCTTTTAGGAACTGGTCAAAGGGTGATCTTATGGCTGGTGGAGTTGACACAAGCTCAAAGAAAAGTCAAAGGGCGCTTGGTAGCAGACGCCAGTATTAGAACAGCCTTGTGTTCATTCACGCGTGATTTCAAAGAGCGGTCTGGGGCGTCACGTTACGGATCGCGCGGCCTCCCGCGTCGGAGGTTCGAATCCTCCCTCCAGCACGGATGTGTGTGTTGTCCTTAGTTTAAGTATTTTGTAAGACTAGGGACTGATGACCAACGTAGTTTGGTCCAATAGGATTACAAACATTTGAATTTGAAAGAGCGCTACAGCTGAAAAATAAAGCCAAACACAGAGTGTGGAATGACAAACATTTCAGCATAAGGTTGGGCTTAGCGAAGAAAAATTAACATCACGTTTACCTATATAACGACCAGAAATGGAATAAATGACACAAAACCATCAGATGAATTTGCTCAGACAAAATCTTAGTGCCCTACAACATACTTTTCTTAGTCGCTGGAAGATTGGAAAAATTATAAATTCGTAATTAAGAGAATCAAACTTTGTGTCAAAATACTCTAAAACCTTTCTCAAATGGTTACCTAATTTGGGTACACTGATCAACCAGAAGATTATAACCATCTGCCTAGCAGTCCAGGAGAGAGGAGTGCCACTTGACAACGAAAGGAATGACTGCATGTAGCAGCAGTGAGCCGGAGCATGCAACCTATGTGTGGAAAGGAGAAAGCGAGTCGCGTAGCTGGGGGCCGATTATGATGATCCGGATGCTCGGCAGTAGCATTTCGGAAACTATGCAACACGTTTGGTGTTCGAGGAGTGCGTCTTCAACAAGTGACAAAGCCAGGCTTAAACCACGTCAAAACATCGAGGAGTTTGACGGCCATCTTACATTTCAGGTGTCGGATATCAACTAATTAAGTGTGAACACACAATGCACTAAACACTACTAATGATGGACCTCCCCAGCTGACGACACATTCTAACGAAACAATCTCTTATGTCCGTGGATTTCAGCTGCTTAGATAAAGTCTTCTGATTTACGAAGTATTGGTTCATTTTAACAGCCAGATTTAAAAATAATCCACTTCACTTTAGAAGGGGAGATCAAACGTAAATATTTTACTTAGCTTTGTTCTTGAAGACGGAGATTTGCGTTGTTGATGCTCAGCATTCAGCTAAATAGTATTATGTTTCAGGATAATTACTTCAATAAGACACACATATCAGCAATATGGAAATTATTTTATTTCCATTTCAATGAAGATTAAACCAGACACATAGTTGCACAATGTCTAAAAATCCAGTACCAGGTAACAAAGATGCTTACAGGTTTGTAACTATGAACGGAGTGACAAAACATGGCTTCCACTCAAAACATTTTCCGCGTAATAAGACTAATGACAATGTTTTGAAGTTCACAATTAAACTATATTCTTTTAGATTAAAATTGTGTGCCGGAACCGGGACTCGAACCTGGGACCTTTGCCTTTCGCGGGCAAGCGCACTACCGACTGTGCTACCCCGACACGACTCTCGATGCCGCCTCACAACTCTACTTCCGCCAGTACCTCGTCTCCTACTTTCCAAACTTCACAGAAGCTCTCCTGCAAACACGCAAGACTAGCACTCCTGGAAGAAAGGATATGGTGGAGACATGGCTTAGCCACAGCCTAAGGGATGTTTCCAGAATGAAACTTCACTCTGCAGCGGAGTGTGCGCTGATATGAAACTTCCTGGCAGATTAAAATTGTGTGCCGGAACCGGGACTCGAACCTGGGACCTTTGCCCAGGAAGTGTCATGTCAGCGCACACTCCGCTGCAGAGTGAAGTTTCATTCTGGAAACATCCCTTAGGCTGTGGCTAAGCCATGTCTCCACCATATCCTTTCTTCCAGGAGTGCTAGTCTTGCGTGTTTGCAGGAGAGCTTCTGTGAAGTGTGGAAAGTAGGAGACGAGGTACTGGCGGAAGTAAAGTTGTGAGGCGGCATCGTGAGTCGTGTCGGGGTAGCACAGTCGGTAGTGCGCTTGCCCGCGAAAGGCAAAGGTCCCAGGTTCGAGTCCCAGTTCCGGCACACAATTTTAATCTGCCAGGAAGTTTCATATCAGCGCACACTCCGCTGCAGACTGAAGTTTCATTCTATATTCTTTTACTTTAAGTATGCCAAAATACATAAATTACGATATTATCTTTATGCTTTAACTATTTATCTCAATGTACGTATGTGTTTTATGAAATTTGTATTTAATAGTATACGCAAATTAAAAGTCGTGTTTTGACTTGTCTTAAACTTACTCAGGTTATTAACATTAAATGTGTTTTAGAAGTGCACACATTTCTGTTTTGACAATATGTGTAGGTGTACTATTATTGCGACACGTAATTTTAATGTATTTCAAATTTGTGGACTATTTTTTTATAAATGCGAATTTGTATAAAGTCGTAGTAGTTTTGTCTATTTCGAAGATAGTTTCTTAGTACCAAACGGATTATTAATTTTAGTGTATGAAAAACAATCAGTATTTAATTTAGGATCCAGTGATCTATAAAACATGGTCTGCCCGAATTTATTTAAACAAAAGGTAAATATGTAATAATGTTGTGCAATAATGTAATACTGTTATACAAATAAGTATTTTATAGGCTCAGCTATTTCCGTAACTAAGTGTAATCCATTTTTAGTGTTTGTAGTTATTATTTACGATAGTATAAATATTGAAAATTACGTAAAAAAGGACAGCCAAAGTTATGTTTAAATCAACATACTATTTCTTAAACATGTTCTACTAATAGTGTTCATAGTATGTTAAACTAAACGCAAAAATGTGATATTTTACATTTCCGGTGGCAAAGTTTTATTTAGGTGTCCAGTATTTTGTGTTTGTGATGTTGGCAACGGGTTTGTAAGGAACGCACAACATAACAGAAACGTTACAACATAGATATGCTAATGTTAACACCATGAACTCGGTAACCACGACTGAATTGGGCCTGTGGCCATTGTCACTTGGCACTGGAGCAGAGACAGAGCGTTGCATAGTCTGATGAATCCTGATATATTCTTCATCGTGCCAAATGAAGAGTGTGAATCTGTTGTTTTCCAGGGGAACATCTCGACACGCGTACTGCGAGACGGGGACAACCTGCCGGCAGTTCAGTTATGCTCTGGGAATATTTACGTGAGCATACATGGCTCCAGTGGAGCTGGTTCAAGGCACGGTTACAGACCACTTAGGCCCTACACCCCTTCATGACGATCACGTTTCCCAACGGCAGTGGCATTTTTCAACAAGAAAATGGGCCATGTCACAAGGCCAGAGATGCGATGGAGTAGTTAGAGGAACGCAGCGACAAGTTGCAAGTAATGTGTGGCTCCCCAGTTCGATAGATCTGAACTTGATTGAACACAACTGTGATGTTGAATGTGGAATTTATGGGAATTAGGTGAGTTGTATGTGTAGATGGGCTGTCACCCCCCTCCAGCGACATCCGCCCTGAGGTGCTCACCCCTCATTACTTCCATGCCAAGACGAGTCGCCAGCATTATCCCTGTATATACTGGCTACTAGATAGGTGGTCATAATGTACTGCTTGATTAACTTAGCCATGGTAGAATGCCAGCCACAGTGGCCGAGTGGTCTGCGGCGCGCCAGTCAGTCAGCACGATCGCTACGGTCGGGGGTTCGAATCCCCCCTCGGGCATAGATGTTTCTGTCGTCTTTAGTATAAGGTAGTTCATAAGTAGTTTGTAAGTTTAGGGACTGATGACCCCGAAGTTAAGTTCCTTAAGCTTAACAAACATTTGAACATTTGAACATGGCCGAGTGCTCTGGGGAGCCTTGATGCAGAGCGCACGGTTGCCCCCCATCGAAGATTCGAGTCCTCTCTCAAGCATGGGTGTGTTTGTTGTCCTTAGGTTAGTTTAAGTAGTTTGTAAGCCTAGGGACTGATAACCACAACAGTTAACTTCCACAGATTTAGAAACACTTTAACATTTGCTGCCGCGCGGGATAGCCGAGTGCACTGAGGCGCCTTGCTTCGTTGTGAGCGGCCGCTCCACGTCGTAGGTTCGAGTCATCCCCCGGGCATGGTTGTGTTTTTTGTACTTAGCGTAAGTTAGTTTAAGTAATTTGTAAGTCTAGGGACTGATGACACCACAAGGACAAGGGCAGACCCCCTCCTAACAATTACTGGAATGTGCCCTAAAAGAGATCTGGCCTCTTGACAAACAAATACCCACCAAAATATAATGAAAAATTGGGAATCTAACTACTGAATCAGATCCAGATTAATTTAAAAATGTAATTAATTTATTTCTCAAAAAGAATCAGTATCAGAATAAGATACATTTATTAACAAAAAAATTATCAAATGTTTGTATAGCTTATGGGACTTAACTATGGGGTCATCAGTCCCTAAACTTACAAACTAGTTATGAACTAACTAAGACTAAGGACGGCACAAATATCCATGCCCGAGGGGGGATTCAAACCCCCGACGTAATGGCCGTGCAGACCGTGACTGGAGCGCCTCAGTCCCCTCAGCCGCCGCGGCCGGCCATTTATTAACGAAAATAGGAACAGGCTACAGGGCATCAGGCACCCGTACTAGAAGATTTATGCATCCTGATTTGTGACCAAAAAGGTGTAAGCTTGATTTATTGAAAGAGCTTGAAATTGTTAAATATACCCCCAGAACTGATGAACGGGTGCTTAATGATCAGCTGATTAGCTGCAACCAGTGTATTTTCACCCTATGATATCTGCTCTAAAAATGTTTACTTAATTCTGATGCTTCCATATGACTGCTTATATATTTTTTGCTTTCCATTGGCTAATACATAATTTAATTTTTGTGTGGTAGTCGTTTTTAACCTGGTTACTTTGGTTGTGGTCTGTCTGTTGAGCTGTAGCTCCACAAGTCGAATAATTGCTTAGTAGTTTATTGTCTATTTTAATTTTATGACATATGAGAGAGATTTTTTTTAAATTTTCTGAGAGTTTTTATACAATTGAACGGGAAGAAAACTCTTTGTGGTTTTTTATTGTTATTTTATACTGAACATTATTACACGTCAGTAGACTGTCAGTAGCATTATGTGCTGCTCTTCAACCGAGAGAACGGAAAATACATGAACATGAGGAATTAAAACATGAAACGGAGTTAAAACAATGGAGATTTAAAATATAGACAACACGATAAAAATCGGTGAAATGACAGTTGTAACAGATGAATAAAACATACGTAGTCAGTTAAAATAATGAGCCACAGTGACGTTAAAAACTTGTATTATGACATCAAAACACAGACAAGATGAAGAACACTCAGAAACACTGTTAAAAACATATCGATTGGACACTTGTCTGGAAGCGGCGGACGCAGATAAAAAACACACAGTAATTAGTTAGTTAGTTAGTTAGTTTCGTTTTATTTGCCCTGTAGATCAAACATTTGTACAGTAGAGCACACAGTGATATAGGACAAGGCACTAGGAATAAAACACCTTTGTACTTTGTACAATAATGCAAATAGTGCTATAAAAATTAAATTATGGCTAAGGACATGGAGTTACGGACTTTTTTACACATGGCAGAAAAATATACACAAAAATAATTACAACCAGATGCAAAAATAATTACAAACAGAAAAATAATGGTACTTGTTTAAATTAATGAGAATATCTGTAAGTTGAAAATATAGTTCTTAAAATTATCATGGATAATTTTGTATGCAAATTCTCTTAGCTATAATATAATACGTTAGTACAAGCACATGGGGAGTTACAGACTTACACGGCAGAAAATATATCATGGATAATTTAGTAAGCCATATAACATATTACATTAGTTACAAGAACATGGAGTTACAGACTTGCATGCCAGAAAATAAGCAAATTTTTTAGCTATAACATATTACATTAGTACAAGGGTATGGAGTTATAGACTTCACATGACAGAAAAATATAAGCAAAATAATTATAAACAGAAGAAGTGCAGTACTTGATTAAATTAATCAAGATATTTATAAGAAGAAAACAGCAGTTCTTTAAATTATCATGGATAATATTATAGCTGAAACATATTACATTAGAAGTGTAATCAACAGGATTTGCAAAGTTACCATAATAGATTAATGTTTCAATTTAACACAGGAAATTTTGTTGAAGAGTACATACAGATAAGACATTACATGTAAATCTTATAGCTAGGCCTATAACATATCAGTTTACAGATATAACTTAGAATTTTGTCCCCAGAAATTCCTGAATAGTAGAGAAGCAGTGATTTAGTAATAGTTCCTTTAATTTAATTCTCATTATTTTTGGATTTTTGATTGTTTTTAAGTCTGGAGGGAGGTGGTTATGAATTTTGATGCCCATATACTTAGCCCCATTAGCATATAGTTTAGTGTTGTGAGGTATAATCTGCAGGTGGGTTTTATTTCTTGTGTCATGTGTGTGGCGGTCAGCATTTTTGTCGAGGGACTCCAGGTATCGGACTGTACAACAAGCCACTTCCAGTATATAGATACATGGGAGTGGGAGTATTTTTAGTTTTTTGAACAGTGGTTTGCAGTTTTCAAATCTTTTTTTCAAAGCTATTATTCTAACCACTTGTTTTTGAATTTTGAAAATTACAAGGGATTCAGAACTACTTCCCCAGAAGATCAAGCCATAGCTCAAAACGGACTCAAACAGGGCATGGTATATCAGCTTCAAAGTATCTATACTGACTGTATCTCTGATTGATCGTAGTAAATAGCATGTTTTGTTGAGTTTCTGTGACAAAGCCTCAATGTGTGGTTTCCAATTTAAAGTATTACTTATGGTAAGTCCAAGAAATTTGGTGTCCTGTCTGTTAGCAATGGAGTCTTTGCCAATGACTACTGCTGCATTACACGGAGTAAGATTTTGTCTTGTGTGAAAATTCATGCTTACAGTTTTCTGTGTATTTATGAGTAATCTATTTGCTTCAAACCAAGAGTGTAACTGAGCGGTGGTTTCATTGATTGCATCTTGTAATATGTCGACATTACCGGTAATCAAGATATTTGTATCATCGGCATACATAAAGGAGCTGGCAGCAGGTATGTGTTCTGGGAGGTCATTGATGAACAAAAGGAAGAGGATAGGGCCAAGAATAGACCCCTGAGGCACGCCATTCTTTGTATGTAGTATATCTGACCTGCAAGCTCCGGATGTCTTTGGATCTTTTATTTCTACGTACTGCATCCTTTTGCTGAGATAGCTACCAAACCAACTGTGGGCTACACCCCTGATTCCATACTTTTGGAGTTTCATAAGGAGCAGCTTGTGGTTAACCATATCAAAAGCCTTGGATTGATCTAGGAATATGCCAATAGCAGGTTGTTTATGGTAATGCACTATATACACAACACTGGACGAAGCACTGTTAAAACTGATGGCGCAGGACCCCAAAGGATAGGGAGGGGGAGTGGGAAGCACGGGGGAAGGGGTAGGGGAGAGGACGGAGAGAGGAGACGTAGGGACTCCAGGGCAGGAAGAGGAAGAGCCACGCCGAGGGGGGAATATGAGGGGGAGGGGGTCGCTTCATCCACAGAAGGGAATCAGGGTTGGTAGGACGGGTATATTTCAGGATGTAGGGCGTCATCTGGGAGGGGGAGGTGGTGGAAGTTACCCTGGGAAAGGATTTGGAGGTGAAGGGAGGGAGGGATGCAGTGGTAAAGGTGTGGCAGAGGCCCAGGGTTGGTGAGGATGGGACATACCAGGGGATTGTGGGAGTCTATCTAGCGGTTGCTGTATAGGATCCAGATGTGTTCTAGGTAGTGGAAGAGATGGGGAAACAGGATAAGGGTCAGCATGGGGGAGGGGAGCTGGATACGGTGAGGCTGAGAGTGTGGCATTATAGGATTTGGAGGGAAGGGGAAGGAGAAATCCAGGTGGGATAGAAACTGCAGAGGATGGGACGCATAAGGGAGCGGTAAGTGTACAGGATGGTGGGGGGGGGGGGTTGAGACCCTACATCCGGCCGGAGATTGAGATGGGAGAGGGCTTTCTGGCGGATGGTGCGGTGGTGTGGGATCCAGGAGAGGGAGCGATCAAGGGTTAGGCCGAGGTATTTGAGGCTGGGGGTGTGGCGGATGGGACGGTTATGGAGGATAAGGTAGAAATCGGGGAGGTGGAAGGAGGGGGTGGTACAATCTATAATGATTGCCTGGGACTTGTCGGGATTGACAAAAAGGAGCCACTGGTTGCACCATGTGGCGAACTCAGTGAGGTGGGACTGAAGCAAATATTGGGAGTGGGCAAGGGAGGGGGCGATGGCAAGGAAAGCGGTGTCATCAGCATATTGTAGGAGATGGATGGGAGGCTGAGGTTGGGGCATATCTGCAGAGTAGATGAGATAAAGGAGAGGAGAGAGGATGGAGTCTTGAGGCACCTCGATGAAGGGGTAGAACAAGTGGGACTTGGAGTTGCAGACAGAGACATAGGAGGGGCGGCGGGTGAGGAAGGATGCAATGAGGTGGACATAATTAATAGATCTAGGTGTAGAACTGGAGCTTGGAAAGGAGACCGGAATGCCATACACGGTCGTAGTATTTTTCTATGTCAAGGGATACAAAGATAGCGGGGCGATGGAAGTTAAGCTGGAGAGAGAGGAGGTGGGTGAGGCGAAGGAGTTGGTCGTCTGCAGAGATGGAGAGTCAGAAGCCACATTGGGAGAGGGGGAGGAACTGGTGGCGGCAGAAGTGCTGACGGATATGTTGGAGAGGATGTTTCCAGGTTTCCAGGACCTTGCTGAGACTGATGGGACGATAGGATGAGGTCTGGGATGGGGACTTGTTGGGTTTGGGGAACATGAGAATACGGGAAGTCATCCACAGGTCGGGGTACAAGCCAGTGAAAAGGACGACGTTGTAAAGGGATGCAAGGACTGCATGGAATGAGGAAGAGCAGGCCCAGAGGTGTCGGTAGGTCAGCTGGTCGTGACTGGGGGGCGGTGTTGCATTTGCTGTGAAGAGTGTCAATTATGTCATGGGCGGTGATAGGTGTGTTCAATTCTGAGGGAGGAATGTGGTCCAAGAACTGGAAGCAGGGGGCGAGCGGTGCAGAGGAGGTATCGGTTTACTTATGGATATCTGGGAAGAGAGAATAGTCAAAGTTATGATTGTCCGGAACGGAAAAGTCTTCAGAGAGGTAGGAGGCAGTGTCCTACCCTACTGGCATTGTTGGGAGAGGGATGGTCATCATGGAGAAGCGGGTAGTGGGGCGAGGAATGTCTGCCTGTGAGGCGGCGGAAGGCATGCAATGTGTCTTTGGAGTTGTCGGTGGCATTGGAGTGTATCCCGGTCACGAGTCCATAGGAAGGAGCGGTAGAGGCGTGGGATTTAGATAGGAGAAGGACAGCCTGTGGAGGAAGGGTAGGACAGTGAGTGTATATAGCCTTGGTGGGGATGTGGGCATGGACCGCGTCAACAATGGCCTGGAGGAGGAAGGAAGAGGCACGATCAATGTCAGTGGGGGTGTGGAGTGGAAGGGGGTGGCTTGGGACCGACATGTCTATGGAGCTACGGTAGGCATCCCAGTCGGCACAGGAGTAATCATGGACAAGTTTGGGAGGGGGCATAGGACGGGGAGTGTGGGTAGTGCATGGGCGGTGGTCAAGGGTGAGTAGGACAGGGGTGTGGTCACTGCCTATAAGGGCAAGGACTTCCACCGTGATGCGCCCAAGGGGGTTGGGAGACGCCAGTACGACGGCGAGTGTTGTGTTGCTTTCTGGGCGGGTGAGTTGGGGAAGGGGGAGGATGTCGGCCCAGAGCGAGGTGGTGACAAGCTAATGCCACTGCCAGAGTTCAGCGGGTGGATGGGAAGAAAGGTTAAGGTCTGTGACAATCACATAGTTCGTAAATAATTGGTAAATGTGGGAGGGAAATGCATATGGGAGGGGAGAGGTACTGTGAATATAGATAGTGGCTAGGGTGACTGTAAGGGATGGGAGAAAGAGGCTGAGTGTCAGATGATCGGTGGGATCATTAAGGTGGGGTTGGAACCAGATGGGGTGATGGCAGAGGTAGCCTATCGCCACCCTGCAATGGGCGATGGGAGGGCGGCCATCTGTGTGGTGGAGGAGGTTGGGAGCAGTGCTGATAGGATGACGGGATTGAAGGAATGTTTCATTTGAGGAGGAAGGAATCCACAGGGTGGTGGGAGAGGATATGTATGAGAAGTTGTTTGTTGGTGGGAATGGAGCATACGTTGTGATAAAGGGAGGTATAAGAAGGGCTTGCCATATAGGTCCATGGGGAAGTGGTAAGGGAAGGAAGAGGAAGATGGGGAAAAAAGGTTAGAGTGTGCTTAAACGAGAGTAATCTGCTGGGAGAACATGAAGTGAGAGTGGGCTCAGGAGAAGGTTGAAAGATGGAACAGGTGGCGAGGGTGATCTGCTGAAGGGTATGGGGACGCTGGAAGGGATGGATAGTTTGGAGGACAGAGGTCATGAAGCGGATGATGTCCTCAATGGTGGGAGGGAGATGTTGGGGTACAAGGGACGGGCGACAGGACAGACTGGGACGGTGAGCCTTGGATTGCTGGGAGCAGGGACGGAATTGCACTTACATGAGTAGGTAGGGTGGGGGCTGCCACAGGTGTTGCAGGCAGGAGGGGAGGCGAGGTTTGGGCATTGCTTGGGGAGGTGAGAGGACTTGGAGTGGGGACAGGTAGGAGGGTTGTGGCAGTGCTGTGTCAGGTGGTCGTTGTAAACGAGACACTGGTACAGCAATAGGACTGGGGTGGGGAGTGGAAAGGTTCCACCTTATGACAGCGGTTGTAGATGCTCGCCCCCTCAAGGAGGAGGCGATCGATGAATGATGTGGACTCTGTAGAGATCTGCATCAGGTATGTAGGACTGGTGGCATTGTGGATCCCCTTGGTGGACCGGATGGATATATTGGGGTGGGAGTTGAGTTAGTCCAACACCTCCTCCTCCGTGATTCCTGGGCTGAGTTTGGTTATCACGGCAGTGAGGGTGCGTGGTTGGTGGGGAGGGAATGGGTAGAGGAAGAGGTGTAGTAGGGAGTAAGGGTAGTGTGAGGGCCGAGGTGGATGGCTAGGAGGTGCTGGAGCATATCAGTGTGGAAGGTGAGGCTTGGTGATTTAATGAGGACGGAGTCCCTACAGGGGATGAACTGGGCAATGGGAGCAGCTGGGAAGTGCGCACTGAGTACTGGTACAGTCCAGATGACCCTTCTGGTATGTGCTGCATTGCAGGTATCGACAGCTCAACTGGTAAGCGTCAGTGATTCATCTGAAGGCAGTAACACAGTAAGTTCTACGAAAATAATAATAATAATAATAATAATAATAATAACAGCCAACCAGTTGCACTGAAGAGGTTTTATTAAACCTTGACCCAGGTTTTGAGGCTACATGTGCAAAAAGAATTCATCTGACTGAAGCTGTTTCTACATCTAAATGGCATACTCTGCAAATTACATTTCACCAAACAACCTTTATAGTATTTATCTCCCATTCCATTCTTGGATAGCGCGCGGGAAGAAAGAACACCTGAATCTCTCCGTTCGAGCTCTGATTTCTCGTATTTTATTCTGATGATCTTTTCTACCTATGTAAATGGCAGTCAACAATATATTTTCGCATTCGGAGGAGAATGTTAGTGATTGGAGTTTCGTAAGTAGCCCACGCCGCAGCGATAAGCGCCATTGTTGTAATGATTCCCATCCCAGATCCTGTCTACCCTTCTTTGGACTCTTTCGATGTTCTCCGTCAAATCCACATGATAAGGATCCCACACTGGACAGCAATGCTCCAAAAAAAAAAAAAAAAAAAAAAAAAAGACAGACAAGGGTAGTGTAAGCACTTCCTTTAGTAGTTCTGTTGCATGTTTTAAGGGATCTGCCAATAAAACGCATTCTCTGGTTCACCTTTCCCACGACATTATCTAAGCCTACGTGTTCTTTACAGTTTAAGCCTGAAGTAATAGTACTTCCTAGGTATTCTGTGGAGTTTACGGTCTTCGCTTTTTATTGATTTATCTTGTAAACAAGTTTAACGGATTTCTTTTCATACTCATGTGGACGACTTCACACTTCTCATTATTTAGAATCTATTACCAATTTTACACCATAGTGATACTGTAACTTATTTAGATCGTTCTGAAGTTGGTTTTGATCTTCAGATGATTTTACTAGACGGTAAATGACGGCGTCATCTTCAAACAACTTAAGAGAGCTGCATAGATTTTCTCCCAAACCGTTTATGTAAATAAGGAACAGCAAAGGACAACAACACTACCCTGTGGAACGCCCGATATCACCTCTGTTTTAGTCGATGCCTTACCATCGATTACTACAAACTGTGTCCTCTCTGACAGGAAATCCCCTATCCAGTCGCAAATTTGGGCCTTGGGGCGATATAGGGCCTACCATAACCATGCAATTTGATTAAAGGCCATTTGTGAGGTATGGTGTCAAAATTCGGTAATTTGGTAGAATCCGTGTACATCGAAGGAAACGGCATAGCCATCGATATATATCGAATATTCGATATAGTGTTTCTGAACCGGAGATTCGGGCGCTACGCGCCCTCACGTACTAAAAAAAAAAATTTCTTGTTTAACCTATACCTAACCTTCTTAAGGCTACGCTACAGATCAATTTTTTTAAGTCAAAGTTAGGTTAGGTATAGTTAGGTTAGGTATAGGTTAAACAAGAAATTTTTTTTTTAGTACGTGAGGGCGCGTAGCGCCCGAATCTCCGGTTCAGAAACACTATATCGAATATTCGATATATATCGATGGCAATGCCGTTTCCTCCGATGTACACGGATTCTACCAAATTACCCAAAATTCTTCTGGAAATCAATAAATACGGAATCAACTTGCCGGTAGCACTCGTCACTTCATGTGAGTAAAGAGCTACGGTAGTTATGGTTCGCATGAACGATATTTTCTAAATCCCTTTTGACCTGCATTATTTATAAATTTCATTAGTATGGTCGCTCTGCACTTGGCTAAAGATTGAGTCATCTGTAAGAGTCATAATTCTTAGAACACACTATTTCCACATGTGGCTTGTTGCCCATACCACAAAAAGACCATATACTGTCGTCACTGACACAAGACAGCTCATCAAATTTACCCAAGCCGTAGCATAAGTGGGCCATATATGATCAGGAACTCGTTGCCATCTAAGAGTCAATGAAGTAAGTCATCCCTCCATTGAAGGATGCCCTTTTACCATTTTTACAGGCAACCACTTCCTCACAATACATTTTTGTTAGAAACATTGCAACCAGATTTTGCTGAGAAGTTGCATCAGTAGAAGTGCATGGCTCAAATTTGTACTCATGTATGCCACATAATTGACATAAACTAGATTATCACTGATTACCTCTGCTATCCATGTGCCCACAGACCACACTAGATTATGAGGGCCTCTCAAAAGCCTATGCCACTGACCACACACTAGCTTGTTTATGTCAGGATGCAAATTCTGTCCTCCTCCACCAGATTTGTAACACAGACCAGTACATTTGGTGAGATCTCCTCTCTGACCTGAGCCACACCAATGTTTCCAGAGACCGTGTCCACTGCTATCTTTCCCCTGCCTTCCACAAACTGGATTTCAACGATTGCACAACCTGGCACATGTTGTCATCCATGTATCTGCTGTACTTGTAGAGTTCAACAATGTTTTCTCTGGCCTGGCATACACCAGGACTGTCATACATGAGCTTACTCTTGTATCCTGTGCCAGTGTGTTAAAGTGGGCTATCATGTTCTCATGCCTATGTCATAATGTTCCCCTGTCAATTACTGATTCTCTTGTATCCACAGCAGCACTACTTTCCTACCACAGCTTCCATTTTCATCTCGTAATGGTAAACCAGTTTATGCTGTAGCTGGAAGTCAAGCCTATTTCATACACTTTGAATATAACAGTTACTAACATCCATCAGCTGTCCTCACTACATGACATCTGACTTTGGGCACTGATCACTTCCCACTTAATCAGGACAGTGACTGAGACTCATAGTACCTTAATCCATTCTAGCACCAGTCACCACCTTGCATCCAGCAGC
Organism: Locusta migratoria; assembly: GCA_026315105.1. Classification (NCBI taxonomy): domain Eukaryota; kingdom Metazoa; phylum Arthropoda; class Insecta; order Orthoptera; family Acrididae; genus Locusta; species Locusta migratoria. Next base: position 38,197,361 of record CM048755.1, on the reverse strand, counting down.
ATGGTGGAACATTTCCACTATATACTAACACCCACCCTATCCAACCATGAGGGAAAGTGGACTGCAGCTATTCCACTTGTTCTCTTAAATTTGTCTGTTGCTCATGAGGCTAACTTGGAGGTATCCCCTACCAACCTGCTATATGGGTGGGCTCTAGCCCTATCTATGTGTCTTTCTTCATCAGTAGTGGTTTTGCAGTTGGTGAATTGGGCTAAAAAGCTACAAAGCTTACAGGTGTCTCATTTCCTATACAAAACAAGTAACATATCAGCCATTAATGTACCACGTGCACTGCCCCAATCTGACACTATGCACTCATGTGCAGCCAGATCAGACAGAGGTCTGAATATTTTCCCCGTGCATTTAACAAGCACAAACTCAGCATTTGTATGTCAAACTCTCACACATGTGCTATCCTACTGAAACATTCTGTCTCTGACTTGTAGTCTGTGGTTTGTGTCCAATCGCAAGGACTAAGGATCTAACCCTATGAACAATGTCTCAGGCAAATTTAAATGAAAAAAATCTGTTTGTGTTTTTACTTTTTGATTTGTTTGCAGAATAAATATCACACTGTATAAATCAGGCCCTGTGCTCTTGCATCTTTCACTCTACATCTACATCTACTCATTCCATTCCACTTTCACTCTCCTCTTTCTGATCTCCTCTTTTTTTTATAGTGTGATCTTAGTAATAGGCAGTGTATAGTGAAGTTCCTATGGTACAGCTTACATTACCACAAAGGTACAATAAAGTCATTGTATGTGGCATTGAGGATGACATTAATTTTTATTTTCTAAATCAGTGAAGAGGTGCCTTAAGGCAGACATGTTATTGCTAGTTCATGCCTAAGCAACAAAAGAAGCCTCAAATTTGATACTGAATGAACCGACAGAATTCAATTATTCACCTCTTTTAGACTATGAGTAACTTCTACATAGTAGATAATGACAATATCACTAACAATAGGCAAGAAGCAAGTCTTGTACTATAACTGTTCAATTTTTTTGAGGTACAATAATGATCAGTAATTTCATTAAGAGATAACATCATTAAACACAATATTTGTACAATAGATAATTAAGTTTATTCTAATAAGGTAATGCAAGTGTAATAGCTCCTAAATTGCAAGGTAAAACTATTTTCTTCCAATGTTAAAATTGATAAACAGAGATCTGTAGTATCATAATGGTTTGTCTTCACTGGTGTAACAACTTTGGAATCAGTAAAGTATTTGTTTTGGGTCCATAACCCAAAACCTAGGTCGTAAAAATAAAGTTATGTGAAACAAGGCAATAACAAGTGTTCAGTTATTTAATTTGAAATGTTTCACCAAGAACCGACAGTATAATCAATCAATATGAGTATTTAAAGAGCTTCTGGAAATGACTGTGGACTACATTCAATTTTCTGACATTCACTTGCTGCAAGAATGTGTAATAGAACTAAACTTTGTCCAAATAGGCTCTCTGATGGACCAAAGGTGTGGCATGGGCTACTTGCAAAACTCCAATCGCCAACATTCTCCTCCGAATGCGAAAATATATTGTTGACTCCCACTTACACAGGTAGAAATGATCATCAGAATAAAATACAAGAAATCAGAGCTCGAACAGAGAGATTCAGGTGTTCTTTCTTCCCACGCGCTATTCGAGAATGGAATGGGAGATAAATAGTATAATTGTGGTTCAATGAACCCTCTACCAGGCACTTAAATGTGATTTGCAGAGTATCCCATGTAGATGTAGGTGTAGAAGGTTCCAGAAGATTACTGTGCCCTCATCTGTCCACAGGCATTTATGGATGTGGTGTGGTGGGGCAGGTGGTCAACACACCACTCTCCTGGCCATTGTCAGATTCTGTGACCAGAGCTGCTGCTCCTGACTCAAGTAGCTCCTCAATTGGCCCCATGAGGGTTGTGTGCACCCAACAGCACACAACAAACTCAAATACTGACCCATCCAAGTACTAGCTCAGACCAACAGTGATTAATATTGGTGATTTGATGGGGACCTATATTACCACTGTGGCAAAGCTATCAGCAAAGAGTTCTCATGATGGGAAATAAATCACTTCAAAAGCATAAAACATCTTGGTAATATTCTTGCAATTTTCTAAAATAAGGTACAACTACCTTGTAAACAACAGTATCTTAACATTACTCACATTTTCAAACAAAATGATGATTTCCAGTGATGTGTCTTTTCGTTAATAGGCCCCCCTCCCCATGTCATATTTCTTTTTCTACACTGTGTCACTGAAAAACAGTATATTTTTTAATTATGCTTATGGTTATTATTCTGATTCCTCTGTGGGGCAATGCAGTCTACGTGAAATGAATGTAATATGACAGTTTGTTTGTTTACACCAACATTTCATATTTCCATTCTCTCAGTGAGGCAATTACTGCTGTCACACATGCACCTGTGCATAGCAGTCAGGCTGTGACATTAATGGATGCATTTATGGCCTCTTTTCACAAAGGCCTTGTTTGATCCCACTGCACAGCCTACACAGATGCCGCATATGCATCAGCTGATTGTCACTGCATTGTTTCATAAGTGAGTCACCTTGGCAGTCCTTTAGTTATGGTCACCTCCTCTCCATCAGGTACCACAACTCCAAAATGCCAAGACTTGAAGCTAGAAGACAAGGCCTCACAACTGGCCGTGCCTATGTCACACCGAGAGGCCGCGACCACCAGCTGACTGGCTGGCCACTGGGGCACACCCTCCGCCTCGTAGTGGCCGGCCAGTCAGCTAGCATTCGTGGCCTCTTCATGTGACATAGGCATGGCCACTTGTGAGGCCAATGTCTGCTACCACTTAATGTAACAGAAAATACATCTTGCTGTGACTACCTGCATCTTCAACAGATTCCTTTCCCATTCTTCAGCTGTTACAGTATCAGCATTTGTATGGCATTCAGAGTAAACACCAATTTGAGAGTTCAGGCTCTATCTCTCCTCACTACGAATCCATAGGACATACTCAATTTATCACCTTTTCAACAGCTCTGGTATCAGACATTAACGTAATTCACCTGAAAAGATGTGTTTGTAACAGAATAAACAATAGACACATACAAAGACTGACAATCTTCTTAGTAATGGGATTTTCAAAAAAACTGTAATTAATAACTATGTAAAAGCAGTAGGCTTATGTCAAAGTCAACATGTATGAAAAGGTACACAACCCAAATTGTAATAATATCTAGTGATAATATACAGAGACTTGTTTGATTTGAACTCTTATTCTTATGCAAGATAAACATATTTTATAACATATTTTTCAATACTAATTTGATTAATGTAACAGTAACAAAAACAAACCACAGAATTGTGTAGTATATTTAATGTGATGTGGTGGTAATCACTTGATTCAATCTTTGTCAAGCACTGACACGTTCCACATCATTACGAAATGTCGTATATATGATCTATGGAACAAGTATTAATCTAATCTAATCTGTTGTGTTAATTAGGGTGAAAGCGTTAGTAAAAATAAATGTAGCATATTTTACTTGTTTTAATTAATGTAGTGCAATTTAACTTCAAAATAATGTGCATTATTTCTAAAAGTAGAGTGGTGTATTTTGAAGCAATATTCTTAATGATCCAGTTAGACAACGATTTTACAGTAATGAAAGTGCTAAATTAATCTCTATTACAACAAGAAGACCTTAAATAATAATCTACTGCAAAATGTTCTGATACTAAGGTTTTTGAAATTATTATTTTTTTATTTATATATTTTTTAAACAGTGTGAAAACTGTAGGGCAAAAACAATTTTTTTTGCAAACCTAAAATTCAGAGCTGGAATGTGCTGAAAATGTGGGAACAAGCACTCTAATTAGTTTCTCTTGAGTTTAACATCATACAGTATGCTGGTAGGACATATGAACAGTTGAAAAAACTGAAAAAAATGGTTGCTTACAGATAAAATTGAGGCCTCAACATTCCACAATACAAAATTTAAGAAATTTAAGAAATGTTTGTGTGTGTGTATGTGTGTGTGTGTGAAGTGGAAAAAAATAAATCACAGAAGTGATCAAACTAGAATCATTGCTAGGGAGAAAAATGAGAGAAGCTTCAGTGTTTCAACAGAGCTTAGCATTTCATCTGCAGGGAAGAGTCTATCGCTTCATCAGATCTTGAAACTTCTAAATATCGATAATAAACATCAGTTTTCAATGGGTAAGGTGGTAATCATTTTGTCCAGCCGGTTTTTGACAAGTGAGACAGCCATATTCCTTGTAGAATTTAAGCAAAAAGCTTCAGCTCTATTCATAAAGTTATCCACTAATCTTATTTCAATCACTACCTTGACAACACAATTCAAACAGCTGGTAAAGGATGCCAAAATTTCTGGTTTGTTATATTGCATAAGGTGACCTGTGTCGAGACAGTGTTCAGCAACAACAGATTTGTTGAGTTGTTGTAAACATGTGTGATGTTTATGCTCAATTCATTGGCCCTCAACAGACCTAATTGTTTGATGACTATAGGACATGCCACAGCACAGCTGCACAGGATACAATAGTCACTTGCCTTGTGCAAACCAAGATCATCTTTTACTGGCCCTAACACTGTCTTGATTTTAGATGGTGGTCAAAACACACATCATATTTATGCAAAATATGGGCAGTCTTGTTGGAAATGCTGCCAACATATGGCAGAAAGTCCATTGATTTGCATGTGAAGATGCACAAAGGTGAAATAAACATTAGATGTTTGAGCTACCTCTGTGCTATCATTACTAGCCAATTGCACATTTGGATGCTAACACAATGCTCTTTTAATCTGCCCTTCACTATAACCATTCTGCCTAAAAGTGACCTCCAGATGGGACAGCTCAGTTGACAGACTTTCCAGGTCCAAAATGACGTGAACCCTGTGCACTAAGGTATGAAGAACACTTTCACCGTGAGCTGGGTGGTGTAACTATCAGTCTGCACATACAAATCAGTGTGAGTTGGCTTCCTAGAAACAGCATGTCCCAATGTACCAACTACCTTTCCCCTGACGAATACATCAAGGAAGGGAAGGCAACCATTCTTTTCCACTACCATAGTGAAAAGGATGTTGGCTGGATTGAATTTAGAAGTTCCAAAAAATTATTTAAATTCTCACTACCATGAAGCCAAACATCAAAACTATCATCTACATATCTGAAAAACATCCTGTGATGGTGCTGTTTTCTTGCGTACTCTGTGTGTGTTGTCTTTCATGTTGTCATTGAAAACTGAGGTTTTAAACATTGTTGCACATATCTTCCTCACTGCAGTATTGTCTTGACAATATCAGGGTGGTTTCATGCTGAAATATTGGCCAATGACAATTGCTGTAACTGGCTGCATACCTATAGGTTTTTTTTAAATATTCCATATGCCAGGAGAAATTAAATCTCAACTAAGTTACAATGTTGTAAATATTATAGAGTCAAATGCACTGTTCAAAGATGTCATATGCAGCATACAAAGCAAAACACATAAGTTAGGAAATAATGCTCATGTTGCAGTGGTAGCTGGTTCCTAAAATGACTGGGATTCACTACATTTACTGCATTAAAACAATTTACCTTTTAAAATAACCAGCAGCCACACTTCATCTGATGCATTTCCAAAGGCTGCTCACCCCCACTTCTTCAAGCAGTTAAACATTTGTGACAATGAAGACTGTAAATCTCCTTGACTCTCAAAATTGCTACATATTAAAAACAAACAAAAAATGAGAAGATGGAGGCAAAAAATGTAGCTTGTAGCTGGACACAAACCCTCTGCCTCCTACTATATAATGTGATGTCATGAATCACACAGCCTTTATCGCAATTTCTAAGTGATAACCTTATTATTATTATTCATCTTAGGGACTTTTGAGGTCTTTTAGAGCTGATGTGTCATTCATTTGTTGACATTTTGTTAGCAAATGCAACATGTTTTTGATAAATCTTCAATGTATCAAAAGGAACTGTGAGGTGTGGATGTTTCCTTTAGAGAGGTTTTGTGCATGCCCAACTAATACTATGGAACTACATACAAAATCTTGTGTTTGGGTCAATTCTTGCATTTCTGTCATTGTACAAGTAGCATAGGAGTCGGTGCCTTCACCAGCTGACACTTGCATGTTAACTAGCAATCTTTTCCACTACCACTCTCTACCAAAGGAGCACCCATAGGCATACTCAGGAGGTTCAGAAGAGAATCTGATCCTCAATAGTGCCTGGGCTATGGCATGTTAGTGTGCTACCTTTATAAAATGTGATGTGATAAAAATACTTTGACCATGCAGATAAAGTAATCTGACATGAAAATGAAACAAAGAATTGAAGACCTCAGGAGTAAATAATGATAACCCTCAACTTTTGTATGTTTAATGTATATGGTGCATACAATCATATCCGACAGAATGTTTTATTTTCTTCAAGTAGTACACGAATCTGAAGAGAAATGGTAAATATAAATATTAAAACAAATAATAGAAACTATTTTTCAAACATACAAGTCATCATATCTCAACACTTTATAAATAAGGGTTATCATTATTTCCCCCTGGGGTCTTCAATTATAGTTTAAATATGCAATACTTTTTTTTTCTTGATCAGCTCTTTTTTTTCTGGGTATTCACTGAAGCTGTGAGTGCATATAATGCACTGACACTGTCACATTAGCTTAAGTGCAATAAAGAAACAGCTCACTAAATGAAACCATTGCAAAAATTACGTTTATGTGCAATACCATAAAGCTATGACATTACAAGTTAAAATTACAAAATATTTTTAATGCATAGCTATTTGATGAATCAGCAATCATGTAAGAATAGGCTACTTGTAAATAGTTTACTGCAATGAAAAGATTATACTAGTTTTAATAATGTTTCATGAAATATATTTTAATACAACCTGGTTCAGTGGTAGATCCAGTAGCTCGCCTGCCTATACATTATTAAGAAACAACGGGTTCTTCCAAGTTGTTTGAATCACAAATATGGCACATTTCATTGAAATAAAAGATTTATTTACTTTTTGAAAAAACACACAAACAAAAGCTGACATCTACATACATACTCCGCAATTCAACGTAAGGTGCGTGGCGGAGGGTACACTGTACCACTACTAGACATTTCCTTTCCTATTCCACTCCCAAATTGAACGAGGAAAAAAAGAATGCCTATATGCCACCGTATGAGCCCTAATTTCTCTTATCTTGACTTTGTGATCTTTACGCGAAATGTAAGTAGGCGGCAGCAAGATCGTACTACACTCAGCTTCAAATTCCGGCCCTCTAAATTTACTTAACAGAAATTCATGAAAAGAACATTGTCTTTCTTCCAGAGATCTACAATTGAGTTGCCGGAGCATTTCCGTGACACTCGTGCTGGTCGAACCTACCGGTAACAAATCTAGCTGCTCGCCTCTGAACCGCCTCTATGTCCTCCTTTAAACTGATCTGCTGCGGGTCCCAAACACTTGAGCAATACTCAAGACGTGGTCATACAAGCGTTTTATATGCGGTCTCCTTTACAGATGAAGTACATCTTCCCAAAATTCTCCCAATAAACCGAAGTCGGCTGTTGGCCTTACTCACAACTGTCCTTACATGCTCGTTCCATTTCATATCGCTCTGCAATGTTACGCCTAGATATTTGAACGATGCAACAGCATCAAGAAGTTCACTACTAATGTTGTATTTGAACATTATGGGATTGTTTTTTCTACTCATGCGCATCACCTTACATTTTTCTACATTGAGAGCTAGCTTTCATTCTTTGCACCAACTAGAAATCTTGTCTAAGTCATCCTGTATGCTATTACAGTCAGTTACAGACAACACCCTCCCATACACCACAGCATCATCAGCAAACAGCCGCAAATTACAACTTACTTTGTCCATCAGATCATTTATATAGATAGAACATAATAGCGGTTCTATCACACTCCCCTGGGACACGCTTGATGATATACTCGTCTCTGATGAATACTCGCCGTCGAGAACAACGTACTGTGTTCTATTACTTAGGAAGTCTTCCAGCCAGTCACAAATCTGTGAACCTATTCCATAAGCTCATATCTTCGTTAGCAGTCTGCAGTGTGGCACCGCGTCGAACGCCTTTTTGAAGTCGAGAAAAACACAATCCGCCTGTTGCCTTTCATCCATGGCTTGCAAGATGTCATGTGAGAAAAGGGCAAACTGAGTTTCACATGAACGATGTTTCCTAAACCGTGCTGATTCATGGAAAGAAGCTTTTCCGTTTCAAGGAAATTTACTATATTCAAACTAGAATATGCTCTAAAATTCTACATGAAACTGATGTCAACGATATTGGCCTGTAATTGTGTGGGTCAGTTCTCTCTCCTTTCTTATAAATGGGAGTCACCTGCGCTTTTTTCCAATCACTAGGAACTTTGTGCTGAATTAAAGATTGATGATAAATGCAAGCTAAGTAGAGAGCCAATGCCGCAGAATAGTCTTTGTAAAACCGAACTGGTATTCCATCCGGACCAGTAGACTTTTTCGTATTTAGCTCTCTCAGCTGCTTCTCTACACTGGAAATACCTATTGCTATGTCCCCCATTTCGGAATTAGTACGTTGATCAAATGATGGTACATTTGTGCAGTCCTCCTGCATGAAAGATATTTTAAAGGTTAAATTTAGAACTTCAGCTTTCCGTTTGCTTTCTTCTATTACTGCCCTGGAATGATCAACAAGTGACTGGACAGTGGGCTTTGACCCGCTTATCGATTTTACATAGGACCAGAATTTTTTCGGGTTCTCAGAAAGATCTTTTGCTAAGGTATGGCTGTGATAATTATTGTATGCTTCGCGCATCGATCTTTTTATAGACGCACGAATCTCTACTAACTTTTGCCTGTAATCATTTGCGTGTTCATTTTTGAATCGAGAGTGCAACAGCCTTTGCTTTCTCAGCAGCTTTTTAACATTATTATTATACTACAGTGTATCTTTTCCATCTTTAATCATCTTTACTGGCACATATTTCTCTAACCCTTTATTAACAATGCACTTAAAGTTAGTCCACAATTCCCCTACATCCATAGCCCCAGAATTAAACGATGCCCATTCATTTTCTAAGTGCGATCATAACATTTCCTTATCGGCTCTTCCCAACAAAAACACACTCCTAGCCTTGTTGATTGGTTTATGAACTTTGTTCACCATCGATGCTATGACGATATCATGATCACTAATTTCTGTCTCTACACAGACATCGTTAATAAGGTCAGGCCTGTTTTTGGCTATAAGGTCTAGAATATTTCCATTGCGCATGGGTTGCCGATTTAACTGCTCAAGACAGTTTTGAAACTTTCACTCTGCAGCGGAGTGTGCGCTGATATGAAACTTCCTGGCAGATTAAAATTGTGTGCCGGAACCGGGACTCGAGCCTGGGACCTTTGCCTTTTGTGGGCAAGCGGTCTACCGACTGATCTATCCCGACACGACTCATGATTCTGCCTCACAACCTTACTTCCACCAGTACCTCACCTCTTACTTTCCAAACTTCACAGAAGCTCTCCTGCAAACCTCACAAGACTAGCACTCCTGGAAGAAAGGATATGGTGAGGCAGAATCGTGATTCTTGTCGGGATAGCTCAGTCAGTAGAGCGCTTGCCCACGAAAGGCAAAAGTCCCAGGTTTGAGTCCCGGTTCCGGCACACAATTTTAATCTGCCAGGAAGTTTCAAAAGCTGACATGTTTAAACTTCATAAATTAAACAACTGTACCAATACTTTTAAGATATGTTGTAGACAAACTTATGGCTGAAAGACTCTCTCATTGGTAGTAAAAGGACTGACTTAATGACTATGACAGAAGTCTTAACTGACTGATGACAGACTAACTGTGCTCACCAATTTGCACATATTTATACAATATGTCATATTTGGGGACATTCTAGAACATGGAAGATGCAACATAACATATTAAATAGCTAATCTGTTGGATATAAATGAATCTTTCACAAATGAAGATATAAACAAAATTATAACAATCAATTTGTAAATGTTTCTGTAACAACCAAGAGAAAAATTTGGTATGTAAAGAAAATAAAACTAGACAGTATATAAATTTGTTTACATTGATTATAATGGCTAAATTAAAATAATTACACAGTTTTAATGTAAGCAGAGCATTGCAAACAGGTCAGTACATAGTGAAAGACATCAGGAAATGCTCATACCAAAATTTGTCATCAAACAATAATGATTGCACATTGTTACATCTTACTATAATAAATTAACTAATTTAGTATATCAGAAGATTGAAATTATTAGCCTAATATAATGAATGTGATCAGACAGTGGTGTTGTAAAATGTTTATATAGAATATAACAGTATTTTAGAATATTAGTGTACCATTAAACTTTGATAATAGATGGTATCTTATACTTCAACATAGTAATTTCAGGTACTAAAACCATTATATAGTCATGGATTTGAAATGCAAAATATACAACAAACTAAACTTTGTGTTAATCCAGGGTTAGCCACGGTGTGCCAAATGGCCCACAGGCTAGGTGGGTTGGCCAAGTGAGGTTCAGACTGTCACAGATTTGTTGGCACTTCTTGGAAGTAGTCTGTATGACCCAAAATCTCATGCTGCTGTGTGATGTGGTACTGCTTCTTCCAGCCTAACTTACGTTCCTCTTAATTAATGCAGCCATGACACCTCCCCCGTAGTGAAATTTATGTGCACAGCTTACATATACATATATAGCTGCACTCTGTAATCCACCTCACATTGTGTTGTGGCAGTGGGTACTTGCATATGGTTTGTGGGTAAAACGATTGCCGGTATGCCTCCACATGAGCCCTCATCTCTCTGATCTTATCCATGTGGTCACTTCATGAGATATATGTAGAAGGAAGCAATATATTGGTTGATTCTTCATGAAATGTACACTCTCAAAATTGTGACAGAAACCTGTATGACAGTACCAAAAGTCTCTCTTCCAGCATCTGCCACTGGAGTTTCCTAATAATCTCTGTACCACTTTCATGCTTACTAAACAAGCCTGTAATGAAGCTTGCTGCTCTCTGTTGGATCTTCTCTATGTCTTTTACTAACCCTACCTGGTACGGATCCCACATTGATGAGCAATACTCAAGTTCTGGCCAAACAAGAGTTTTGTAACATACTTCCTTAGTTGATGGACTATTCTTCCTGAAGATTCTTCCAATGAATCTCTGTCTGGCATCTTCCTTACCCATGACTGATTTTATATGCCTGTTCCATTTCAAATTGCCCCTTATGTCTATTTCCAGATATTTTATGGAAGTACCAGCTTCTGGTGTTCATTCTACTATTGCTTACTTATATAATAAAGGATCTTTCTTTCTTTGTAAATGCAGCACTTTACACTTGTTTACCGTTATGTTCAATTGCCATTCCCTGCACCATGCCTCAATATGCTACAGATCCTCCTGTATTTCACTACCCTTTTCCAGTGTTGCAACTTATTGATTAACTACAATATTATCCAGAAGAAGTCTCATTGAGGTTTCGTAAAAATTTACATATACTGCACAGAGAATGTTAGTTGTGATATTTGATTTGTGTGAAATTCTTCACAAGTGGATCATCAGGAAACTTAAAAGACAGCAAAATAATGCAGAAGTTCACACATCAGAAACACTCCAACAAAAATGGGATTGCACAAAAACGCACTTGAAAATTTGAATTATTTTTCAAAACATGTCGTGCTAAATAAAATATAAAACATTGTGACTGGTTGCAGAATTGTTATTTATAAACAAACCCACCAAACACTTTCTTATCACAATTTTGGGGAACAGATTTCCTCTGCAGCAGGCTGACCTTACATTCCTCCTTTTCTGACATAATTATCACTACAAATGTTTGCTCACATATCTTTTTATCTGGTATTTTACATAAAAATAAAAAGCTAACATATTATGTGTATTTTCACTCCATAATGTCATATAGGATTATTTTCTGGGGTAACTAATTAGGTAAAGCTAATGTTTCCAGAGCCCAAAAATGTGCAATCATTTGCAGTGTCAACTCAAGAACATCCTGCAGAGAGCTATTTAAGGAACTGGGGATACTAACTACTGTTTCCCAACACATTTATTCTCTAACTAATGAAACTCATCATTAAAATATATCCTTTCTTCAAACCAATAGCTCTTTTCACGGGATAAATTCTGTAAAAAAAGAATAAATTTCAAAAAGATTTAAAGTCATTTACATTGGCTCAGAGAGATGTCCACTATTCAGCAATACACATTTTGAATAACATGCCAGCAGCCATAAAAAATTTAACTCACAAAGCTCAGTTTCAAAAGAGTCTAAAAGATATTTTTTTAACCAGCTCCTTCTATCCCATTAATGAATTTCTTAGCAGAAGTGATTGATGAATGTTGTTGTTGTTGTTGTTGTTGTTGTGTGAATGTTATTGTCTATCATATTCACAAATCTGAATATTGAGTACAGACTTCAGTACTAATCTTTTGCAATAATGTGATATTTGTAAATTAAGTGTTATAAAAATAAACAGCCTAAGAATTATCATACGCACCTAGCATATTCAATAGTAAGTAGTAATACCATAGGTAAGACTTCGCAAATGCATCAGGTGAGATGCAGCTGCTGGTTATTTAAAAAGGTAAATTGTTTAATGCAGTAAAAGTAGTCCTTAAAATGTAAATATACTTAAGACTTTTTGTAAGTATTTATTGTGTATCTTGTTTTCTGGCACATTCTACATCCAAGAAGATCTCCTCAACTTGTATCAAATGGAATAAAAAGTACATCTAAGCTAATCTAATCTACAGTTTAACTGTTCTGCCAAGGGTTTGGCAAACATTTTCTTACAATTATTCAGCAGAAGACAATCTTTTTATGGCTGGATATAAATATGTTTCTTTTGGTCTTTTACCAAGGCTGTTGGCAGGGGTAACATAACATTTCATACATACTGAATTCTCTGTTTTCTACTAAAGGAATGCTGATTACATATCCTATAAAATACTTAGATACAAATAAATCTAGGTATATCATTCTTAAAATGAAGAATACAGGATATTGTATGTTCCTTGTTTCATGCTGAATCATGCATAAGTATTTTACCAACTGTACTGGATTCACAATATGTTGTGCTAGGATTCTATTTTGTGCCTGTACAATGGCACCCACCAGTTGGTCTTATTCAGTGCTTAGTGCCTTAAACAGTGAAGTTAACTGTATTATTTGCTCAATGATTGTAATAAATGCAGCTATCCTATTTAGTCCATTATCTGTTGTTCTTATTGAATAGTTAATGAACCAATCTAATTTATTCATACCATTTTTCAATTTTGTTCATTACTATCACATTGACTGCATGATTCAGTCCACATAATGTAACTCTGATCATGGCAAGTTGTTCTTTTGACAGTTTTAGTAAGCTTTCTGATTGCTCTTCCAAAGCATCAACATGTATTTTATAGTTTACACACCTGCCTCATCCCAATTTCAAATAAGATTTTACCAACCTCCTCCAATAAAATTAAATACTTGGTCTTGGGAGTTATGTCTGCATAGTTGTTACGCTAAATGTTTTATTTTTTCTAGTCAGGTTATGTTCGTGTTGACCTCAGTACTCAGAAGATTACATTCAGCTCAACTCAGACACAGTATATTCATTCAGTCAAAACATTGTTTCCTAGTTTAGCTATGTGGTGAAACATTTCATTGAGGGTCTGTAAGTTTACATAACACCATTTATCACATTGTACTGCATATCTCCATTTCACCCTTAATAGATTCCTTCTGTGTCTTACATTTTTCTAATTTTTACCAGATCTTGATGTGCTTATGTACTCCATCTCATTTGCAAGGTCATCATTATATATACAGTTAGATTTTGGTGACCCATGGTTCATCATTTCTCCAAATACAATTTCTTTATTTTACTTTGCACCCACTGTTACTGCTTAACATGCTAATACTAAGTAAGATTTCAATTGTTGGTGTGGACCTTTAGTTACTTATTTCTAGGAATTTTAGTTACATTTGGGATATCTACTTCTGCTATCCCATAAGGATCATGGATTGAACATCTAATTTTTTTGGTAAGGTTGGAACACCACAGTGCTTTAATAGGCATGGTCCTGTTTGGAGGTGATATGCTGTTGCCTTCTTCTGACCTTCGAACTGACTTACCCAGCCACTTATAGGGGGACCTACAGTTTAACATGAATTCCAAACCATGTGCTACTTGACATTTTTCAGTTAAGCAACATTGTTAGAGGTGAAAGAATTGGAAAGTGACTGATAAAAAACCTACGACCAGGCAGAGATCAAACCTGAAATCTTGGGATTCATAGTCTGGCACTCGACCAGTGTGCTTTCCACTTTTCTTGAGCTACTGAGTATGCTTCTTGCATTCATGTCCTCAACTGGTACCCTACAATCATACACTCCTGGCCATTAAAATGGCTACACCATGAATATGATGTGCTACTGACGCAAAATTTAACTGACAGGAAGAAGGTGCTGTGATATGCAAATGATTAGCTTTTCAGAGCATTCACACAAGGTTGGTGCCAGTGGCGACACCTACAACGTGCTGACTTGAGGAAAGTTTCCAAATGATTTTTCATACACAAACAGCAGTGGACTGGCATTGCCTGGTGAAACGTTGTGATGCCTTGTGTAAGGAGGAGAAATGCGAACCATCACATTTCCGACTTTGATAAAGGTCGGATTGTAGCCTGTCATGATTGCGGTTTATCGTATCGCGACATTGCTGCTTACGTTGGTCACGATCCAATGACTGTATCAGAATATGGAACTGGTGGGTTCAAGAGGGCAATATGGAACACTGTGCTGGATCCCAACGGCCTCGTATCACCAGCAGTCGAGATGACAGGTATCTTATCTGCAAGGCTGTAACATATCATGCAGCCACATCTCTATCCCTGAGTCAACAGATGGGGACATTTGCAAGACAACAACCATCTGCACAAACAGTTCGATGACTTTTGCAACAGCATGGACTATCGACTCAGAGACCATGGCTGCGATTACCCTTGACACTGCATCAAAGACAGGAGTGCCTGCGATGGTGTACACAATGATGAATGTGGGTGCACAAATGGCAAAAGTCTCTTTTTTTTGTGTGTGTGTGTGAATCTTGGTTCTGTTTACAGCCTCATGATCGCATTCATGTTTGGTGACATCATAGTGAACGCACATTGGAAGCATGTATTCGTCATCGCCATACTGGCGTATCAACTGACATGATGGTATGGGGTGCCATTGGTTACATGTCTCAGCCACCTCTTGTTTGCATCGATGGCACTTTGAACAGTGGCTGTTACATTTCAGATGTGTTACGACTCGAGTCTCTACCCATCATTTGATCCCTGCAAAACCTACATTTCAGCAGGATAATGTATGGCCGCATGTTTTAGGTCCTGTACGGGCCTTTCTGGATACAGAAAATGTTTGACTGCTGCCTTGGCCAGCACATTCTCCAGATCTCTCATCAACTTTAATCGTCTGGTCAATGGTAGCTGAGCAACTGGGTCATCACAATACACCAGTCACTACTCTTGATGAACTGTGGTATTGTGTTGAAGCGGCATGGGCATCTGTACCTGTACACGCCATCCAAGCTGTGTTTGACTCAATGCCCAGACGTATCAAGGCCGTTATTATGGCCAGAGGTGGTTGTTCTGGGTATTGATTTCTCAGGATCTATGCACCCAAATTGTGTGAAAATGTAATCACATGTCAGTTCTAGTATAATATATTTGTCCAATGAATACCCGTTTATCATCTGCATTTATTCTTGGTGTAGCAATTTTAATGGCCAGTAGTGTAGGATATGGTGATGGCATCTGCTTGGGTAAAATATTCCAGAGGAAAATTATTCTGTCATTCAAATCTCTGAGCAGGGACTATTCAGGAGGATGTTGTTATCATAAAAAAAGAAAGAAAACAGGCATTCTACAGATTGGAGTGTGGATTGTTCTATCCCTTAATTATGTAGGAAAGTTAGAAAATTTGAAAAGCAAAATGAACAGGCTGAAGTTCGGTGGCAGGCTGAACAGGATTTCTGGTCAGGCATGAAGTTGTTGAATTAATACTTGTCATATCCTGATGTTCACCTACTGGACTGCCATGCATTTCTTTTAAAATTTCTGCTTTTTCTTTGACACTGATATCTTGTTCCTCATTTCTTTAAACTATCCTTATATGGTCTCTACATTCTCTGTTGCTCTTATGAAATCTCATTTGGCTCAGTGCATCAGCATTCACATTTTTCTTCTGTGTTTTGTGTAGAGTATCATAAGAATATTCTTCCCACTTCATTCTCCACTTTAATAATTGAAAAAATGACTCCTGTATACTGAGTATCTATGTCAGTGGTTTCTGGTCAGTTACTATGGTGAAACGTCTTCCATAGATATATATGGTCTGATTTGCTTAGTGGTCAGAACTATGGGTAAGTACTCTAAATGTGTTGCAGATTTAAGTTTTCCACTTTATTCGACAACTGTGACACATAGGCACATATTTTTCCCTGTGACAGAGCAACACCTAATGCTTTTCCATTGACATTTGTAGTTACTATAAATGGTTTACTGAAACCCAGATAACTGAGAATGTGAGAATGGGAGGGTAGATCAATTTGTATCTCAATTCTTCAAACACTACCTTCTGCTACTCCCCCCCCTTCATATGGTACTCTTGCTTTCACAGTAACTGCTGTAGTGAAAACCCAATTCTAATGAGTCTCAGAATAAACCACTGTTAATACTAGACAAGACCCAATTAGCACTTTAACTCCTTAGTTTGAACTTGCAATTGGAAACTTCTTTAGTCTGTCCATGTTCTGCTCATCTCACTTCTCACCTTCTTCAGTTATCTTGTGTCACAGAAGTATTACTTCGTTCCTCAGAAATTAACATTTATCTAGCTATAACTTTAGTTTATGAATTCTCAATCAATTGAATATGTTAATACCTTTTCATTATGGGCCTTTAGTGACTTCCCATAAAATGATGTAATCTAGATACACGTAGCATTTTGTCTCTTGTAATCCTGATAGAGCGACGTTCATTAATCTCTGGGAAGTCCTTGGGGCTGATTTAAGTCCCAGTGACATTCTTTTAAATTTGTAGTGCTGGTAATTAGCACTTAATGCTGTATTTTCTCTATCTACAGGGCCAATTAAAATTTGATGATATCTGTTGGGCAAGTCTAAGGTTGAGAAATACTTGGCTTTTCATAATTGGTCTAAGATTTCACTTATGTTTGGGATGGGGAAAGTTTCTCGCACTGAACTTTCTCCCACTGAAATTTCAGTAATTTGGTTGTGGTGTCACCTCAACCTTCGTCTCAATAGGTCAAGTCTGAAATACCTTTACATCCGGCTTCTTTGGGAGCCAGCTTCCTTGAGCTCTGCCGGCCATGTTATTCTCAGTTGTGTATTACTTGTTATTGAGTTCACAATAAAGTGTGCAATATGAAGTACATGCAGTTTTATTGGGACTCCAACCCCATACCAGTTTTGTGCAGTCTACACCAATGTGCGAGTTTAATGATTCTTCGAACAGATCTGCTCCCCCTGTCAGTGGTGATATGAACTTTAATTATCCTCAAAGTGCTGGTGTGTCCTTTGTGCTGCCCACATCACATGTTGTGTCTACCAAATCGCGAGTTCAACAATCACTCCCACTGTATCACTTTGTTGACACTCAAGAATATTCTCGGTCACACTTGTTCATGCATCTACCCACTTTCATGGCATGCACCGGTGCCTCAACCGCACTGGGTCCCTGAATCGTCTCACCTCTTCCTGCCATGACACGCTTGCTCATCTTCAAAGCTCCACCAGGAATGATAGCTGCAGTGATCTCTCTCACAATGCCACAACATGTCTGCATCAACACCTTGGCTGGAGTTCCAGAAGCACCACTGTCGACGCCACCTGGGCACCTTCCCTGCCTTTCTCCTTTGAGGCTTCCACGAAATGGTTTGCCATCACTGAGCAGATATTTGACCACTAATCACTTGACGATTCAGGCCGCTACCTATGCCTCACCACACACCTTCATGAACACATCAACTTGATCTGTGACCTCATGATCTCTCTTCCAGTGGCTGACCAGTATTCCATCACCAAACGTACCATTCTCGAGAGAGTCACTTGCACCCCAGAAGATACGATCAGACATATCATTCATGAAGAACATCTGGGGGACAAGAAACCATCACAGCTCTGGTACCACTTCTGCCTTCTCATCAATGAACATGACATGCTGGATTCTACTCTCACGGCTGTTTGGTTGAGCAAGCTTCTGCTCGCTGTCCAGACCACCCTCACATATAACATTCTCCAGCCTCCAAGTGAACGCATCTGCATCACAGACATGGTGTACATTGCCTACCTGCATGAGGCATATGAGCTCCATCCTTTGTCCAAGACTCAGCTTCTGCAGCACGCACCAGCTGCTGGGTGGGCCACTCATGCTACAAGGACACTGCAGGCAGGAAACCAGGCATCAACATTTGTCTGCACACAGACTGGGTGACAGCTTCACTGTCACTGCCATGCCCACCAGTGCTTCCTGTGCGCAGCTTCTCTGACACCGATGACGGACCACCTCCACTTGTCCATTTTCTGCAAGAGCGTGCTCCGTATTACCCTTACTGCTACTACCACAGTCACTTTGGTGATGCAGCAAGGAAGTGTCATTCACCATGTCACCACCCAATACTTGAGTGCAGGATGGTTTAGATGCCGCCTCCTGCTCTGACATGAATGGGTACCTACATTCTCTTTTGTGACATTTCTCTGTTGTGTGGTAGTTTGTACCTACGTCACTATGCTTTGAAAACTAAATTCCTTATTGATACTGGTGCTGATGTGTCTCTATTATTGATTTCAATGGTTACTGGCCCTCTCCACCCTCACAGTGCTACACTTCATGCAGTCAACGCCACTCAGCTGCCGTGTGCAGGTTCAATGACTTTTTTCTGTTTGCTTGTAACTGAAGTGTAAACTCTGGTGGAAACTTTTAGTATCAGATGTGCCAGAACAGATTGTAGACATGGATTTCTTAACTCATCATAAACGTTCCCCTGATGTTGTGTGACATTTGGTCAAACACACAGTTTTCTAGCATCCCGTTGGGCTCCGACTCTTTCTCCACTTACACACCAACTGTCTGTGGGTGTTTTGGAATGATCAAAAAGTTCAATGCTCTATTCCGAAAATTGTGTCGTGAACATGAACAGGTGATCATACTTGAGCTATGAAAAAGAAGATGTTGTTCGCGAGAGCTTCGACACCATTAAACCATCAGAATCGCTCTTGTCAATGTGGTCGAGTCAATGTGAACACATGCTCCGTCTGCAGCACGAAAATGAGGCCATCGCCTCGTATACACAGAATTGCAGCTGGTGTCCACTCTGCACCAACTCTCATCTTTGCAGTTGCTTCGGAAGGACTATCGCTCCAATGTTAGTACCAGAGTTACCTCAGCAACTGTTCTTAGTGCCGTTGCGGCCATGTGCAGTGTTAATAGTGTTTGTGACAGTTCTCACCCTCCACGCCATGCGGATGTGGATGTTTGCAAACAAAACTTGCTTTCCATGCCAACGTCTTCCCAGTTAATGACCACCCGAGGACCTTTCACGTGACGCCATGTTGCTTTAAAAGCGCCTGTGACTCACCCAGTCAAACCTGTGTCTGGAACTGTAACTTCCTCGGTGTCTCAGCACAGTCCGTCACCCACAAGCGCTGCCAGGTCCCCCCTCCTCCTCACAGATTCCATATAACTCACACCGAGCAGCACCCCCTCGCCCCACCACAACAAACAGCGACCACACATGTAAACAAAGCTTTCCCGCCACTTCTCACTGTGTCTCAATGGTCGCTAATGGCAGGGATCATAAAATCCATCTTTTTGATGGGCCTCCCATCTCTAGCAAACTGCACCGTGGAATATTGTAGGTCCAGATAGAGGTTTGATGTAGTGATGTGGCGTAATGTGCAAATTTCCCACATGGAATATGAGTGATACTATAATGAAGTGTAGTTAGTAATGTGAATGTGAGTATTGGCCAGCTACTAATATTTTCATAAGTGATTAATGTGCCACTGTGTAAGAGATTAGTTAAGATTTCAGTTTCGAATTTTGTTGTGTGTTGCCATAGCAGATTCTCATTGCTGTATAACATATTTTGTTTGGTTTATAATTTGTTTAATAATGTGCTTCTTTGATTTACAATTTTAATCAAGATTCTTCGCCAATGTTTAAAATTTTCCATTGACTGCCAGACACATTGAATTGAACGTTTATGTTAATTATCTGTCAATAAATGGTATGTACAGAAAAGAATCTGTTTGTTCTAAAATTAAGATTACATACCCCATAGCAGCTGTTCCAACCTCTGTCCCACTCTGTAACTCTCTACTTTCTACAGTCTAGGTTCATATATTTAACTTAGTCTTTCACAGCATCTGTTGTCAGCTAAGTCATAAGTAATTCATCAATCACATAGAGGATGCATGTTAGTCACTTTAGCTCTTTTTAATTGCTTTGGGAAGACATCACTTGATAAAAGTGAAATGAAGATATCTAAAAAGGAAGGAGTATGGGTCTTCCTGATATTTTTACGATATAGTATTGAACATCATCAGTACCAGCTGAATATTTCTCTTCACAGAATTATTAATATTTAGTAGTTGAGCTGTGGCTATTGGACTGATAAACATGGAGAGATTATTTATTTCAAGCTATATTAACGTTCTTCCTATGTTGTATTAGGTGAACTGCTGAATATTGACTATACTTATTTCTCAGCAAGAGTTACATACTAAAAACCAAAATTGTTTGCAACTTTTCTCCAACATGTAGTTACACAATATCTTTGTGAGTTGTCTTCTTTCCTATAATATCCTACACAGATTTCTGTATAAATTTAATTTTAATGAATTACTGCATAATATATTTATTATTTGCCTTTATGTTTGCTTCTTTTATGACACGCATAAAACTACCCTGTTTAATTCTGGATTGCTGTTTGTTTTTGAGAAAACCGAAAGTTTCTGTTTTCTTTCCCAAGAGACTTTGATGCCTGATATACCAGGTACTAAATCTGTCTGTTCTGTACAAAAGTACATAAAGATGATTTTGAAGTGGCATTTGCAAACATTAGCAGATCACAATGGTGAATGGGTGAAAGTAGAAATTAATGCACCAAAGAGGTTTAATTGAGCAACTCATTGTATCAAGCTATTAAATGCAAAAAGTATAAATAGCTTCAGGAAGAAGTGGAGGGTACTATCTTCTGCATATTTAATGACAGGCAGAAATACAGAAACACATTCATGAAGGTTTTTTTATATTGTGTAATGTATGGTATTTGGCCAATCTACCACTTCCAGTTTATGTCACAGTTCTACTACATACATACTCCGCAAACCACCATGAGGTGCATGGCGGAGGGTACACGGTGCCACTACTACATATTTCCTTTCCTATTCCACTCCCAAATAGAATGAGAAAAAAAAGAATGCCTATATGCCTCCGTACGAGCCCTAATTTCTGTTATCTTGAAACTTCCTTGCAGATTAAAAATGTGTGCCGGAACCGGGACTCGAACCAGAGACCTTTGCCTTTCGCGGGCAAGCGCACTACCGACTGCGCTATCCCAACACGACTCACAATGCCACCTCACAACTTCACTTCTGCCAGTACCTCGCCTCCTACTTTCCAAACTTCACAGAAGCTCTCTTGCGAACCATGCAAGAATAGCACTCCTGGAAGAAAGGATATAGTGGAGACATGGCTTAGCCACGACCTAAGGGATATTTCCAGAATGAAACTTTCACTCTGACGTGGAGTGTGCGCTGGTATGAAACTTCCTGGCAGATTCTCTTATCTTGTCTTTGTGATCACTACGTGAAATGTAAGTAGGTGGCAGCAAGATCGTACTACACTCAGCTTCAAATTCCGGCTCTCTAAATTTCCTCAACAGAAATTCAAAAAAAGAACGTCGTCTTTCCTCCAGCAATCCTCAATTGAGTTGCCGGAGCATTTCCGTGACACTCGCGCATTTGTCGAACCTACCAGTAACAAATCTAGCTGCTAGCCTCAACTGCTTCTATGTCTTCCTTTAAACTGATCTGCTGCGGGTCCCAAACACTTGAGCAATACTCAGGACGTGGTCGTACAAGCGTTTTATATGCAGTCTCCTTTAAATATGAAGTTCATCTTCCCAAAATTCTCCCAATAAACTGAAGTCGGCTGTCCGCCTTACTCACAACTGTCCTTAAATGTTTGTTCCATTTCATATCGCTCTGGAATGTTATGCCTAGATATTTGAATGCTGCGACAGCATCAAGAAGCTCACTACTAATGCTGTATTCGAAGATTATGGGATTGTTTTTCCTACTCATGCGCATCACCTTATATTTTTCTACATTGAGAGCTAGCTGCCATTCTTTGCACCAACTAGAAATTTTGTCTAAGTCATCATATATGCTATTACAGTCAGTTAAAGATGACACACACCCCCCCCCCCCCCCCATACACCACAGCATCATCAGCAAACAGCCGCAAATTACAACTTACTCTGTCCATCAGATCATTTATATACATAGAAAATAATAGCGGTCCTATCACACTCCCCTGGGGCACGCCTGACGATACACTCGTCTCTGATGAACACTCACCGTCGAGAACAACGTACTGTGTTCTATTACTTAGGAAGTCTTCCAGCCAGTCACAAATCTGTGAACCTATTCCATAAGCTCGTATCTTCGTTAGCAGTCTGCAGTGTGGCACCATGTGGAACGCCTTTTTGAAGTCGAGAAAAACACAATCCGTCTGTTGCCCTTCATCCATGGCTTGCAAGATGTCATATGAGAAAAGGGCAAACTGAATTTCACATGAACGATGTTTCCTAAACCCATGCTGATTCATAGAAAGAAGCTTTTCCATTTCAAGGAAATTTACTATATTCGAACTGAGAATATGCTCCAAAATTCTGCATGAAACTGATATTACGATATTGGCGTGTAATTGTGTGGGTCAGTTCTCTTGCCTTTCTTTTAAACGCTTTTTTCCAATCACTAGGAACTTTGCGCTGAATTAAAGATTTGCGATAAATGTAAGCTAAGTAGGGAGCCAATACCACAGAATACTCTTTGTAAAACAGAACTGGTATTCCATCCGGACCAGCAGACTTTTTCGTATTTAGCTCTCTCAGTTGCTTCTCTACACTGGTAATGCCTATTACTATATCCTCCATTTCGGAATTAGTAGGTTGATCAAATGATGGTTCATTTGTGCGGTCCTCCTGCGTGAAAGACTTCTTAAAGGTTAAATTTAGAACTTCAGCTTTCCGTTTGCTGTCTTCTATTACTGCCCCGGAATGATCAACAAGTGACTGGACAGTAGGCTTTGACCCGCTTATCGATTTTACATAGGACCAGAATTTTTTCAGGTTCTCGGAAAGATCTTTTGCTAAGGTATGGCTGTGGTAATTATTGTGTGATTCACACATCGATCTTTTTATAGACACACGAATCTCTATTAACTTTTGCCTGTCATCATTTGCGTGTTCTTTTTTTAATCGAGAGTGCACAGTCTTTTCTTTCTCAGCAGCTTTCTAACATTATTATTATACCACGGTGGATCTTTTCCATCCTTAATCGTCTTTACTGGCACATATTTCTCTAACCCTTTATTAACAATGCACTTAAATTTAGTCCACAATTCCTCTATATCCATAGTCCTGGAATTAAACGATGCCCATTCATTTTCTAAGTGCAATCCTAACATTTGCTTATTGGTTCTTCCCAACAAAAACACGCTCCTAGTCTTCTTGATTGGTTTACGAACTTTGGTCACCATCGACGCTATGATGATATCATTATCACTAATTGCTATCTCTACACATACATCATTAATAAGGTCAGGCCTGTTCGTGGCTATAAGGTCTAAAATATTTCCATTGCACATGGGTTTCCGGTTTAACTGCTCAAGACAGTTTTCGGAGAATGTGTCCAAAAGTAGCTCGCAAGACTGCTTATCTGTGCCACCTGAAATGTAACTAGAGAGGTCCCAATCTATACCCTTAAGGTTGAAGTCTCCCCCAACTAATATTACATGGTCCGGATACCTTCGCACTACCTGGTGTAGACTTTCTTTGAATGACTCTAAAACTGCTACAGCAGTATTGGGGGGGGGGGGGGGGGGGGGACGGTAAAAACACCCATCTATTAACTTTACTTCTTTTAGACCTGTTATACGTGCCCAGATAACTTCACAGTTACTTTCAACTTAGATCTCAGTAGAAACAATATCTTAGTCCACAGCGATGAACACTCATCCTCCAGTTGTATCCGATCTATATTCGCGATATACATTCCATGCGTCGCTAAATATTTCTGAACTTGCCACTTCATAATTTAGCCAGCTTTCAGTTCCTAAAACTATCTGAGCACAATAATTTCCATTCAGTGCAGCAAATTCAGGAACTTTGTTTCTAATACTTTGTAAGTTCGCGACTAATATTTTGATATTCAAAATTTTGAGCCGACTGTGGCCTGAACTCGCTGTTTGAATGTTGACTGGTGAGTGCTCATCAGAGTTAGCGCCTAAAAAAACCCCCATGTGCACTCCACAAGTACTCTGCTACCCGAGTAGCCACTTCCTTAGTGCAGTGCACCCCTGATCTATCTAGAGACACCCTACAATTCCCCACCCAATTTATTTATTTATTTATTTATTTTTTCTTTTTTACAGTAGCAGTTTAGCCACTGTTTAAATCATATGATTTACATTTTTTCCTTTCCTTTATCTTTATGTTTATGTTTAAAGTCTGCTGCAATAAAATTAAGAGTAATGGTAAATATTCAGCTGGTATCAATGACGTCACAGACTACATTGCAAAAATATCAGCAAGATACAGTCTACAAACTATAACTTCCTCCTGCAGACTCAATAGGCCTAAAGGGTATTGACCAGCTGCCATGATGTCCTGCCTGCAAGTGTCAACAGATGCAGTATGGAGAGGGATGTGGTCAGCGCCCCACACTTCTGGCCGTTGTGTTGGTTTTGTTGAGTGGAGCCATTATTTCTCAATCAAGTAATTTTCCAATTGGCCTCTAAAGGGCTAAGTGCACTCTGCTTTGTAACACCACTTGACAGACCCAGACGGTGACCCAACCAAGTGCTAGCCAAGTTCAACAGTGCTTAACTTGGTGTATCCACTGTGAAACAGACACCAGGGCTAAAGTAGTAGCCTTAAAAAATTGTGATAAGCATTGTATATGTAACTACAGGCCTGCATTACTACTATCAGGAGTTTCAAAAATTGTTCCTTACACAACTTACTACATTTTTCAACAAATATATGTTCTAAATGCCAACGTTTCTTCACGTCACATTCCTCAACATATAAAGCCAATGTCAACCCGAAAAACCATACCTTAAATGCAGTGGGCAAGCATTAAAAAGCTCAGGTTACACTTAGACCTTAAGTATTCAATGTGATTAATCATTCACTGCTCCTGAGAAAAGAGTGGCTTAAATCTTGTTTGAAAAATTGCTCACAGGTAACTGATATTAAGTACATCGAAGGAAATGAAATCCTTTGACATCTTTCAGAGCCACGTGTACCACTTTATTGGTCCAGAGGTAGTACTGTTTATTGAGTAAAGTAAATATCAAAGGAAACCTTACTGCATCTGTAAAGAATATTATAAAAGAAAAGTCTCAATGGTTTAAAAAATTCTCAAAAAACAGAACACATAAATTTCCAGACAGATGAAAACAAAAATTCAGTACAACAAAAAATCTGTTTGGGCATCAAAATGTTAGTGTTGTTAGTGAAAGTCAATTTCTAAGAATTTACATTCAAGAAAAATTTCAATAGAGCTATCATATTAGGGCTATGTCTCTGAATTCAAAGGTAGCACAAATGAGGTTAGTAGTCTGAATTTCTTGCAAAAAACACTGATGCCTAATTAGAGCTGTATATTTTGCTCTTGTGTATTAATTACAGAGAGTCAGTATTATTTTCTGGAAAAATGTACACCAGACCATAACTATTTTCAGGAAACAAAAGGCCATTGTAAGAATAATGAAGCAAGTAAGGAGCATAAAATGATGAAAACATGTCTTTGAAGATCTAAAAATCTTACACATTCCTTGTATTTGTTTATTGCAAGTAGTTATGTGCATAAAAAAGTACCGTCAAAAAGGGTCATTTCAGACAGTTTTGAGATTATTTTCACTATAACTTTCGTAGGTTGTGCCAGATTTCTTTTCTTTTCTTTTCTTTGGAAGTGGTGGGGGTATAAGTATAAACAATAAAATATTCTAGAAACATAATGTCCGTGTGCATCTACTTTTGTCTGAGACAAAGTGTCTGAAACCACCCCATGGATTGGGATGATTTTTGACACTTGATTTTCAGTCTCTGTCCTGTGTTTCAAATTGTATGGGGTGATTTCAGACACAAATTAACTTTTTTTTTAATTCTACTTTCTTTCTGTTTGATTTTAGTGACTTCTAATATATTTTAAGGATGTCCATCATTAAAATATGGGATAAGGACTGAGATAAGGAATTTTGTTGATTAAAGACTTTTCTATATGTTAATGTGCCACACTGAATATCTCAAACCACTGACCTTGAACACCTTTCTTACTTTTATACATTCTTAGCATTGTCCAAAATCACCCCATAAATTAAAAAATTAAAATAAAATAAAATTAAAAAAAAATTTAAAAAAAAAAGAAAAAACTCTGTCATTTTGAAACTTTACACAAAACTCGTGACAAACTGGTACAAAACTTCTCACAGTGCCGCAGCCTACTGATCTCATTGGCAAATGATGCTACAATACTTTTCCACCAGTTACAACAACAGAATGTTTCCACTCCATAACACAGTGAGAACTTTCGACAATGAGACTGTCCGACTGATTATTGCATCAGTAAACAACTGATCGAAATGTGGGAGTGTGGGATGGAGGAATTACAGTCTCAAGGATAAAGTAAACAGCATGTGGAGGTGGAAATTAGTGTTAATTTGTTTCTATGCAGCGAGAAAGAGAATGTAAACCATATCGTCCGAAATCACCCCAGTGTCCAAAATCACAATGTTTGATGGTATATTCAAATTTTCATCAAAAAAAGTGTCTATGATTACAGTACCAGGTTAAACAGTGGCATAAATATTAGTCATTACAACACAACTTTCACCCAAAAAGATGTAAATTGTGGAGGAGCAAAACTATACAACAGATTACCGTGATATATACAACTTTTCCAGATCTACAAAAATTACAAAAAGGCTGTGATTGCTTTTATTCACTCACACAGTATTTTATGCATGAAAACATGTAATTAATAATTTTAAATCTAGAAATAAGTTGTAACTGTATAGAAAAAACTAAAATTTGTAGGTATTTTTTATAAAGATTTAGTTAACGTGAAAATTTAAATGATGTGTTGGTAAATTGTAAATATTCACCAATACAATAATGACAGTTTACAACTCGCCAAAATACTGTACAATGAGCTGTAACAGGCACATAAGAAAGACATACATAAACACAGATAAAACTTTTTCACTCCCTATGTTGTGCACAAAGTACATACTGAAAATTAAATAAATTTATTATTATTCTAAATTGCAGTATATTTCAGGATTGTGATAAACAAGGTGTGTCTGAAAAGTTTGGTGAATGGTGTCAGGAAATAAATGAAACAGGGCTTATAAACAAAATACGTTTAGTATTCTTCAAAGTAATCGCCATTGGCTACAATAAACTTCTGACATCAGTTGTACAGTAACAGTCAGCAAATGCTTCTTGTGAAATCGCTCGAAGCACTGAGGTCACATCTTGTATCTGCGCAACCATTGTGTGGGTGTCTATCATTGTTTTGATTAATTTGAAACAAAAATTGATGATAACGTGTTGCGCTATTTTGCCCTATATATTGTAATGACATGAGTTCTCACACTGACTCTATTAGCTGGGTCACAAAATGTACTACCAATTCACTGCTGTGCTTTGCACAATACAGGGCCCTTGTTGACATGGCTCTGAATGTGTATGAGTGGGCTCCTCATCCTCACCAGCACAGTTTGTAAAATGTGGGACAATTCACGAAGCTTTCCAGACACAGTTGTATAACTCTTGATGCTGTTACTGTCACGTAAGTTGTAGCTGGTTGATTAAGAAACACTGGTTCAAACTCATCAATGATTTATTTAGTGTTTGTCATTAACAACAATGGCACAGGATAGACAGACTTTGGCTGGAAGTTTATACAGTATACATACACTAAAAGAAACTTCTGAAACATTATTTCTCAATATATCTAGAAAGTATCAGAACTGTAATGTCAAACTAAAATGTACAACCAATGTAGGTCTTGAACCCAGGAGTCTTTGTTTCAGAGTTCAACACTTTATCTACTACACCAAGTGTTTTCTGTTTTCTAGCACTTCATTTGCGATATTGTTTCCTTCTTAGGAGAAAAGTGCCTCAATGTTCATGTCTTCTTACTGGGAGAATGAAGCATCAGCCCTATGTACTACAGTTCCCAATGACTGGTGCTCATTTCAGTGGTGGCCCTCACCGAACTTAACCTTGTTGAGACGTGCTGAAACTTCAAATTTATTCTGAGCTGTAGGATCTCTATGTGGCTTTATTTTCAGGACATGGACTGTGTCCCTAATCTTCTACCGAGCGAAGTGGCGCAGTGGTAACGCACTGTACTTTCATTTGGCAGGATGGTGGTTCAAATCCACCTCCGGCCATCCTGTTTTAGGTTTTCCATGATTTCCCTAAATCAGTCCAGGCAAATGGTGGGCCGATTTCCTTCCCCATCCTTACCCAAAAATTCCAAGCATTAGCTTCATCTCTAATGACCAAACTGTCAACGGGATGTTAAACCCTAAGCTTTCTCCTCCTCCTAATCTTCTGTTGTGTTATGTGGGGGGTGGTGTAAGGGGGGGAGGGGGGCACAGTCTTTGACTTTATAAGTAATGAAGGAGTGCCGTCTTGTGACCTCATAGGGCCAAAATAAGTGCCTGAGTAGCTTGCCAGACAGCTCAACATTCCAAACAGGAGTAAAGATCCTGAAGATGTCACATGTTGCAATGATTGCTTATTCCTGCCACAAGTCTCAATTTGAATTGTTTTCCTCAATCTTTAATTATAGATCTAAGTGTGCCATGTTTCAGTACAATGTCATCCATGATGAATTTGGTTACTTCTAGTGCCTCAGCTGTTTTGGTATCTTTTGTGCTGTGTCGATACATTTATTGACGCCGAGCACCAGAGATGTGGCCAGGTCAGCTTGTCGTCTTCCCAGGCGCGGCGCTAGAGGCGCCGTACTGCACATGCACAGACGCCGACCATTAGGACGAGTGGGCATCAGCGGACCTGGGCAAGGATCAAAGGAGAACATCAGTCTTGGGCTGGGAGCGAAGGGCCATCGGTTATCCATCTACCGTCAAGTGTTTACAGTCCGGATACCACCACAGCCTATCATCTGGTTTGGCCGGAGGAAAATATTAGCCACTATCTATGATTGTTGTATTCGCACTTGGATGTGCTTCAGTAGCTGGCAATAACATTGTATCCAGTTCACTCAGCCCGCTTCGTGTCAAATTAAGTATCTGTAATAAACTGCTCAATGGTTTTCATCCATGTGTGGTGGCACCCTCTCACCTAATCACTCCTACCGATTCCCAAACAACTACAGATACAGCATTTTGTAATGGGATAAAAGTTGTAAATCATCTTAGTAGATCAATACCAACACATGTAAAAGTGTCTCTGGTGGTGGAATTTGCACGAGTTTCTAAGGAACCACTTTCCTCCTCTGGCACTCTTGACAGTGTGATATATAGTAATGAACCCATCTAAATAATCACATAATTAGTATTTTTAGGATTAGGAAATTCTTTTATAGATCTCACCTTATCTCAGTAATAAAACAGTGAAGAAGAAACTTGAACAAAAAATAAAATATTAGGTTTATAAGCTGATCGCCAACACTGTCACCCGCACCACCCGCTTCATCAGCCACCCCCTCCCTTCTCGCCTAGCTCTCAGCCCTGTCCCTGTTATGGGTTTCCTACCCCCCTCACCAACACGCACATAGAGCTATATACCTTTGTTGACACTGACGACATCCATAAGTTCTCAGTGTTAGTCAATGGCTCAACTGCTTTCGTGTGCATTGCATGTGACAATGAGCAGGTAGGTAGTGCTTCTCCGTGTGTGGTGCGAAGGTTTCGCCTGTCAAAAAGTGCTGCAAGTGGCCGTGTTTGTGCCTTTGTACATCTGAATGGCAAAGTGTTCCTGCATGTTCCCGCCGACGTTGGCCTGCAGTCTGCCACCGGTCGATGTCTTCATCAGCCGGCACACCTTGCTGACTTCGTTGTCGTCATACTGGGGTTCGCCCCCCAGTCACACATGTCAGCCTGTGCCTGACACCGTAGAAGAACTTAGAGTGGTGTTTTTGGAAAATTCTCCCCCCCCTCCCCCCGCCCCCTTCAGGGACATACTCCATACTGTGTGTGGGTGGGGGGGGGGGGGCCCTATGTGTCGTCAATCCCGTGATTGATAGCCGCATTATATTATCTTTGGTGGATGTTTTTTGGGACTGACCAGGACTTCCGGCAGTCGGTCTCTTGTATCTGAAGTGTTAACATCATCTGTACCGACGTAAAGTAATAAATGTATTAAGAGTGGATACTGCATTCATAACTGAACTGCACCTATCCCCTCACTGTTGTTTAGTACTATATCATATTTTCAATATATTCCTTTTTGTTTCTATTGAGAGTAGAGCATGTTTATTACCCAAACAATTTTCAGATTCGAAAATAAACTGTCAGGCTTTTTTTTTATTATTTTTATTTATTTATTTATTGTTTTGTTTTGTTTTTAATGTCAGGCTTTTAATGAAGCAATGTCCTACTTTTGATAATTTTGAGTTGGTAACCCTACCAGTGATGGATACAGGTCCAAATTCTGGGGAGGCCAGAAACCATATTTGAAAATCCCTTTCTATTACTACTGCCACTAATACTATTGCTGCTGATAATAATAATCACATATTAAATATTTATTCTTTAATTTTTGCTGCAAAAATATTTTTATTTAGATATTAATTAATGAGACACGGAACTGAGACCCATGAGCATTAAATAACACCTAAATAAAAATAGCTGTGCAGCAAAAATTAAGGAATAAATATTAATATGTCATTTACTTATTAAATATATTTAAGGTTGAAAACAAAAAAACAAAAAAAACAAAAAAACTGTTTCTGTTCTACTAATTTTTTGTTTGTTTATTTACTAACTAGTTTTCGGCTTATTAGGCCATCATCAGGTAAACAGGCATCAACAAATACGCTATTGCTTAGGTTCTCAAAGATGGTAAACAAAGATACAACACACAGAATACTCAGTCTTTGCATATGACATTTGTTAGAATTGCAAACAGTTATCTGTTGCCATGTAGAATTATGTTTACGTAATAAGTGGCCTCCTTAACATTTTTACATTGTAATTTGCGAGTGAACAGGGTGCAACACATTACATATCAAATATTAATTAATTAAAAACTATGTTAACATTATTGACACTGTAGCATATGTTTAGATCGTCACTTCATGTGTACATTAAATACATTTTCTACACTGAGTTTACAATTCACTTATTTGACAGCATCTGGCAAGATTCACATATTTTAATTACATTTCGTATTACTGTGCTCTATATATATATATATATATATATATATATATATATATATATATATATATAATCTCCAGCTACGTTCATGTTCAGTGAGTCTAATTTCAATTGCCCTGCCTGTTTGACCTATATACAGTTTTCTGCAGTCACTGCATGTGATTTTATAAATCCCACTGTTACTTAAGGCATCCCTTGTGCCTTTGCTGTTGAATGGGCTGTTACCTGCAGTGCCTCTTACATAAAATGAAGTCTGTATTTTCAGGATTTGAGAATGTTAGCTATTTTGGTGGATAATTTTCCTAAATATGGTATAGTTCACCAGTTGGTCTTAGTGATGACTGTTTCTGAAGTGGGGGAATAGAGGAGGGGTAGGACTTTTCTTCTTTGTTTTCTTTGTAAAATGTTATCTATTAGTTGAGATCTATAGCCATTGTTGCATGCAATATATTTAATGGTATTTAATTATGTTTGAAAATCATGTTTATAATACTATCATTCATTCAATCATTCAATGAACGGAATGGGCAGTGTGCCGAAAGGTGCATATAAGATGAACACTAACAAGAGCAAAACTAGGTTAATGAAGTGCAGTCTTAGAAAATCAGGTGATACTGAAGGAATTAGATTAGGAGATGAAACAATAAAGGAGGTACATGAGTTTTGTTACTTGGGCAGTAAAATAACAAATGATGGTCACAGTACAGAGGATCTAAAATGCAGAATGGCAATGGGTAGAAAAGCGTTGTTGAAAAAGAGAAATTTGTTAACATTGAATATTGCTTTAAGCATAAGGAAGTCCTTTCTGAAGGCATTTGTGTGGAGTGTTGCCTTGTATGCGAGTAAAACATAGACGATAAACAGTGCGGACAGAAAGAGGATAGAGGCTTTTGAAATTGAAATGTGCTGTTACAGAAGAATGCTGAAGATTAGGTGGGTGGATCGCATAACTAATAAGGAGGTACTGAACAGAATTGGGGAGAAAAGGAATCTCTGTCATACCTTGACAAAAGGAAGGGATTGATTGGTAGGACATATTCTTAGACATCAAGGTATTGTGAATTTAGTGTTGGAGGGAAGTGTATGGGGTAAAAACCACAGAGGAAGACCCAAGAGCTGGATACAGTAATCAGATTTAGACAGATGAAGGTTGCCATTCTTATGTGGAGTTGAAGAGGCTTGCTCAGGATAGGGTATTGTGGAGAGCTGCCTAAAACCAGTCTCTGGACTGAAGACCACAACAACAACACAATATTAAATATATGTTGGAGGCCCACCTGAGATGAAACAATATCACTCACTTTTATTTGAAATCGAAAGTCCGCCTCCATAGCGCAGTGGCAGCGTCACTGACTACCACGCAAGGTGCCTTTGTTCAAGTCCTGGCAGGGGACTAGGTGTTGTGTGTTGTCCTAATCATCATCATATCATAACAAACTTCCTGGCAGATTAAAATTGTGTGCCGGAACCGGGACTCGAACCTGGGACCTTTGCCTTTCGCGGGCAAGTGCACTACCGACTGTGCTATCCTGACAAGACTCACAATGCCGCCTCACAACTTTACTTCTGCAGTACCTCACCTCCTACTTTCCAAACTTCACAGAAGCTCTCCTGCGAACCATGGAAGTCTTGCATGGTTTGCAGGAGAGCTTCTGTGAAGTTTGGAAAGTAGGAGGCGAGGTACTGGCGGAAGTAATGTTGTGAGGCGGCGCAGTCAGTAGTGCGCTTGCCTGCGAAAGGCAAAGGTCCCAGGTTCGAGTCCCGGTTCCGGCACACAATTTTAATCTTCCAGGAAGTTTCATATCAGTGCACACTCCGCTGCAGAGTGAAAGTTTCATTCTGCAATCATCATTTCATCATTGGCACATAAGTCACCCATGCAGCATCAAATAAAAAGACTTACACTCAGGTGGCTGAATAATCCCGTAAGGGTTCTCCCGGCAAAGAAAGCCATATGCTCATTTCATTTAAAATCCAAAAGGAGTGGAGCCCATCTATGCTCACACTAGCATGGTGACTCAATATGTCTACTGTCCACTCTGCATTTGTAAAGAGTGTGATATTTTCCATATGACTGGGTGTGATTACCCACAAATAATGCCTATAAGTAGA
The DNA here is from genome assembly GCA_026315105.1 of Locusta migratoria. Taxonomy (NCBI): domain Eukaryota; kingdom Metazoa; phylum Arthropoda; class Insecta; order Orthoptera; family Acrididae; genus Locusta; species Locusta migratoria. The sequence continues at coordinate 38,163,468 of CM048755.1, read as the reverse complement.
TAGAAGTAGACAAAAAACTTTTGAAATAAGAGCAGTTTTAAGGGGAGGGGGGGTGGGAATGTGCCAAGGCAGGTGCCAAGGGGAAAAAACCTTTGTTACAGTCTGGTTGGGTAATAAGGGCAGTAACAGGTTTTTACTATCTGTGAAAGTCAGACATGTATACAAGATAGGGTCATGTTAGTATCAGGTATTTTGTACATGTGGTACTATTAGCCATTGCATTGTTTGTCATAAGACTATCAGTCTGAGTCAAAGAGAGGTACTCTACATTTGGGCACCAACAAAGTACAAAAGAAGTACCTCATAGACTTGGCATTTGAGCACTGTTACTTGTAAAACAAGTTAACTCAATAATCATTTTTAATCTTGAATCATTCAATGACATCATCATATCATGTGTCTTAACTTTCAAGCATTTGCAGAACTGGTTTTTAAATCGAGGCATGGGCAAGAGCTGATAAGCGATTCTGGGTCATACTGTTCCTCAAATGTGTTTTTATGCATCTGAGACAAGATAAAATCCTGAACTGAAGCACTTGTTGCAAGAATGGTAGCAATTAAACATTACATTTGAATGGTTCTGGGAGAATTGGTCAATTTCATTTTAAATCATTCTTCTGATCATATCTCTTAAAATGACCAACTGAAATCTTTGTTTATACTGAGAAGAATACACAGTTTCCAGTTCTACACACAACTGCAAGCTACTGAACAACACACCATATATTTGTAATAAGTAATCTACACCATCTACTGAGAAATGCTGACCATAACTGCCGAACTGATTAGTATCTTCTAATTCAAGGAAGAGCAGTTTATCACAATGTGAAAATCTTGTTTACAGTTGTTTTTTAACATTGTCCTACACTTTGAAATAAACTTGCTTGTACTTTGTGTTATGGGATTCAATCTGTACCATAAATGCCTGAGAACTGATAACCAGCATATCTCTTCCCCCAAAAGACTTTGTTCACTGTCCTTCCAGCAGTAAGCACAATTTCTTGCCAATTTGTATCTAGCTACTGTATGTGTTGTTCAGTAATAAAAAATTATATATGGATGTTGTGGTTATCATTAGGCCTCCCAGCCTACTGAGTTCCCTCACTGGTGACCCTGAAGTTGATTGTTTGCTTTCATTTGATCCAGTACCTACATGCCAACCATGCCACAGTGATTTTTCAACATTTTTGTTTTGTCTCAACAGAAAATGGATACACCACCAGCACAACACTTTCACATGCCTACAGTCTCCACAAGCTGAAAGTGCTGCACAAACAGTCACCAGCCTGCTTCCTAGTTATTTTAATATGAATTCACTGAATATTATCCAGTATGCCACAACGAGGCCTTTGTGAGGTTAACCACCCAAACAATGACACTGGCATCGACTCACTGCTTGTGTATCAACATGTGCATTACAGAAATAATGTTCCCCACAGTGACGTTTAAAGTTATAATTTCTTCCATGGTGACTTGCAGGCTTATATGCCATAGTTGGCAAAGCATTGTGACTATGTTACAGACAACAGAGCTCACAGTGCTCCACCATCTATACCAGTGTGCTGATCCATGAGCCACATGCTTCAACATTCAACAGCTAATTTTCTCTTCTCCTACAATCATGCCTACCACTGTCACTCCAATGAGCCAAACCATTGTTAGCACAGCAGACTGTTGTTATGTGTTTTTTCCTTCAGCAAATGAATAAGTAGCAGAGCCAGTGGGCCCACCCCCAACCCCTGCCCAGTGGGCACCCCCCTCCTTCCCCTGCATACACACACACACCACACATTCCACATGATGTGTGTATAGTGAACTTCACACTCCCCCATTCTGTGTTGACAACCCGAACTATGATGTCACACCTTTGTGCATAAGTGATGCATTTCTGCAAGACTCTTTATTATTCAGTCAGTCGTGTTCCATGGCTTGAGCTGCATTGTGTGTGCCAGACTATCAGCAGTGTTTCATGACAGGCTCACTTGCCTGCCATCCTGTGCCCAGTTTTTCAACTTTTGTGAGTTTCCTGCCATGCCAGAAACTGCATCATTTTCTGGCCTGTTCCTACCACTCAACTCAGTGCTGCCTTGCGCTACACCTGCACTGGACATCCACGCCTTGTCACAAGATTACACTAATGCATGACAGAAAGACTACCACCACACAAAAGCCACCCATGCTGCAGCTCTGCCTGCTCCCTCCAGCTCCCCTTTGCCAGGTCAGCTTCTGAAGCTACCTCTGTTTTCTACCAAAGCTCCTGCCATGTGGTTGACCCTGGTTGAAGAAATTTTCAACCACTACACCCTAGATTATGCTTCACAGTTCCTGTGCCTCATCACATGCCTGTGTGAACACATAGATCTGATCTGTATCTGGTCAGGTCAATCGCAAAGTCAAATATATAAGCCAATGCAAACCATGTTATTCTCGAGCATGTGTCATGCACTCCAGATGAAATCATCTGACATATCTTACATGAGTGGGTTGTGACGAATCCCTCTAGTTGCCGATCCCCTTTGAATAAGCGTCCAGACAAACTGGACGGAAAAAAAAAACAAAAAAAAAACACACTTATCTTGGGTTAGATGGGCAGTCTGCATTTTAGTTGAAGTCCATTGATCCAGATTCACTTCGGAGCTACTTTCACTTAAATGAAATGGTGGTCGACGTTAAAAGACAAACTCACTTATTTAAACTTTTCTTAATAAATGTTTTATTTCCATGGTTTCTTATTGCACAATCTCTAAAAATCCAGCAGCAATATAACAGAGATGTTTGCAGGTTTGTAACTAGGAACAGAGTGCCATAGCATGGTTTCCACTCAAATATTTTCCGCATAACTGCGTAATAAGACTAATGACAATATTATTCAGATATTAAATAAATAATAGAATAATACTTGAAATATGCCTAGATACATAAATTAAAATATTACATTTAGGCTTTAACTCTTTATCTCAATGTACATATGTGTTTTATGAAATTTGGATTTAATGTGGTATGTAATTCATGTTTTGACTCATTTTAAACTAACTCAATTTATTTACATTATTTGTGTTTTTGAAATGCACACTTATCTGTTTTGACAATATTGTGTAGACATACTATTATTGAGACATGGAATTTTAATGTATTTCAATTTGCAGTCTAATTTTGTATAAATACAGATTTGTATAAAGTCATAGTAGATTTGTTAATTTCAAAGATAGTTTCTTAGTACCAAATGGATTATTAATTTTTGTGCGTGAAAATTGATCAGTATTTAATTTAGGATCCAGTGATATATATAAAACATGGTCTGCCCTAACTTATTTAAACAAAAGGTATATATGTAATAATGTTGTGCAATAGTTCTAACATGTAATAGTATTGTTTTTATACAAATGTATCTCTATAGGCTCAGCATATTCCTTAACTAAATGTAATGCATTTTTAGTGTTTGTAGTTATTATTTATGAAAGTATAAAAATTGTAAATTACGTAAAAAGGACAGCCAAAGTTATGTTTAAAACAACATACTATTTCTTAAATGTGTTTTACTAATAGTGTTAATAGTATTTCAGACTGAACGCGAAAATCTGATATTTTACATGTCCGGTAACAAAGTTTTATTTAGGTGTCTGATATTTCGTGTTTGTAATGTTGACAATGGGTTTGCAGGGGGCGTGCGACATAGCAGAAACGTTACAAGGTTCCTCGCAACAGAATACTGTTGCAGTTCTGCACCACATGTGACTTATGGCTAATAAAACTCTGATGACCGATGAGACACTACTGAGTGCTTGGAGAACTGAGATGCCTCATGACATGCAAATGGCAATCAGCAAGCACACACTGAATTTTGTGGGAAGCCGAGTGGCATTGCTGACCAGGTATACTCAACATACTTAAAATAACATTGTATTCAACACCTCACAGATATCATCCCTGACACCATGCATGTTCTGCCTACAGATGAGGCCAGCCACACTACACAATTGACTCACTCATCTGGTTCTGGCAATCAAGTCAGTCACTATCCATGACAACCCCACAGCAAGCCTAAATTGTAGCTTACAATCCTGAAGAAGGCCCACTGCCCCTGTTGTGCTTCCCACAAGAGCCTCAACCTCACTACCTATATTGTTGGTTTCACATTATGTACGGGGCAGACACCAGAAACTGCCATCTCCTGTGCCAGTACCCAAACTTTAACTGCAGGTTGGTATAGGTGCTGTCCCCTGCAACCATACTGACAGGCACCTACCAATGCTACACTCAAGTCCATGACATGACCTCCAGGTGTGGCCAACACTATGTACAAAATTCTTCCACTGGAACACACTTCCTGATCGACACAGGTGCTGATGTCTCTCTCCTATGGCTGTCTCTTCAACTGCCCACTCTCCAGTGAGCCCACACTATTCTACACACCATCAATGACGTGCACCTCAAGTCAGTTGGCTCTGCCACAGGTACACTTGACCTATAAATTACACTGGCCCTCCAGTGGAACTTCCTCATCACTGATGTACTGGAGCCCATCACAGGTATTGAATTTCTCACTCACCACCAACTTTCCCTCTACATCATTCATCGATGTATGTATCACCACCCATACAAGTCTCACTACCCGTGCTCCTAGTCGAGCACAGTTAATCCACCCCTTCCCGCACAAGTTAACTTGCTTTGCAACTGCTCTTTCTTGTCCGTGCAGCTACACTCCATTATGAGTTACTGGATTGACAAACATGACTAAGTGTTCCACCTCCACCTCGAAAAAAAGCAAGTTGTCATGGTGACTGGACAAGATTACAACTGAGCTTGCTTCTGTGAGAGCATATTTGCAACAGCTCCAGTCAAATTTAACTGATTCCAAATGACAGGTTAGTGACAGTGAACACTCTTTGTGAGGTAAAAGTGATGTCGTGTCTATGTGCAAGGTTAGAGTTGCTTCTTCCACCTCTGGCACTACGAAACTGTGTCGCAACATCTCCCATGCTCTGTGTGGCAGTTTCAAACATTACAAACATTGACACTAACCTGCACAGCAGCCATCTCTGCCTACTGGCTCACCAGCATCCAAGTCACCCCTTGTGGCTAATTCAGCAACCTGAACAACACTTGTGCCACTCCGGCTCTGTGCAGCCGCTACGTAAAAGAACACAATGCACTCAGGTTGGCCATCATTCCCCAGCAGGTCACTATTGCCACCAGTTGCCCCCACAGCCACTCTGCAGACCACACATACCCAACTGCCGCCAGCACCACAGCTGGCCGCTAAGGTCATGGCTGTCTCATGTAACCTAACAGGCACTTGCACTGGTGCACCAACATCCCTTGCCCCTCTACTCACATCCACTACACCATCTCCATTGTCTCAAATGGCACTGTTCACAAACTCCACCTCAATGATGGCCCTCTTATTTCTAGCAAAGTATGCCACCTTAAAATGGAATGACTGGACATAGTGTGCAAGCAGATAGCTGAACTGTTAGATGTGAGCCTCAGAGAACCCTCTTCTAGCAATTGGTCATCTCCCATCTACCTGCAAGAGAAATCTGACACCTCTTTTAGAATGTACAGGGACTATTACCCCATAATGTGCAGATGATCATGGATAATTATCAGTACCCAAAATCACCTATTTTACCTATGGCCAGGCTGGAGCGACTGTCTTTAGCATCAATGCCCTTTCAGAACCAAGGTTGTAGATGATGTGACATTAATATAGAGAGGGCCATTTAAGATACAAAATACATACAGTAATTCATTACATATATAATATTACCTGACATAGTCGGGTTTGGAGACAATCTGATCATTTTATAGTTTTCAAAATGACAAGCCAAGATTGCAAATTAATAGTTTATTAAATGACGACCGGTTTCGGTGCAATGTGTCACCATCATCTGGTCACATATGTGTTATAAGCTGGTCATCTTGTTAAAAGAAATTAGGTATAAAATAACAAGTGCAACATTGCACTTAGTCATTACATAAAAGATACACAAGTTAAAAACATTTTGTAAGCTGTCATGTTTTTAACTTGTGTATTTTTTATATAATGACTAAGTGCAATGTTGCACTTGTTACTTTATACCCAATTTTTTTTAACAAGATGACCAGCTTATTACACATATGTGACCAGATGATGGTGCCACCATGCACCGAAACCGGTTGTCATTTAATAAACTATTAATGTGCTATCTTGGCTTGTCATTTTGAATATATATATTTTGTACTCACACAGTTGTCTGTTTGGCCCTTCATTATGAATGTGTATGATCTGTACCATTTTACAGTAACATGCTTTTGAAATGCCATAATAACATCACAGGAACATATAAAATCAACTGGCTGTCAGATATGATAGCTTCACATGTCAAAATAAGGATATCAACACCTTGTCAACAAGTCTTTCTTGCCGCCATTGTAAGTGTACTGGAAGTTTGTCGACTGTGCCGACTGCTGGTGTCACCCAATGAAGAAACATTTAACTAAAACACATTGTGCACATTACCACAGTCCATCCACAATTGTGTAATGCAGGCCCGAACTTCTTAACCTGATTCATGAACAAATAAAGCAAGCAAAACCAGAACTGCATATTGTGCATGCAGGGCCTGAAAGGGATATACTGCTAAAGAGCCTACCACCAAATACCAATGGTGGCTGAGGACAATGAAAAAGCAGTTATCACCATTTACATTGGCCTTATTAATAAAAGTTTATGCCCTCTGGCCTAAAGAACACTGCTCAGATGTGGCAGAAGTTTATCCATGAGGTAGTGTTCAGACTTAAGTTCTGTTTTGTCTAATTGTATGACATCCTCATCTTTAACAAGACATCTAAGGAATATATTGACCACATCAACATGGTGCTTTCGATACTTGTAGCACATGGAATTGATGTAAACAGAGAGAAACTACAGCTGCATCAACCTTCAGTGACTTTCTTAGGCTTCATAGTTTCTGCTCACAGGATTCAACCACAACCCGCATTCATGCCAGCTATATCAGACTTAACGCTTCCATAAACTTCAAAGACTTTTATTGATTTTTAGGCACCATAAACAATTACCCTAAGCACCTACTGGCATCTGCCAAAGTGCAGGTTCCACTCACAGATGCCCTCATCAGCAAACAAACTTTGGGCATGTGGCCAGTCACTTGGACAAAGCCCATGAAACAGCTTTTGACCAGTTGAAAGACTTACTGCACCATACAGTTATGATAGCCCACCCAAAGCCAACTGCCAAACACTTTATTGTGACAGATGCAAGCGATACTATGATCGGCACCATCTAAAGCCAATGCCTGAACTATGCCATCCAACTGCTGCAGTTCTTTTTATAAAAAAAATGAACCTGGCACAGAAAAAGTACTAAGCTTTTGATTGCAAGCTCTTAGGAGTATATGAGGCAATGAAACATTTACAGCCTGAAGTCGAAGGATGATCATTTTACATTTTCGCGGACCTGAAGCCCCTGACAGATGCTATGCAGAAACCCCTCATGGACCTGTCTCAGCGCTGCTTCTGGCACTTTTAATTTGTGTCTCAGTTCACTACAGACATATGCCATATTATAGGTGCGGACAATATTCTCACAGATTTCTTGTCTCGTATTGGCACAGTCTCCTCCCTGATGGACCTATCTAGTCTCATATGGCTCCAGGCAGAGGACGACACCACTCAATACTTCACTGCCGACAATTCCACAGCCTTACAACTTGCAAAAACTGGTTTCCCTGATGTCGCAGGTGAGGTTTAGTGTGACGACTCCACCAGAACATTACAAATGGTCCTGCTGACCTCTATTAGGTAAGCTGTTTTCCAAACCATTCACAACCTAGGCCACCACCTGACTACTCTCGGAACATTTTGTCTGGTGTGACATCTGGCATGACTGCCAAACATGGACAAGCACCTGTCTCGTTTGCAAGCAAAACAAGATCACATGTGTCACACATCCCACCCACTCAGGTCATTTGCCCTACCCTCATAGGTTCTCCCACATTCACATCAACCGACATTGTCCCCCCCCCCCCTCTAATGGCTAATGGGCAGCACTATTTACTCATGGCAATGGACTGCATTTCACACTGGATGAAAGCAACCTCAATGCCCAACATTATGTCGGCTCTCCAGCTATTCCAACCAAAGACCAGGGCTGGCAGTTCAAATCAGCCATCTTTTCAAACATCTGCCTGCTCTGCGGGATTAAAAAACATCACACTACTGCATACCACCTGCAGATCAATGGCATCATTCAGTGTTGGCACCATTCACTTACAACAGCTTTATGTGTCCCAGCCTCCTTAGGACTGAATCACTGCCATGGGTATTCTTTATCATACCAGTACCTTTAAAACCAACTTGCAAGGATCAATGTCTGTCCTCCCTCCCTCCAAGTTACCCATTCTCGGTGACTGAGTCTGCTCATATTGCTAGAGCTTCACTCCCCTCCCTCCAGTCACGCCCAACATCACGCATACGTGCCTCCCACTCTCTCGTCGTGATCACACATTTTTCTCAGAGTTGACTCTGTGTGGTCACCTCATTTTCAGGCGCCTTATACCAGACCATACCAGGTTCTTGAGCCTTCAAGCAACACTTTTGACATTTTGTTAAATGGCACAAACACAACTGTCTCGCTCGCTTGCTTTAAACCAGCTACCGTCGTACCTGTTTCACTTCCTGACTCTCCTCCTTTAGACCCACTCACGTCATTAGAGCTCGACTCCATGGGGCCAATCCCACATTGAGGACACACCAATGCCCCTGTCAAGCCAGAAATACAATGAATGGGCTCCCAATCTCGAACTCTTTCTCCCAGCTTGCCCAGTTGAAGCCCTCCTCCTCTTTCAGAGGATTTTTCCACTAGAACCACCTGCCCAAACATCACCCAAGCACCTCACCACAGCTGTTCTGTCTGAGGATATCACTCTACCGTCATTTGTTGTATGTGACATCTCAATTTATGTACAGCTGGTTGACTCGTGCGATGCATCCCACCCCCTCCCCCTCAAGCCCCCACTGCCATGTCACAAAAATGCTTCCCGCTCCCAATGAGCACCATTCCGTGTACCCTTCAGGTACAGTTATGATCAATGGGCCATGAGTGCCGCCGCCTCCATTACTGGTCATCCCCATCCTCAAACCTGAAGATGTGCTGACTACAGTTGAGTGACCCACCTCTTCGCTGCAGTGCCACTTCCTGCACCCATTACAACTCACACAGAGGAGTTTCCCATCATAAACCTGCTGATTGTTGATCCACTCACTCCCCCTTGCTCTGAAATGGATGCTCTGTACTGTGAAGTTGGGGGAGGCTCTATTGGATTCTATCTGCAACATCATAGATGCATGATAACTGATGACTAGTGTATCTCTTCACCCCCCCCCCCCCCCAAGGACTTTGACCACTGTCCTTCTGGCAGTGAGCACATTTCCCTGCCAGTCTGTGTCTAACTACAGTATGTGCTGATCCCTATTAAAAGTTATATATGAACATCATGGTTATCATTAGGCTACCCAGCCTACTCAGTTCCCACAATGTCAATGGATTGCCAATGTATTCATCCATCATTTCGGCTCTACTCATGGAAGTTTCAGCTTCCAGATTGGTCAAGCATTTCATTAAATATGAAAAGTCGATTAGTTTATCTTCATCTCTTAATTTTTTCAAGTAATCAATGCATTCTGAGAAGACATTACTGTAAAATGATGCATCTTTGTTTTTCCACTGAATAATGGTGAAAACTAGTCCAATCTTTGAAAATATGCTTTCAAAAACAGAGAGAAGAAAAACAAAAACAAGCTCAACGTTCTGAAGTGTATATTTGAAAACTGAGTGTTGTCTTGTAGTCATTTAACGGGTTTGGACTGTCAATTATTTCATTTAAAATCTCAATTAGCCCCAGACAGTTTTCTTGAATGGCAGATATTATTCTGGCATTACAATTGCATCATACTTCACTGTTCACTGGAATTCATTTACCAACAATACTGTTCAGAATTGCTGTGTGTTTGGAAGAGCAGTGGAAGAAAGCAGGAATACCCTGAAGTGTGGAGAAAAAAATCCTTACTGGCTTTATACAAGAGCAGCTCTGCTGCAAAATTAAATTCAAACAACACACAAAAAAGTGAGTAAAATGAGCTTGGGTGCAGGGGTGGGGGAGGGGGCAATTCCACCTTAACTTGCAGGTCATTTAATTTTCCTGTCAGAACAGAAGCACCATCATATGTTTGGGCCACCAGATTATTCTGCATATCGTGGTTTAAAATATACTGAATCAGTGGCTTTAATAGATCAATTCATTTCACTTAACATGCTCTGCATACTTATCAACCCCACACCAGAAGCCTCACATGTTTTCAGTTGGTTACTGTGGATGTTAGGGTGAGCACTGTATGGCCACAGTCATCTGTTTCAGACTCTATTTTGAAGAAGTTATTCACTCAGAACACTATAACTGTTACTTGTTTCTGCAACATTTGATGCCTTTCTGATCTGTCAACCACAACAAATTCTTTGCATACATGACTGAACTATTGACTCCACCCGTGGAGACAACTAGCACAGAAGGATGCTGCTGGCCTCTATCCTAGGCAGGGTCAGCATCAAACTTGTGTCACTAGCTGATTGACATCTGCTTTCCTTGTGCACTACCACATATATTTAGACTCTTAACTAACTTAATTGTCCACTTTGCAGCTTGTACAATAAAATATTCTCTTGCTGCAATCCCTTTACTAGGTGTAGCGAGTCCCCCTGACTCATCTTTCTCAGCCCAACTGGCATGTCAAACTACCTGACTTAGCACTGTATCAAGCTGGTCTAGTCCATCCATTGCATTTCATCTCATATGTTCACATACAATAGCCTGTATCACTACCCCTCTGCCTTCCTCCCACCCCCACCCCCCACCCCTTTTCAACAAAGACCTAGCCATCAGTTCAGATTTTCACACAGTTTGTTTCCAACCAAAGGCATATCATTATTATTTTTTCACACTCATTCTTCTCTCAGATTCTTCATTCATCTTAGTTTCCTAAGACCTCAGAATTCAATCTGCAGCTTGAGTAGAGTCCCTCTTTGGTGCCATCTCCATTTTGTGCAAACATAAGCAATACAAAGTAACCCCGATACTATTACTTCACTTGGTATCCCAAAACTCCAACTCAGTATCATTTGGTGGTGTTCCTGCTGATACCATAACACATGTCATCTGGTCCAATGAGATTCAATTTTCCTCTAAAATAAGTCAATACAATGGCTGCTCCAACCCTGTGCTCATGGTGCTATTTTGTCAGCCAGATTCCTTATTTCGGATAAATAAATGAATACACACACACAATGATACTGTCACACCTGTGCTCCTTCGCCTGCTGAGTAATCTTCGTCTATTTTTTATATTTTATTTCTCCTGCTAGGAATTTTTCGTCTTAATATTCGTATCAGATTCCTTATTTCCTTATTTCTATCAGACAGTAACTGCAATGGCATGTCCAGCCAAAAGAACCATGGCTCCATTCTGCCTGTAGTAGACCCCCTTACTTGTAGCAACCCACTATAAGTACCTCTTGCTCATCCACTGAGTACAACCAATGTATTTCCACCCTCTGAAAGAACAGTTCCAACTTCTTCACTACTCATTTACACAACTGATTGTCACATCCCCCCCCCCCCATAAAGAATTTTAATGACATAAGTTTGTATACTTCCCACACTAAACATACCAAATTCCCTTTTCCTTTACACTCCCACAAATCATAAAGAGGAACAGTGTCACACTACTTGTTCCCCCCATTTTCCATACCAATTTCCCTAGAAAGAGAACACTCATGATACCCTTCTTCCTCCCCTGCAAAAAATTACACTGCCCCCTGGCCAGTGAATACTACACCCATATAGTAAAATGACACAAAAAAATAACAATAAATTACTCTTATCTTCTAGATCTAAATAATATGGGCCATGAGGTACTGCCAAGATCTGATTTGGCTCTGCTTTGACAGAGCCTGCCTTACATCAAATTCAGATTCCCTCTATATCCTTCAACCCATCTGGGGCACCTTTAAATGGCTTCACTCTGCTTATGTCCATAATTATCATTCTAGTTCGTAACTGCAACTTGACATTCACAGGTGATGCCATCTCACGCACCTAGTACTGACTCTGGACTAATAATCAAGCAGTTCAGTCCCATAGAATTACAAACAAACTGGCCCTGATATTTTGATGTGAATTTTTCCTTTAGGCATATAAGAATTCAACAGCATTTCCCACAGTCAAATGGCATACTGTATGGTACTTATACTACTCTTCACCTCCTGTTCTTGCTTCTCCAAAGCCTTCATATTTGTGTTTCGCACTCAACTCTATACCTACTGAACCAGCCTAGAAAATTCCCTTGCTGACACTGAGTCCTTTCCTTTACTTTCCTGAATTTAATCAAACATGGATGGCGTCATCTGACCAGATACTAGTTTGTAAAGTGACAAACCTGTTCTTGTATGCACCTTGGAATTATATGTGGGTACTATTTAAATAGACGTCCCAATTACCATGATATGAGTTAATGTAGTAGCCCAACATTTTCCTGAATGTACAATACACCCTTTCTGTTCTACCATTACACTGTTGATGTGATAGACTAGTTCTTAATTTTTTAACTTGAATCAGTTTACATAACTCACTAAATAATTCAACCATGAACTTAGTACCCTTGTCAGTTATGATCTTCTCCAGTGCTCCAAAACCTCAAAATCCAGTTGTTAACGAATACATGCACAGCCATTGAAGCCTGCTGGTTTGGTAAGGCTACAATTTTCACAATTCTTAACAAATGATGATTGTTAGAATGAATCTATCCCCCCTGGTGTCTTATAAATGGCTTTCAAATATGCAACCCGAAGAAGGTGAAAGACTTTGTAGCTTCTGGCAACCTCTGCAATGGTCCTTGGGTCTAATCATATTTACTCTCTTTGCACAAGCCATACAGTTCAACATCTGCACTCAGAGCATTCCACCAACTATCCTCTTTTTGTCCCTACAACCACCATGTCCTGACAGTGTATGATCATGTGACTCTCATAACACCTCTTCCTTCAGCACCCTTGGCACTACTATTTGTATACTTTGTCACTTTTTATGGCACAACCCATTACATAACTTTAACTGTGACTGTTTCTTGTATTCTGTACAATCTGGATCTTACTCTTGCAATTACCTCCATTCCATTATATTACAATCCAAGGTGTGCATTACATCAATTTTCCTTCTCAATTCATCCACATTTCCATCATGCTTTCCTGGCTTTTGAATTACTTTGTACTCATACTCAGTCATAATGTCAATCTCATCAGTCTGCATGAAGTATCTTTTAATCCTACTAGCCATTTCAATGATTCATAATCAGTAACAATTTTAAACTTCCTTTCATAAAGATAACACCTGAATTATGACACCCAATACACCACACTCAGAAGTTCACTTTCCATTATGAAATTATTCTTCTCTGCTTTATTTAACTGTCTCAAGGCATATACCACTAGATGTGCCTCTCTTTTGATTACCTGCCCCTTAACCAACCCAACTGCTTGAACCAAAGCATCACACAACAGAACATATTTCTTAAAAAAATCAGGGAAGATTAGTACAGGTCCTCACATTAGCTTCTTCTTCAATTCTTGAAAAGTTCACACACATTCTTCAATCCCAACAAATTTAACCTCCTTTTCAGCAACTGTGTCAACAGATGAGCAATCTCAGCAAAGCATTACAAACTGCCAATAATAATTACTGAGGCCCAAAAATAATTGTAATTGCTTGGTTGATTGTGCTACTGGAAAATTAAGTACTGTCTCAACCAGTTCTGTATCCATTCATACCCTTTCTCCACTAATGCCCCAATCTCTAATTTCTGTACCTGCAAAACTACATTTTTTCACAGATAACTACAAACAAGCAACCCTCAGCCTCTGAAATACCTCCACCCTCTGTTCTTGTTCTGGCAAATCCCTGGAAAATACTATAATGTCTTCTAAATATACTAAACATCACCACAGCTATAACCTTCTCAACATGCTATCCAACAATCTTTGAAATGTTGCTGGTGTGTTTTTCAACCTGAAGAGCATACACCTGTACTGGTATTGATTGAATGGCTGTCTTCTCCCTATCTTCTGGTGCTACCTCTATGTTTGGAATCGGGTACACATATATAATGGATTTTTGTACTTAAGTGTCAATAGTCAAAACATAACTAAAATCTGGATTCCATCCACATATTTTATGTACATCCCAGGGACTATAACTCTCCTCAATTATACCTTCTTTAAGCTGTTTATTGATAACATTCTCTATGACATGCTGAAAAGCCTGCACAACTTGATATGGTTTCCTATACAATGATGGCTTATTCTGTGTTGGTATCCTTTATTGCTAAATGGAAGATGTTGTTCCTGTTGACATGATGAAGATCTACCAGTGGACTGTGAATGGCCCCAGACATACCCTCAGTGTCCCACTCCTCTTCAGTCAACACTCTCAAATGGCCCACTTCCCACCTTTATCCAAGTACACATCCTGTACCTTAAAATTATCCACAATTACTAGAATGACTCTCCTGCCATCCCTCTCACACACCTGTACCACACTGAGCTTTAAAAGGCAACCTTTATTCTCTAACACATTATTCTCTATCACCGGTTCTATTACAAATACCAACCACTCTGGAAGGTTCGAATCTACACTCACCCGAAGTGAACTACCTGTACCTTTTGGTATATAATAATGTGATTTGAGCCTTACCATGTTTGTTCACATTTTAACTGGTTTGCCCAACATGGTGGATGCCCCTTGTGCCAGATTTACATTAACATCTGTGGCCCCAACTTGGAATAGCTTTCCACTCAGTTCCACTTCTTGTCACCTAAGATCAATTTTGGCATCATGTCGACTCAGAAAGTCCATCCCCAGGATCAGAAGGCAACCTTCAACCAAATGTGGCACCATTTCCACCACTTGCTTAAAGTCAACTTCTAACTTTAAAACATAAAATCAATGACCTATATATCATTACTGCCCACACATTAACTTTGAAGGTGGGTTCAAATGCCTCTTCTCTGCCACTTCCCTTGAAACTACCGACATATGTGCTCCTGTGTTCAATAAAATTTTATACTCTCTGTCATTTATATTACCTCTTTTCACAAATTCCACCTCTTCATACATCTTTGTAGCAAGAATACCCCCTGGTGACCATACTGTTTCCTCTGTCATTTAATGGTTGTTTCTGCTCTGAATTTTTTGGTCTGCTTGCACTTCCATTATGTCCTGTACACCTGATTGTCAGAAAAACCTCTGTACATGCCTTATCCTGTCACAGTTAAAACACCTAATCTCTGAGGGGAAGAAATTCCTCATACATCCCCAATTCTCACAGCTGTTTCAACTTCCTCCCAATCCAAGGCTGCTGAAACTGACATTTGCAACATACTCAGGAATCCACCCCAGACCCTCACCAATAACTCCCTTGGTATTCATCTCAAAAATGCATCCACTGCTATTTGTTCTGCTTCTTCCAGAATTAATGTATTATCCTGGTCATTATCCCATAGTTGGTAGGTACCAGCATTCACTTTCCAGATCCTGTCTGCAAACTCTTCTATAAACTCTCCATTCTTTTTTTAATGATAAATCAAGCTTCTTCCACAAATAATATGAACTATTTTGCCTTTTGAAGCTACTTCAGAAGCCAGGCTCCAACTCCTTGAACGTTTTAAGATTCCTTAGAGACTCAGTGTATCTAACAAAGAATTTAGCATCTCCTGTCAACCAAAGTTATTCCACCTGAAATGTCTGACCGTGAGATCAATATTTTAGGCTTGACACCCATGAAACATCCTCAAGGAACCCCTCAACATCTTCTAACAATTTCCCCAAAGACTGTGCAATTAAAGCTGAAGTGGGATGATCAACTTCTTGAACTGACCCCTCTGATATTGAAGAATGGTTCTTTTTGTCCTGTAGACTTTAACTCTGCAAACTCTGTTGACAATTATTTAACCAGGTCTATTACCACTATAAAGCTTCCACCTGGAGCTTCAGCTCTGCCATTATATCACTTTTGCCTTCTCCTCAATTAACAACAAAACAGAAAGAAAACATTCATTTAAAAGTGCAGTGGTTGTCCTTGATATATGGCTTGTTAGGTCCTTTTCAATTTTGTGATAATGGAATCACTTAGCTAACAGTATGTGTAATTGTTGTAGGCCTCCCTTGTCATCAAAACCATGACACTACCCTTGTCTGCAGGGAGGATGACTGTGCTAGTGTGTTTTCTTCCTGAACAAGTTATCAACAGACTGAGACTACACAATGCAGTACCACAAAGACTATACGGTCTTCCCATGTTCCACACGGATGGTGATCCACTACAATTAATAGTGAGTAATATAGGTGCTCCAACTTATTCTACTGCCAAACATATGGCCTCTCTGCTCAAGCCATATTTGGGTAAGTGTTGTCACCACACACCAAATTCTCAAGATTTTGTCAATCGTTGGAAGATTTACTTGTTAGTTTTGATGTGGTTTCACTTTTTACCAAAGTGCCTTTAATGGATTCATTACATATTATTGGTAACTTATTTAGTGTGGAGCTGACAGCCTTGTTTGAACACACACTCTCCTCAACCTATGTTTTATTCAATAATGAATTTTATGAACAAACTTGTGGTGTTACCATTGGAGCCCTTTGTCCCCTGTAATGGGATAAAATTTTATGGAGGACTTCGAGGAGAGGTACTTGAGAATGCTGTTTTAAAGCCTATAGAGTTCTGGTGCTATGAAGATGATACTTTTGTTGTATGGCCTCATGGTTTATTGATTTGATTTGATTTATGATTTGGTAGAGAAGAACAGAAAAATTCTGTTGTCACTTAAATTCATTATGTGAAAACATCAAGTTCACAACAGAGATTGAAAAAGATGGGACGTTGTCCTTTTTAGATGTGCTAATACACCAAAGAAATTATGGGTCATTGGGACACTCTGTGTATAATAAACCTATGCACACATACATATATTTACAGGCATCTAGCTGCCATCACCCCTCACAAACTGCTGGTGTACTCAATACTTTAATACATCAGGAGCAGATGATGAAATCCCCCATGGAGAATTAGAACACCTGAACAAGGTTTTTAAAGAGAATGGCTATACTTCTTGCCAAATAAAGAAGGGCATGCATAAATATAATAATAAGAAGCAATGCACAGAGGACACTGATGATAACTACAAATTAATTGTCTTCCTTCCTTATGCCAGATATGTCTTCCAAAATAGGCAGGTTACTTACGAAAAACAAAATCAAAGTTATCTTCTGCCCACCAGTGAAGAGCTTAGCCTTAGTAGGATCTGTCAAAGATAACCTGCAACTGAGTGAGTGTGGTTCTGCATATATAGGCTAGACAATATGAATTGTACAGGAACAATGTATAGAATATGAAAGACATACCCGTCTTCTGCAACTAACAAAATTAGGAGTGGCATAACATTGCATTTCCATGGGACACACGATGGAATACAACAACAAAAGTTTTAGCTCCAGTTTCCAGTTTTTGGGATTCAGTTATTGAAGAATTAGTATAAATACGACTTGCCAACAATCTTATTAATTGTGACAATGGCTTTCAGCTGGATAAAAATTGGAATAATAAGATTAATATTATCCATTCACTGCAAAATCAAGGGCATCCATCGATAACCAGTGATTAGAAGAATGTTCCTCTACCACCACTGAGGGCAGCACATACAACTTGGCAGTACCACACATGACACCACCTAATGCATATGCAAAATGAAACCAGCACTATTGACATGCACAAGAAACAGTATAATTATTATGACTGCACCTGAACTCTTCAGTACTTGTTAACTCAGCTGAAGATGACCGGATGTCTCTGGGCCGAAATATCTTGAATTATTTTGATGCAATCCAGTTCCACATCCAAATGTTATTGTGTTATTGAAAGAACCTCGATAGTTGGTAGTTGTACTTGGATTTAAACTGTCGTGTTATCCCAAAATGAGTAAAAAAAAAAAAAAAAAAAACAAGAGAGAGAGAAAGCTAATTATTCCAATACATTTGAGGATGTTCAAGATAGCTGCTCTGGTACTACTCTATTTTTTATTGTTTCATTTTAATAGTCAAATGTGCTGATGGAGAGGAGAGGAGAGGCAAGGGGTTGGGGAGGGTTAGGGTTGGTAATGACGTTACAAGGAGCAGTGGCTTTTTATGTGATTGGTAAGTGTGTGTGTGTGTGTGGGGGGTGGGGGGTGGGGGGTGTTCAAGTCATAGTTTTACTACCCTCTTGGTTGGATTGTGACATCATCGAGCTCACATGTTGGCAAACCACAGAAGCCCTTGTGCTTGGCCAGATGTATCACACCAGATTACCCATGCATTTACTACTGCAGTATAGTAAATTTAACAGTTCATTGGTTTGTAACCGTAGTGGCTGTATAGGTAATAAGTATTGGCATGGATTCATTAGACATAAGTGAGGCCAAACAACTGCCATCAGTTGTAGCAAAGCAGAAAACAGCTAACTCTCAGAGGATAAAATTACAGCGTTCAAAATTAATATAGTCTGTAAACTAAATGGAATATGTTGGTTCTTGACAGAGGCAGCAATTAAGGATTTTCAAAACACTGTACCACAGGTCAGTAGTTGGAAGAAAAACTCCAGAATGATTACTGAACATTTCTTGACTAGAAATATTACAATTTCAGATCATTACACTTTAAAGAATCTTATGCTAACACACATAGATAATAGATGGTTTATATTCAGTATAATGAGTAGCTACGATGTTACCTTGGAAGTGAAAGTTTCTCCACAGGTTTAAGTAGAAAATACTTAGGATTCTTCTTGAATGGTTATTACAATTAATACTCTGCTCATCTTGAAAATATATCACATTAGAATTCGAGTAAGACATAAGGTGACAATCTCCATACCAACCAGTCACACACCTATGGTAATTCAAGTCCATATTGCTGCAGCATTAAAGTAGTTTCCAGCTAGAGTTTAAGAATATCAAAAATAAATAGTACATACAGATTAACATAGCTTTAAACAATATCTCACTGCTTTGAGTTTAAATTTAACAGGCATGTTGATAAACAACTTAAAATAACATGTCATAAACCAGCTAGAATGTGGAACTCCAATTACTTTTCAAAATACCAAGAAAATTTCAGTCTTCATGTAATGTGTTATATATAATTTACAACTATGAGGCATTTGTTTTAACTGAATGGTTAATGGAGTTATATTATCAGTTTTTGACCATGCTTGTAGTCTCGAATTTTAAGTAAGTTTAATACAGCAAGCACCAGGGTAAATTTTGTGTCAATATAACATCTATTACCAATGAACCACATCTGATTTATGCACTACACTGACAGTGGCAACAAGCTCAGTCACTGTCTCCCCATAATGAGTGTAATCAATTCAGAATGGCACCACCTGTGACCTCTGATCCAAGCCACATGTAAAACACCACTTTCAGGTACAAGTCCACAAGCTTAGGGTAAGGGACACATGAGAAAAACAGTTTAAAATTAAACAGAAAACTGCTTGCATTCTGTATTCCATTAAGTGGAGTGTATCTGTCCACAACACATTCCACTGTGGAAATTTAACTATTGTCATATATATTACTACAGTTTTGCTGAAATTTTTTTTTTCACACCAATGTTTGTTGTGCCAATGGCTGGCACTATTATTGTGGAGCATGTCTAAGGCAAGATATTGCAGTGTAATGTGACAATTGGTGCATGTGATGTGTGCTGAGAATTGGTAAAGTATTCCAGACAGACAACAATTCTACAGTGATGACAGAGTTGTTGATTACTGGTCACCTTGTGTAAAGCATTGTCTAGAGCAGAGTTCTGTTCAGTACCTCCTCATTAGTTACGCGATCCACCCACCTAGTCTTCAATATTCTTCTGTAGCACCACATTTCAAAAGCCAATATCCTCTTCCTGTCCACACTGTTTATCATCCTTGTTTCACTCCCATACAAGCCAACACTCCACACAAATGCCTTCAGAAAGGACTTCCTTAGGCTTAAATCAATATTCAATGTTAGCAAATTTTTCTTTTTCAAGAACGCTTTTCTAGCCATTGCCATTCTGCATTTTATATCCTATGTACTGCAACCATCATTTGTCATTTTACTGCCCAAGTAACAAAACTCATCTACCTCCTTTATTGTTTCGTTACCTAATATAATTCCTTCAGCATCACCTGATTTTCTTAGACTGCACTCCATTACCCTAGTTTTGTTCTTGTTAATGTTCATCTTATATGCACCCTTCAGCACACTGGACATTCCATTCAACTGCTCTTCCAGGTCCTTTGCTGTCTCTGACAGAATTACTATGTCATTGGCAAAACACAATGTTTTTAATTTTTCACCCTGAACTTTAATTCCTTCTCCAAATTTCTCCTTGATTTCCTTTATAGCTTGCTCAATTACAAATTGAATAACATTGAAGAAAGACTACAACCCTGTCTTACACCCTTCCCAACCAGCTTCGACCAGCTTTTCCATCCTTCTGTAAATAATTTGTGTAAATATTTTGCAGCCATGACTTATTGAACTGATGGTTCTGTAGTTTTCACTCCTGTCTGTGCCTGCTTGCTTTGGAATGGGGATTATAACATTTTTCTTAAAGTCTGAGGGTACTTCATCTGTCTCATATATCTTACACACCAGGTGAAACAGTTTTGTCATGGCTGGTTTTCTCAGAGACTTCAGTAAGTCTCAGGGAATGTCATCTACTCCTGGGGCCTTGTTCTGACCTAGGTCTTTCAGTGCTCTGTCAAATTCATCTTTCAGTATAGTATCTCCTATTTCATTCTGATCGTACCATCTGTGCTCTGGCATTCGGTTTACAGTCCGCGCCCGCTCGCTGAGGTGTTCTGGAACGCTGATGTCAGCAGCGACACTAGGTGCTTCCTCTGTGGTCCGTGAGCAGGCGCGGACCGCAGATGGAGTGCCAGACCGCAAAAGACACGGTCGGGGGCGGGCGTGGACCACAGAGGGAGCACCTACAACCGCCAGTGGAGGGGAAAGGCCGCAGACATAAATACTGGACCAGATCCACTCGGAAAGCAGTCTCAGGTCACACCTGATGAAGGTTACGAGTTACATAGCCGAAATATTGTGCAGAGTAACACCCAACTACCCATCATGTGTTTAAAATCTTCTTGTTTCAGGGGCTGATTTGTGAGAAAAAGACAATTTAATGATATGTATAAAGTGTATGACAATAAACCAAGCCAATGGAGGTGTCAATGAATAATATGAACAGGGCACGAAAGATTCTCATAGCATAATCAGAGGATTTTATGAAAATATGTTGATGTGGATTTGTCAAATCTGCTTGATTTTAAATTTATGAAATTATTTCTATTTATGAGGTTGTCATTCTCCATTTGAGGTTTTGTTCTCTCTTGCAAAATTATTTCAGTTAATGCTGTTGTAAGTTATGTAATTATAACATGTGTTTTTGATTATGAAATAAATTTTGGTGATATTGTGAGTCATTATTTTATAATGAGTTATTTTGATGAGTAATGCCGTCCTCTCACGGGATGTGGAAATGCACATGGAGGAGGAAGTGGTGATGTTGCACATTCCATTACCTTGCAAAGCATGCAATGAAGGATCTGGCATGTTAGATTTTTGCTTCGTGGAGTGGAATGTGGCCAATGAGAAGCAACTTTTTCACGTGACAAGCAGAACTTTTGAGCCACCATATTGCAAATGGAACTCCATATTTTGGGCCTTCTTTCATTGTAGCGTATGATGTATGAGTATAATCCATTTTAAAGTGTCAGAAAATTGAGGAACTTTTGAAAACACATAATTTTAGATATCATTTGTGACAATAAATTACCGAAAAGTACACTTCCATAGCTTTAAAGGTTATCATATTTAATGTGTGTGAGAGTTATAATTTGTATACTGTGAAAGAATATCGTTCCTATGCTACAGTGTAACACCATTCTACGAAAGGAGCATCTTTGTGGTGCTATGTGATAGATATATAACATATTACAACATGTTTTATAGGCATATAGTATATGTAAAAATAGGGAAAGCCAGAACAGTGCACAAAAAACATAGTTGGTAGCACCGCAAGCCGTTGTGTAGAAATTACAAGCAGTCCAGGTTCGTGTCTACCTACTTCCGAAAAGTTTTTATTTTTTCCTTAATGTTTCTGGTTCTTTCTTGTTAATTTAAGAATAATATCCAATATTCGTTGCTATTTCTTTTTAAGATGACATATTAACATGATGGTTAGTGTCATGGGCTGTAGAGGAAAAGAGATGTAAATAACAGGTTTGCAAATACACTCTCCCAGATGTTTTTAATGTTTTCTTTTAATTACAGTTTATGTAACTTTTTTAATTTAATATAATTATAATATCCAATATTCGATTTATTTATAACAAACAAGAACGAACTCTGTCCATAAGAGAATTGTTTGAGTTTTTTGTACTAGGGCACAGGAACCAATAAATTTAAAGACAATGTCCTACATCACTCAGTCTCCTGCAGTTCAGTGCATTGTTGGAATAATTCAGTTTCACAGTACAAAGAGGAGGCAGCAGATGCAGTAAAGGAGGAACAGTGTTTACGTACAATACTAAAGTTGAACATTTTCACAATGAAAATTGCCTTGCTGAGAACTCGTCCCACATCTATCAACAAGAAAATTGTATCAGGCAGAACCTATTATCTCTGAAGGAATGCCAAAGTAAAACTGAATATGCAGAATATGTACAACATGAAAACTGGGAATATAAGAGAGCAAGACAAGTGGAGCTGGTGCAGATGCTGTACATCACTGTTGACAATTTTTTTAATGATTTTTTTTCTGCCAGAAGGGATTTGGTCGTATATTTTGTTCTCATTAGCAACTGCTTTCAGATAAATCATGCCATGTGCAAGCATAAAAAAAGCTACGGTTTAAGGTTTTTTAAATCTTTTTTTTCTGATGATCACTAACTGAGATGTTGTTGTGGTCTTAGTCCGCAGACTGGTTTGATGCAGCTCTCCATACTACCCTGTCCTGTGCAAGTCTCTTCATCTGAGAATACTTTGGCACCTAAATCCTTTTGAATCTGCTTACTGTATTCATCCCTCAGTCTCTCTCTATGATTTTAACCCCGCACACCTCCTTCTAATGCTAAGTTGACAATTCCTTGATGTCTCAGAATATGTCCCATCAACCTATCCCTTCTCTTCATCAGGATATGCCAGAAACTCCATTTCTCCCCAATTTGGGTAAGCACCTCCTCATTAGTTACGTGATCTACCCTTATAATTTTCATCATTATTCTGTAGCAACACATTTCAAAAGCTTCTATCATCTTTTGTCAGAACTCCTTATCGTCCATGTTTCACTTCCATGCAATGCTACACTTAAGACAAATGTTTTCAGAAAGGACTTCCTAAAATTTAAATTAATGTTAGAGGTTAACAAGTTTCGATTTTTTAGAAATGCTTTTCTTCCCATAGCCATTCTCCATTTTATATCTTCTCTGCTTTGGCCATCATGAGTTATTTTGCTACCCAAATAACAAAACTCATCTACTACTTTTATTGTCTCATTACCTAATCTAATTCATTCAGCATCACCAGATTTTCTGATTCTACATTCCATTACCCTCTTTTTACTCTTATTATTGCTCATCTTACATCTTCCTCTTAAGACATTGTCCATTCCATTCAGTTGCTCTTCCATATCTTCTGCAGCTCTCACAAAATTACTATGTCATCGACAAACCCCAAAGTTTTTATTTCATCTCCCTGAACTTTAATTCCCTCTCCAAATTTCTCCTTGCACTCCTTCACTGCTTGCTCAATGTACAGGTTGAACAACATTGGGGAAAGGCTACAACTCTGTCTTCTCCTTTCCCAACCTCTGCTTCTCTTTCTTGCCCTTTGTCTCTAATAACTGCTGTCTGGTTTATGTATAGGTTAAATATGACTCTTCGCTCCCTATATTTTACCCCTGCCACCTTCAGAATTTGAAAGAGTGTATTCCAGGTATTCCAATTAACATTGTCAAAAGCTTTCTTCAAATCTACAAAAGCTAGAAATGTAGGTTTGTCTTTTCTTAATCTATCTTCTAAGATAAGTTGTAATGTGAGTATTGCCTCCTGTGTTCCTACATTTCTCCTAAATCCAAACTGATCTTTCCCGAGGTCAGATTCCACAAGTTTTTCCATTCATTTGTAAATAATTCATGTTACTAACTGTGTAATTATACACACATCCCTCTTTGTAAACACAATTATCTATGCTCCAACCCACAATGGGCACTGGAGAGTGCTGAGCAGCACGTTCCGTGCGATGCTGCAGGTGATTTCAAAGCGCCCTGTAACTAGATAGACGGCATGTCTCGCCTGAACCATGTTCAGACAACATGTCCTATGTGAAGACAGCGTAAGAAGAAGATATTCTTGTTTTAAAGTTATGAGTATCAAGACAAAGGGTATTATTGATTTCATTACGAAAATTTTAGTTTCTTGCTGTGAAAAGTTAATTTTCATTAAACTGGACATACTTAACTCTTTTAATTTGAGGGAAATGATTAAAACTGACTTTCATGGAACACTTAAGTGAGATTGAAAAATGCACTGCTGGAAACAATTAGTACACCCTCTCAAAAGTTTCCAATTCACTCAACATTTATTGCTGAAACAGTACATATGGAGTATGTGAACTTATCACGTGTACAGATCAAAAGCTCCAGAGGTATTGAGCTACCAGATGTCAATTGATGTTGAAAAACCCATATTAGTATGTGGTGTAACCTCTTCAGCATCAATTCAAGTGCTGGTTCTCACATCCATTTGATCATACAAATACTGGGATACATTATTTCACGTGTTTTCAGCATTATTCTGTAAGAGTTGTGGGTTGACTAGCTGTAGGTGTCAATTGTTGTCCCATCATATCCCACACGTGCTTCACTGGAAACAAGTCTGGGGGATTGTGCTGGCCAGGAAAGTTGCTGCATACCTTGTAGAACACGTTGTGTTTCATGAGCAGTGTGTGCACAAGCATTAACCTGTTAGAACAACGCATCACTTTCCTGTTGCAAGGATGGCAAAAGAACAGCTTTTACAATATTCTACATGTACCAAGCGCTGGTCAGCTTTCCTCCACAAACACCAAAGTTGGTTGACAGATGTAGCTTATTGCACTGCAAACCATAAAGTGTGGCATAGAGCCAGTGGGTGTCGAATAAATGCACTCTAAAAGACCGCACTCACTGGGGCCACATTGTACATGCTAACATACCTTCACTTGCATGCAGCCAGAATCTGCTTTCAATGCTGATGAGCAGGGCTAGTGATTGCATCTTCTAAGTGATCCTTTGATGGCAACAGTTGGGCGATGCTTGCTGATGCGGTGGAGTGAGTGGAAGCTGGGCTAGAGGTGTGGGTACCAGTAGCCTCACTGCTAGTGACTGGCTGGCAACAGTTTGTGTTGATACTTCTGGGCTCACAAACCATCTTATCTGTGAAGTGGTAGCTGTACAATGTGCCATTTCTGCCCTTATAATACACCCATCTTGGTGGAAGTCTGTG
Source organism: Locusta migratoria (assembly GCA_026315105.1). Lineage (NCBI taxonomy): Eukaryota > Metazoa > Arthropoda > Insecta > Orthoptera > Acrididae > Locusta > Locusta migratoria. The sequence goes on along the minus strand of CM048755.1, from coordinate 38,137,792 downwards.
CTGCATGGACAACCAGAGTATTGTCTAAAGGGTGAGAATGCTCACCTGACCATTGCAAACATTGCTGCACAACTGATGCAGGTGTAACTTGTGTGGCAATTCTCTGGAAGGACCATTCTGCCACTCAGAAGCCACAATCTGACCCCTTTCAAACTCTCTCAGGTGGCTGTCACTCAATATTATGTCTAATGAACAGCTGAAAGCAAAACTTCAAATGCAGCAGCAACTGTATGTGAAGCAATATAAACAGTACTTCCAGATAAACCCAAGTCATCACCAGCAGCTACAACTCAAGTGGAAAAGGTTATTTCACTACCAACATGTGAAGCAGAAGCAGCATTCCAGGAGGAAGAATGATCATCAGTAGCAGAGACAGCAACACCAACTCCCACAAGATCAAGACTACCAGCTGAGACTACTATGCAAAGGAGCTCAGCAGTGACAGAAGCTACACTGCATAGGATGTACCCGAGGCTAAGAAAAATCTTCATTCCAAAATGGGGATTTTTTATGGTATTGGGGCACAAGAGGGAAGGTTCCAATCAGCATGTAAGTAGGCCTACTACAGTCCATTCCAATAAATGCCAGTGTTACCAGCACAGACGCTCTACGTCCCTTGCAGAATATTGTTCCTGTAATACTAGTACGTCAAAAAATATAAAGCACAACTCCAACAGTGACAGCACCACAACCAGTTATGTTACTAATAATAAGCTCACCATTTCAATCAAAATATTAAAAGCCTGTTTCGCAAACTAGACCAACTTATTGTAAATATTGACGAACCAACAGGTGCAAATTGTGGTCACATTTTTTGCCTAATGGAACACCATGTTACTGTTGGCATTGAAATGCTTAACATTCCAAATTATATACATCAGCTACCTCATATTGTAGAAAGCATATGAGCAGAGGTGGGACAGCTATCTATGTGAAAAACCACCTGTCCTTTAATACAATAGATGTACAGAAATATTGTGCGGAGAAAGACTTTGAAGCATGTGTTACTGAAATTGGAGCAACTGACAAGAAATCGGCAATTGTTGCAGTGTACAGGGCTCCATCTGGTAATTTTAAAGTTTTTATGAAACAATTAGAGTCTATTCTATTGTATCTCTCAAGGAAAATTAGGAACATTATAGTGACAGGAGACTTTAATGTAGATTTCCTGGAAAACTCATCTTCTAAGGCAGAATTTGCAAACTTAATGCACACCTACAATCTTGTCTCCACCATTAGTTATCCCACAAGAACTACTGCCACTTCCAGCACTCTAATTGACAATATCTTTGTTGTTGATATGAGTAGAACTCATCACATCACTGTAAGCAAAGCTATAAATGGTCTCTATGATCATGACAGACAAATACTCACCATTAACAACTTTAATGCACTTCAGAGTAAAACTAGTGCACAGTGGAAAACTGTTAGAAACATGAATGAGGAAAATATCCGAAAATTCAAATTATCCATTCGGGAGACTGACTGGAAGTGTGTTTACCTTGCAGATGATACCAACACAAAATATAATTTATTTACTAATGCATTATCAGGCATATTTGAAAGTGTCTTCCCCAAAATGGTGTGTAGAGTACAGGACAGGCAATCAGGCAAAAAACCATGGCTCACCAAGGGCATAAAATATAATGCCAGAGAAAAAGAGAACTATATATAATATCCAGAGAATCTAATAATCCTCGCAAGTTGAACTACTATAGGACACAATGTAAAAATTTTAACTAAAGTAATAAAAAAATCAAAGTGTATGTGCTTAGAATCTGAAATTAATAGTTCAAATAATAAAATCAGAACTATTTTGAATGTAATAAAAAGGGAAACAGGAAATTCACAATCTGACAATGTGAAAACTGCTGTCATAAAATTTTTTCTGCCAAACAAAAATTGTTCTTGCACCAAATGAAACACATTTTATTGTCATTCAGCTATTACAGCAATAAACAATGTCACAATAACTTACATTTCTAAAGTGTTTAGATTACATAAGGTCAGTGACTAGAATCATTATTAAAAGGTAGTATTTTCAGCTTTAAAAAATTCTTCTATTGTGTAAAATGCATTGTTTACTAGTATTCTATACAACTTATCTTTAAAGATATTCACAGGCAACTCTCTCAACTCCACACTTAGCTTATTGTACAATTTTAGTCCAAGAACTAAATAAGAGTTCTGTGACTTGGACAGTCTTTGATATGGCATGTTTATACATGATTTGTTCTTGGTGTTGTAGCTGTGCACATCCCTTCTCAAAATTATATTTGAAATATTATTTCTAACATATAGTAGAACATTATAGATGTACAAGTTTATTACTGCCAGGCATTGCAGTTTAACAAACAGTGGTTTACAGTGTTCAAACTAACTTATCTGAGTTGGTTAATATTATCACTTTTTTTTCCCCTTCTTTTTTTGTAACAGTAGAATGTCGTCTCTGAGAGACACCACCTACACGAAGCACTGTTCATGTGGGTGGAGAGGCTTGCGCATCCATGGAAAGCTAAGGGCTATACCGAAGGTAGAGAACCTATTGCCAGAAAGGCCTCAGCTGACGTATCAGACTAAGAGTGTCCCACATGGTCCCATCCTCCTTATCTACTCCCAGTCCTTTCCCAATACCCTTCCCAACCCAAGGTGTGATGCGATCCGTTCCGAGGGGTGCGTGGTACATGGGTAGATGTGTCTCAAATGGAGCCTCATGGATACCGAGCGACCTTCCTGAGTAAGTAGCCTTACACCGCGCGGGGCTATCGTGGTGTGGACCGCATAAATCCCAAAATTGCATGGGACCAAGATGGACACAAAAAAGAAATTATTTTAAAAGAAACTGAGGGGCAATCTGAGACCTCAGATACTCAGACATCAGGATCAGGACCGATGGAGTGCACTCCCACTTCTGAATCAGGATCTAGACCTGAGCAAGAAGTGGGGACTGTAACAGAGAAGTTGGACCAGATTAGGATTAATGCCTTGTCTGGGGCTCAGAGGAGGAAACTTCTCAAGGAATAGAAGCAAAAGGAAGGAAAAGAATGGCTTCCTAAGCATAAGTGGAGGGAATTAAAAGGGCTTGAGCCCAAGACCCCCAAAAAGAAACTGCCTCAGGTCAAAGGGGATACACAGACCCCCTCGACGTCAAAGACAGGTGGCAAGAGGGTTAGGGAGGAATCTAAGACTCCCTCCTCTATGGACAAGCATGATCCTAAAAGGCTGAGGCAGGACAGACCTATAGTACTGCAGTCTCAGTCTTTAGAATGGCGGTTGTCCAAGAAGGATACCCACTGGTGAGCATCACCTCGCAGCAGGAGCAGCTCGAGCAGATGGCCATCTTTGAAGAGATTGGGGGGGACGCTGGTCCAGGACCCAAATTCAGGAGGGTCTATCTAGATCGCGGTGCCCTCATTTTTGTCTGCGAGGGGGGCCACTCAGCAGTATGGCTTAAAGACAAGGTGCCCATGATATCCCCGTGGGAGGATGCGAAGCTGCTGGTCAAGACAGCAACCGAATTCCTGAAGACCGCAAAGGTATCAATATGGGTACCAAAGATCCTTAAGGATGTCCCTCCAAAGACTCTGTTCGAGAAAATAAGGGTTCAGAACCCAAAAGTCTCGACAGAGGATTGGAGGGCAATTAACCAAAAGGTCATTCCGGAAGGACGAACCCTGGTGGTGGAGGTCGGAGAGAAGACCCTGAAGGCAATGCGAGAGCAAGGCCTGAAACTGTTTTTAGGATTCTCGCAGGTCGCCATCAGGGTAATCAAAGACCTTAAAGGCAATAATGGCAGCAAGATGGGGACTGAAAGTGCTGCAGATAAACCTGCAGCACAGTAAAGTGGCCACTGCTGCCCTGAGCCATCGCCTGGGGAGACAGGAGGTGGACGTGGCCCTGATACAAGAACCCTATTTATACAAAGGGGGTGTATCGGACTTCGGTGGTACTAGAGGTAAACTGATTTATACTAGAAATCTAAAAAAAACTCCAGAACATGCATTTATGTTAGAAATGGAATACCTTTCATACCAATGATGGATTTTTGTTCCAGGGACCTGGTGACTATCAGGATGCAGCAACGTGAGGAAGGTATCACGAGGGAAATTGTTTTGGCCTCAGCATACCTTCCTTACGAAGACAGCTCTCCTCCTTCTTTGGAATTGAGGACATTGATGGAAGCCTGCCATTGGTAAGGTGACCAACTGTTGGTGGGAAGTGACGCCAATGCCCACTATCTAGTGTGGGGCAGCAGGGACACCAACAGTAGAGGTAAGCACCTTCTTGAATTTATCCTATCTAGCAACTTGGAAATCCTGAATAGGGGTGATGAACCTACATTCAGGAATAGTAGAAGGGAAGAAGTAATTGACATAACCTTTGGTTCTATGATGATGGGCAGTTATGTCAAACAGTGGCATGTGGTCTTGGAGCCATCCTCATCAGATCACATGTATATTAAATTCAAGGTCGAAATGGGAACCAGACAGACCATGGCCTATAGGAATTCCAGGAAAACAGACTGGGAGACATATAGGAGAAATCTTGATTTCAGCCGATCGGAAATTAAAACCTCTATAAGGAATCCAGCAGAGTTTGAGGAAGTAGCAGAGGGCTGTAACCTCTGCTATAGTGACCTTATACCAGGACAATTGCTCAATCACCAAGAAGTGCACAAATAGGAGTGTGCCTTGGTGGAATAATAAGTTGGAAATTCAAAGGAAACATGTACAAAGACTGTTTAACCTTGTGAGGCGCAAAGGACAATGGGCAAAATATTGTGAGGCTCTTGTCAATTACAACCTTGCCATCAGACGAGCAAAGGAGGCATCCTGGAAGGTATTCTGTGAGGAAGTGGAGGGCACGGCTGCTCAAGCCAAACTTCATAAAATCATCACTAGGGTACCAACTAATCCAGGAGGAACATTGAGAAAGGAAGATGGGGAGTATAAAAATCCAGTACGTGAGACGCTGGAACTGCTCCTCAAGACTCACTTTCCTCAATATACTCTGTGGATAACACAGATCACAATGCGATCCCTGAAAGACAACGTTTCTCAGGTATTCGCAAAGAGGACTGGAATTTGGCCAAGGAGTGTGTCAATTTCAGTAAGGTCCAATGGACGGTGGGAACATTTCAATCATTCAAGTCACCTGGCTCTGATGGAATCTTTCCAGCTCTCCTGCAACAAGCGGTAGAAAATGGTATAAGATTCCTATGCAGGTTATTTAGGGTTAGCCTAGCAGCAGGAATCATTCCCAATGCCTGGAGGGCAGTGAAGGTTGTCTTCATTCCAAAACCAGGGAGAATTGATCATACCAAGGCTAAGGAGATGAGACCAATCAGCCTTCATTCTTAAGACATTGGAAAAGCTGGTTAATGTGCATGTTGGAGAAAGGAGGTTAAGTAGGGCTCCTCTACATTCAAACCAACATGCATATCAGCCAGGTAAATCATGTGAGACAGCTCTCCACCACCTCGTTGGGAAGGTGGAGAAAGCACTACACTTTCATGAAATAGCCCTCTGTATCTTTCTGGACATCGAGGGGGCTTTTAGCACCGCGACCTTCGATTCCCTGGTTAGGGCAGCAGAGGTGCATGACCTAGGGACCACTATATTTAGGTGGACTAGGGCCATGCTCAGTGGAAGAAAGGTAGGAAAAAAAATGGTAATCAACACCACTAGGGGTTGCCCGCAAGGAGGAGTTCTTTCCACTTTATTGTGGAATCTAGTGGTGAATGAACTCATTGGAGAATTAAACTCTAGGCAGTACTTTTGCCAAGGATACGCAAATGACCTTGTCATAGTAATACTTGGCAAATTTGCTGACACAGTCAGGAATATGGCACAATGTGCATTGGACATTGTGCAAGACTGGTGCAGAAAACAGGATCTGGGGATTAGTGCTAAGAAGACTGTTGTTGTACCATTCACGAAGAAGCATATCCAACATTCAAGTTGGGATCTAAAGCTTTTCGATGAATCTCTACCTCTGAAGGGACAGTGAAATATCTAGTGGTTACCTTAGATGAGAAACTGACATGGACCCCTCACATTTGGAATATTTGCTCCAAGGCAAAAGGTACTCTGGTAAGTACCAGGAGAGCTTGTGGCAAAAACTGGGGCTTGAGCCCCAAGGGTATGTACTGGATGTACACCACGGTGATTAGACCCAGGATCACCTATGGGGCGATCGTGTGGTGGAAGGAGGTAGAACAGCAGGTTGCTGCTAAGGAGCTTGGTAAGGTGCAGAGACTAGCCTGCTTAGCCATAACAGGCGGAATTAGCAGCACACCAACTGCTGGGATGGAAACAATGCTGGATATGCCCCCATTACACCTTTGGGTCAGGATGGAGGCAGCGGCTGGTGCATACAGGCTCAAATCTGGCAAAAACTGGAACTCTTTGGGATATCCAGAATCACACACTAAAATAGTGAGTGGGCTAAATATAGGAAAGGTTGGGGAAATGCCGGCCGACTATATTATAACCCCATACTACTTCAACAAGCCTTTCAATATAACAATTGGAAGTAGGGAGCAGTGGGAGAAAATAGTTCGACACCGTACGGGGGACCTTGTCTGGTTCACTGACGGGTCGAAATCAGACCAAGGCGTTGGGGCCGGGGTATACGGGGTGCAGCCGAGACTGGAGGGTGATACTGGCCTCAATATTCCAGGCCGAAATCACTGCCATCAAGGCGTGTGTGGAGGAGAATTTGCGTACGTGCTGCAAAGACCGTAGCATCTACATCTATTCAGACAGCCATTGTAAAGTATTTAGCCTGGAAGGTCTCGTTTGTTTGGATTAATGAAGTATCCGATACCACATTTGGTCGTTGTATTGTGCCCTAATATTATATAAGCATTTTATGGCGCTATTGGCAAGTCACATTGATTATTGCTTTCATTACTTGGGTCTTTTAATGAACTAAATAAATAAATTAATGATTGAAAGTCGTAAGTTTAATGTTGGATAATAATGTTTGTTAATGAAATTGTTAACTAATAACAATATGAGGTCGTCTATAATGTATTGACCATAATATAGGGTAAGGTGGTACAAATTCGATATAGGTACAATTGCGATCAACATAAGTTTTCGCGCCATTTGTCTGTCTCGTAGTGTAGCGTTGTAGAGTAGCAGGTTTCTACAGCTGCTCCTGTCTTTTCCAAGAAGATATAAATTTTTCCCTTTAAAGAGGTAAGTGAAGCTACTTAGTCTAACGCGCTCTTATAAATCATCTAGTTAAGGGTGACTGGATTCGCTGCCAAAAATGCAATGTTTGGTACCACGAAGTATGCGTTGGTGTGTGACAGAAAAAGTGCTTTTTATGTGGAAGATGCCCATAATCAAAATTGTACGAGGAAATGATCACAATTGTACCTAGTGTGGTACATTTTCGATTAATTTTTCTCAATCCAGTAACCTTTTTTTGTGTTTATACCAACATTTGTAACTGTATAATATTTGTGTTACATATTCATTAAACATCCAAGAACAAGTACCATAGTTAAAATTATTCCTATTCTCAATTTATTTTCAGTTATAATAACATTTATCCGAAATGATCGAAATTGTACCACCTTACCCTAGTACTTTACTGATTGTAGTATTGATTAGTTGCTTTGATTTAACAATTTCAAATAATGTAAACATATATTAATACTGCGCTAATTGTTGTTTACTTACGATCTTTTGTATGGTTTTGTTTTGATGCAGAAATATTATTATTACATTTGTCATAATTTTGTGTATCTTTACGTAAAGCAAGATTTATTTATGTTTCATCAACAAATTGTTTTATATTTACATATTGTAACTTCCGTGTTCTAGAAGGTTCTATGTGTTTTTCATTTGGCTTAACTGCGGAGTATACCACTCCCTGTACTTCTTTTATTTATAACTACTTCTCCTACCGGCAATATTTGCAGTACATTTTCTCAAAGGAATATTATTTTCAAATGTGATTAAAATACAAAGAAAATATCAATAAAAACAATGCCGGAGGAACAATGTTGTAGTATACTAAATAGGTCATCCCAATTGATACAGGTTAGGGCATGTCTAAATCTATCAATCCTCTCTTTGTTCACAGGTCTTGTAGTCACAGTTTTAGCTCTTGGGCGAGAGCAGTCAAGAGGTTACATAGCTAAGACTAATGACTACTGTGCCATGGTCTGAGAAATGGAAGCTAACTACATCCGAAGACATTTCAGTTCTCTTAATATTTGTAGGCTATATATATTATCGAGACAAGCAGAGCCCCTGGCAGGTTTACAGTTAGCATAGCATATTGCCGAAGTATATTACTGAACTCTGTCACAGATTTTTTGTCCTGTAGAATATCAAAACTTGAATTTACATCCCCTCCAATGACAATATTATATTGATCCCATTTTGGTATACGGAGGGACATTAAGAGGTCATCAAATTTTTCAAGAAAAATGACTTGTAAACTACTACTACCACTATTTTAAGGCACTCAATTACTATACCTGTTGTTTCAAAGTGCAGTTCCTCACAGAGAGTGTTGAGATCTAGCTTACTGTACTTTTGTGTAAGAGGTGTTTTTACTACCGTACCATGATTGAGGTGTTTCCTACTATAGCAACTGACTAAAGTATAATCATCAAGTACTTTGCAACCTAGGTCTTCCTCTTTGCACCAATCTTCACTTACACATAAAATGTCAAACATCTTTTCATTAGAAAATCTTTACGATGCACAGTTCAGAACAAATTTTATTTATTTGTCATTACTTTAATAACAGATTCCCTGTTAGCAGCAGGATCAGCCAATCGTAATTTCTCTTTGAAAGAATTGCATGCAGCTGCTTGATTTGTCTCTATCACTATATTCTTTACTTTTCTCCCCCAACAAACAAGTACGGTTTCGATAAATATCAATAAATTCTGCAGTGAATTCCCCAAATCATTGACGAAAGTCAGCCATTCTCGTTCATTTGTGCACACACACGGCGAAAAAATGTATGTCTGCACGAGAAACGTCTTCACTGACTCAAATTTGGAGCGATCTGCTGTCCACACGTTACAACTTGTCTGCGCAGATGTGATTTGAACCCACAGGTGTGAGCAATTTTGCTCAAACCTCCAACTGCAGGTTTGCGCACATCTCATATCTGCGCAAATCTCCTGTCCCCACGCAACGATTTGCGAGTTGTGCGCAGACAGATCGTTGCGTGTGGACCCACCTTTAGAAATTAAAATATGAGACGGCCTAATGCGAAGCAATAATCAGAATTCTTTAACGTCAATTTCAGCAAGATGAGTTGGCCCTTTTGTTTTAAAATACGATGATCCATTCTGGCTGTATCTGCAACCTACTATGTTGAAATGTGTTGGCAGGCAGGGCCAGAATTTTTCCGGGTGTAGAACTGGACAGGCAAGATGCGGCTTCTCTTACAATAAATGGAAAGTCCGCTCACATTCTAATGTCATTTGGACTCTGTTCTCTTTTTCTTCCTGGGTCTTCAGGTAACGTGGAATTTCCGTCATTTGAGAAATAATTTAGTTACTCCAGGATTTTCTTTTATCTCGAGAAGTGAGTGCATCCGTATAAGATTCGGTTAACTCAGTGGGTGTTCAGTTTCGATATTCTGATGGGTAAGCTGTTGCTCTCTTCTTATCGAAGGAACTCAAGGTACTTAACTGATGTTTTGCACCATTGTATTTAAGAAAAAATGCTTCTTTTCATTATGTATGCAAGATTATTGTGTAAATTAATACAGGCTAATTAGTATTCCTCATTATTGTGATTTACAAAAACAAAATAAATTTAAAAAATAAAGAAAGAAAGATATCAGATTACTATTATCTACTGTCATTATTATTACTATTTTTTTAAATTTATCATTGATAAAATTACAGGAAGTTTGTTTTATTTTATATAGAACTGGCAACATAATGTGTCTAATATTATTGCAAAATATAATCTATGTACAAGTATACACTAAACTATAATATCCATAAATGGGAAAAGAGGGTATTGAAATTTTTGGGTTTACTTTTGTTTGCCCCCCCCCCCCCCCCCCCCCCCGTTGTTAGATTACAGAATACAGGGGAAAGCTGATTGTTTCCATGTGAGAGGCGGGTTTTGTCAGGTTGTTGGGTTCCCCAGCCGGCCAGCTAACAGTTTGGACCTAGTGAATGGAATACAGGTAGTTAGGATTTTCCTAATCTGCTCGGAAATCGGAAACGGCGCTCTTGGCTGAGCGAGGGCGGCTCTCCCAGACTGCAACTGAAATACAACTTAGCCACACACAGTATTCTAAAAATCCATATAAAATCAGGGAATGATCATATGGCAAATATAATTATATGAATGGATTCAGGAGACTTGTGATAATAAAACATCGTAATTATAATTTCAGTATCCCTTAAAGATAATAAGCTGACAAATTTCAGTACTATAACAATAATATTATAAGACTTATATTTACTATTATTGATACGTAGTGTTTTTATCTTTATGTCTAGTGTCGTAGTTGCGTGCGTCAGAGTTGACATTTAGGTTCAGTTTATGGGTAAAGATAATTGATTTGAAAATATACATATCAACAACAGTTAATATGCCGGCTTTAGGGAATAGATAACAGCATGCGTCTTTCGGTTTTGCACCACAAATTATTCTTACAGCCTTTTCTGTAACTTCAAAATCTTACTTAGGTTGGTTTGTGTTGCTGCGCTCCATATTTCTACTCCATAGCTAATACTGGATTACATCAGTGCATGATAAGCATTCTGAAGTACTTGGGTATTGTTGCAGTGTTTTCTCAGCATATTTATTGCAAATATATTTTTAGGAAGTTTGCTTGCTAGTCAATACATACATCCCATTTAAGTATGTCTTGTATGGTTATTCCCAGAAATTTTACAGTTTTCTTTGGAGGCAATATATGTTTCAATACACAGCTGACTCTCAAAGTCTGTTTCCCTTGTTGGGTTAAAATTCATTACTGCTGTTTTTGCAGCACTGAGATGACTTTCATTGAAATACTGAAATATTTCATTTTTGAGACAGTTGGACAATGTTTCTAATTGGTTTAGTTATTATGCTTGCACACAATAGATGTATCATCGGCGTACAGAATTACCTTTGAATTTTGGGTCCAGTATCTTATGTCATTCACATATATCAAGAAGAGAAGGGGTTCCATCACATGTGTTTTTCCAGCAGGACAATGCTCGTCCGCACACATGATACTCAACGCACTCGGCAAGACGTGCAGCAATTTACCTGGCCAGCTCGTGTCTCCAGTAGTGCACTCGTCAAGCCACAACTCTTGCAGAACTACAGAGATCTTTAGCTGCAACTCATTCTGAATTTTATTTCTTAACGAGCCTACAGGTCGACACGAGAAGAACAAAATCTTCCATATTAAAAAAAATCTACGAAAACTAAAGTCAGTCGCTCAGACCAAACTACCCGGTCAAATTCCTTCATTTTTGTTTTAAATAAAATGTTTTCATCCACAGATTTGTCATTAAGTATCAGAATTAACTTAAATCTCTCCATCCTTTATTTATATTCAAGCACGGTAGCCTTCTGTCCTTGCAATGAATATTTTAATAGGTTTGTTTTCCGATATCTTCGGTTCTAATTAAGACACGCGGTTCTGTTTGATCTAAGAACACTCAGCGGATCAAGCTCTTTCATTTGAGCTTTCAAACACTTGCATTGATCGATTTTGAAGAAAGCTATGAGTGAACATTCAACTTTACTTCCATTTTTCCCTACTTTTTGGTCATCCCACTAACGGTGCAAAGTATTCGCATGGGTCCTCTAGTATTCATATTATTTATAAGGACCTTGCCAGAAAGAGAGAAAAATTTCCAATCTCATTTGACGCCAAATGATTGTGTCTGTATAACTAATGAGAAAATAAATTTCTGCACAAGTCATTATGGAATAAATTTGTTAAATTACTCCATTGTTTTTCATTCCAGATATTAAACTAGTTTCACTCCCTGAAAACAAGAGAGTCCATCAGTAATAATAAGGAAATACGATATTTCGTCGACATAAACAAGTATGTATAATTTTATTGCTAGTATAATAGATAACTTACCACAGAAACTGTAGGTTTTTAGCGAACAAGTTGCTTTCTCTTCTTTATTTCAGTTTGTAAATGAAGAGGAAAACTGAGGACTGTATGTACAGCATCGTCTCTCTGCAGCTGTGTATCAGCTCCTAGACGAAATATGTAACGGTCCTTCGTAAAGCGTTCGCTACAAATGAAACTATTTTTCGTACGAGTTCAGTTTTCTCTTCGTACTCTACATATCCATTTCTTCATGAGTGTTGATTTCGAGTGAGGAAGTGTGGAGAGATCGTAAGTTATCATGTAGCAGTATTTGCGTTTATCGATTTCAGTTGTTCGCGTCCGGAAGCAATCCTCAAAGCTCCACGTGCCCCCTGGGTGGTTCTAAACGGACAACAATCTTTGGTAGCTGGTCCTGTCAGCACGGTGATCTCCCAGCTATGTCAGCTACCAAGACAATCCAGAATGGCTCTTGTCAGGGCCAACAAAATTGTCAACAAAACGATCTGAACAGAGCAATAGGTCCAGTCCTAAACGTGTACCATTTGAATATTGAGGGGATAAGTAGGTCAAAATGTGACTTCCTCAGTAAAAATCTGCTGAGTAACAATATTGACGTCCTTGCTCTACAAGAAACCCATGCAGAAGATCTTAAAAGTTGTTCAAGAGGCAATATCCATGGCTACAGACTTGTGGGAGAGATAGACCATAGAACATATGGCGTGGCTACATATGCTAGACAGGACTTGGATGATGTATCTATAATTCATGAAAGCTGTGACGATGACATATTTGTTTTGGCAGTGAAAGTGTCTGGAACTACCATAGTTAATGTCTACAAGCCTCCCAACATCCAGTGGCAAGATACGGTTCTCCCAGTTTTCGAACACCCTTCCCTATATGTCGGCGATTTCAACAGCCACAGTAGCCATTGGGGGTACTCGTATGATAATGAAAATGGAATAGCCTTAGCTGAATGGGCTGAAAATAATAACCTTTCCTTGGTTTTTGACGCAAAAGTCTCCAGCACATTTTTCTCAGCCCGCTGGAAGCGTGGATATTCACCTGATCTGTGTTTTTGTTCCTGTGATCAGACATTAAGATCTCTATCAGTTACGAGAAAGGTACTTGGCACATTCCCACGGTCGCAGCACAGGTCAGTGCTGATATCAGTCGGGATTAAGATTCCCCTAATAAGATCTTTTCCGAGACCCAGGTGGAATTTTAATAAAGCAGACTGGGAGGCATTTACTTCCAAACTAGAGGACAACATTAGATTCATTCCTCCTACAATAGAAAATTATGACAGATTCGCTGGACTCCTTAAAGCTATAGCTAAAGCCTGTATACCTCGAGGCTACAGAAAGACATATATTCCGGGATGGAGCGAAGAGTGTGAAGACCTGTATAACGAATTTATCAGCACTGAAGATTCAAACACTGCCGACATCCTACTGAACTCCCTTGATAATGTCAGAAGAGAGAAATGGGTGAAAAAAGTTCAGAGTTTAGATTTCACTCACAGCAGCAGAAAGGCTTGGTCACTTCTGAGGAAATTGTCTACCAGTGTATCCGAGAAAAAACTGCCTCCCACACACCCTGATCCTTCCGACATAGCCAAACGAATCGTAGCACTATCCAAGTCAAAACGGCAACAGTCTGACAGATTTATATTCTATAAACTAAATGAAATTAAGAAATGCCAGCAGGCTCCCCTGGAAGTATCAAAACCTTTTTGCTTAGACGAACTGCATGTGGCTATCTCTGATGTGAAGACTGGGAAAGCTGCCGGTATAGATGATATTTTCCCAGAATTTATTAAACATGCTGGACTCAAGACCCGATTGTGGCTTCTAAATTTATTCAATAACATTCTTAAAGACAGCTCTCTACCAAAAGCTTTTAAGAGATCTAAAGTAATAGCTGTTTTGAAGCCTGGTAAACCAGCCGAACGTGCAGATAGCTACCGCCCAATTCCACTTCTCAGTGTATGTTACAAGCTGCTCGAGAGACTCATCTACAATCGTATTGTTCCCATTCTCACTGCTAGTATCCCTGTTGAACAAGCTGGTTTCAAACAGGGCCGTAATTGCTGTGACCAGGTCCTAGCACTGACATCTTTCATTGAGACTGGTTTCGAAAAGAAGTGTACCACTTCCGTTGCTTTTCTGGATCTCTCGGCAGCTTATGATACCGTGTGGAAGAAGGGCCTCATAGTGAAGCTTTACAATCTCATTCCTTGTCCTATTTTATTGCGATTTGTGAATTCAATGCTAAGTGGCCGTCTGATCAAGATCTATCTCGGCAACACAGAAAGTGGGTTTAGACAGCTTCACGATGGCCTCCCACACTGCTGATAATCCAGCTACGCAATCTAGAAAATTCATTTATGCCGATGATATTGCCATAGCGTCACAACACAGAGACATCCATGTGACGGAAACTACTTTAACATCTGACCTAACTCTCCTCAGAAATTACTTCGCAATGTGGAAACTAAAGCCAAACCCAAATAAAACGGAAGCAGCTTGTTTTCATCTCAATAATAGGATGGCCGACTATAAACTTAAGATCTCGATTGATGGTGTTCAACTTGAACGTAATGAACATCCAAAATACCTGGGAGTCATCTTGGATAGATCTCTTACTTTTAAGTACCACCTTCATAAAACAGCAGACAAAGTTAAAACTAGGAATAACATATTGCAGAACTTAGCAGGATCATCTTGGGGAGCCAGTGCTAAGGTTTTGCGTACAACAGCTCTGTCCCTAGTTTACTCTGCAGCTGAATACTGTTCTCCTGTCTGGCTCAACAGTGCTCATGTGAGAGACATTGATGTACAATTAAATAGAGCAATGAGATTGATCAGTGGCACTCTGATGGCTACACCACTTCAATGGCTCCCAATATTATGCAACATCGTTCCCCCAGACCTAAGACGGAAGGAAGCCTTAATGAGAGAGTATTATAAGATCTTGTCCACTCCTGAGCTTCCTATCCTGCAAGACCTTCCACCACCGGTAAGCCGGCTGAAATCACGTAAACCACCTCTTAAAACAGCTGTGCAACTACATGAGAGTGGCTTCTCGCCTAAATCAAACTGGGCAAGAATTTGGGATTCATTTAATGGAAAAAACAGCATCTGGATAGACGATCCCTCTAAGCAGCTCCAAGGAATGGACCTTCCCAGGAGAGAATGGTCTTTGATCAACCGTTTCCGAACTGGTGTTGGTCGCTGTAACTATTGGAAATTCAAATGGGGACAGACAGACGACCAGTCATGTGACTGTGGAGCAGACATACAAACGATGACCCACATAATTACTAATTGCCCATTACGATCATTCTCAGGAGGGATGACCGAACTCCATATAGTCAGTCAGGAAGCTGTCCAGTGGTTAAAGGAGTTGGACTTGGCTCTGTGACAGAGATTAGACACTAGTATATCTTACTAAAGTATTATATGTAGCTGACATTATACCATACGATATATATATATATATATATATATATATATATATATATATATATATATATATATATATATATATACTTTCTTTACAATGCCACTTACAGTCATCCATTGGTTAGTATACCTGTACACAACGCAACTTTTAACCACAGTGATTAAAATAACGAGAATCTCTACATACCAGCAAGCAAAAACTGAAAACGAATGCCCCATCCAATATGGCGACTTCAGAAAGTAACGTCACGGTTTTCTAGGCAAAGATGTCTTTGAGTAGTCACTCCAGTTTCTTATTGAGCTCATTGATCTGAACACAGTACTCGCAAACGGTATGAGCGCATGGCTGCGAGGATCAGTGTCTGTAAAGGCTACTACTCTTCCTGATAACGGTGTTACGCATGGATCGAAGTCTGGTACCACAGTACCGCTTAAGTTATTAATCTCTAAATGTAATCATTTGATGTATTTCATGTGCACTGTTTCAACAATAAATATTGATTGAATTGGAAATCTGTAACAGGGTGTGTTGTTCTTTTGGCATCATAACTCGGTTTCTTTGCGTAAAAATCGTTCGAGCTTATGCTGGAATCCGGATGGCGAGCACAGAGTAATATGGACGGCAGATACGTTAGTTCCGTGTTGTGCGACGGCTTCCGAGAATTTGCAGAAGACTAGAGGGCCGCGGCCGAGCGCATTGAGGCGCTATGCTACGATGCGCGTGGCCGTTCCCTGTCGGGGGTTCGAATACTCCCTCGGGCGTGGATATTTGTTACGTCTTTAGTGTAACCTACTTCACAAGTAGGTTGTAAGTTTAAGGACCGATGACCCCGCAGTTAAGTCCCATAAGCATTACAAACATTTGAACATTTTTGAAGACTGGAGGCGTTCTAAGGATAGCGAGTGGTTAATGCGACCGTTGCCCAAAGCGCGGATCTTTTTAGAACCCCAGTCCGACACAAATCTTCACTCATCGCCATTGAATTATTTCGATGCGTTAATTTCAGTGCAATAAAAATATAATTTCTTTTCACCTTCCTGTTTATTAAAATGTTCAAATGTTTGTAGAGTCTATAGGACTTAACTACGGGGTCATCAGTCCCTAAACTTACAAACTACTTATATGAACTAGCTAATACTAAAGACGGCACAAATATCCATGCCCGAGGGGGGATTCAAACCCCCGACCGTAGTGGCCGTGCAGACCATGACTGGAGCCCCTCAGTCTCCTCGGCCACCGCGGCCGGCCCTGTTTATTACTTTCAGTTGCCTTCTGAACTATAATGTAACAGTTCTGTTTTTATGATCCAAGTTTCATCGAAGTTTGTTACTTGGGAGCGACAAAACATGAGAGAGTTACTTCCTCCGTAATGCTTTGCATACCGGTGTAGTAAACAATGAATTCTCGGTGTCACAGTATCGTAGTCCGTCGGTAAAAGAATAAAATTACAATGCCGTAGAACTCGGATTAAATAGGATACCTGGAAGGAAGGAAGATTACGGTTCAATGTCCCGTCGACAGCGTGGTCATTAGGGACGAAACTAATGCTCTGAGTGTTTGGTTCAAATTCAAATGTTTGTAATTCTATGGGACCAAACTACGTTGGTCATCAGTTCCTAGTCTTACAAACTACTTAAACTAAGTTAAACTAGCCTAAGGACAACACACACATTCGTGCTCAAGGGAGGATTCGAACCTCCGACGCGGGAGGCCGTGCGATCCGTAACGTGGCGCTCCAGACGGCTCGGCTACTCCCGCGCTGCAGTGTTTGGTTAACGGTGCAAAATAAAGTCGGCCGTTTCCTTTCAAAGGAACCATACTAGTATTTGGCTGGAGTGATTTATGAAAATCAGGGAAAACCAAAATCTAGGTGACCAGAGATGGATTTGAGTGCGAGCCCAGTGCGTACCGACTGGGCCACCTTCATTGTTTATTATTTACTTGGATAAATGTTTGTAGAACTTATGGGACTTAACTACGGGGTCATCAGTCCCTAAGCTTACAAACTACTTATGAACTAGCTAAGACTAAGGACGGCACAAATATCCATGCCCGAGGGGGGATTCGAACCCCCGACCGTAGTGGCCGTGCAGACCGTGACTGGAGCGCCTCAGTCCCCTCGGCCACCGCGGCCGGCTTACTTGGATAGTTTTGTTCCTTGCTGACTCGGTATCGTGCTTGTTCCATGCTGGAGCCTTGAGTTATGGGCTCAGTTTCTTTTGTTTATTGGAGAGGACGTACCGGGGACTGATGACCTAGCTGTTTAGTCCCCTTAAAACCAACAACAACAACAACAACAGAGGACGTACCAGCCCTCTCACCGAACGCACTGAGCCACCACTCCGGCAACCATCTCGGTCCGTGATCATTGGTCATTGTAGCCTGATTAACCCTTTCAGTCCCACATTATGAATTCAGCTTTGCGAAAATTAAAATTCAGTATTTTTCTGTATTTATACAGTGCACTAAATATCAAAATGTACGTTTTAAAATTTTTGATCGAACTATTGTTTTTTTACGGCATGTATTTCATGCACAACACAGACGTTTGTATCGACGTGTTTTATTAATTGGGACGTTATTTTGTTGATAGTTAACTCTGTCAGATCAAAGACAAAACAATTCACTGCTGAAATAAGATAACATGAACCACACTCACAGCCACGAACAGACGGCAAAGTAACACAACTTCCAAATTGATAGATTAATACCTCAAAAGTGGATACATGCCGTACAGAGTGGCAAAATGTCGTACTAGAAGCATGTTGCTAATCAAATTCAATGTGTCTTTAAGGACTGATACACAAAATACGGTATAAATCACCTTTTAATACGTTGTTGTCGAGGAACAATACTTGGATGAAAGGGTTAAATGAATTGAAGACGTTCATTGATTCTTTGTTCAGTGCGGAAGCACTCCAGGCCCTAATTGTTAAGGAAATTGGCTACATTCCGCGAGTACTGACTGGTAATAGGCGGGGCATTACGTCAGTAGTGTGTAATAAGTTGAAAATTTGCGTCTGACGCGATGCGTACAAGAGTGGCCCACGCAGCGTCGGGGCTCATCTCCTGTGGCGTAGCCATCAGCATGACTGCCTAGTAAGCGGCAGAATCTGGGTTCGAATCCTGGCTGGGCACAAGTTTTGAACTTTCTACTTTAAATTATTTCACTGCCTACTAGAAGTTAATGTTGTAAATTCCTTACGTATGTATTATCAATAGCTGCATATATAACTTTTCGTTTTAAGAAATCTATTCTGTGAATGAATTTGATTGTGTTCACTGTACCGTAGGATCTCTTGTGTTGGTAACTGAAGGAATTTCCTTTCGTTATTCACCATATCCTGTACATAAACTTGCGGAAGCATGTAAATGTTTAAATGTTTGTGAAGCTTATGGGACTTAACTGCAGGGTCATCAGTCCCTAAACTTACAAACTACTTATGAACTAACTTATACTAAAGACAACACAAATATCCATGCCCGAGGGAGGATTTGAACCTCCGACGCGGGAGACCACGCGACCCGCAACGTGGCGCTCCAGACCGCTCGGCTACTCCCGCACGGCGCGGAATTATATAAAGCGATTGTCAAATCTTTATTGATCTACAGAACGTTTCTCATATGAGCAGCACATCCTGCTGTTGCATGGAGAAGAAGGAAACCAGCAAAAAAAATCTCCTGTTGGAGTACAAAAGCAAATAGGTTCCTGTTCAAAAGACTGCCAGGAAAGTGGGGAACAAGCTTTCTTAGTCTTCATTCCGTCCTCCTCGCCAAAAATTTTGCCAGGGGAATATATTTGCGCTTTTTGTGCTGAAAGAGAATAGCAGGAAGAGAGAGGAAACTGTGGCGGTGGTGGAAACAGAAAGAGACAGCCCACGCCGCAGCGATAAGCGCAGTTTTTGTAATGATTCCCATCCCAGATCCTGTATCACTTCCGTAACGCTGTCTCCCCTGTATCGTGACAATACGAAACGAGCTGCCCTTCTTTGGACTCTTTCGATGTCCTCCGTCAAACCCACCTGATAAGGATCCCACACTGGGTAGAAATACTCCATAAAAGGACGGACAAGCGTAGTGTATGCAGTTTCTTTTGTAGTTCTATTACATCTTTAAAGGGTTCTGCCAATAAAACGCAATCTCTGCTTCGCCTTTCCCACCACATTATCTACGTGTTCTTTCCAATTTAAGTCAGAAGTAATTGTAATTCCCAGGTATTTTGTGGAGTTTACGGCCTTCACATTTGATTGATTTATCATGTAAACAAAATTTAACGGATTTCTTTTCATATTCATGTGGACGACTTCACACTTATCATTATTTAGAGTCAACTGCCAATTTTTACACCATACTGATATCTTATTCAAATCGTTCTGCAGTTGGTTTTGATCTTCAGATGTTTTTACTAGACGGTAAATGACGGCGTCATCTGCAAACAACCTAAGAGAGCTACTTAGATTTTCCCCTAAATCTTTTATGTAAATAAGGAACAGCAGAGGACCAATAACACTACCCTGTGGAACGCCCGATAACACCTCTGTTTTAGTCGATGTCTTACCATCGATTACTATGAACTGCGTCCTTTCTGACAGGAAATCCCCTATCCAGTCGCAAATTTGGGGCGATATACCGTAACCACGCAATTTGATTAAAAGCCGTTTGTGGAGGTACGGTGTCAAAAGCCTTCTGGACATCAAGGAATACGGAATCAATTTGCACACATCACTTCGTGTGAGTAAAGAGCTAGTTGTGTTTCGCATGAACGATACTTTCTAAATCCATGTTGACATTGGGCCAATAGATCATTCTGTTCGAGATAATTCATAATATTTGAATGCAGGATATGTTCAAAAACCCTGCTGAAAATTGAAATCAATGAAATAGGCCTGTAGTTTAATGGGTTACTCCTACTGCCTTTCTTGAATATATTTCATAAAAATAATACAATACGTAACTTGGAGCGCAGCAGACTAGTAGAATGTTGATACATAGTTTAGAAGAGGCCTGCCTACTGATGATTCCTAGTGCCTATCCGATAGCCAAGTCTTAACTGGTGCCTATCTGATTCCCGCCGGCCGCGGTGGCCGAGGGGACTAAGGCACTCCAGTCACGGTCTGCACGGCCACTACGGTCGGGAGTTCGAATCCCCCCTCGGGCATGGATATTTGTGCCGTCCTAGTACGTAAGTAGTTTATAAGTAGTTTGTAAGTTTAGGGACTGATGACCCCGTAGTTAAGTCCCATAGACTGTACAAACATTTGAACATTTATTTTATCTGATTCCCAAGTGGCCGATGCGGCAGTCGTGGCAACGAGCGGAGTTGCAGCAAGGTTGAAGGATCTCGTCTCTATACCTCTGAGCAGTCAAAGCTCCATTCTGAACGACGTAGAGGTCCGTACGTTCGCCAATACTGACTCTTCCCCACACCACTAGTCCACGATCATGATATGGTGATGTATCCTGCAAATAAGCAGTATTGTACCAAGTTTCATGTAATCTCAAGATAAGTGAACGACGATTGTCGATCTGAACACAAAATAGTCACTCATCTGTGAACACACCCGGCGCCATTCGTTACGACTCCAATACTGATGTTCCTCCGTCCAGGTTTTGCAGGCTAAAAGGAGGCGTGGTTTTAATGCGACACACACCATATGCCTCATTGCGTAGAGGCCACATTCCCCGAATGATTTCTAACTGTTTGTATTGATATTAAACTTCCTGGCAGATTAAAATTGTGTGCCGGAACCGGGACTTGAACCTGGGACCTTTGCCTTTCGCGAGCAACCGCTCTACCGACCGTGCTACCCCGACACGACTGACGATGCCGCCTCACAACTTTACTTCCGCCAGTACCTCGCCTTCCACTTTCCAAACTTCACAGAAGCTTTCCTGCGAAACATGCAAGACTAAGCCATGTCTCCACCATATCCTTTCTTCCAGGAGTGCTAGTCTTGCATGTTTCGCAGGAGAGCTTCCGTGAAGTTTGGAAAGTAGGAGGCGAGGTACTGGCGGAAGTAAAGTTGTGAGGCGGCATCGTGAGTCGTGTCGGGGTAGCTCAGTCGGTAGAGCGCTTGCCCGCGAAGGGCAAAGGTCCCAGGTTCTAGTCCCTGTTCGGGCACACAGCCGGCCGCGATGGCCGAGGGTACTGCGGCGCTTCAGTCACGGTTTGCACGGCCACTACGGTCGGGGGTTCGAATCCCCCCTCGGGCATGGATATTTGTGCCGTCTTTAGTTGTAGCTAGTTCATAAGTAGTTTGTAAGTTTAGGCACTGATGACCCCGTAGTTAAGTCCCATAAGCTCTACAAACATTTGATTTTTTCGGGCACACAATTTTAATCTGCCAGGAAGTTTCATATCAGCTCACACTCCGCCGCAGAGTGAAAGTTTCATTCTGTGTTGATATTGCGCGTCATGTTGCTGCCTGGAGGGTGCGTTGCAGCTGAGTTGCATTCAGCCCCCTGTCTCGACAGCCTGTTAACCGGACATAACAGTCATCTCTTGCTGATTTTACCCGTGGTCGAGCTTGGCCTTGCTTCTTTTATGGGTTTCTGTTGTCTGATATCATGACGAGGTCCTGGAAATTACACTTTGGGACTCTCCAGTAGTTGCAGCCATCTTCCGTTCTGTCTGTCCCGCTTCCATCCTTCCCATGTCTCACTATACCATAACTTAGCGTAAATCACGTTGTTGCATTACACTACCTTCTCACGACACTATCTGAACCCAACTACTTGCGTAATTCGTTTGGTAGAGTGAACACAACACCAATTTTCTGCAGCAAATGTCTGTTATTACCACTATCTCGGTTTCCGTAATTTTGTTGTCACCATTCCTTGGAACGGACAGAAATACATCGAACCATTTTAGTTCATTTTGCTGATGATATCCTAGATATCCCAGCTGATCCCCTAACTGAATGACCAGCGTAGTTGTCGCTTTGTTGCCGACGGGAGCATTTTCCAGCCAAGTGATACCTTTGTGGGAAGTGCCTGCTCTGCTCAGTACACATGCAGCCAGCGGCCCGAGTAGTGATCTATTCATAGGTTTGGGATGTGTAAAAAAAGAACCTATTGTCTCGCTACAGTGACAGTTCATCCAGCGAAAAGATTCATTAATTACATCTCTGTTATTATAAAATTTGGACTTTGCAAATGAAATGAAAGATATGAAGGACCGCAACTGCACGCATTTTCCGAATATGATCCACTTTGCGGGTAACATTGACAATTAATGACA
Source organism: Locusta migratoria (assembly GCA_026315105.1). NCBI lineage: Eukaryota > Metazoa > Arthropoda > Insecta > Orthoptera > Acrididae > Locusta > Locusta migratoria. The sequence continues at coordinate 38,115,018 of CM048755.1, read as the reverse complement.
TTCTTTAGTGCTTTATTCAGTCTATCGATAATTTAGATGTAGCATTCCGCAAATTTGTAGTTTGCTTTAGGAAGGAGAAGTTCAGAAATACGTATGACTTTTTCTTTCTTTCTTGTGTATGTGAACAACTTTTCTAAGTCCTAAGTATTTGCAACTCTACACATCGATCACAAATGACAGATAATGGTTTGCGCGGCGTTGTTCGACTGTACACCAGTATTGGAATTTGTCCAGACATTTCCTCGCTTATAACAAGAGCTTTGAGATATTCTTAAAAGAAAGTAGCATGCCTGCGTTTTTGCATATAATGTAAATACAGGGTGGCCAGAAAAGGACTCCCTGATTTCAAAATTAAATGTCTCGAAAACAAAGATCGATAGAGAAATGCAGTAAACGGTATGTTTATTGTGAAAGTTGTAAGAAGTTTATACAGCAGTTTGAAATAATAGTTACAAAAGCTGCTAACAGATGGCGCTGTAATCGCCATACGTAATGCCTAGTATAAATAGTGATCCGAAGCCCAGAGCGATCAGTTCCTCTATTGAAACGTGAAAGGAGGTTAGCGTACCGAAGAAAGAGATTAAAACCATGTAATCCATTGAACAACGCGTTTTTCTGGTGCTAGAGTACCACAGGTTAGAAGAGAGTCCTACGGCAACAAGGCGAAGTTTTAAAGCACGATTTAATGTTCCAAAAGGACCCGATGCGAAAACCATTCGTACGCTCTTCGCAAAATTTCAACGAACAGGCAGCGTAAGGGATGATCTAGTGGGGCATATTGGCCGCAAGCAAACTGCAGTTACGCCTGAAAATATCGCCACAGTTTCTGAAATTATTCAACGAAATCCAATGTCATCCGTCCGTAGAATTGCATCTGAGACTGGTTTGAAGCGTTCCAGCACGCAGAAAATACTGAGAAAGAGTCTACACATGTTTCCATTCAAAATTAAAACGCACCAGGCCATACCCATACGAGCTGTGCAACAAAGGGTTGCCTTTGCTAATCAGATGCTCACAATGATTAATAGTGGAGGATTTGATGTTGGCTGCATCTGGTTTACAGATGAAACACACTTCCACCTGAATGGATACGTGAATAAGCAGAACTGACAGAATTTTGGGGTTCCGAAAAGCCATGTTGGTGTGAAGCGAAACCCCTGTATTCTCCTAAAGTTACTGTGTGGGTTGCAGTTTGCAGCAGAGGCATTATTGGCCCTTTTTTCATTCGAGAAACGGTCACTGGTGCACGTTACGTTGCAATTTTGGAACGATTTGTCGCCACACATCAAGCGTTAGAGAATCGACCAGGTACTGAATGGTTTATGCAAGGTGGAGCCCGACCACATCGGACCGAACAAGTGTTTCGCTTTCTTCAGGAATACTTCGGGAATCGAGTCATTGCTTTGGAATATCCCAAATTTACTGGTACAAGCATGGATTGACCTCCATATTTGCCGGATTTGACTCCCTGTGACTTTTTCCTGTGGGGCACAGTGAAAGACATGGTCTACCCGAAGCATCCAGCCACGCTGGACGAGCTTGAATCGGCGATCTCTGTGGCATGTGAATCCATTTCGGTTGAGACACTACGAAATGTGATGGCGAATTTCATTCTTCGTTTGTGCCACCTCTGTAGTGCCAATGGTGAACATTTTGAAAACATTGTGATGTGATTGTTTGCAAAGAGTGTTTTCATACGATTATTTCACTTATGTATGCTGATATGAGCTGTACAACGTACAGCGCCATCTGTTAGCAGCTTTTGTAACTATTATTTCAAACTGCTGCATAAACTACTTACAGCTTTCACAATAAACATACCGTTTACTGCATTCCTCTATCGATCTTTGTTTTCGAGATATTTAATTTCGAAATCAGGGAGCCCTTATCTGGACACCCTGTACATTGAAAGTAGTAAAACATTTTGTCACCTGTGATTCTGTACTATATTCGTCATTCACGCAGGACACAGTTCTCGTAATGCCTCTCCGGTTACGCTGGACACGATCTCTCGCTACACTAAAAATAAATGAAAACAGTAGAAAAAGTAAGTTGAACGACGTGACGAAGCAGTTCAGTGACGGGAGTCGGCATCTGGATTCGACCCCTGCCTGAAACTGGCTGCTTCCATTCCTACCTGCACAGCTTACAAATGGAATAAATAAAATAAAAAATTAAAACACCTGACTTAAGCTTACTGCTAAGCTGTCCGCAGCGGCCCGGAGCTGGAGAAAGCGGCCAGCTGACCAGTTCTGCCTTAAAAGATAGCCGGTTTCACGATAAGCTCCACACATTCTGTTGCATGCCATCACATCCCATCTGCTGTCATGGCAGTTACACCAAGATGACTTCGCCTGCATTTTGTGACCGCGTGGTCTAAGGCGTCATGCTAAGGAGGTTCGAGTCCTCTCTCGAGCATGGGTGTGTGTGTGTGTGTGTGTGTGTGTGTGTGTTGTCCTTAGTGTAAGTTAGGGATGGGAAAAACCGCCGCGGCGGAATAGCTGTGCGCACTTAGGCGCCGTGCTGCGGTGCGCGCGGCCGTACGTCGTGGAGGTTCAAGTCCTCCCTCGAGCATGTGTGTGTGTGTGTGTGTGTGTGTGTTGTCCTGATGTTAGTTTAATTAAATGTAAGTAGTTTGTAAGCTAGGGACTAATAACCAAGAGTTAAGTCCCGTAGATTTACAAACATTTGAACATTTGGAAAAACCGATCGGTTAAACCAATACCGGTATTTTAGTTCTGAATAACCGGTTTCTTCCGGTATTTATTTGGTGTCAGTTGTAATCAATTTTTTAGTCATTGCCAAAAATCGGGTAAAACACCGGTGTAACTGCTTTGTGGGTCTAATTGTTTTTTAATAGTTAAAAAAAGGTAAAGCAGTCAACAATCCGAAGATTGATTTGAACACCACAGTGCTTTACTAGGCATGGTCCTGTTTGGTGGTGGTATGCCGTTGCCTTCCTCCGACCTTCGAACTGACTTACCCAGCCAGTTATAGGGGGACCTACAGCTTAACGTGGGTTCCGAACCACGGTGCTACTCGGTATTTTTCACATGAGCAATACTGCCAGAGGTGAAATAAGTGGAAAGTGATAGATAAAAATCCTAGGACCTGGCGGGGATCGAACCCGCGCCCTCAAGAAATTAAAAACCAGTAATATTTACTCCTAAAATTTCCCCTGCTATGAAATATTAGGTTATCACAGAAACTAGGAAATGCGATCAGTGATTTAAGAACAATCCCGAGTCATGAACGAGCAACAATTTTGGCATATAAATTGGTACAGCTGTTGCCTTGTGTGGTGGCCTATTAGACGGCGCGTACACACGTGCAGTGTGCAAGGCTTGCCTGCGTTCTGTCATACGGCAGTTCCTCGCTGTTGTCGCTGGATGTCGGTTGTGTTTTCAATGGCACCATCCCGAGTCTGGAAGTAGTATATAAACTGCGGTAACAGTGATGTACTGTGTGTGCTCCATTGGCCTTAAAAGGCTGGCGGCCTCTCGCGTCGGAGGTTCGAATCCTCCTTCGGGCATGGATGTTTGTGTTGTCTTTAGTACAAGTTAGTTCATAAGTGGTTTGTAAGTTTAGGGACTGATGACCCCTCAGGTAAGTCCCATAAGTTTTACAAGCAGTTGAACAGTTGCTTAAAAGGCTGAAAACGAATTGAGGTACTACAAACTTGCGGTATCGTTTAAGGAGAAAGCATCAACAATGTTCGTTAGAAGAGAAGGTACATTTGTTTCATATTCCTATGATTTTATTAATGTACTATAAGTTTCGAACAATAACAGAGCCCTTGATTTTGTGGTTGCTTCAGAGTGCAAAATTAATAACACCTTTCGACCTTACGTTGTCGCCATTGCCCTGCCTGTCTCCTTTACCTTCGCTATCTTTGCTGCAAACTCCTGTACTTATTTTGATGATGGCCGACTAATTGTGCCGAAATCCGCCATTTTAATAAATGAGTTATCTTGTGAACTTGACTGTTGTTACTATTGGACCGTTAAGAACAGTGTGTTGTTACCTCCGTCTCACGTTAGTTACTACTATATATATATATATATATATATGCCGGCAGCGGTGGCCGAGGGGACTGAGGCGCTCCAGTCACGGTCTGCACGGCCACTACGGTCGGTGGTTCGAATCCCCCCTCGGGCATGGATATTTGTGCCGTCCTTAGTGTTAGGTAGATCGCAAGTAGTTTGTAAGTTTAGGGACTGATGACCCCATAGTTAAGTAACATAACCTATACAAACATTTGAAACATTTGAACAAAAAAATCTGATCTGTTGGTTGTGTCTGTGTCATATGCCTGTATGTCTGAAGCCCTAGGAAAAGTCAACACGAAAGACAGAATTCTCCAATTTCAGTTTTCACTCATTAGTGCTGATTATTCGCAGTGTCCAAATCGTATTCTGATCCTTGATTACAACATGAGTTTTCAGCCATGAGTCGGAATCGGAGTAAAGTGTTTATTTTTTATTTTTGTGATGTTCGACTCTACATTACTTTTCGATAAAAGCAATGTTCCTTACTTTAGCAGATATTTTGATCCTACATATCTCGAAGAAAAGTATAATGAAAAAGACTGAGGAAGTCTTATAATTTTCTCAAATTTTATTTCTACATTTATCAATGAAAATAATAGAAATACAAAACCGAAAACCGGTTATTTAACTCCTTTATAGGTCACTGGAATGCATGTGTACCGATCAAAGATATTTGTGTACACATAACCTATAAGTCAAATGTCTGCAAATCTATCGGACCCAACTGCGTGGTCATCTCTCCGTAGCTTACAAACTACTTAAACCTATGTAAACTAACCGAAGGACAACACACACACACCCATGCCCCAGGGAGGACTCGAACCTCCACGGCGAGCAACCGCACGCTCCACAGCGAGGCGCTTTAGACCGCTCGGCTACTCCACCGCGGCAACCTATAACTGAACTTCCTAGCACGCCAATAGGTTTCAAAATGACACTGCTTTGTGTTTATAAGGCATTGAACGGGCGGTGTGCTAGTGTACCAAAAATGCCTGTGACAGATTTCGACCACTGTGTGGTCATAAACAGTGCTTAAAACACGTAATTTCCAACGTGGAGGTCGAAATGTTTTACGTGTTTTAATCGTTTTACTTTAAGCATTGATAATGACCATACAATGATCGAAATCTAGATCTGTTAATAAATAAGACTTACGATTGATTGCTGAAAAAGTTTCTACAAGTCAAATTAGAGTCGTTGAGCTCAAGTTCCACCATGGATTGAAGCCTGATAGGTGTTGCACTATTTTACCAAGTGCATGGCCCCCGCTATGGTGGGGCTGGGTGGACCCACGGGTCCAGGGCCCGGCGCTGAAGGGGGCCCGACCCCAGACCTAAATGATTCAATTTTTTTATTTCTGAAATTAAAAACAAACTAGAAAAAAACATGTTGAATATTTTTCATCCAACGAAATTTTAGAAGATTCTACAAGCAATTGTAGTAGATATTTATGATAAAACGATTATCTTAAACGATTACTTCGGTTGTCCCAATATATCTTTGACTATGAGCAACGTCAGAGTTGTATCCTATGGTCTGCAGGTGATGTCTCGATTGGTTGCGTTGTCCGGAGGAAACTTTCTCTCGACCTGAGTCTTGATGTTTGATGTTGGCATCCACATAGGGGGTATCTCTGATCCGTCTCCTGCTTCTTTCTTTCCAGTTCAGCTGCTGTTCTCCTTCTGATGTCTGGAGATGCTACGCCCATGAGGTGATAGATTCTGTCAACAGGGGTTGCCGCAAGCAGCCGGTTACAATTCGTCCTGTTTCATTTAGGGCAATATTTATCTGTTTGGCATGGCTGGAGTTCTGGCATACAGGTGCTGCATATTCAGCAGTGGAGAAACACAAGGCAAGGGCAGATGTGCGGAGGACCTGTGGGTGTGCTCCCCAGTTGTTGCCGGTCAGTTTCCTAATAATTTTGTTCCTAGCACTGTCTTTCATTTTTGCATCTGTACAGTGGTCTTTGATAATCGGTTATTGCCACATTATCAACTGTTTCAATTCGACCCAAAAGGTTTTAAACATCATGTATTGGTTCCCGAAAGCGTAAAATAAACAGGTACATTTCAATGTTTGAAGAACCTTGTCATATTTCTAGGCAGTTAGAAAACGAGAAGCTCTTCTTTGTGTGTTTCTAGTGTATATATGACTGACAACATGGTAAAGTTACTTATTTCCTGGGATGAAATTTTATTAACGGTGTGTGGACATAGATTGCTGGCAACCTGCTTAACAGTTAGATCGGTCCTTTGTAATAGTAATAGAAAATCAATTTTTTAACCTGGGGTAATGTGGGGTAACGACATCAGTTAATATGACTAAAGACCAAGAAGGTAAATCTATTAAAAAGCTAATACACAGTTACAAACTATACTTTATTACAATATATAAATTAAACTCCAAAAGAGATTGCAATTTAGTTTATTTGGATGGATGAAAACAGTGAATGTTGAACGTCATCAGATTGTTTTAAAATTTAAAAAACCACAATTGTAGTTTTGAGCTGTTTCACTCCCTGAATGCACCCAGTTGCGTCTCTAACATAGTTCGTCATGGTGGAGGTGTGGTGTCATAACCTCTGACCAAAAAGAGGGTGAAAACGTAGATTTGTGGACATCAAAACAAACCAAAGTGTTCAAAATTTTAGATTAAAATTTAGGCTAAAACATCTAGTTTAACGTTATTCGTAGCAAATACAGATATTGTAGCATCTAAAGGTACATATCTAAGCTGATTTGAAGTGTAAAAATAAGATGAAAATGGAGAAAAACCACTGTTTTCACAACAGAAACGAAACGAATTGCGCAACCGCCACCATTCACTCGAGACACTAGTTGCAGCATTGTTCGTTACAGTTGAGAAGCTGTCAGGCTGACCAACATGTTTCCGTTACTCTTAACTCCGGGTGGCGGCGGTCGCCCTGCCTACCCTACACAGCTGATCAGATACGCTATGCTTTAAATGGTTAAGTGTGGTTAAAGTGATTAAAAGGAGTATATGTTTTCATAGATATAGCCGTGATGTTACATACACTATCACGCAATAAAATCTCCGACAGTCATAATAATAACAGCGATAATAATAACAATAATAATAATACGTAAACATCGAAGTGCTACCAACTACTGTCCTGTGTGCCGATGAGGTGTGGTAGTTGAAATGACGCACGAAAGTAACAACACTTCGTGAAATCATATTTTGGGAACGCTAATGCTGGATGGTTTATTTGCAATACGAGACGCACGCCGTGCAGCTACAATGCCACAACATCTACGAAGATGATGTTATCAGACGTTGAAATCAAAACATCGTAAAGGGAAAGGAAGGAAGATGAAGCTTAACGTCCCGACGACGACATAGTTATTAGAGACGGAGCACGAGTTCGGATTATTTTTTGGTTCATGATGGGGAAGGAAATCGGCTTTGCCCTTTAAAATGAACCATCCCGGCATTGCCTTGCGCGATTTAGGGAAATCACGGAAAACCTAAATGTGGATGGCCGGAGGCGGGTTTTAACCGCCGTGCTCCCGAATACAAGTCCAGTGTCTTAAAACTGACCCACCTCGCTCGGGAAAAGCACTTCGTAGTAACGAACGTAATGAAGTTGTTTATTGGCGTCTTCCTTCGTTAGGTTTCCAGTAAGAGTAACTTTGTTGTCACATTACATGTTACAACAAAATTTCAAGTAAGATCCTAATTGTTAATTTCTTCATTTTGAATAACTATGGAGAGTGAAAGACGAAATGGACAGTGAGAGGGAGGAGAGGAAAAGAACTGGGGGATGGGAAGAAGATGGACAGAATGTATGAAACGTTTATTAATCTCCTGCTCCAGAGTCGATTTATTAACATAATATATTGTCCAAAGTTAGGAATATTGCAATGAATAACGAGTTTATGTAGGTTTGGCTCCTGTAACTTTACACATTTAGCAGAGCGATTTTGATGGGCAAGCGATCGAAGCGTTAGGCTATCGATCGAAGGTCCTTCTTTGTTTCTTGGTCGTCGCTGTTTTATTTATTCCTTATTTCGTAATTAATGATTCACAACCGATCTGCACTGCGAAATTTACCTCTGTCAACTTTGTGGTGTTCACTTTTTCCGACAGGTAAGAAATTTTATCGAATGACTACAAGATCATGCGACAACAGAACACTGAATTGCAAAAAATTGTGGATGTCATCAAAATTCATGCTTTGATACATAAACAATTGTCCGTGTCTGTCTTTCAAGATATGCCTTTTATACGTTTTTCATACATTCAAATTCATATAGGACAGATCTTGGCAACGAATCAGATATATTTTCCACGAAAAATAAAAAGGAAACATATCAATTCGTGCTATAAGAAATTTATATTTGCTTTGTTTCTATGACACATTTCACCCTACTGACTGGAATAACGATGACGATCAGTTGGGATTATGTAATAATATACATCAGATGAATTTTTGTACTATGTACTTTTATTAATAACACCTACGTTTTACTTCAAAAAATTCAAAGAAAAACATTTCGTTAATCAGAATATTATTAGATATACGAATAAAATTTCTAATAAAAAAATACCCTTATCAAGACTCGAACACGGATCACCGGTTTGGTAGTGTAATGCCTCGAGCCATTGCCCGCCAAATTCGCTCCGCTAGACGCAGAATTAAGGGTACCCAAACTATGGCATGAAAACAGAAACACGGTAACAGCAATACATTAATGAGAAAGTTTAGGTAATGCACCTTATTTAACCTTTGTGGTAATATGTATGAACCTATAAATCTTTCACTGAGTAGGCTAATACCCACAACCAAGCGTCCCGCAGCCCTTTCTATAAACACGTGTTTATCTCAGAAACTATGCGTTTCCGGACCCATGTTTACTGGACTCATTTTTCTTGTTTTGATGAGTTACCATCGATCAACTTATTTCAAATGTTTGTAACTCTAAGAGACCATACAGCTGTGGTCATCAGTCCCCAGACTTACAAACTACTTACTCTGACTTACGATAAGGACAAGACGCACACCTATGCCCGAGAGAGGACACGAACCTCCGTCGCGAGCGACAGCTCAGTCCCTACCGGACGGCCATTCCCCCGCGACTGACACTTTTTTTGTACATCACGTATATTGCAACTGCAGTAAAAGAGTGTATTGAGGCCTATGAGGCCAATTTTTCAAATTTTTTCACATTCAACTGATGCTGATATCACGGAAATGATGCACGAATGGGTCTAAATCACTAAAAGAAAGGCGTTATTCGTTGCAGCGAGATCTATTTGAAAAATTTCCTTCATCAAATTTCTCCTCCGAATACGAACATATTTTGTTAGCAACCACCTACATAGGAAGAAATGATCCTCATAATAAAATCAGAGAAATGCTGAAGTGACTCAGGAAAGGCCAAAGAATGAAGCGTTCTCGTTTCTGTAGACAATATTGTGTAATACCACAACAACCAGAACGATGTACTAAATGAACAAACCGAACTCAAACATAAAAAATACATCGAAAATTTTATTCACATTATAAACAAAGAAGAGAATGGATAAACACCAAAGATTCCAACTCCATAGTGAAACTCCAATACAAAAACCAATAAACCAAAGATATTAACGTATAAATTACTGGTAACCATGTAAACTTATAATATCGTTGGATGCTGCCACTACAGACTGTCACTATGAAAAACTGATAAAAAATCTAATCATATAATCACTGCTGCTGCACATATACAGATAACCATTACATAAGCTTCTATAATCAATTGGGCAGCAAATAAACAACAGCAATATTATAAGTTGTTGTGTTGTTGATGTGGTCTTCAGTCCGGAGACTGGTTTGATGCAGCTCTCCACAATACCCTATCCTGAGCAAGCCTCTTCATCTCCACATAAGAACGGCAACCTACATCTGTCTGAATCTGCTTACTGTATCCATCTCTTGGTCTTCCTCTGCGATTTTTACCCCACACACTTCCCTCCAATGCTAAATTCACAATTCCTTGATGTCTAAGAATGTGTCCTACCAATCTATCCCTTATTTTAGTCAAGGTATGCCAGAAATTTCTTTTCTCTCCAATTCTGTTCAATACCTCCTCATTAGTTACGCGATCCACCCACCTAATCTTCAGCATTCTTCTGTAGCATCATATTTCAAAAGCCTCAATCCTCTTCCTGTCCGCACTGTTTATCGTCCATGTCTCACTCCCATACAAGGCAACACTCCATACAAATGCCTTCAGAAAAGACTTCCTTAGGCTTAAATCAATATTCGATGTTAACAAATTTCTCTTTTTCAAGAACGCTTTTCTACCCATTGCCATTCTGCATTTTATATCCTCTGTACTGCGACAATCATTTGTTATTTTACTGCGCAAATAACAAAACTCATCTACCTCCTTTATTGCTTCGTTTCCCAATCTAATTCCTTCAGCATCACCTGATTTTCTTACACTGCACTCCATTACCCTAGTTTTGCTCTTGTTAATGTTCATCTTATATGCACCTTTCAGCACACTGTCCATTCCCTTCAACTGCTCTACCAGGCCTTCTGCTGTCTCTGAGATTATTACAATGTCGTCGGCAAAACGCAATGTTTTTAATTCTTCACCCTGAACTTTAATTCCTTCTCCAAATTTCTCCTTGCTTTCCTTTATAGCTTGCTCAATGTACAAATTGAATAACAATGGAGAAAGACTACAACCCTGTCTTACTCCCTTTCCAACCACTGCATCCCTTTCATGCCCTTCAACTCTGATAACCGCTGTCTGGTTTTTGTACAAGTTATAAATAACCTTACGTTCCCTATATTTTACTCCTGCTTGCTTCAGAACTTGAAAGAGTTTATTCCAATCAACATTGTCAAAAGCCTTCTCCAAATCTACAAAAGCTAGAAATGTAGGTTTGCCTTTTCTTAATCTATCTTCTAGGATAAGCCGTAACGTGAGTATTGCCTCCCGTGTTCCTACATTTATCCTGAACCCAAACTGATCTTCCCCGAGGTCGGCTTCTACCACCTTTTCCATCCTTCTGTATATAATTCGTGTTAATATTTTGCAACCATGACTTAATAGACTGATAGTTCTGTAGTTTTCACACCTGTCTGCACCTGCTTTCTTTGGAATGGGGATTATAACATTTTTCTTAAAGTCTGAGGGTACTTCTCCTGTCTCATACATCTTACGCACCAGGTGAAACAGTTTGTCATGGCTGGTTCTCTCAGAGACTTCAGTAGTTCTGAGGGAATATCATCTACTCCAGGGGCCTTGTTTCGACTTAGGTCTTTCAGGGCTCTGTCAAATTCTTCTCTCAATACAGTATCTCCTATTTCATCTTCATCTACATCCTCCTCCGTTCCTACAATATTGTCTCGGAGTTCATTTCCTTTGTAGAGCCCCTCTATATACTCTTTCCACCTTTTAGCTTTCCCTTATTTGCTGAGAACTGGTTTTCCATCAGTGTCCTTGATATTCATAGATCTGTTTTTCTTATCTCCAAATGTTTCTTTTATTTTCCTGTAGGCTGTATCTATTTTTCCCCTATTTAAACATTCTTCTACATCCTTGCATTTGCCTTCTAGCCACTCCTGCTTAGCCATTTTGCACTTCCTGTCAATCTCATTTCTTAGTCGTCTGTACTCCATTTTGCTTGTTTCATTTACTGCATTTTTATATTTTCTCCTTTCATCAATTAAACTTAGTATCTCCTGTGATATCCAAGGATTTTTTGTAGGTCTTGCCTTCCTACCTATTTTGTCCTCTGCTACCTTCACTATTTCATCTCTCAATTTTACCCATTCCTCTTCTACTGTTTCATTTTCCCCTGTTTCTGACAATTGTTGCCTAAAGCTCCCTCTGAAATTCTTAAGAACCTCACGTTCCTTCAATTTATCCAGGTCCCATCTCCTTATTTTCCTACCTTTTTGTAGTTTCTTTAGTTTCAGCCTACAGTTCATAACCAACAAGTTATGGTCAGAGTCTATATCTGCCCCTGGGTATGTTTTACAGTTTAAAACCTGGTTCCGGAATCTATGTCTTACCATTATAAAATCTATCTGATACCTTCCGGTGTCTCCTGGTCTCTTCCACGTGTACAACCTTCTTTTGTGATTCTTGAACCAGGTGTTTGTTATAACTAAATTATGTTCTGTGCAAAATTCTACCAGGCGGCTTCCTCTTTCATTCCTTTTGCCCAGACCATATTCACCTACTATCTTCGCTTCCCTTCCTTGTCCTACTACCGAATTCCAGTCTTTCACAACAATTAATTTTTCCTCTCCCTTAATTGTCTGAATAATTTCCTTTAGCTCCTCATATATTTCTTCGATTTCCTCATCATCGGCAGAGCTAGTTGGCATATAAACCTGTACTACTGTTGTCGGTGTTGGCTTCGTATCTATCTTGACAATGATAATGCGATCACTGTGCTGGTCATAGTAGTTTATCCGCATTCCTATTTTCTTATTCATTATCAATCCTACTCCTGTGATACCCCCAATTGATTTTGTATTTATAATCCTGTACTCACCTGACCAGAAATCCTGTTCATCCTGCCACCGAACTTCACTAATCCCCACTATATCTAACTTCAACCTATCCATTTCCCTTTTTAAATTTTCTAATTTTCCTACCCGATTAAGGGATCTAACATTCCACGCTCCGATCCGTAGAATGCCAGTATTGTCTTTTCCTGATGACAACTTCCTCCTGAGTAGTCCCCGCCCGGAGATCCGAATGGGGGACTATTTTACCTCCGGAATATTTTACCCGAGAGAATTCCATGATCATATGTTCATACAGTAGAGCTGCATGTCCTCGGGAAAGGTAACGGCTGTAGTTTCCCCTTGCTTTCAGCCGTTCGCAGTAGCTGTGTGGCAAAGCCACATTAGCTGATGTTACAAGGCCAGCTCAGTCAATCATCCAGACTGTTGCCCCTGTAACTACTGAAAAGGCTGCTGCCCCTCTTCAGGAACCACACGTTTGTCTGGCCTCTCCACAGATACCCCTCCGCTGTGGTTGCACCTACGGTACGGCTATCTGTATCGTTGAGGCACGCAAGCCACCCCACCTCGGCAATGTCTGTGGTTCATGGGAGTGGTATATGTAAGTAAAACTTTGTAAAAATTTATGTAATTATGTTATAAGAATATATGTAACAACTCTTCTATATTACTTGCATTACAGAACACCTGATGATGGCCTAAGGCCGAAATAAGCTTGTAGTGAGTTAGTAAAGTTTAAAGCAGTGTTAAAATAATTTATAATTATTGTGGTATTGAACATGTCAATCAAAGACATACTCCACACTGCGGGCCCCAGAGAACGAAAAAAATATTGTGTAAGTTAGTCTTAATCACAACCGTCATGTTTTTATATACTGTACTTAGCCTGCACTTGATGGGGCACTTCTCTATCCATCAGAGATCCAGTAAGGTTCCTAAACCTAACATTTGAGGAGATATTTACTTGGCTAATTTATTTATGAAGTTAATCATGTTGTATGCGCACTGATTACCTGAAGGTGAGGAGGACACTTTGTATAATAAATTAATTCGTCACGGAAAAAGTGTCAATCCATAAAATTAACATAATAAAATGTGGAAACACGAATATTAACATAGGTGTTGAAGGTGAAATCAGTAAAAACTTCCTAACCAGTTTGAACAATTTTGGAATGGAACAAAATGTCAGCATAATCCTTGAACAATATGCTTACAGATAACATGGGAAACTGAGAAGTATTTATAAAAGATTTTAGCCTCTCTCGTCATTACTGTCAAATAAAAAAGCCCACAACAGGGTTAATATACCCAACAAAACTGCAGATCTACAAAAGATCTTCACACAACTAAAATGTGTACTTATTTTCTAGAGTAAAGGTAAATCAAACCTGGTGTGAAGTGTATATAGAAAACAATGCACACCCAGTTTTCGAAATTCTGCATACTCTTTAAATTAATTTTTGAGGAGACATTTCCAGCAGTATCCGTTTCAACAGCAGCATTTACTGTAAGTGAAATTTGTTAGTCCTTTACAGACATACCACAGTAAACCAGAGCTCTATATTACTATCAAAGGTAATAAAAAAGGGGGGGGGGGAATGTGTAGCTTTGGCCACTTTCCTTATTTTTAATTTTAAATGACCCATAAGTAATTCAGACAATAATTTTATTATGTCACGTGACAATATAAACCTTATTCCAAATTATGATTGTATTTTAAATAGTTATCGTAAAAATTTTACCGTTAGTACAATTCCGCAATTAGTGAAAGGTACAATGATGTGGTTTTACCTTTGACCACTTCCTGTTGTACCTTTGATCATATGAAGCAAACGGAAGATTGATATAAAAACTAACTTATGTTTATTACAAAAATGTTATTTGTTCCTTTTGTTCTGGTGGTATTTAATTGAACGTTTCCACAATTTTTTTTTTTTTGTTTTTTTTGTTTTTTTTTTGTTTTTGAGTTCGAGTCCTCCCGCGGGCATGTGTGTGTGTGTGTGTGTGTGTGTGTGTGTGTGTGTGTGTGTGTGTGAGTGTGTGTGTCCTTAGGTAAGCGTAAGTTACTTTAACTACTTTGTAAGCCTAGGGATTGATAACCAGAGTCGTTAAGTCCTATTGATATACAATAATTTGAACATTCATTATCTCGTAAATTTCACATTAAATCTCTATTTTCCAACTATTTTAGTACTTTACCTGCAAAGTGTTGATTTTATTTTCCTTGCGTCAACAGGCACAATAACCCTTATGTTACGTTGTTATTTAAGGTTTTTTTTTCTTTTTTTTTTTCTCATTTCAAGATAGGCTTGAAAATCTTATTTTGAACTACAAAAGTTTGGTCTTTTGTAAACTTTATTTTTCTTCCTAATCCAATCATGATTCATCACTACATAGATCCTTTGGTTTCATGGCTACAGAATCGGAATAATCATCGAAGACAAATCAGGAAAACACATTTTCTTCCTCTTGGTCACAGTAAATGTACTTATAGGTTTCTTTTGTTTCTGCCTAGTGACTTTCTTCTTTATTTTCTCAAAGTTTTTCTGTTCAGAGGTTTCAGTAAGTATACAAGATTTTCGCCATCTCTAACCTTTGCTACTTTCTTTTCTCAGGCCACCTGTCCGCAAAGGACGAATCATTTCAGGGGTCTTCACTCCATGGTTCCTGATCTGTGTGGAAAACTGTGCTTCAAGACGTAGTTCCTCTGAATTTTCTGGAGTTAAACTATTAATGCTTGCATAATCAAGTGATGATTGAGGCATAAAATTCACTATGTCTCAAAATATTGTTATTAGCTGAATATAAATCCGTATTGTACCTGTAATCGGTCAGGGGTGCATCAAAATTAGTGGTCAAAGTTTATCTTTAAGATCACATATCATTGTTAGAGTATGTTATAAGTTTACCTTTTTTTACGAATATTGCTCACAATTCACAATTTTATTCGTAAATAATGAATAATTTAATGATTAATTCAAATAAATTTACGTGATACAATAAGATATTAAAATACATTTATAATACTAATTTTTATGGATGTAAGTAGATAACTTCTTATTTTATAAATCTACATATATTATAAAAAAATGTTTGTGTGTGTAAACTACTGGACCGATTTTAGCCAGATGTAGAACACTTAGTCCTTACTATCAGACAACAATCGCCATGGGGGTAAGAACCACCGACAACACAACAGATATGACGTCATAAATAATGAAATTGGAAAGAAACTGCCGTGTTATGCGACATCTCTTAGTAAACGTATGGTCCAGTTTGCTACACATATTCTTTACCGTTATGAGGCCATCGATGAGGAGGTAGAAAACAGCTACGAGATGTAGCGCAGGAAATATGACATCATAAATAATGTGAGTCACGAGAAACATGCCGCATCATGCGTAGCATGAATAACGAGAATATACTCATGCACTATTTGAGGATGAGAGCACTTAGCAACTTGCAAATTACTTTACACATAGTTCAAACCTTTAACAAAACCTTCTCGCTGTCAACCCCATCAAAATGATGAAAGGAAAGAAGTTTATACTTCCCACTGTTCAAACAGTAAAACTACCTTCATTCGGCATGACGTCACTTCTTTTCTTTATATTTATCTTTTACGCTAATAAATGTATTCCTGAGAAATTTTACAGACAGTCTACACATACATCACTGACTGTACCTTGCAAATTACGTCATAGTGCGACATGTAATTCCGGAGATACGACGGCATAAATAATGAAAAGTATGAGAAACTGCCCAATAATGCATGAGTTTTCATATTAATACGTCTTTATTATGAACTCTATTCGCAACGCAGAAAGTTTACTAATATTTCACATCCGTTTTTAATGAGCACGCTGTTGATGGGACTCTAAACCCTAATCATCCTTTCTTTAATATTCCACTCAACATAGCTGGAAAATTATATTATTTTAGGACATCTTATTCAGGAGATATTACGTCATAATCTGCATGAAAACGAAACTGAAATGGACAGAGAGTGGGGTAGAAGATGACGTGCAGAGGGAAGGAGGTGGTGGACACATAAGAATGGAGTAAATGGTAGTAATGGTAGTTTGCTTTTAAACAGCTCCACTGAAACATGTTTTTTTGCTGCTCCTGTGGCCAAACTATGAATTAGAACGCTTGGTTCCTCTCTTCACGTACAGATGGCCCCAAAAATCACAGTGTTTAAAGGCAGACAACCTTCCCCTACTGTACCGGAAAGTGTCTATAAAGCTGTCCTATTCGTGATATACTGAAGCCGAGGAAAGAAAAAGGGAGAGTGGGACATTTCTCCCAACGTATTTTGAAATCTTGTTTAAGAATATATGTAATTCTAAGCGAAATATAGTGATATTATTACGTAATATGTCAACCCCAAACACATATCCCGTCAGTATTCTGGTAGTAATCTGTAAGCACTACGTACGCCTCAAAGACGAAATGAATAACCCGAATTAACTGAGAAATAACTATGAAATGAAATTAATGACTTCAGATTTACAATTTTTCGTGGCAACCACGCTAAAGATTTGCATATCTCATGCAACTAACAACTTTAAACTCCAAAGTAAATAACACAGAACAGTACAGTTATTAATTGGATAGCGCTGCGCTGCTTTAATAACAAACTCGTGCACTGTATTTGTGAACTGCAACATAACAATGTTCATAGCAGAAGTATATCTAGCACCAGCTACAGGTCTGAAACAACGCGATTTGCCACCGTGAATGAAGCACGTTATCATCGACAAAACAAAGCCACTTACTTACGTCACTGATTAGTGCTGCTACTTTCTGAAGGTCATAACTTCGCACTATCACAATTATAGCCCATATTTTCTCCGTAAAATTTGGGTTCAAGTTGGTTATGTTCCTTGTACGTATTCATGATTCTGAATACTAAGTAACGAGAATTCATAAGCTAACACATTGCAAGGGCATACAAAAATTTAATCATTAGAAAGTAATAAAATGCGATTCTTTCTTAATGCCCTTAAAACTGTATTTAGTTCTAAGTAACTTCTTTTCGTAAATAAACTGTTTCTTTCATGTTAAGTTTCGTTTTCCTCGCGTGAACTTTGGTGTTGGAAACCAACTTATGGCATCAGCTGTGGCTTATCGATACACAGCTTAACCTGTTCGCAGTGGAAGACATCGATGTGAGATTACTTTAATTAATTTAGCAGACCAATATAGCAATATTTTTAAAAATGCCATTTCCTTCTACAACGGGGTGAGATGTGGAAAATAATAGGTTTTTCAGAAGAAGGCTGCGCAAAAATAACACGACACCCATAAGACAAACATTTACAGACAATATCTGTCTGTGTGTCCCACTGACGTGGTCGGTGCTCAAAATGCTCTGTTTTCGACGTCAGCAAGTGCGTGCATCGATTTTCCCGGTAAGGCTAGGCGCGCACAGGCGAGTTTTCAGTCGGGCGTCAAAAAAATCGCTGTCGCGGCACTACATTGTGGTTCGCACACAACAACTGGACTATCGCAGCTACTGTCAGGACCAGCATGGATTTCATCGAAACAGCTTGTTTGGTGGCGCTTTCACTACGAAGAAGAGCGAGAAAACGGCGCAAATGTCGTTACTGGGTACATTCGATTGTAAGTCAAAAACTAGTGAAATGCCAGTTTTATAAATTACACGAAGAGTTACAAAATCACCCAAATAACTTCTTTCAATACTATCGAATGAGTAAGGATACTTTTGATACACTGCTTCAAGCAGTAGGACCGAATATCACCAAACAAGATACGACATGGAGGAAGTGTGTACCACGTGAGGAGCGCTTATCAGTAACATTGAGGTATGCTCACATTATTTCATCTAACAGATTTTATTGCCCTTTTACATTATTGATCAGATACATCAAGAAAATCATTTCATTCCACAAATGTTGTTATCATTTTAGATTACTGATAAGATATATCAAGAAAATCACAGCCGCGCGGGAATAGCCGAGCGGTCTGGAGGGCCACGTTGCGGAGCGCGGGGCGTCGGAGGTTCGAATCCTGCCTCGGGCATGGATGTGTGTGTTGTTCTTAGATTAGTTTAACTTAGTTTAAGTAGTGTGTAAGCTAGGGACTAATATCCAAGCAGTTAAGTCCCATAGGTTTACAAACATTCGACTGCAAGTTGAAACTGGCGAACTTCTCTCGTGAGAAAACTGAAAATCCGTGTTGCGCATAAAGGTGTCTGAGGTGTTGTTGCGGTGGTCAGCAGAGGGACCCAGGAACAAATTTTGTGGATGTTCCGTTTCATTTTGGGCATTTGAACGAATGAAGATTGTTGAGAATAAGTTGATTGAGTGGTGGTGTGACACATGTTCGGATGCTGTAGAAAAACCGGTGAAAGCTGATAATATCTGGCATTCCTCATCACATTTAGTACTTCTATTTTCGCGTAATGTTTCTGTTCTTGGTTCGCCAGCATGGGAACAAGCTTTAATGCACATTTTTTATCCTCGTTAATTTCTTCTTTTTGTCTGTCTTTTGATATATTTAATAGAGATTCTTCGTATGACGTAACCTTCTTGGCTTCTGTTTTCGAAAATAAATGTTCGTTAAGCTTTGGGACTTAACTACGGGGTCATCAGTCCCTAAACTTACAAACTACTTACGAACTAGGACGACACAAATATCCATGCCCGAGGGGGGATTCGAACCCCCGACCGTAGTGGCCGTGCTGACTGTGACTGGAGCGCCTCAGTCACCTCGGCCACCGCGGCCGGCTTCTGTTTTCGTAGGATGTCTTACTTTTCTGCTCTGTGTAGCATCGTTGTTGTTTTGTGAAGACAAACTAGAGGGAGAACATACTTCCTTATGTAGATGGATGAAAATACCAGCAGCTGTATTCAAAATCTTTATTAAATTCTGTACGACAGGTTTCGGTGTTACATTACACCATCTTCAGGCTCCGGTTGTGCGATTATTGTTAAAAGCACATTTGGATTGGGTAGCCATTAAAACCAGTATCCGTAAATTTCTTGCTTTTCAAAATGTTTCAAATGTTTATATAGCTTATGGGACTTAACTACGGGGCCATCAGTCCCTAAACTTACAAACTACTTATGAACTAACTAAGACTAAGGACGGCACAAATATCCATGCCCGAGGGAGGATTATTCGAACCCCCGCCCGTAGTGGCCGTGAAGACCGTGACTGGAGCGCCTCAGTCCCCTCGGCCACCGCGGCCGGCTTTCTTGCTTTGTTCATGCCTCACTCTCAACAACGACTCGCTTACTATTGTTTCACTGTGATAGACGTGGGCTCGTATGGAGCCAATTGGGATTCTAATGCGATCAACAAATCCAACTTCTATGAAAGACTGAAATCTAATCATTTAAACATTCCAAATCCTCAAAAATTACCACACGACGAGGAAGGAAAACCTCAACCTTTTAATTTTGTAGGAGATGAAGCATTTGCACTGTCTAGGCATATTCTGCGGTCGTACTCTAAGAAAAACCTGACAATGAAACAGCGTGTTTTTAATTATAGACATTGTCGTGCTCCTAGAATGGTGGGATGTACTGTCGGGGTTTTGGCTAACAAATGGAGAATATTTCATCGACTATTGAAGTCGATGTTGGATTTTCAGATATAATCATAAAAGCATGTTGTATTCTGCATAATTACGTAAGACGAAATGACGGTGTTCGAACGGAAGACGAGTCGTACGAATGCCTTCTGCAATGCTGTGAGCCTGTAGGAATAAGGGCTGATGCGTGTGATATGCAGATAAGGGATTATTTTTCAGACTACTTTGTGACTCCACAAGGATCAGTACCTTGGCAATATGAAAAAAAATTCTTCTTCTTCTTTCTCTTCAGCCCTTTTCCCACACATGCAGGGTCGGCGTTGTTTATTGGGATTTGGCGAGTTAATATTGACGGGGTGGCCGGATGCCCTTCCTGCCGCCACCCCCTGCCCCCCGGGAGGAAATGTGTACCCCAAATGTCTGTGTATAGAGTTATATGTGTGAAAGTGTGCCGCGGTGGAGTAGCCGAGCGGTCTAAAGCGTCTCGCTGCGGAGCGCGCGGTTGCTCGCCGTGGAGGTTCGAGTCCTTCCTGGTGCATGGGAGTGTGTGTTTGTCCTTAGGTTAGTTTACCAAGGTTTAAGTAGTTTGTAAGCTACGGACTGATGACCACGCAGTTTGTTTGGTCCGATAGAATTACAAACAAAAACATGTGAAAGTGTAAAGTGTTACGAAATGTTTGCGAATCGTGTAACTGAGGCGGGACTTGGGGACCAGCCCAGTATTCACCTAGGGGGATGTGGAAAACCGCCTAAAAACCACATCCAGGGTGGCCGGCACTCCGACCCCCCTTCGGTAATTCGCCGGGTGGTTTCGAACCGGGGCCGGTACGCCTCCCCCTCTCGGAAAGCGGTGCCTTAGACCACATGACTAACCGAGCGGGTCAATATGAAAAAAAGTGTTATAATTGAGATGTCTACATGAGTGAATAAAATAAGCGAAACATGAAATACCTTTGTTATTCTTTTCTGGTCCAGACAGTTCAGTCCAGTTCCTAATTAGGCTGCAGCATACTTCTCCCCATAGATTCTCTTTCAAATTGCGATCACTGTATTCTTTTAATTTCCTGTTGTAGAGAACTGGTCGCTTTTCTACTTTGTAATCAGTCTTTCTAAGACGACAACACAAACTAGAATGTCATCCGTAGCAGAACTCCCGTTATCAGACATGCTGCTGGCGCACTGAACTTGTATGCAACAGAGAGCGGCAGCGACTGAGAAATCGCGTCGCTAGTTCGCGCGGCCCCATGCTGTTGCCTGAAATTCATTCCACACCTGCGACAATCGCGTCGCGCGTCAAATAGGGCCGATTGCGTTTTTTTTTTTTTTTTTTTTTTTTTTTTTTTAAAAAACCGCCGCTACTTCTTTGCCGCACGTGCGCGCGCTCATATTCGAACCACCGTGTTCTATTCTTGCGACAAAGAAATCGCGCGACGGAAAAGCGTCAGTGTGCGCCTGGCCTAGGGAGCGGAACAGCCGGCTTTGTAAACGTATTAATTTTGTTGCCCACCAACAGGCGCAATGTAATTGCAGC
The DNA here is from genome assembly GCA_026315105.1 of Locusta migratoria. Classification (NCBI taxonomy): domain Eukaryota; kingdom Metazoa; phylum Arthropoda; class Insecta; order Orthoptera; family Acrididae; genus Locusta; species Locusta migratoria. Next base: position 38,093,377 of record CM048755.1, on the reverse strand, counting down.
GAGCAAAGATAGGAAGGAAGAAAGGAAAATTAGTGTTTAACGTTCCGTCGAAATAGCGGAGAATTAACAATGAAACTGTAAGACAGCACAACCTACAGGCGCAATCAGTAATCGTAAGAAGTCTGCAAACTTTTCGCTGTTTTATTATTATTATTATTATTATTATTATTTATTTCTTTTACCAGTGGGACTGGGATACTTAGCAGTGACGTGAAAAAAATTCTCTCTAATTATCCGATAATCTATCGGGGAAAGCATCCCGGTGGTAACGAACAGGTAAATCTGATTGCCACACTCCCAGGCTGTAGTTCCTGCAGTAACAGTTGATTCTCTAGATTATTTACGAGATTCCGTAGAATTATCAGATTTTCTCTAGGCTCTCTAGCGAGACAAATTCCCATTCGTACTCTGCAGCACACGCCTTCGCTCGAACCGAATGTTAACATGCACTGATAATTTCCTACTGAAAGAATAAAGAAATTTAAAAATAAAAGAAAAAACTGAATGTGGAATATATTGAGTTCTTCCTCAATACAAAATACGGTCTGTTACAGTGTTAAAAGCTTATCTTGTACTACTAGAATCACCAGGAATGTCTAAATAGAAAGAACGATTAGGGAATGTGATTCAGCTTTCATGAAGAGCTCGAATAGGGAATTACAATCGTTAAGAGAATTCACAGAAACTCCCGGTCAGGATGGGCTGTGAGGATATGAACTTTTGTCTTTAAGTTATCCCTCTAGTAACAACTATGTTTTTTGTAAAGAAAGCATTGTGAATGCAGGATCGCACAAAATTCTTATTTATTTTTGAACGGTCTGTTCACGACTGGATTGTAAAAATGTGTATAAAAGCTCGGTTTTCGGAGGAAGAACCCGCTAGGGCATTTCGCTTGCGTGATAGACGAAATCACGATTAGAAATTCACGTAAGGAAAATGTAGTAACAGATTATTTGAAGTAAAAAGGTTCAATTTCCTCCCAGAAACCGAGCTTATACACCGATTCCAGTCATATCGTCGTGAAAAGGACGTTGAAACTTAACCTTTCTACACTATCAAAACTATATAAACAAATTATATACCCATTTGAGATAACACAAAATAATAAAATAATAAATTAATGGCAAACTTATTCAATGTACAAAAGTTTTTAAATCTGTTGGACCAAACTGAGTGGTCATCAGTCCGTAGCTTACAAACTACTTAAACCTAGGTAAACTAACCTAAGGACAAACACACACACCCATGCCCCAGGGAGGACTCGAACCTCCACGGCGAGCAACCGCGCGCTCCGCAGCGAGACGCTTTAGACCGCTCGGCTACTCCACCGCGGCGGCAAACTTATTCACAAGATTCTTATTAAGATAACAAAACACATACTACGTGTGCTCTAAGTACAGCGTTTCGTAGGAAACTGACTTTCACTTTTGACTTCATTGTTTGCGTTTATTGGGCATTGTCGTAGCGTATGAAATTTCTGGTGGATTGTAGTGCAAGGAAAGCACAGACCTCGAGCTACGCTATTGAGCATTTTACGTGCGTTTCCAGTCTCTTGTTCACCTTTACAGTATACGAGGTAAATAAATGGCAGATTTATTAGCACCTTTTTGTTGAATGTGAAAAGCGAGAGTCGTTAAATTCCTGCGAGTGGATCCGTTTCCAATGATTTCAACAGCGACAGGACGACGAGAAGCTAACGTGCGGCGACCGCCCGCATCCACGAGTCGTATTGTAGACGCGGTTGGGTAAGCGGCTACATTGTGCACGCGTCATAAAGACGGTGGCGAGTCTTCAGCCACATCTGTCGCCGCCGCCGCCGCCGGGGCACAGCTTTCCCTCGCGAGGAATGCAGCTGGCTTCGCAAACGAGTTTCAGGGAGTAAAGGCAGCGATCGCTGGTCCCACAAAACCTGCCACAGGACATTAGGAAACAACCGCGAAAAAGTGTGCACGACCCGAGCAGTGAGTCTGAAAGGACCCCGAATGCCAACTCGGCAATACGCGAATGCTGGAGACTGGTTCCTCGGGCCACGTGCTCGCTGTGCCTACGACTCCTGTCTCTCTCACTTTCTGTTTTTCTGTGCTTCAAAGAGCTGGCCGACGGAGGAGCAAAGCTTAAATACCCGTCCCGCCATCGAGATGCAGACTGCTAACAAAGGTACGAGCACATGGGATAGGTTTCCAGATATGTGACTGGCTCTAGGATTTCTTAAGTATTAGAGCCATGTACTATCCCGCTAAAAAATCCGAACGACCTGAATTGCGTTCCGCCTGATGTGCATGCATCCCAGATAACACCGCTGTCTTGCAGGCCCTCTAATCACTTCGCAGTATAGTCGTTCGACCAAAGACCTATATAATCTACATAGGCTGGCCACAGCGCCGCCGTAGTTGAAGCCAATTGGAAAGGTTGCCGCCATCTTTGAGAACGTCAGTGTCACACCAGATGATAGTAGGCGTCTGCTAACAACTGAATCATAAGTTTTATATTAATCATTGCCAGTCCCGATTTTTCTTTAATTTCTGGGCGACGAATTTCGAAAAGTAATTCCCACTACGAATAGCATTTCTCGTTTACTACTGCATCCTATGTGTAATGTTTACGAACGTCGAACAGCTGCATTATTTGATATTACTGTAATGTCAATAATCGTTTGTATTTGACGACGTATCTTCCCTATAATTACAGGCGAATTTCTTTAAAGTCTTTAATTACCTTTATTCTTCCTGCAGTTCAAATGATGTTTCAGGCTTTGAAGTACATTACGTATTTATCAAGCTCTCCACAATGTGTCGTTTCCTCGGTACTCTCCTTACAGCTTTTGCTTTCTGTAGGTGCTCAGGAAACTAAAATATTCTTGGAATGGCATTTGTCAGTAGCCGCTTTCGATCGATGGTAGCATACATGAACTTTTCTTCAAAATGACAAGAGCATATGTAACTATACTTCGTAGGCTGCCACTTATCACACGTCATTCTGCTTACCCACTGGGTTAGCAATTCCTTGTTTTTCAAAGTAAATCAGTGTAAATAATAGTTTAATTACAGTTCATATACCTAGGCTACTTGCCCAATGGTTAATATACTTTTATACACTATATAAACAACTATCATTACATTAAAACACACCAAATACATCCGTCCTCTCCCTAGCTTTTGGATGGTCGTGAGGTAAACATAATTTTGAAACGTGGTAAATGAGAAAGTTAAGTATAATGAATTTTTATTGATAAATACAAACTGACACACAACGACATATATAATTACATATCTATTTCTTTTTGTATGATATTCGAACAGTTATAACCGCGGTTGCTGCAGTTGTACACCGAACATACACTGGACATGAGTCGCCACTAATAATAGCGCTTACACGTTAGTTTAGATTAGAAACAGAAGCGTTTGCTCACTTTGCTGCTTCAAACTGATGTTCTCAAATATGGCGACGAATGTTGCTTCGTGCTGCCACCCAGAGCGCTGTAGCTTGCCTATATCCTCTCTATGTTATTGATATACCTCTTTGCGTTCGACTATTCAAAAGGGATCCACTACAATCCACATTGAAATAATTCGTACAGACAATTGTCAAAATACCCAATTGTTTCGTTAGTATGTACTTTACTTCCTCGATTGACCGCCAGTTGGCCCAATTAAAGGAAGGTAATGTTGACTTCAGTGCTTGTGTTGACATGCGACTCATTTCTCTACAGTACTAGCATCAAGTACATCAGTACGTAGCATTAACTGGTTAGTGTTCGTCACGAACGTGGTTTTGCAGTCAGTACAATGTTTACAAGTAGGGAGTTGGCAGATGCCCAATTGATGTATGGATTAGCACGGGGCAATAGCCGTGGCGCGGTACGTTTGTATCGAGACAGATTTCCAGAACGAAGGTGTCCCGACAGGAAGACGTGCGAAGCAATTGATCGGCGTCTTAGGGAGCACGGAACATTCTAGCCTATGACTCGCGACTGGGGAAGACCTAGAACGACGAGAACACCTGCAATGGACGAGGCAATTCTTCGTGCAGTTGACGATAACCCTAATGTCAGCGTCAGAGAAGTTGCTGCTGTACAAGGTAACGTTGACCTCGTCACTGTATGGTGAGTGCTACGGGAGAACCAGTTGTTTCCGTACCATGTACAGCGTGTGCAGGCACTATCAGCAGCTGATTGGCCTCCACGGGTAAACTTCTGCGAATGGTTCATCCAACAATGCGTCACTCCTCATTTCAGTGCAAATGTTCCATGGGCTCCAAGCTCTCCTGACCTCAACCCTCTTGACTTTCATTTATGGGGGCATTTGAAAGCTCTTGTCTACGCAACCCTGGAACGAAATGCAGAGACTCTTTGTGCTCGTGTTGTGGACGGCTGTGATACAATACGCCATTCTCCAGGGCTGCATCAGTGCATCAGGGATTTCATGCGACGGAGGGTGGATGCAGGTATCCTCGCTACCGGAGGACATTTTGAACATTTCCTGTAACGAAGTGTTTGAAGTCACACTGGTACGTTCTGTTGCTGTGTGTTTCCATTCCATGATTAATATGATTTGAAGAGAAGTAATAAAATGAGCTCTAACATGGTAATTAAGCGTTTCCGGATACATGTCCACATAACATATTTTCTTTCTTAGTGTGTGAGGAATGTGTCCTGAAAGTTTGGCCGTACCTTTTTGTAACACCCTGTATAAATAATTCCAGATGCAAACTAACACCCCGACATTAAAAATAAAAGGAAACATGTTACAATACAATATCTGACATATCAAAAGCATTAGCACACTCGTTAGAGTCCGATATAACAAACTCTGTCACATAAAACATTCAGTAATTCTTAGAAAACATTTAATATTGTTATGAACAACAGAATTTACGATGGTATCAGCCGCGCGGGAATAGCCGAGCGGTCTGGAGCGCCACGTTACGGATTGCACAGCCTCCCGCGTCGGAGGTTCGAATCCTCCCTCGGGCATGGATGTGTGTGATGTCCTTGGGTTAGTTTAACTTAGTTTAAGTAGTTTGTAAGACTAGGGACTGATGACCAACGTAGTTTGGTCCCATAGAATGACACACATTTGAACATTTTTGATGGTATCGGAAGTCCTACAGTTCTATAGAAATTCAAAGTACATTTGGTCTCTGAATTGTTTTCTCACAACTGCGAAATGTTGCTTTGAGGAGTGGTTCTGTATTAACTGTTTGTTGAACTAACCAGATAAACAAATACTCGATCAACAGCAGTAAACGCTCTATGGAAACTTCAACATTAACTGCGTATCACCAACAATTTCCCTGCAATCAGGAGTGAATAAATATGTTTACATATTTTTAAACATGAAAATGATATGAGGAACTATATTTTTGTGGTTGTTGAATCAAACCTATTACCTGCAGCCATTGCTAACCAAGCAAAACATTAGTGTCTTATCGATACTCGTACATGAAAAAGATCGTCACAGCTAACTAAGCATAAAGATGTGTGAAATATCGGAATTTTCGCCACAAGTATCAATTCGCAAAACTGAACTTGAATTTTTGTTAATGTTATTGAACCAAGAACGCAATAATTGCCATAATGTCCCTAGTAACAAAGTGCCTTGACGTAAAATCCAGTGCAGGAGTTCACGATCCCAGTTCCTAGCTGCATGATAACATAGTCAGATCTTAGTAGTCGAATTTTTTCACCAGCAATCGGGTGTTTTTATAATAAGGGTATAGCTATCCAAGTTTGTCACCAGCAGTCGCATTTTTGAACTATAATAAAGATATAATTATGAATAACCGAAATCGAACCCCTAACCTATCGACGTCATACCTATGGATGAATAGAAGTTAAATTTCAAATGTTAACAGAAATGAGGGTGCGTACGTTTCTGATTAGCAACAATAGCACCTATCGTTGTTATTGATAATGCATGAATAGACATTAATTTTTTTCACTAGAAGTTCAGTTTGCTATATCTAGGGATTCAAATGAAATTATGAATATTCTGTAATGGATAAAGATTCGAGTCCATGTACCTGTCTTTTACGGAAACCGAGAGTTGTCTTCACTCTCGGAGAGAGCAACGAAATGATCCAACTATATAGTTCTGAGAGGGTCCATTACCGCAAAAGAGGAGATCTGAATTAGTATCCCAGTCCAATGCCATAATTTTCAACGTCTGACGTTCAAACATAATAAGAGGCATGTGACTTTAAATTACCATTGGTTTATAAAATTAAAATAAAATGGAGTTTTGTAATATAAGGATAGCTTTCTGGCGACAGTGTTACTGATTTCAGTGTATTCTACCTGTTACTGCCAACCATAACATGGCTCTGTCCGAGTTGACAGCGAATTAATTTTTGTTTAATACGAATATACAATTACGATGCAACTTGGCGTTCTTCACTTGGAGGTACCGAAGGTGCAGTAGATATGATAGTGCCTGTTACAAATATATGCCTGAAATGTAATAGAACCCATACGTTGGGTTCATGTATATAGATGTAGACGCATACGCCGACTACAGCCCAAACAGGGGTAATTATTTGAGCGGCCCTCATCTTCAGCAGTTGTAGATAATTTTGTTTTTCTGCCTTAAGCGAACTGCAGACTGAAAACCCCATTCATCCGAATCGATTTCTTAGCCTAACATCACTAACGCTATTAACAGTTTGAGCTTGATACATTTCAATATTATGTACCAGAATACGGTTTTCGCTGTAAATTATTTTATTTGCACCGCTTCTAACACATAAATCCACAAATCTAAACATAACATCACACTGATTACAAAACACGAACATTCACAAACAAATTTCATATCTTCCGAGCATATAGTTTCCAATCAGTCAAACAAACCGGGCAAATAAATCGTTCTCGGTGACTGAAAAATTGGACTTATCATCTGCAAAAAGTTAAACAAATGAACAACTGCAATGCAATTTAGATTCCAGATTCTGACTAAATGTAAGGAGAAGCATTTGTGATGAGAATATGAAACAAGGAACAAGAAGTCACAACAATAATGTTTGGAATATGTATTTCATTTATTACTGAGTTGTTTCATTCTGACGAACCCTCTCGCCAATCACAATATTCAAGCAATAATTGAATGGTCCTCCGGAACAATTTTGACCATTTTGAGTTATATGCTCAGTAATATTGTACTTCATCTCTGGAATCGATTGCTGCTATTACGACACGAGTACATCTCTGTATTTTTTTCCACGAACGTTCAAAAGTAAGCCTCCCTGGAATAACGTTGTAGCAAGATGGCCGTCGTTAGATACGTTAGCGTGACTCCAAAGTGCCTTAAACCAACAAAAAGGATAGGAAACACAAAATAAACTAAGAATAGTGGTCAAAAACATGAAAAAGAGGCTACGGAATGTTGGAAACCCTTGAACGAATGCAAAAGGCCGCAACATCGATGGAAAATCGTCAGCACATAAGGCGTGTAAAAACGATGTGTATCACTTATATACTAAAGGGTAAGTAATTATTAAAGACAATATGATGGAATTATTAATTTCTGTTGATTGTGTTGATGTTTTTGCTAAAGTATTACTTCTGTGTCTTAATGTTTACATTACTGTATTACTGAAATTTATGTTTAAATAAATGCTAAAAAAAGATGTACAACGTTTCGTAACTTTATATACGACATTGCTCCACGGAAAGCAAGATTTTTTTTTCCATGAAATCCCCTTAAATACGTACATATGTGTGAATCCACTTATTTCACAATGCCTGATTTGTTATGCTGGTTAATCTCTATCTATATAAAAGCGAAAGGACACTCATTCATTCACTCACTGACTAAACACGAAATCTCGAAAACTTCTTTACCTGTTAGGCAGGAATGTAGTGTATAGGTAGAAGACGTCAGCTAAGAAAGGATTTTGCGATAGGGCCGATAGTTCAGGAGACATGACGTCATAAACAATGAATGCTTCCCCGTCTTGCGGCACCTGATAGTGTGTCTTTATCAGTCCACTATTTCAGAATGAGAGCACTTAGCGACTTGCAACAAACGTTAAACATAATTTCAAACCTTTAGGAAACTTTTTCTCGCCGACAACTCCAGCAAAAAGATGGAAGGAAAAAAGTTTGTTGCTTACTACTTTTTCGGTGTTCATGTAGTAAAATTACGGCGTTTGGCATGGCGCTACAATGTATTACTCGTACACTATTAATGGTATTCGTGAGAAATCTTACAGACAGTGTACACACATACCACTGAACGTAAGTTCAAAATTTTGTCATAGTATGACACGCAGCCGGCCGCGGTGGTCGAGGTGACTGAGGCGCTCCAGTCACGGTCAGCACAGCCACTACGGTCGGGGGTTCGAATCCCCCCTCGGGCATGGATATTTGTGCCGTCTTTAGTCTTAGCTAGTTCATAAGTAGTTTGTAAGCTTAGGGACTGATGACCCCGTAGTTAAGTCCCATAAGTTGTACAAACATTTGAACATATGACACGCAGTTCATGAGGTATGGAATTATAAACAATTAGGATAATGAAAAACAGCCTCATCAGGCATGACGTTTTGATATATTGTATCTTTCCTACTATCTCTGTTAAAAAAAAAAAAATGTCCAAATATTTGTTAAGCTTATGGGACTTAACTACGAGGCCATCAGTCCCTAAACTTACAAACTATACTATACTAAGGACGGCAGAAATATCCATGCCCGAGGGGGGATTCGAACCCCCGACCGTAGTGGCCGTGCAGACCGTGACTGACGCGCCTCAGTCTCCTCGGCCACCGCGGCCGGCTATCTCTGTTCCCGACGTATTTTGCAGACATTTTACATTTACACCACTGGATGTACCTTCGAAATAATATCGTACTACGACATATAGTTCAGGTGCTATGACGTCAAGGACAATGAAATGCATGAAAATTCGCCCTAAGAAGCATGATGTAATTTACTGCGTCCTTATTACCAACTTCATTAACAACACATTTCGTAGTCAGTTTTCTAATATTCCACTGTACGAATTTGGTAAATAATTTTTTTGTATGACACATAATTCAGGAGGTTGGTATAAATATAAAAGCGAAGGGCCAGTCTCGCACTCACTCACTGACTAAACACAAAATCTCTAAAACTAATGCACCTATGAAGATGAAATTTTGCCGGTATGTAGTTTATAGGTAGAAGGTGTCAGCTAAGAAAGTATTTTGCGATAGGACAGAATTAAGGTGCAAGGGGGAGGATACTTTTACTACAGACTGACGAAATTTACAGTTTCATTCCGATCTTCACGAAATTTTGCACGCTTGATCTTCAATACAAGATGAAGATCTGCGTCTGCGTCTTTGTAAAGTTTCATTCGGTGCATGGGGGGGAGGGTATCTTGCATCATAACAATGTGTCCCTAAATACCATGGTTGCGCCATAACTTGAGAACAGCTTGACCGAGTCCACAGATCTTTTTGGGTTGTTTTCGTTATTCTCAGAAAAAGGGTTGTATGAATTAAAACTGGAAAATTTGAGAACAACTAAGTGCGTTTTTCAGTTTGACCCTGTTTTTATTGCATACAAATCTATAGTTTTTTTCGATATTGATGATATTTCGCATATCCGAGCTTAAAGACAAGAGGAATGGCTCTGATTAAATTTCTGTTGTTGCATGATGGAGGGTACTAAACTTTCGGACTTTGACAAAATGCATAGTTTTGCGTCGATCTTGATTAATTTTTGCACACATGACCTTTAAACTAAGAGTCACTGAGTAGTGAGTACATAAATGTTGATATGGTACATGACAGATGGTAAGCAAGTAAAAAAAACTTTGAATAGAGAGGGAAAGGTGGAAACGAACAGATATATGGGAGAGAAAGAGATGGATGCAGAGACAGGAGGCAAGGGAGATGGACTACGAGAGTGTGAAATAAATAAATACCGGGCAACGCCGGGTTTACAGATAGTTTATGTTTAAAACTGACTGGGGTCCGGAACTCTAAAAAGCCATAATACGCACAAACCCTTCTGTAACAACCGTTGCGAAGTACGGGCATATAAGCTAGTATTTAATAAAGCAGAACTACAACAAACATTCTTAATTATGTTTAAAAATTCTACATAACCTTACGCATGTATTTCTAACTGGTGTCTTTATTTTCAAGTAGATACTGTTGTTTTTCTGAAATCATGGGCAGTGCGGATCCTGTAGCATCTATCTCCGGCATCTGGCAGGGACGAATTAATTTGAAAAACTGTGAGGCGACGGCGCATGAGCAAACGCCTGCTGCCATCTGACGGACAAGCAGACAACAAGCAATATGTACGTAACTAGCCAGGTAGCAGTATCACAGTAACTTCACAGTATATATATTCACTTATGAAATTTGTTGTTAATAATCCAACCCAGTTCAAAAGTAATAGCAGTGTGCACAGCTATAACACCAGGAGAAAGGATGATCTTCACTATGTAGGGCTAAATCTGAGTTTGGCACAGGAAGGGGTAAATTGTGCTGCCACAAAAGTCTTTGGTCACCTACCAAGCAGCATCAAGATCAAATGTTCAAATGTTTGTAGAGCTTATGGGACTCAACTACGGGGTCATCAATTCCTAAACATACACACTACTTATGAACTACCTTACACTAAAGACGGCACAAACATCCATGTCCGAGGGGGGCTTCGAACCCCCGACGGGGAAAGGCCTCGCGCATCGTAGCAAAGCGCCTCAATGCGCTCGGCCGCTCCCCGTGGCCAGCATCAAGAAGCCTGACAGATAGCCAAATAGCATGTAATAATAAATTAAAAGAATTTCTGGATGACAAATCCTTCTACTCATTGAATGAGTTTTTAGAGATAAATTAGTAAATCTAAAAATAAATAAATTAATTAAAAATTTAAAAAATGTTGTGTCATGTAATATTTTGTGAAACGTAACGTATTGTACTGACACCCTTCATTAACCTGACACGTTCTACATTATTACGAAGTGTCGTATTCATGATGAAAGTTTCTCGCTTCTCCTTCTCTCTTACAAAATTTCCGTCTGCTGTGTGTTTGAACTTGTTCTATAAATACTTTTCCTAACACAGAAAGGGGTCCCTAGCATGAATCGTGAGACCACAAGCTAACAGCAAGATCTTTTCCGACCGTTACTGTTACCATCAGTTCAGCTTAACAATGCGAAGTTGTGCCATAGAAACATGCCAAGTATTTCATGAAAAACTTTACCTTATAAAAACTTCAAAAGATCGTTTCTCCAACGTCATCTATACCTTTCGTCTCCATATCTTAAACAAACAGCTTGGCTCAGCATTCAAGTCTCAAAATCTTATCTCCTTGGCTATCCCGCCGGAACGACAACTGCACACAACCACGGTCCCCACGCTTCTGCAATCTCATCCGCGCGCCTAGCAAAATCTACACTCTCAATAATCACAACCTTACTTCCTGCAACAATACTATCACCGCCTCCAATATCGATAGTACTGCCAGCGAAAAATAAGCCTGCAACCAAAGATAAATGACCCATGCCTGACTAGCTTGACACTGGTCTCAAATTCGCGGTACATTTGAATATGAAATGCATACCTTCCCATAGCAGGTATCTTACAATGATCTATGGAATAAGTATTAATATAATCTAATTTATTAATAATGTGATCATTATGTTTGTGATAATATTTAGAAAAAAATATATAGAACAATATATTTGTGGAATATGTTTGATTTTATCTGTTGCATGTTCAACATCGACTACGCAGTGGAAGTTTCTCCGCCGACGACAGAGATAAGTATCTGGTCACTGCCTGAGCATTGCCGAAGGCCGTCGAGGCGGAGAACAGCCCACAGTATGCTGTTGCACATTGAAGTCGACAATTTTTTAATTGTTAATAATATTAAAAGAAAGTTCAGATCTGAATCTCCATAGAAGTAATATTTATTTGATGTTACTGTGAACGTTTTTATTGATTTTATGCATGCAGAGATGTTAATATATTATTTCAACGAAAGTTGTATTTCAAGATTAATTTAAATTTATGTGTTATCAAGTAATTGAAATAAATTTCAATGCATTTTATTAATGATCAAGAATGATAGAATTTTGTGGGAACTTTAACGAAGGAAAAAAAAATCAAATGTTAAAATGTTTCTAAATCTATCGGACCAAATTGCGTGGTCATCAGTCCGTAGCTCACAAACTACTTAAACCTAGGTAAACTAACCTAAGGACAACACACACACCCCAGACTCAAATTTTGAATTGGTATAATCAAAAAATAATTATTTTTTTGATATATCTGTGGGATGGTGTCAGTCCACGGAGAAGAAGTCCCGAATTAGTTACCAAATACATGGCTGGTTTCTCTCCAAGGTTCGAGTCCTCCCTCGGTCATGCTTGTGTGTGTTGTCGTTGGGTTAGTTTAACTAGTTTGTAAACCTATGGACTGATGACAGATTTACAAACATTTGAACACTTTTTACAAAATTCTAATATTTGAAATAATTTATTGTCTGATTATCAGTCAACAGTTGCAATGTTTCTTTTTTTTTTCTTTTTTACAAGTTTCGATTTTTTAGGATAATCTTCAGAATCTAAAACAAGATAAAAAGAGAAAATATATACTAACTGAAAATTTCTTACAATAATTTGATTCTAAGATGAACAGATTTTACGTTTAACTTAGTTGTACATAACTGAAAAGGTTTACCTTTCCAGTTGCGACTGCAACACGTCTATGTTATAAGTACTGTGATTTAGGAGGGCATTTACAATTTTCATATTCGAGTTGGGGTAGGGATAGGGGGGATGGAGGGGAGTTACAGGTGGGGGAAGGGAGACAATGGGGGTCGCTCTGGGGGAGGAGGGGAACTGCTGTGAGAGAGTGGTTGGAAGAGAGGAAACAAGCACGGTTGTTGGGGGGGGGGGATAATTAAGCAAATGTGGTCTTAAGTGTACTTCCAAAAAAGTGATTACATAAAAATATTTCCATTTTTGTTGAAATATAAAAAAGTATGAACTAATTAATGGATTATACTATAGAAACCATAAAAACCGCGATAAAATGTAATGATGAGATAGATATTTAAAAGTTTCGTTACGTTTTAAAAAACATAAATTGCAGTAAAAAACTGTGTGGTGAAGGATAAGAAAAATTGTGACGTTTGCCTTGTGGTCGTATCTCACACCACAGAGTCGTCCAGGACAAGTATACTTCCTTTTGTTTCTTTCTCATATTTGATCTCTAACGCTCTGACCATTTCTTACAATAACACTAGATCATCAAAACAACAGTGATCTGTGTCATCTCCATGCAAAACGTTGCATTCTTTCACAAGCGACGTTTTCATACAAAAACAAGGTACCAAGAATCAATACTGTATGGGAGAATTCACCCGTATTACAGTGACGTCGGGTGTATCATTACTTTGTCAATCAACAGTGCCTAAAACCCTCTGCTTAAAGTGATTATAATAGAGGGAAACACACCTGATTGTACTTTTAGTGCAAATTGGGTTTGATGAAGTGGTTAAAACAAAGTGGAAGACAACAATGTACACACCTCAGGAAACTCACATTTTTCATTCAGAACCACTTTCTCTTTCAAGCAGTCCAGTAGGAAACGCCACACAGCAAATACATATTATAGTGAAGGTATGGGTATGTTAATATTATAACCTGTCTTTCTCAAAGTGTGATATGACATAGGCTTTGGTGCAGAAAATAGATTTTAAAACACAGAGCATAGTTGACGATCATATACTGTATCTCTTCCACCTTGCTTTAACAATTCATCGAAATCCCGCATCTGTACTTTGAGGACTAATAAGTGTGATCAGTACAGGATATGTGCTTTTTACGCTATTATAATTACTCTGAACAAAAGGGTTTTTGCTACTGTTACTTGTAAGAGCAATGATACAGTGATGGTATTGCATTACATATAATTTCCCTACTATGTTATTGATATCTTGGTACTTTGTTTCTCTCTATTAAAAAGTCATTTGCACTAGAATGCAACCACAACAGAAACATTAAAATCGAAACTCAAGCAGAGTCGCTCGTTATTTTTTCAAAGGAAACCTCCTCGTCATTTACCTCCATTTGTTGGAAATGAATTCGACCCATGCTTTCATTGTAGTAACTGAAACATCGCGTCAAATGACTCTCTGTCTTGTTTTGTGTGAACTTTGCTGCTTACTAAGTTTTCAGCAAGCAACAGACATACGCCGGCCTGACTCTTGCACACGGTTGATAATACTTTTGGCCTTGAGTGTTTGCAGACGTGTGATGCAACTGACACTCCGTTTGTGCTCCATCAGTCGTATTTCTACTGCTGCTCTTGCTCGCTCTATATTAACTTCATTTCCATACACGGATCGCTACCTTGTGTATGTAGCGATGTGGATTCATCAGTGAAACGTCCCACTTGTGATCGACGTTTGAATTTCGTCTTTGAACGTTGGTCAATACACTATGCTATCTTCACTACTGCGGAATCTGTTCTTTAATATGACTCGCTCAAGGACACAGTCATTCCCTTTTTCGATTATAATCAGAGGCAAATATAATGTGGGGACATACGATCAGTCTCTATTGACGTCACCAAGTCGAGTGGTGCACTGACTTTCCCACTGGACTCGAGTTCAGAAAGACAGCAGCTCACTTCAACGCTGGCCTTCCAGATTTAAATTATCCGTGATTTCCATAAAGCCCTTAAAGCAAATTCCAGGACGGTTTGTTTCGAAAGTCACGGCCGATTTTCTTCAAAACCATGGAATAATTTCTTCTCCATCGGCAACGAGATCGTTGTTGACGGAACGTTTAAGCACTAATCTTTCTTACTAGCCAATAGATATTAGTAAGCCATAGGCTTCAAGGTCACGAAAACATAGCACATACTTTTATTGAAAACACGAACATTTCTTGAAATGTAAATTTTGATTACTTTCGTGAACGTTAGTAAGGTGCAGTTACTTACATTGTTCCACTTTACATTTAAATTTTCACTGAGCTAGATAACACAGTGAAAGGAAGGAAATTATTCTTGCGAGGTTAAAAATTATCAATGAACAAAGGAATGAAAGGCATTAGATGCTAGTGGGCCGTGAATTCCATCAATGGGGAAAGTTGAACATTTGTGCCGTACCGAGATTAGAATTGGGGTTTGCTCTTGACTATGCAGATACGCTGATCACGGACACACTGCCACCACAAATGCACAGAATACTCGAGCACACCACCGTCACACCCGAATGATCCACATTTATATTCATATGTTTGTACAGCTTATGGGACTTAACTACGGGGTCATCAGTCCCTAAACTTACAAACTACTTATGAACAACTTAATACTAAGGACGGCACAAATGTCAATGCCCGAGGGGGGATTCGAACCCCCGATTGTAGTGGCCGTGCAGACCGTGACTGGAGCGCCTCAGTCCCCTCGGCCACCGCGGCCGGCCATGATCCACAAATTACTGACATAGTCACCCTGCCCAGTGTCCTCATTATTCGCCGATTCTCGAGTTCGTATGCGGTGCGCATCTGAATCGAAGAGTTCGTGAACCCACTATTTACTATTTACTGTTTAGTAAATGGTGGTGAAAACATATGTAACCTCTTAGGAACAAATAATCGGGAGTTAATAAAGAGCATCACCACAGGCTCAAGGACTAGTGAACACAGAGTTGTCGTAACGAGACTGAATGTCGGATTTCCCAAATCCATCAAAATTAAACGTAAAATATATTTATTCAAACAAGCACGTAGACATTCGATTAACGCTTTTCTGAATAAGAATTTCCAGTCTTTCGAAACAAATAATGTGAGTGTAGATCAGGTGTGGCTTACATTCAAAGAAATAATTTCGAGAGCTATTGACAAATTTGCACCAACCACACTAACAAAAGAGGGCGCTGACCCACCGTGGTACACAAAACAGGTTAAATCATTCTTGCAAAAGCAAGGGAAAAAAGCAGGCCAATTTTAAACAGATACTAAATCCCCAAGTCTGGAAATAATTTAAAGAAACTTGAAAATTCTCTGGAGCTTCAATGCGAAAGTTTACAGTAGTTTCTACAACGAAACAGTGTCACGTAATTTGGTAGAGAATCCTAATAAATTTTTTTCGTATGTAAAAATACTAGCGCAAAACACAATCAATACCTTCACTATGTGACAGGAATGCTACTGATGACAGTTCTTCTAAAGCGGAATTGCTAAACACAACTTTCCGAAATTCCACCAAGGAAATCGAATCAAATGATCCTAAATTTCAATCAAGAACAGCTGCCAGCATGCGTAATATAGAAGTAGATATCCCTGGACTATTAAAGCAACTTAAATCACTTAACAAAAGTAAGCTTCTCAGTCCAGACTGTATACCAATTAGGTTCCTTTCAGAGTATGCTGTCGGAATAGCCCCATACCTAACTACCATAGATAACAGCTCGAACAACGAAAGATCCGTAACCAAAGGCTGGAACGTTTCGCAGGTCACTTCAATATTCAAGAATGCCAATAGGCGTGATCATCAAAATTAGAGGCCTATATCACTGATGTCGGTTTGCAGCGGGATGTTAGAACTCATACTTTCGTCAAGCATTATGAACTAACACAAATTGACCCAAAGTCAACACGGATTGCCGCGGTGGAGTAGCCGAGCGGTCTAAAGCACCTCGCTGCGGAGCGCGCGGTTGCTCGCCGTGGAAGTTCGAGTCCTCCCTGGGGCATGGGTGTGTGTGTTTGTCCGTAGATTACTTTACCTAGGTTTAAGTAGTTTGTAAGCTACGGACTGATGACCACGCAGTTTGGTCCGATAGATTTACAAACATTTGAACAACACGGATTCAGAAAGTTTTGTTCTTGTGAAACAGCTCTTAGCTCTAGGCTCACATGATGTGATGAGCGCTATCGACAAGGGATCTCAAATCGATTCCGTATTTCGACATTTCCGGAAGGATTTTGACACTGCACCTCACAAGCGTGTGCTAATCAAATTGCGTGCTTATGGAATATCGCCATAGTTGTGCAATTGGGTTCGTGACTTCCTGCCAGAAAGAACACATTACGTTATAATTAACGGAAAGTCATCGAGTAAAACAGAAGTGATATCTATCGTTTCCCAGGGAAGTGTTATGGGGCCCCTGATGTTCCTTATCTTTATAAACGGTTTAGCAGACGATGTGAGCAGCTCTTTTAGACTGGTTCTTTATTGTTTAGTACAGTCACCAGAAGGTCAAAGGCAGCTGCAAAATTATTTACGTAAAGTATCCGCAAACTGCAAAAATTGGGGGTTGGTTTAATAGTGATAAGTGTGAAGTCATCTATATAAGCACACGAATAAATCCGTTAAACCTCATTCACACAATAAATTAGTCAAATCTACAGGCCCTAAATTCAACTAAATACACAGGAATTAGAAATACGAAAAACTTAAATTGGAAATATCACATAGAAAATACTGTAGGGAAGGCGAACCAAAGGCTACGTTTCATTGGCAGAACACTTAGTACATGCAACAGTTCTTCTAAAGAAACTGCCTCCACTACACTTGTGCGTCCTATTTTAGAGTATTGCTGCATATTGTGGGATCCCCACCAAGTGGGACTGAAGGATGATACAGAGAAAGTTCAGAAGGGCAGTTCGTTTCGTTCACTGTTCAAGACAATTGGGCGATCGCGTGAGATATCTTACATAATTTATGTATGGTAAACCGCGGAAGAGCACGACATTCTTGGACAGACCAAATAAATGGAGTAATGGAACATCGTAACATCGACAAGGAAGATGCACTGGATAAATAGGCTTGGTGGAGGATAACAGGAATACACCAAGATGTTGTTATTAATTAGTCTTTGTATTGATTAATCCTGTAATAATAATATTAATAAGAATTATTTTATTTAGATATTGGTTACAACTGTAAATTTTATATGATACAGTACGACATTTTGCTGTCTCAACTCTTTACTAAAAATGTTTAAATGTTTGTTAAGCTTATGGGACTGAACTGCGGGGTCATCAATCCCTAAACTTACAAACTACTTATGAACTAGCTTATACTAAAGACGGCACAAACATCCATGCCCGAGGGGGGATTTGAATCCCCGACGGGGAACGGCCTCGCGCACCGGAGCATAGCGCTCCGCCGCGGCGAAACTCTACTCAAGGTTTACATGGCGTTTACTTTCAGCCGCGGTGGAGTAGCCGAGCGATCTAAAGCGTCTCGCTGCGGAGCGCGCGGTTGCTCGCCGTGGAGGTTAGAGTCCTTCCTGGGGCATGGGTGTGTGTGTCTGTCCTTAGGTTAGTTTACCTAGGTTTAAGTAGTTTGTAAGCTACGGACTGATGACCACGCAGTTTGGTCCGATAGATTTACAAACATTTGAACATTTGTTTACTTTCAGCGAGGCAGAATGGGGCTACCATAATACTATAATAGTGAAACAAATCATTCTCGTTGTCCCCTAATATCGGATGTAATAACCTCGGACGGCCAGCACAGTTTCACACCTGCGTTGCATGGACATTATGACATTATCAATGAGCTTGAGACGTAACAGACCACTTAGGGAAACACCTAAAGACTGTACATATGCATGTAAGCAACACCAATACAATTTGTAACTCTTGTAAGAAAACCCCTGTGTATTAGCCCTATACTGATCTACAGATATCACATAACTTTGGTTTAAGAATGTTACCAGATTGTAAACACACCACAGAAACTAATAACTACTCAGTTAATATTCATCCATTGGTAGGAAGCAGAGTTATTGCATATTGAAGCTGTATTCAGGAATATAAAGTAAGCACATGTAGAATTAACAGATAGTAACAGAAAACATATTAAATGATATTAGATTCTCATCAAACTCAGTACATGGACTTAAAATGCCGACTGATGCATTAATGTAATACTGGCAATAATTTATTATGTGAATTCCGAAGACTTAATCTGAAGCCAACATGACCACATGGTCAGCTATTAAGCATTACTTGGAAACTGATATTTATAGAACTAAAAGAAACTGTCAATAGTTAAGCTTGCAAAAACGTAAATCTGTACATGTTAGGAATTATATTCATAACATAATTCTCACGTTATTAACGTCTTTATGAATACCATTCTTCGAATACATATAATATCATATATTGCTTAATTGTGGCAATTCTTAACAAAGTGATCGTATTTAAAAGAATAAACATTTAATGCTCTACTTATCAATATTAAGTATATCTTGTAACAAATTCGGTGTTAATGATAAATGTATAACTTCCTGGTTCTAACAATAATATGTATTGTTGTCACATGTCAAAGTAGTATATAAGGATCCGAGCAGAGAGACTCGAGGCGTCATTATTAAGGCTGTCTTTCGGCAGTCACTATGTATGTCAGTATGCAGATCGATTCCAACAATGTAATGTAGTATTGAATATAGTTTTATGAAAAGTGCGACTTGTGTTTTGAGTTCACATTAAGTGATGTAGGTCTGTAAGATATCACCCAGCACGCAACCTTAACCCGAATTTCAGGCACGTGGAGAACTTTACAAGCGAAGCAGATTCTACGAGATACACCCAACCTACGACAATCTGGTAATGTGTTGAACTTAATAATTTTGTAATTGTAACCTTGCTACATGAAAGTGACATTTATTTAGCATCAGCTTATGGAAGTTATCAGTTTGTAGGAGGTACGTTACAAGCTCTTGAGGGATATTTGGCCATTTTTCAATGAATACAGTATCCAGCTCTTCAACCGTTATGGAAGGTGCTGTTCTCGCTGCAATTCGTCTGACAAGTGCTTCACAGGCATTTTCAATCGGGTATAAGTCCGGTGAACAAGCTGGCCACTCCATTCATTCAATTCCCTCAGCTTCAAGCATGTCCACCAGTGCAGGCCTGTGGGGACAAGCGTTATCGTCCACCAGTAGCAACCCATCTTTTATGGCACCTGCGAAGAGCACGATAAACGGTCGAAGGACCTCTCATCTCAGAACGACATAGAGGTGCGTACGTCCCCAATATCGATTCCTGCCCACACCATTCGTCCACCACTATGATATGGTGACGTTTCCTGCACATAAGTAGGGTTGTTCCGAGTTCCACATTCTCTAAAGATGAGTGAACCACGATTGTCCGGCTGAACACAGAATCTTGACTCATCCGTGAACAGAACCCGGCGACATTCGTTACGACTCCAATGCTGATGTTCATTCAACGAGTTTCTGCTGGCTAAACGTTGTCTGGTTTTAATGGGACACACATCATATGCCTTACTGGGCAGAGGCTACATCCCCTTAGGGGATTTCAGGCTGTTTGTGTTGATGTAGCGCGTCCTGTTGCTGCCAGGAGGGTGCATTGCAGCTGAGTTCTGTTCAACCTCCTGTCTCGAGGGGCTGTTAACTGGATGTAACGATCACCTTATGTTGACGTTACCCGTGGACGGCCTTGGAATTGCCTTCTTTTAACGGTTCCGCTTGTCTGAAATCTCCTCCAGGTTCTATAAATCACACTTTGGGACATTCCAATAGCTGCAGTCACCTCCCTCTGCCTCTCTTCATGCCATAGCTTCCGGTAAGTCACGTTGATACTGCATTGCACTACCTGCTCACCACACTATCTGAATCTAACTGCTTGTGTTATTCGTTTGTTAAACACAAGTGAACACCAACACCCTCTGCAACACCTTTTGCTTATTACAACTTTCTCCGTTGCCGTAATGTTGTTGACTCCACAACGTAGAACCGACAGATAGATTTCGAACAATTTTAGTTAATTCTGCCGATGACATTACTCCAGAACCTAGACATCTCGACTGATCCCATAATTGTTTGACCAGTGTATATATACCAAGTGAGCACGCACGCTGTGTTTTGTTGACGTTAATCACGGCGGGCAAGACACATGCCGAAAGTTTGCCTAAGGAGAGAGAGTGCCACAGAAATGATGCACATGTTGGGTTGTAAATCATTAAAAGAATGGCATTATTCGTTGAGGTGAGATTTATTTGCAAAATTTCTTTGACGAACTTTCTCTTCCAAATGTGAATATCCTCTTTAGCACCCACCTACATTGAGAGATATGATCGTCATAATAAAATAAGAGAAATCAGATCGAAAACGGAAAGATTTAGGAGTTCCTTCTTTCCCGCGCGCTATTAGAGAATTTAACTGTAGAGAAACATCACAGAAGAGGTTTGACAAACATTCTGCCATGCACTTCAATGCGATTTGCAGAGTATTTATGTAGGTGTAGAAGAGATCACTGGCCTGTCATGGCTGTAATTATATAGTGCGAAAGAACAGGCACCACACATACATGCTGCCGGAAAAAAATAGTACAGCTGAGAGATGACGTCAATTTTAATTCGACGAGGGAAGATGGCATCTGAAGGATAGTAGACGTTATTATAATGTTTTCAATGCCATCTGCCAACAGATAGCGTAGTTACATAGCTTCTAGAGCATCATCTAGAGGTACCCTATAATAGGGAATGTTTACAGCCACAAGACCCAGTGTGATATCAAGCAAACAGGTGCCATGCCACAGAGACGCACTCGTACTTCCAGGGGCGTAGATCCGGAGGGGGGGGGGGTTCAAACAACCTCTCCCCCCCAGAACGTTATTTTTGTCACTTGTGATAAAATTAAAAATTGATAATAATTTGTGTAATGAATATTAGAGTTAGACTGAAGACTTTGCCAACAAAGAGAGGTATTAGGGTGCCTGTAAGTTGTAATCGATGCTTTAGTTGAGCTTTGGCTTCTTACTTGTTGTCGGGACACTTTGTCTCGAGTGTCTCATTGGTGGCCTTTGTGAGGCCTAGCCAAGCGCCGCGCACAATTTTCACGACTGTAAATCTGGACAATATAACCACCACCTAACCTTCAGTAACAATGAACAAATATTGTTGAATTCCAGCCAGAAACACTCTCCACAGACTGTTTAAAGTATCGCACGAGGGTTGCCTAGCGTGTAACGAAGGCCACCATGTCTTATGTTTACTACTACTACCAACTTCAGTGATCTACTAATTTTAATACTACAGTAGGGCAGCAAACTTTTTTTTCCTTTATTGCTTCTTAAAACCCCCAGAAGGGGCAGGCTGGCAGCAGCTAACATTCTGCTCTTCAGCCGAGAGCAAACAAATATGGCAACAGAAGAATTAAAATACTAAAAACAGGTGACAAATATGAAGAATTTAAAAAGTAGACACGGTGAGATAAATGGGTGGAATTACAATGACTGTGAAAAGGACGACAAACGTACATATTCAGAACGTAAAACACCACGGTGGATAAAACTTTCATGTTGCAGAAACGGAGCGATGATGAGTTACAATGACTGTGAAAAGGACGACAAACGTACATATTCAGAACGTAAAACACCACGGTGGATAAAACTTTCATGTTGAAGAAACGGAGCGATGATGAGGAGACGAAGAGACACATTTAAAACACATAGCAACACTATGTTCTGCCTGTGCAGCGGTTGCTGACGTTTTAAAAACACACATACACTCGATCACTAAATCACTGCACTGACACAATTAAAATCTCTGAGCAGGCCCCCCAGTGGAGAGGGAGGGGGACGGAAAGTGCGGTGGGTAGAAAGGGAGGGGAGGGGGGCGGAGTGGGGATGGGATGGAATGGGATGGAAGGACTCCAAGGGAGTGTGTGGGGGGGGGGGGAATCCAAGCGGAGGAAGGGAAAAGGATGGGGGGGAGGGGGACGTGGCACTAATCCACAAGGAAGGCAAAGGTTGATAGGAGGGGTATATATCAGGATGGAGGGTATCATCCGGGAGAGGAAGCTGATGGAAGTTACCCTCGGATAGGATGTGGAGAGTATGGAGGTGGCGAGAGTGCGAGCGTGAAGGTCGGGGTGAGAGTTTAAAATAGGGAAAGATTAATTTTTAAAACTCACAACCACCAACTGCGAACCAAATTCCTAAACATGCAAAAACACTGGAACTGTGATTGCGACTGTTTGACACGTTTTCTAGGGGATGATATCACACGTTCGCAGCTTTCCTTCCCTGCATATGATTAACAAAACAAATTCATAATAAAATCAAGTTCATGAGAGAAAAGGGTGTACTAACTACTATTTTTGAAAACACGTGAAAGTTCACTTTATGTTGTTTATTTCACAATATTTGAACCCTGTGGCTGATACGTCTGTACGTCGACACATTTACCAAATAAAGTTATAGCTCGTGAGCCCCCAAACAAAATGAATATTTGTCGCGAATTGTTTTCACACCACGTGGCTGTCTCAAACACCGTTTATGTTCATGCCTATGCGACGACATGTGTTACATTAACAAATCACAGTCACTTTAATTCAATGCGGTGCACACCTTGTTCCACCGGCTAAATATTCACAAACACACAGTAGCACTCGATTTAACTTGGTACAGTCTACGACGAGCAACCACACGTAGCGATTGCCACAGACAAATCTCAAGTCACCACCTCGAGATCCACATGCCGACTGATGCAGAGCAACGCCGCCCGTCCAGCCACCCCACGTGCTCTCCTGTCTCGTCACTTCCTGCCCTCGCGCGCGCGCGCGCGCGCGCGCCAAAAGCTCAACTGCCGGGTTTTTTTTTCCCCTACGTCATCAACTTCCCCATGTGAGCTGTTCTAACCGATTTGACAACGTACAGCGCTCAGCCAATACATTTCTAAAACTTTCCTTAAAATCAAAATAATTACACTACACATTAAACAAATTTCTTCTTAGGTTTTTATATTGGTATAAACATCCTTTGTACTGTTTATCATAATCGTGCAATTTCTTACATCACAGATAAGTGATTTAACTGAATACTTCAAGATAAAATACAAAAGATTGATTGAAAATAAAATGAAAAATAGTTAATATATTATTTTTATAAACAAACATTGCCATGCTAGTTGTGTAACTGTCTTGTATTTATTGGTAATTTATTACTTTTCATTATCAATTAAACATATTACGTCAGATGTGACTATATCAGCTAATGTATTGTTTATTTGTCAACAGGCTATTTTGTAATGAGGGCCTTAAAGGTTCCTAACTGCATCGTATTACTTCAAATGCCAGTAGTATTAGAATATTTGTGCATTGCACTGTGCCTGGCACTCGCCATTGTCCCTCTCTCCCCTCACCGGAAACGAACTGGAAAATCCTAAGCTGGAACAAGCCACCAACGTCGGCCTGCTCGCTGGCCTCCCGTCAGCTACAAGCACACAGCAAATCTCAACGTGGAGAATTTCTACCTATGGCCTAACTATAAATGTTGTCACCCAACTGCGTACATACATTGCTACCATAATTAATAAGATTAAAATTGTGTAACATTTAGTGCATTGGCATGGTCAATGTTTGCAGTGAACTTCATACTGTTTAATTATCAAAAGCTATTAATTACCAGTATTTCTATTGGGCGGTAATCTTACAAAAGGGAGGAACATGCTGGTAAAGGCGTGGCAGGGGCCCAGGATTCAGGAGGATAGGAGAGACCTGTGGGTGACGAGATTCAATTTTGCGGGAGGTGTGTAGGATGCGGAGATATTCAAGGAATTTTAGAGGGTGGGGGAAAGGGATAAGATCATATAGGATCCGCGTTGGGGAATGGAGGCGGATACGGTAAGCGAGGCGGAGGGCGTGGTGTTCTAGGATCTGGAGGGATTTATAGTAGGAGGGCGGGGCGGATATCCAGGCGGGCTGAAAGCTACACAAGATGGGGCGCATTAGGGAACGGTAGGTGTAGAGGATGGTGGAGTCGGAAGGAGCTTGAGAACGTTAAGGCGGGAGAGGGCCTTTTGTCGGACAGTGAGGATTCCAGGAAAGGGAACGGTCAAGGGTGAGGTCTAGGTATCTGAGGATGGTGGTTTGCGGGATGGGGCGGTCATGGAAAGTAAGGTAGAGATCGTGGTGGCGGAAGGAGCGGGTGGTAAGACCTATGATGATTACCTGGGATTTGCTAGGGTTGACATTTAGGAGCCACTGGTTACACCAGGAGGAAAATTCGGATAGGTCAGTCTGGAGGAGGTGTTGGGACCGAGCGAGGGAGGGGCGAGGGCTAGGAAGGCGGTGTCGTCAGCGTACTGGAGGAGATGGACAGCAAACTTGTACGTGACACAGACAAATAGTGTGATTAAACGAGAACAAATGTATGACATCACAACCTTATTACTTCCGTGTATAATTTATACCACAGATGCTGATCATCTGCACGCACGCATGCCCAAAGTGGCAGCATTGTATAGCAGACAGATTAAATTAACCCTCTTTTGACAGATATTAATCGTGTGAAAGGATTTGTTAGTTTCGACGTTTTGGATCTAATTTTCGAATTTGTATCTTATTGAAATAAGTTCAAATCTTCAAATGTTTGTATAGATTATGGGACTTAACTATGGGATCATCAGTCCCTAAACTTACAAACTATTTATGAACTAGCTAACACTAAGGACGGCACAAATATACATGCCTGACGGGGGATTCGAACCCCCGACCGCAGTGGCCGTGCAGACCGTGACTGGCTCGCCGCAGACCCCTCGGCCACCGCGCCCGGCTGCAATTTATTACTCGTACACTATTAATTATATTCGTGAGAAATCTCACAGACAGTATACACACATACCACTGAATGTATGTTCAAAATTTTGTGATATTACGACACAAAGTTCATAAGATATGGAGTGATAAACAATTAGGATAATCAAAAACCGCCTCATCAGGCATGATGATTTGATTTATTGCGTCTTTCCTACTATCTCTGTTCGCGACGTATTTTGCAGACATTTTACATATACACCACTGGATGTACCTTCGAAATAATATCTATTACGACATATAGGTCAGGTGTATGACGTCAAAGACAATCAAATGTATGAAAATTCGTCCTAATAAGCATGAGATTGTAATTTACTACCAACTCCATTTACAACACATTTCGTAGTCTGTTTCCTAATATTCCACTCTACAAATCTGGTAAATAAATTTTTTGTAGGACACATAATTCAGGAGGTATTGTATATACGAGGCGCGTCCAGAAAGTAAGTTCCGTTTGGTAATAAAATGAAATTGTACACAGATACAGAAGAAATTTTTATTGAACAAAATTCTACAACTCTTAAACTACTTTTCCACATAACTGCCGAAATTTTGCAGGCATTTGTGATAGCGTGGCACCAGGTTTTGTATACCTTCTTCATAGAAATCTGCTGCCTGTTGTTTGGTAACAATTTCATGCATCAGTGGTCGTGAAAATTGGGGGAAGTCCATAGCGAGAGCACTAATTGTAAACCTACGGTTTTCCTGGATCTTGTCATCAATTGCGTGAATCAGTTCTTCTGTAACCAAAGGTGGACGCCCGCTTCGTTCTTCATCGTGCACATCACTACGCCCGCCATTGAACTGTCGGACCCATCTTCTCACCATCGAATCACTCATCGCATTTGGTCCGTAAACATCGCAAATTTGCCGATAAATTTCATTTGGTTTCCCGTTCCTCGCATTCAGAAACCGAATCACCGACCTGATTTCACAGGCGGCGGGATTTTCAATCAACGCCGACATTTCAAACAAGCACAACAAAGCGTACGTAACTGACAGCGATCTCCAAATGGCGCACGTTCTTCTCCTTGATACACATCGTCTACAGCGCATGTGCGGAACTGCAGTCGCAGCGCTGCAGCGGAGATAAATTGAAACGGAACTTACTTTCTGGACGCGCCTCGTATAAAGCGAAAGGTCAGTCACGCACTCACTCACTCACTGACTAAATACGAAATCTCAAAAACTAATGCACCTATGAAGCTGAAATTTTGCCGGTATATAGTTTATAGGTGGAAGACGTCAGCTAAGAAAGTAATTTGCGATAGCACAGAATTAAGATGCATGGGGGAGGTTACTTTTACTACAGACTGACGATATCTACTGTTTCATTCCGATCTTCGCGAAATTTTGCAAGCTTGACCTTCTATACAAGATAAAGGTCAGCGTATACGTAAAGTTTCATACGGTGCATGAGGGAGGGTATCTTGCAACATAAAAATGTATGCCTAAATACCTTGGTCGTGCCATAACTTGAGAACAGCTCAACCGATTTCACAGATCTTTTTGGGTTGTTTTTGTTATTCTCAGAACAAGGGTTGTATGAATTAAAACTGGAAAATTTAAGAACAACGAAGTGCATTTTTCAATGTGACCCTGTTTTTATTGCATATAAATCTGTAGGTTTTTTTTTCGATGTTGATGAAATTTTGCATATCGGAGCTTAAGAGGAATGTCACTGTCTGTATAAAATTTCGGTCGTTGCATAACGTACGGACTTTGACAAGATACATAGCTTTGCTTCGATATTGATTAATTTTTGCACACATGACCTTTAAACTAAGTCATTGGGTACGTAAATGTTGGTATATGGTACGTGACAGAGGGTAACCTTGTAAAAAACTTTGCCGAGAGAGGGAAAGGTGGAAACGAACAGAGAGATGGGAAAGAAAGAGATGGATGCAGAGACAGGAGGGAAGGGGAGGAGGACTACGAGAGTATGAAATAAATAAATACCCGGGCAACGCAGGGTTTACAGGTAAATTACGTTTAAAACTGACTGAAGTCCGAAACCCAAAAAAGCTATGATACGCACCGGCCCTTCTTTAAAAACCTTTGCGAAGCACTGGCATGTAAGCTAGTATTTAATTAAGCAGAACTACAAAAAACATTCTTAAATATGTTTAAAAATTCTACACAACCTTACGCACCTAATTCTAACTGGTATCTTTATTTTTCAAGTAGATACTGTTGTTTTTCTGAAATCATGGGCAGTACGGAGCCTGTACCATCTACCTCCAGCATCTGACAGGGACGAATTGATTTGTTCAAATGTTGAAATGTTTGCAGAGCTAATGGGACTTAACTATGGGGTCATCAGTCCCTAAACTTACAAACTACTTTTGAACTACTTACGAACTAGGACGGCACAAATAACCATGCCCGAGGGGGGATTCGAACCCCCGACCGTAGTGGCCGTGCAGACCGTGACTGACGCGCCTCAGTCTCCTCGGCCACCGCGGCCGGCCAAGTAGATAGTTCCTGTGAGTTGGTATGGGTAGAGGTTATACCTGACAACCAAAATAAATTAATAATTGTTTCTTTTTACCAATCCTCTGAATCAGACGAATTGATTGCAGAAATGTTCAAAGTAAGCTTTGATCAAATTTCATATTCATACAAAAAGCTAGTTCATAAGTAGTTTGTATGTTTAGGGACTGATGACCCCGTAGTTAAGTCCCATAAGCTCTACAAACATTTGAACATTTTTTATTTTGCAGACATTTTATATATACACCACTGGATGTACCTTCGAAATAATATCGTATTACGACATATAGTTCAGATGCTATGACGTCAAAGACAATCAAATGCATGAAAATTCGCCCTAATAAGCATGAGGTTGTAATTTACTACCTCTTTATTACCAACTCCATTTACAACACATTTCGTAGTCAGTTTTTAGTTTTTCGCTGTACCAATCTGTAATATTTTTGTAGGACACATAATTCTGGAGGTATTGTATATATATAAAAGCGAAAGGTCAGTCTCGCACTCACTTGCTGACTAAACACAAAATCTCTAAAACTAATGCACCTATGAAGATTAAATTTTGCCGGTATGTAGTTTATAGGTAGAAGACGTCAGCTAAGAAAGTATTTGCGATAGGACAGAATTAAGGTGCAAGGTGGAGGATAGTTTTACTACAGACTGACGAAATCTACAGTTTCATTCCCATCTTCATGAAATTTTGCACGCTTGACCTTCAATACAAGAGGAAGATCTGCGTCTACCTAAAGTTTCATTCGGTGCATGGAGGGAGGGTATCTTGCAAGATAAAAATGTATCCCTAAATACCTTGGTTGCGCCATAACTTGAGAACAGCTTGACCGATTTCACAGATCTTTTTGGGTTGTTTTCGTTATTCTCAGAACAAGGGTTGTTTAAATTAAAACTGGAAAATTTGAGAACAACGAAGTGCGTTTTTCAATGTGACCCTGTTTTTATTGCGTACAAATACAATGTAACGATGTATTCTTGGAAGGGTATCGTTCAAAGACGGCACCCTCACATTATTAACTGAAACATAAACTATGGAACTGACGAAAAAATTTCTCATGAACTATGTGTCGTACAATAGTATAGTCTCGCGGATACATTCACTGGTATACGTGAATATTGTGTGCAAAGTTTGATGCGAATAGAATTAGTAGTAAAGCAGTAATAAATTTGCACGTCATGCCTGAATTTCAAGTTTGATTGCAAGAAACGAGAAACAGTAGTAATTGATAAACTTATTTTCGTTTCATCATTTGTGAGGATTGTCAGCGAGAAAATCCTTCGTGAAAGTTAGAAATTATGTGTGAAGCTTGTTGGAAGTTGTTAAGTGGTGTCATTCTCAAGAAACGGATGAATCATATTTAGTAAAATAAATAAATAAATGTATAAAATTTAAAAAAACCTCTAGAAGGTAAAAGGATGGAGAAGTAAAAGCAGAGTCAGAATTAGATTCAGGTTTTACTCCATTGCTGCTACAAATACAAGACATTGAAGATGATTAATGTGGAGGCACAATATATCTGAAGTTCCAAATCCATTTCCATACAGTACAGAAAATGAAATAAAATCACTCACTGTAGTTCCAGACGTTCTGGAGTTCAAACCCATTGCTTATTTAAAATTCTTCCACTTATCTTACAATAATATCGAATCAACTTCGCACAAAATGATTATTCCTGGACCGCGCATATTTCAGAAAGAATGCTGTCTACATCGTCATCATCACGAGCAGAGCGTCTAAATATTGGTTTTCTCGACAGGTCGGTGATGAAGAAGCAACTTCCGTTAACCAATCTTGATGACTGTAGTCATCGAAAAATAATGCAATGTACTGCTTTGTTGCTTACTGTTTACCATATCTTCCGTAACTGCATCTAGTTTTAATAAATGAAGCAAGAAAAATAAATGGTTTAGTTATGAAAGAAAGCCATATCTTCGAAAGTCCTTTAAATTTAGAAAGGAACGGAAATAAGGTTAAATAATTAAAAGGAAATCTATGCATCAATAACGACACTTACACAGTCCGAAAAACAACGCTAACAATATATATATTTCATGAGGTATATGATTATGTAAATTCTTCCTCTGTGTGCTCATGTCGCAAATCTAGCACTTCAAGACGGTACAATGTCGGAAACGTATTATCTTTACTTAAACTTGTAGCTCAGTTTGATCCACTACTACCAAATTATCTTAAAAATGTCACGGGAATGTCAAGAACTGTGTAATACCTATCATCGGAAAGTCAAATGTTAATGTTTGTAGATCTTATGGGACTTAACTACGGGGTCATCAGTCCCTAAGCTTACAAACTACTTATGAACTAGCTAAGACTAAGGAAGACACAAATATTCATGCCCGAGGAGGGATTTGAACACCCGACCGTAGTGGCCGTGCAGACCGTGACTGGAGCGCCTCAGTCCCCTCGGCCACCGCGGCCGGCCGGAAAGTCAAAATGAATTCATTCGTCTGCTGGCATCCACAGTCCGAAATCGACTAATAAGTGATGCCAAAAGAAATAAACATTATGAACTTTATCTGATTCGACTCCTGATGTTGCTCCTCGAGAACAGAGGTGGCAAGTCGTTAGGTATGTAGATATTAACTTCCCGCGTCATGAAAAGCGTCGCTGATCGTCAGCATCAAGAAATAAATACACGATTTACACGACTATCTAGTCTTAATTTCAAATTTGGATTTTTGCTGAAAGCTGAAAATTTACTAAACAAGGCTAATGATGGTACGAGCCTATGTCGAAATATGTGACTGTAAGACGTTACTCTGCACTAGAAAAGTTATTAAACCTAAAACACCATTGCAGCATCTTCCTTTTATAACATCGCATGGAGATGTTTCTTCAAACCTAAGAGTTGATTTTCAAATACTCCTTACTATCTCAGTATTGCTGGCTTTGAAGGTTCGTCCCGGAAATTGAAATTAATTTTCACAAATTAACGATGGGACAAGATCACCTAAGTGACATAGCAATTTTAAGTGTGGAAACAGAAAAATTTTAAATGGTGAAGTAATTAATAACGTTGCTCCATCAAAGGCAAGAAATACGTATACATAGTACATATCTATATTAATGTAGTACAACATTATTATTATTAATCTATGTATATAAATAATCTTTGTTTTCTTGTTTAAAGACTGTATGTTTTTAAAACAGTTATATAAACACGTAAAATAAAAATGTACATCAGCACACCTGATGATGGCAACATGGTCGATTGCCGAAATATTGAGTCCTATGACACATACACCAGGCTATTCACCCGAGATCTATTTCATCAATCCTCAGATGGTATATAATTAAGGCGAAGATCGCCAGTGATACTTTGTTCAGTGAGTATGCACACTAGGCCCGCAACTCCTACGGGGAATCGGCGATAATAGGCAGGGTGACTACGTCAGTGGTGTGTGGATAAACTGAGAATTTGTGTCTGGCGGGAGGCGCTGGCCAATATTTCCCTTGTGGCGTAAAATAAATAAATAAAGTGTTGGTGGGGTCAACGCGACTGCCTAGTAAGCAGGACGACGTGGGTTGGAATCCCGGCTGGGCACAAATGATAAAATACGCCGTTGATTAATCCCCATGGCAGCTAACGTCGTGCGTTCATTTCTGAGTTGAATATTCGGATTGTTGACTGCTTTATCTTTATGTGGGCATACGAACGCTTCCAATGTAGGATCCGTCGCTGCTTCGTTCGAAGAGTGCGTGTAATAGACATTTGAGGGAGCTTTGTTAACAAAGGCAGAATAAATTCTGTCGACAAATTGTCTTGCTTTCGTAATAGTAGATAAAAGTCCAGAGTAGGCTCTCAAACAGAACATGTAACTGAAACACCTGTGCCCATATGTAATACGTAAAATTTGGTTTATAATTATTATTGTTAATTTTTGCAGACATTCTTGATCAGTTTCTATATTTATCACGTAACACGAGAAATGTCATCCGTTTTCAGCAACTATCCATCTCATTCATTTGAATAAGACGGATAGCAATTGTTACTATCTCTACGATAAAATCTCTATACATATAAGACACATTTGTTGTCTGTCTGTCTATCTGTCTGATCTCTTATACCTCAAGATCCAGACAACCAAATAACGTGAAATTTGGTACAGGTACACAAAATTACACGTGAAGGTTCTTAAACAGGTTTCGTTCCATTTTTTGGAAAACCAACTGAAAAATTTGAGAAAAAGTGAAAGTGTGTTTGCAATGTGTCCGTGTAGATCTATATCTTCACACTGACCTTGATGAAATTTTGCACAATTGACCTTCAAAACAAGAGGAAGGACACTGTCTGCATAAAATTTCGTTCAATGCATGATGGAGGGTACTTATGGATATCGCCAAAATCCACAGTTTTGCTCCGATCTTGATGAAATTTTGAACTTGACCTTGAAAACATGTTGAAGGTTACTATCTACATAAAATTTCGTTCGGGGCATGGGGGAGAGTACTTTACTTACAGACTTCGATTGCAGTCTCTATACATATAAGACGCATTTGTTGTCTGTTTGTTCCCTTATAACTCAAGATCCAGACAGCCAAATAACGTGAAATTTGGTACACGTACACAAAATTACATGGGAAAGATTCTTAGATAGGTTTCGTTCCATCCCAATCTCACTCTGACCATGTGCCTGTTCTAAGCCGTGTGATAATGAACCCCCCCCCCCCAAGAAGAAAAAAATAGGAAATCATGCAAGTTGGTTATTGAGAGTGAATCTTTTTATCTTTTTGTACATACTCCAAATGGAGCAGCCAAAAATCTTGTTTATCACATAGCTTTAACATAAATGTACCATTTTATTACATGCAAATAAACGGTTTTGTACGCTTCTACAGAAAACCTTATTTTAAAACTCTGGCAAATCCGGGTACTTGCGGCTGGTATTTGTATACATCCAGGCAGTTTTATCAGAAAATAGACCTGGAATACGTTTTTCGTCAATACTGAAAAATTGCCAAAAGCTACATACAACGCTATTCCAGGGGACCATTCATTTGTTGACGTGTAATTGTTAAATTGTTTGTTATTGCGGCCCTTTCGGTCGAATCCAACTCAGTGGACAAATCCTACTATCATTCATCTTAAAGCCCATAAGAAATTTTCAATAACGCTTTTTAGATAGACCGTGTGTACATTAATTTGTCTCCCGATACAACTGTTCATTGACTCTGGTTGAGGATGACGTTAAATATGCAAAACCAGAAAAGGAAGTTTAGGATTTTAATATGCTGTCGACAGCGTGGTCATCTAATATCGACCTCAAACTCGGATTGTTCTTTTAAGGTTAGCAAAGGAAATCGGCTCTGCTCTTCAAAGGAACAATCTCGGCATTTTCCTTTAGTGGTTTAGGAAATCACTTCAAAAACAGGACAAGTGGACATAATATCACTTTGCAATCATAATGAAGAAACTGAAAAACGACAAATGAAGTACCGTATTTTAGTACTAATTATACATCGAGCCCAAAGAAACTGATATAATTTGAAATTGAAAATAATTTTGTTCAAATGTTTGCAGAGTTTATGGGACTTAACTGCGGGGTCATCAGTCCCTAAACTTACAAACTACTTATGAACTAGCTTGTACTAAAGACGGTACAAACACCCGTGCCCGAGGAGGGATTCGAACCCCCGACCGCAGCTGCCGTGCAGACCATGACTGACTCGCCGCAGACCGCTCGGTCATCGCGGCCGGCGAAAATCATGTTTATACGTAGCCGTGAAGCGTTGTAAAAGGAAGTAGTGGCCTTCATATCTATGAAGTCAATGTTGTCTTCTCTATCATGCACTGAAATCTCCAATAACAAAAAGTGAACATCAAAAATTTAAAATAATACAAACTTATGACCTATGTACAGATCCGGTGTTGGTAGTAATTATTCATAAAAATTGCAACGTTCCGCGAAATGGCATTCTAGGGACGTTAGTCTTATATAATTAATTTGCAGTAACACTCGCATAACGCTAAAGTACAATCCCTCAACTGCTAGTTCAATTATCTAGTCATCTACGGAAATCAAAACGTCATGATAGTAATGTCTGTAAATAATGTTGCTTCTTGGATTCGTTATTTCGCTTGTTTTCTGTAAGAGTAGTGTTGTCACTTTATTATCATAAAAAATCCGATGTAAGTTCTTAAGTTTTAATTCCTAAATTCTCAGAAGCTATGAGGGAAAGAGAGCTAAAGAGTGGTAGCAGGAGCTGGAAGATAGAATGAAGTGGAGGATGGACAGGGAGGCGGAATTGATAGAGGGAGGAGGAGGAGGGGGAAAAGGAGTGGGGGGGGAATTAGAAGGGGAGAGGATGGGGAGTGCATAGGCAGAGCCACAGACAATATGTTACTCTGTGGCAGAGCGTATAAAACGACTGCGGTTCTCAACGGCAATACATTTGACTGTTTCCTGCAAATCGGTTTAAAAGGTTAATCATCTCATCTTATCAGAACGAAACTTTCACTCTGCAGCGGAGTGTGCGCTGATATGAAACTTCCTGAGAGATTAAAGTTGTGTGCCGGAACCGGGACTCGAACCTGGGACCTTTTCCTTTCGCGGGCAAGAGCTCTACCGACTGAGCTATCCCGATACGACTCACGATGCCGCCTCACAATTTTACTTCCGCCAGTACCTCGCCTCCTACTTTCCAAATTTCACAGAAGCTCTGCGATGATTTTAATCTGCCAGGAAGCTTCATATCAGCGCACACTGCGCTGCAGAGTGAAAGTTTCATTCTGGAAACATCCCTTCGGCTGTGGCTAAGCCATTTCCCCACCATATCCTTTCTTCCAGGAGTGCTAGTCTTGCATGGTTCGCAGGAGAGCAAGGTCCCAGGTTCGAGTCCCGGTTCCGGTACACAATTTTAATCTGCCAAAAAGTTTCATCTTATCTTATGCTCATAATATACCTTTTCCGCTCATGAATCGTAATATTTTTTTAAATAAAAAATTCGGTAATGATACTGAAATAATTCGAAAGCCCGTTAAATTGCATCATTTCAGTGGTGTGATGCCTGTGACAACAAACCATATGTTGCTGGTATTGCTGTTGTAACATTCACCAACCTTGATATGTTGTTTGGGCATTCTTGCTTCCGGAAATAGTCTACAAATATAACGTATTATCGCACTGTACAAATACATCTATAAAAACTGTGAAAATGATGTTGCATGATCTAAGGAATTATAAATACATAGAATGTGGTTTAAACTTGCTCGTAGAGATCCAAATGAGATATCAGCCACTTCGGACATTTATTTGGTGAGGATCAGTTTGATGTAAGTAAACACTCAATACAGTAATTATTACTCTATTATTTCGCTACCGGTATTAAGCATCACGCGCGGTCTAAGGCGTCATTCTACGGACTGTGCAGTCGTTCCCGCCGGAGGTTCGATTTCTCTCTCATGTGTGTGTGTGTGTGTGTGTGTGTGTGTGTGTGTGTGTGTGTGTTGTCCTTAGTGTAATTTAGTTTAAGTAGTTTTTAAGTTTAGGGACTAAAAACCATTGTCTTGTGTTTGGTCCAATAAGTTTACAAACATTTGAACATTTAGAGAATGCTAAAACTACAACTACTACATGGGATACTCTGCAAATCACATTTAAGTGCCTGGCAGAGGGTTCATCGAACCACCGTTATACTATTTTATCTCCCATTCCATTCTCGAATAGAGCGGGAAGAATGAACACCTGAATCTCTCCGCTCGGGCTCTGATTTCGCGTATTTTATTCTGATGATCATTTCTACCTATGTAAGTGGGAGTCAACAATATATTTTCGCATTCGGAGGAGAATTTGGGTGATTGTAGTTTTGTAAGTAGCCCACGCCGCAGCGATAAGCGCCGTTGTTGTAATGATTCCCATCCCAGATTCTGTATCATTTCCGTAAAGCTGTCTCCCCTGTATCGTAACAATACGCAACTAGCTACCCTTCTTTGGACTCTTTCGACGTCCTCCGTCAAACCCGCCTGATAAGGATCCCACACTGGGCAGCAATACTCCATAAAAGGACGGACAAGCGTAGCGTATGCAGTTTCTTTAGTAGTTCTGTTGCATCTATTAAGGGTTCTGCCAGTAAAACGCAGTCTCTGGTTCGCCTTTCCCACGACATTATCTACGAGTTCTTTCCAATTTAAGTCAGAAGTAATTGTAATTCCTAGGTATTTTGCGGAGTTTACGGCCTTCACATTTGATTGATTTATCATCTAAACAAAGTTTAACTGATTTCTTTTCGTACTCATGTGGACTGAAGATTAGTTGGGTGGATCGCGTGACAGATGACTAAGTAATGAACAGAATTAGTGGGATAAGAAATTTCTGGCATATCTTGACTATGTGAAGGGATCGATTGGCGAGAAACATTCTGAAACATCTAAAAATCGTGAATTTAGCAACGGATGGAAGTTGTGGGCTGGATATCACAGCAGGAGACCGAGAGACGAATACAGTAAGCAGATCCAAAAGGATGTAGGTTGCCGTTCTTTTTCAGAGATCAAGAGGCGTGCACAGCGTGGAAATCAGCATCAAACCAGTCTGCGGACTGGAGACCACAACATGCATCTTATTTACGATATTGGACTTGCAGTCGGTCCTTCTACATATTATTCGTAGCTACGGTTCCGACACAGCTCATAGTTAAGGAAATGTGATAAAGACACATTAGTCTATCCTAGTTATTTCTATTATCAATCAACTCGGTAGCAGGCAACTCACCGAGCCTTCGAAGCCGCGACCTTGGTCAGCACTAGCTAGTACGAGGAACACAGACGCCGAGCAGACGTATTGTGCCTGTCGCTAGTATAATGCAGAATTGCCAACATCGTAGGTTACGTTCGGCAACTCTGTGAGCGGCGAGTCAGTTCTTGGTTAGCACAGAATTATACAGATTAAGTCTAGATTCAATAATCTGAATGATATTCACTGAAGGGTGAAACAAAGTTATTCATACATGTTTTTGAGTCTTTCAACGTGAAAACTGCAACGAATGTCGTCTTTTACGTTTCGATTTATCTTGTCTAGTAGTTACTGAGGCATTAAGGAACCACCAGATGCCATAACTCTTTGCTATCTTTGAGATAGCGTATTCGTATGCGAATGTCAATGTCTGGCAGGGGCGGATCCAGGACGGTCTGCTGAGCTGAACTCAGGCTCAGTAGAAAGACTGTAGTACCGGCCACCCCACGCCCAATCAAACAAAAGTCTCACAGTTTTGAAGACTCAGTGCAGTGATAGAAGACGCATTTGTTGTCTGTATGTCTGTTCTCTTATAACTCAAGATCCAGACAACCAAATAACGTGAAATTTGGTACACGTACAAAAATTTACATGGGTAAGGTTCTTAAACAGGTTTCGTTCCGTTTTTTGGAAAACCAACCGGAAAATTTGAGAAAAAGTGAAAGTGCGTTTTCAATGTGTTCGTGCAAATTTACATCTTCGCACTGATCTTGATGAAATTTCACACAATTGACCTTCAAAACAAGAGGAAGGGCCCTGTCTACATAAAATTTGGTTCAGTGCATGGTGGAGGGTACTTATGCATTTCGCCAAAATCCACAGTTTTGCTCCGATTTTGATGAAATTTTGTACACTTGACCTTGAAAAGAAAATGAAGGTTGCTGCCTACATAAAATTTCGTTCGGTGCATGAGGGAGAGTACTTCCTACAAGTCCATAGACTGCACCCTTAATGATGATGAAGCAGTACAATATCCCACTGACAAGGGACGTACTTGGGGTCGAACAAATATGTCTGTTTGAATCTTTGCTTACAGAATTATCAGGTACCCCTCAATTTGCTTGTGGGTTTCGTTTTTCTGCAAAACTCTGCAATCATGCTCTAGATAGCACAGTAGATGTAATTGTAGACGCCATTCGCAATCCAAAGATCATCATTATTATTTATTAGTGTTACAACAGTTTCTATTTCTAACTTACATTCATATTTCTGTATTATAACAGATACCAGAAAACATGCCAATGATTCATTTTCTACACCAAAACCATCTTCACGAAGAAGGGTTCTTCGCAACTTCATCTCAACCAATCGCAATACATTAGCAGGATTGATTACCAATCGCCGACCCATCTGAAGCTTCACTACACAAATAACGTCACAAAACGCAACTTCAGAGGGACACTGCACCGTGCCTACTGGTCCCCACTGGCGCACTGTGAGGTCAAAGTACAATGGGGCATGGCACACGCAGATACCTCTAACGGACAACTGCAGAATTTTGCAGATGTGGGAGTACCACTAGTGCAATAAGGGACCTTTATATTATCTCTCACACCATTTTGGTGTACATGTATTTGTTCGAGCCTAAGTACTTTCCTTGTTTTTGAATTCCATCCAGACTCCTGATTTGCAAGTCCAAAACTTGATTCTGAAAGTTGGTGCTCCAGTAATGCTGATCAGAAATATTGATGCACCCAGGTTGTGCAATGGCACAAAATTAATTGTGAAAAAGCTTATGAAACATGTAATTCAAGTAACAGCACTCACAGGGAGTGCTAAGGGTGAGGCTATCTTCATTCCAAGAATACCTATCATTCCCTCAGACAAAACCATAAAATTCAAGAGAATACAGTTCCCTTTCAAACTATGCTTTGCCATGACAATCAATAAGTCACAGGGCCAGTCTCTTGGGGTTGCTGGTATAGACTTGCAGACACCATGCTTCTCTCATGGACAGTTGTATGTGGCCTGTTCCAAAGTGTGCAAAGACGAAGAGAACACGAAGAGTCTCTACATTTGGTACCGAGGTTGCGTAGACAAGAGCTTTCAAATGCCCCCATAAATGAAAGTCAAGAGGGTTGAGGACAGGAGAGCGTGGAGGCCATGGAATTGGTCCAATCCATCGTCACCGAATCTGTTGTTGAGAAGCGTACGAACACGTTGACTGAAATGTGCAGGAGCTCCATCGTGCATGAACCACATGTTGTGTCGTACTTGGAAAGGCACATGTTCTAGTAGCAGAGGTAGAGTATCCCGTATCAAATCATGATAACGTGCTCCAGTGAGCGTAGGTGGAAGAACATGAGGCCCAACCAAGATAGCACCAACAATTCCTGCCCAAACGTTCACAGAAAATCTGTGTTGATGACGTGATTGCATAATTTCGTGCGGATTCTCGTCAGCCCACACATGTTGATTGTGAAAATTTACAATTTGATCACGTTGGAATGAAATTTACATTTAAAGAAAAATACTAAAATGAGCTATAACATGGAAATTAAGCGTTTCCGGACACATGTCCACATAACATATTTTCTTTCTTTGTGTGTGAGGAATGTTTCCTGAAAGTTTGGCCGTACCTTTTTGTAACACCCTGTATAACCTGGATGTATAACTCTGGTGTTTGAGCATACAATTGTAGCGTGCCTGCACATTCATATGTTTTGCACAAAATGTTGCATTGTCCGCCATGTTGTGATTAGTTAAACGAATTTCTCTCAGTTAGTACGAGACAAATAATTGCTCTTTTACCTCTGTATTTGAAATTTATGTCAATGTGTGAACTAAAAGACTCGTATGAGTATGGAATCTAAACATATTTCGTTTTCTTGTAATACTTCATAGCAGCCATGTTGTAATTAGTCAAGAAACAGAATATGAACATCTTTGGCTGACACGCTCAGAAATCTGTAGTTCAACAGCCTGGTAGTATAAAGATCAATGCATAAACAGGGCAGTGGTGTGCATCATTTCCATGCAAAACTTTGCATTGTACCTCAAGTAACATTTTAACAGAGTGAAGCTAAGTAATAAGATACCAGTACCATAGGAAGGAGATTATGTGTAATTTAATGATGCCAGTGTATCATTACATATTCAATAAGCAGCACTAAAACTCTCTACTTAAAGTACTCATAAGAGCGCCAAACACACATATGCAGCTGTACCACACACGAGAAAGTGCTTTTATTAGTCCTCAAAGTGCAGATGCGGGATTTACATGAAGTGGTTAAAATAATGTGGGAGAGAACAATGTGGACACCTCACTAAAGCCATGTTATCACATTTCGAAACACTTTCGCATTCGCGCAGTCCAATATCAAAAGCCACTCTAATTACATTTTGAAATGACGATGTTGGTATGTCAATGTCATACTCTGGCTTTCGCCCAGCATATTGCACTATAGGCTTATACGTAGGTGCAGCAAGTTGACGTATATCAGAGTGAAGTTTCATGACGAAATAACTATTATGTACCTTCACTTGTGGTTTGGCACCTTGTAGTCTTACAAAATCAGT
This sequence comes from Locusta migratoria, assembly GCA_026315105.1. Lineage (NCBI taxonomy): Eukaryota > Metazoa > Arthropoda > Insecta > Orthoptera > Acrididae > Locusta > Locusta migratoria. The sequence continues at coordinate 38,053,029 of CM048755.1, read as the reverse complement.
GATCCTTCTGATATAGAGTTTATGTTGCTGAAAGAAGTAAACATCAAGGGTTTGGTAATATTTTGTTTTCGGCGGCAATATCTTTGTTTGCAAAACTTTTATCTTGAAGGGTACGATCTGTATAACCGGCCCACGAATCACACAATAGGCTCTTTCGGTTTGTTACATGTCGCCAGAGACCGAAGTTAGAAAACGTTCCACTTTTGCTTGTCTCCACATGAATGTTTCGTGGACAGGTTGTGGGTAGAGCTATGTACAGTCTGTAACACTACCTGTAGTTTTCTCTGCTCTGTATGACAGGGTTGATGTTGAAGACATTTCTTACTGGAATTGACTGTGGTCACTGTTCCAAACATTGGCTTTCTCCACACTCTCCTCTGTTATAAACATGTTCACTTCCTCCACAAACTGTTGTGCCATCTGACGTATAATGTTATCGTCTTCTCTGTCCTTACGTATGACAAATTTAGTAATATGTCTGGATGAAATGCCATAGTCAGTCTTGAAATGGTCGATAAAGGAAATGTACGTTTTGAATTTGAGCAAGCCAACCATTTTAGTCCCTACTATGGCCCATATCTACAGATGCCAATAGTGAACTGTAGATCCATACCTCCTTGCGCCGTCAAATTGCGCTATTACATAGTCTTTTATAGTATGTAATTGTGACAGTCTGTTTCCTTTGAGCCGGCCGCGGTGGCCGAGGGGACTGAGGCGCTTCAGTCACGGTCTGCACGGCCCCTACGGTCGGGGGTTCGAGTCCCCCCTCGGGCATGGATATTTGTGCCGTCCTTAGTTGTAGGTAGTTCATAAGTAGTTTGTAAGTTTAGGGACTGATGACCCCGTAGTTAAGTCCCTTAAGCTTAACAAACATTTGAACATTTTTGTTTCCTTTGAAACGAGCACCAGCTCCCCGTTTCCTAGACACATAATTTAGAATTAATATGCAATTTGATTTACTTTTGTTGCACTTATTGCGCTTATATACTGGGTGGCGAGGGCTCTACTCACTGTGACTTGACTGTTCCTGTTGCTCAGGAGGTAAATGTCGTATACTGCTTCAAGAGCCACCTTCAGGTTCAGGTTCCTCCTGTCTTTCAAATTCTGTATATCTATCCAGCGTAACGTCATGTATTTCTGTGTAGTCACCATTATATTTTGTGAATTATTATGTTACATAATATATCTTTGAACTCCATATCCTCGGCCCCGATGTCATTTGCATATTGAGCACGTCGCAACTTGGTCCTTAATGTTTGGACCACATGCTTAGGATTAATTCTCTTCGTGATAGCACTGCACTTACATAGTTTACACAGTAACTAACTTGCGAACACTGCAAGAGACAAGTACGTGCTGCAACTGTACCAGTCACGCAACTGGAGCACTGGTTAGTGCAGCTGCACTATGCCACCATCTAGTAGCGCTAGCAGACGAGTGCGGCGTTTTGCATGGAAATGACGCACACCACTTAATTGTTTGCAAGAGTTCCGTGTGTAGCTTTTCGAATTGAGTTCTGGTTTTTGTCTTATTTTGTTAATGCACTGATAATGATTCTTTACTGCGATCTTCGCAACATGTTTTTGTGTGTAATGTTCGTTACAAATCTGCTGTACTGTTCGCGCAGCCTTTATCGTTATTTTGTCTACCTTCAGACTGACTTTCATTACATCCAATTGGACCTTATCAACATCCGTGCGTAATTCTTTGCAGCCTCTCATTAAGGCTTCAGTGACGTCGCGTGATTTCTTCGCATCATCATTGATCTTTTTAATTTGCTCATCATTCTTAGACATACTGGGCTCAATTTGCGTTTTATGTTTACTTTGTGCCTTTATCTCCTTAAGTTCTTGACAGTGAGTTCTAATGTCCTTTCTAAGATCTTCATTCTTAAAAATTTTATTGCTACAGTAGGGCAGCAAACTTGTACTTAACAGAGACAAATATATTTTTAACGAGTGTGATTCAACGAGGACAAATATATAACATCACAACCTTATTACCTCAGTCTATAATTTATACCACAGATGCTGATCATCTGCACGCACGCATGCCTAAAGTGGCAGCATTGTATAGCAGACAGATTAAATTCCCTCTCTTGTTGACAGATATTAATCGTGTGAAAGGAATTGTTAGTTTCGACGTTTTGGATCTAATTTTCGAGTTTGTTTTTTATTGAAATAAGTACCTCTATAGGCTGTCAGTGCGTTTTAATACTCATATTAACATAATCTGTAGATATTTAGCTTCGATTTCGTGACTCTAACCTAATTGTTTCACGAAATCGTAGGCTTTAAATTGACATTCTTAGCCATATTTTGCAGCTGGGGCAATGACGCCATGGTGGGGAATTTAGGCAAAATGCAATGTGATACAGATGCATACATTTTGTGTAATGGGGACTTGCAGAATGTAGAGATCGTAGTAGTTTTGAAGTGCCAAAAACTCTATTTCTGACTTTTGCGATCTTAATCAAGTCTAAATTACAAAATCTACTTTCATTCTAATTTTACATCGACAAGTACTTGAAGCATTCTAAATGTCTAATACAGTAGAGTGATAAGTATAAATTAGAATACTTATTTACTACTACTCATGCATTGTGTAGGTTTATCCTTGATTTTCAAATGTATGACGTCATTACCCTGGAACCCAGGGTACTGGCGCTACTGCGTATACTTTCACAATATATTTTAACAATAAAACTTAACAAAATACATCGCTGAAAAAAAGTAGTATTAGCTGGCGAAGCTGTGGTATTATTCTGTATGAGAAAGACTCACTTTTAATAAGGTAAAGAAACTGGTTTCCCTTAAGGTGGCGCCATTCCTCTGGTCTCCTCAATATGTTATTTGTCTGAAGGCTTTCGACTTTTTACGATTGCTGACAACTGATGAATTGAGCCAGATGTGGTAGTGCGGAAGGTATTTCTAATTTACTAATCCATACAGCGATTACTTTTGTTCTGAAAATTGGGCTTATTCTGTGTGTTATGTTCAAATAATTTACGGGAATATAGTTGGGCAACGTCTTCGACAAAAAACAGTATTTCGGGAGATGAACGCCCGCCATTTTCAACATACAACAGAAAAGACTGCTCTTCATGTCTACAATCTTTTTCAATAACGCTTCATTCTTTTATCAACTAGTCACAAAATTTTTCAAATTCTTAGAAATATCGTAAGTTTGTTTTATGTGTGTGTGTGTGGGGGGGGGGGGGGTGGCGGCGTTGTCCCAGCTTCGCACCTCAGCATAGCTCTGGCTCTGACCCCCCCCCCCCAGAGGAAAGATTTATCTACGCCCCTGATAACACACGTTCAGGAGGTACGACGCCATGAACACTGAAATATGTTAAAAACTGCCGCATTGACAATGACGTTTAAATTTATTACTTCTTTGCTTATTTTACTTTCCGTGTTCTGGCTAAATATTGCTGCAAAACTGAGTCGCTCGTATGGCTTTGTCACTCCCTAAAATCAAATCCTCTTGAGTGCAAGAGTCATCCAGCAGCATACATTATGGTAAATGTTTTGGTGTTTGGACAGCGCTACATTAATAACTGTCATCTTCTTTGTATCCCCATCTCTTCAGGATTGTACCACACCGGTTCTTAATCGGTATAGGCTTCTCCAAAAGGGAATATGATAGTGATCCTCCTGGGGCAAGTTCTTCTGCCAAGTTCATTTCTTCGCCACCTAACTCCCTCCACAGGCCACAACGTTGAGCAAAGGGGGTGTCTCACAAGAGGCAATGACCTGCCCAGAAAACCCCTCGTCGATTTAGGGCTTTAGGACTTTGGTCTTCGGCTGACTTCTTCCTGGAGGTACGTAGGTTGCTTGTTATCAGTCAGTTGTTTAAGGGTTCTTCTTCTGTAACTACATGCCTCCTGATTCTTGGAGGAGCGATGCCTATCGGTTGGTATAATTTAGAGGCTGGTGTGGGCTTTAAGCAGCCGCTTACATTTCGAGCTGTTTCGTTTAAAGCGCTGTCCACCAGCTTCCAGTGGGCTGAGACTTCACTCGCCAGCCGCAAAGCATAGAGCTAGCGCTGCAGTGCGGAGAATTTCTGGCTGAGCACCCCAAGATGAGCCTAACAATTTTCTGAGAAAACCATCCATTTTAGCAATATTCCATTTTAGGGATTTGTAGTGAAGTTTATGAGATAACGTGCGATCGAGTGTGGCACCTGGGAGTCTGGCAATGCCCGAGGCGCATTCTTTTCCAACTGGTATTTAATTCTCTCTGGGCGCGTCTGTTGCGTAACTGGAATGCGTATACTTGCGTTTTGTTCGGGTTTGGCTTCAAGTGATGTTTTTTTCCAAATATACAGATAGAGAGTTCAAAGCAGTTTCCAGTTTTTCTTGCACTACTTCGAAGTTCTTTTCTTGTGTTGTTAAAGCCGTATCGTAAGCATATATGAATTTCTGCTCTCAAAAATGTTCAAATGTTTGTAAAGCTTATGGGACTTAACTACGGGGTCATCAATCCCTAAACTTACAAACTACTTATGAACTACTTAGAACTAGGACGGCACAAATATCCATGCCCGAGGGGGGATTCGAACCCCCGACCGTAGTGACCGTGCAGACCGTGACTGAAGCACCTCAGTCCCCCACTTTTTTTTTTAATTACAGCACTGCTTTTTTTTGTTTTACTTTTTTGTATTTTCTTTTCTATTCCTGAGCTACTCCACTTCAGGCGTTGGCTCCTATCTAACCATCCCCAATTGTAAGTATCTCGCCTAGAAAAAAAAATAATAATGCCACCGCCACTTTATACCCTAAACGAAATAAATACTCCACCCAGGAAATGGGAAAGGAATGGCGTGTTTTTATTTAGTCAGTATTCATTGATTATTTTTAATATATATATATATATATATATATATATATATATATATATATATATATATATATATATATATATATATTATAAAGAAATTCTCTATAACCAGCCATAATGTGGAAAGAGAAGAAAAAAACAAACGAAAAAGAAAACCATAGCGGCCGGACTTCAAGCCGCGAGTCCACCAAAAACATCGCGATATTTGTAAGGAGAGAACAAACACAAACAAACGTGGACGAAAAGGCCGGCCAGCACGCAAAAGCAGAAAAGAGAAGGAAGAAAACAACAATAGAATACCAACGAAACGACGCTGCTGAACTCCCAAAGCGAAATTTAAAAAAAAGGAAGGAAATTGAAAACACAACAAAAACCGTCATTCCCCGAGGACAAAGACTGAAGGAAAGGGATTGAAAATGGAAAAAAAAGGGATACAAGGGACACGAAAACAAAGGTCATTCCGTGCATATAAAAAACGACCACCATTCCTACCCTTACAACAGCGGAGAAATGGGAGTTCACACCAAATTCCATGTACAAATAAAACGAAAAGAGAAATAATAGGAAACGAAGAATAGAGGTAGAGACCAACACACGAATGAGTGTGACACACGAACACGAAAATACCAATTCCCTATTTTCGAACCATGACGAAATACCATAAAAGACACAAAACTGACAGAAAAAAGATCAACCACAAAGAATCAAAACGTGCACTACCATAATCCAAAAAGCAAATCCGGGAAACATAGCCAGAGGTCAAGAGAGACAAGTCGGAAGTGACACGTCTCCCCGCCAGAGGGTCCGGTCGAAGCAGACACTCAGGTCCCGTCGCTGGACTCCACGTCGTCCGCCCACGCACGCGGCTGCTCGCTGCCACCCGCAGGCGGCCGGCGAGCGCGCTGCGAGTGGTCGTCTTCCGCCTTCCTCTTCACAGCGACGGTCGCGTCACGGCGGACGTCGACGTCCATCTGGAAGGACGCTGCCGACGTCTGGAGCTCGTCTTCCAGCTCTCGTAGCAGCCGAACTTGTTCCTCCCTCAGCCACTTGGCAGCGTTAGCCGGCGGAGGAACGGGCGGCCGGTTCACGGAGTACCTCGCTCTGCCCGTCGACAGACTGCGGTGCCGACGGAGCGAGCCATACTCACCGCTGTCGGCAGACCAAAGGTCCCGCGAAACCCGCCGCGACCTCGCAAACGACGTATCGGTCTGCTGAAGAAAAATTCACGCGAAGAACCACGTGACCCGTCGCGCTGGGGCATCGGTTCCTGCGGGACGACGGCGGCCCTCTGTGTGGTTGCGGACGGACGAACAAGTGGCGTCACTTCAGCAGAGGAAGTAGCGGGTTCTGGTCCCGGCCTCATCTCACGCTCCACAGGAACATCCACTCGCGGGCGTTCAACGCCAGCAGAGGAGGGAGCGGGTTCGGGTCCCGGCGACACCGTACGCTCCCCAGCATCATCCACTCGCCGGCGTTCAGTGCCAGCAGAGGAAGGAGCGAGTTCGGATCCCGGCGCATTTGCATGTTCCACAGCAACATCGTCCTGCCGGCGTACAGCGAAGGAGGTAGCGGGGTCGGGCCTCGGCGTCAGTACGTGCTCCACAACACCACCTTCCATCGGGCGTTCAACTCCAGCGGCGACAGGGAACGCGACCGCATCATCAGCAGCAGAAGCAGCCGCCGACGGAGCGACGGACGCCACGTCGGCGGGCGAGGGCGCATCCCGATCTTCCGTCCCGTGAGGAGCAGGTACTGCAAAGTCCGCCGGAGGTAGCAACGACACGTCCTGCGGAGGAGCGTCCGGAGAAGGGGCCGAGTCGGTTTCCATGGAGACGGGTTCTGATCCCGCGCCGTCGTCCGCAGCCCGGAGCGCGGGCAGGCGTGGGCCGCCCAGCGCCACCGCAGCGTACGAAGCGTCGCCGCCGGCAGCTGCGCGGGGCGCCGGCGTCGTGGGCAGTGCTGCCGGAAGTGTCCCGTGCCGCCGCACGTCTGCGGCTGCCCGCTGTACGAAACGAACGCCCGGTGGCCGTTGACGAACACGAAGGACGGGACGTGTCTCCTGACAACCATCCGGACGCTGCGGATCCCATTCTCTACCCGATAGATGTACGCAGACGGCCGGCGTTCCTTCTCTATCGAAAGCACCTCACCGTAGGGCGCGAGACACCGTGCAATCGTGTCGTTGCGAACCTCAAACGGGAGGTTAAAGACACGCACCGTCCTAAGTCCGTAACCGGCGTTCGTGACGTTCACATTGCTAACGGTGCCGTCGAAGTGTTTAAACTTCCGAACGCCGTTGTTAACATTGACCACGGCATCACACAAGTCCGGGGAACACAACTTAATAAACAACGAATGTACAAAAAGTCCAACTGTAAACCGAGAACAACAGTTTCCGGTAATTGGAGTTCGTCGTGCAGCCAATTGTGAACTTCCATCGCGGACGGCCTGGGAGCAGACGGATCAAACTGACACTGTACGTTATTTTCCCGCTCTTCAGAATCCATATTCATAACGAAACGAAACCATAACTCGCAAGCAGCGCGAAGACAACGGCCGACCGCGTAGCACTTGACGTAAACAACCGCGCACCGATGTGACCAGGCGGGCAGCCAGCCAAGTACTGTCCCCTCGGCCACCGCGGCCGGCATTTCTGCTCTCCAGATCAGTCAGGTATATCGTTGGTGTATACGAGGCGCGTCCAGTACGTAAGTTCCGTCTGGTTATATAAAACGAACCGGTACAGATACAGAAAAAAATATTGATTGTACAAAAATCTACAACTGTTAAACTACTTTTCTACATAGCTTCCGAAATTTTGTAGGCAATTGTCATAGCATGGCACAAGGTTTTGTGTGCCTTTTTCATAGAAAGTTGCCGCCTGTGTATTTGACCATGTGGTAACATGTTCTTTCAGCTCGTCATCATCGTTGAAGTGTTGTCCACCAAGGACAGATTTTAGGTGTAAGAAGAGGATTACTGTCAAAAGATTTTTTTTTTTCACGATAATGCCTGACCTCACACACCGAATGTGCCAAACAATTCTTACGGAGATCGCAATGAGACTTGTTTGATCATCCTCCTTACAGCTCGGACCTCTCTCCTAGTGACTTTCATCTCTTCTTACACCTAAAATCTGTCCTTGGTGGTCAACACTTCAACGATAATAAAGAGCTGTTACCACATGGTTGGATACACAGGCGGCAACCTTCTGTGAAGGATGTATGCAAAAACTTGTGGCACGCTATGACAAGTGCCTACAAAATTTCGGCAGTTATGTGGAAAAGTAGTTTAAGAGTTGTAGAATTTTGTGCAATAAAAATTTCTTCTGTATCTGTGTACAATTTCATTTTATTACCAAACGGAACTTACTTTCTGAACGCGCCTCGTATATTGTATAAAAGTGGTGAAAGTACACTTCCTTGAAGCGGTTTATTTATTTATTTATTTATTTATTTATTTTTGTTGGTTGCTCCACCCACTTTTTATCCATTAAACAGTAACAAAACACCTTCTATTTTTCAACGTACATTTTATTATGGTGGTCAAACGGCAATCCTTTGTCAGTTCGTAGACTCCCCTGATCAGTCAGAAGTGATTAATATTGTCGTAAACTGACGATAGATCTAGGAAGGCGGCACCAGTCACCATTCCACGCTCGAAGCCGTTTTCGATTATCTATACAAGATTGAGAATCTGGTTATAGCACGATTTTCCATGACGAAAGCAGGCTTGTTCTGGGATTAGTTGCTGCTCAACATGTTCGTATAATCTGCCCATGATCATTCGCTCACAAACTTTAAATAGGTGGCGTAGAAAAGAAACTTTATTGTTTGAGACTGAAAGTTGGGTGGCTTCAGGTTACCTTATACATAAGGTTGAGGTTACAGATATGAAAGTACAAAGAATGATTGCAGGTACTACTAGATGGGAACAATGGCAGGAGGGTGTCCATAGTGAGGAAATCAAAGAAAAACTAGGAATGAACACCACAGATGAAGCAATTAGAGCGAACAGGCTGAGATGGTGGGGTCATGTTACACGCATGGGAGAAGCAAGGTTACCTAAGAAACTCATGGTCTCGGCAGCGGAGGGTAAGAGGAATCGAGGTAGACCAAGGAGAAAGTACTTAGATCCCTTGAAGAATGATTTTGAAGTAAAAGGATTAACATCAGACGAGTCATCAATGTTAGCAATGCATAGGGGACCTTGGAGGAATTTTATTAGGGGGACTAAGCTCCAGACTGAACGCTGAAAGGCATAATAGTCTAATGAGGATGATGCTATCTGAAATACATCTCATCAGTTTGTCTCCTTCATATAAGGCGGTCTCTGCGAAAGAATTGTGTTCATATTTTTCGCTACAGTCTTTCAGTATACTGACTGCTTCCCGATTGAATCCAGCAAAGTATTATGCTCTACATCCCCCGAGGGATGTGTTGTCTTCAGATTCTCTTGACAAGGTCGACAAAAGTTGAATATTGGTTAGGTGTAGCTTCTATTTCCACTATATGTTCTTCAAGTGCCTCAGCAGAGCTCTTACACCTTGCTTTTTGGAAATTAAATCTGCGCTTGAACGGCACTGACTCTTGTTGTATCACTAGTGATATTGCGTATGAAATAGGTCTATGTTATATTCGGTGGGGGGGGGGCGAGGGGGAAGGGGGGGTATTTCCGCCGAATTACTTGTTTGTGCTGCAATCGCCGCGACCGCTTTGAAAATATGTTGGTAGGAAAGGGTCATGTAGCAGTTTCAGCTCTTCATTTTGTATACACATTTCAAGCCTTTCTCAGTGACAGTTAAAGTCACCCACTACAATATTTATTCTTTGTAAATCAGTATTTATAGGCTCATTGAAAGAGAAAGCAGGTGGTTTGTAAAATGACGTCACTGTACAGGCATGCAGCTCAATGATCAAGATTTCGAAGTTGTCTGCTTCTGTCAAACCAGTGGATTTCATGTATAAATTTGGGCGGGAAAAAACTGCCCTGCCATATACTTCTCTCTAATATCAATCGTATTCCGTCAATGGCGGTCTTTCGTTATTCATTCCTTTGTTTCTAGCACCACTAATATATCACATTTGAATTTCTTGCATACATCGAATAATAAAGCTGATTTTTCCGTCGTAAATCCTTCGATATTGATGGAAGTCGTCATCATCCTTGAGAAGAGCGGTTTATCTCTTGGCAGGTAGCGTAAGGATCGGCCGTTGTTACTTTAACGTTGCCCGGGGTGCGGCCGATTGTGCTGTTGATCCACAACCGCCGGCCGCGGTGGCCGAGGTGACTGAGGCGCTCCAGTCACGGTCAGCACGGCCACTACGGTCGGGGGTTCGAATCCCCCCTCGGGCATGGATATTTGTGCCGTCCTAGTTCGTAAGTAGTTCATAAGTAGTTTGTAAGTTTAGGGACTGATGACCCCGTAGTTAAGTCCCATAAGCTTAACAAACATTTGAACATTTGATCCACAACCTACTAGGAGGCTCCTTTCGTGCACTTCTTTTCTACTAAATGTATTCGCAACATATTTTGCAAAAAGTATCCATTTGTTGCATGAATGTACGCGCAAAATTATTCCTTTGTACGACTCATAGATTAGGAGATACGACGTCATGAGCACTGAGACACGTGGAAAACTGCCTCATCGTGTTTGATCGTATTTTAAGCATCCGACTGTGATGAAATTTTGCACACTAGACCTTCGAAACAAGAGGAAAGTCATTGCCAACCTAAAATTTTGTATGGTGCATGACGGAGGGTACTTTATCTATAAAATGTTCAAATGTTTGTAAATCTATCGGACCAAACTGTGTGGTCATCAGTCCGTAGCTTACAAACTACTTAAACTAAGGTAAACTAACCTAAGGACAACACACACACCCATGCCCCAGGGAGGACTCGAACCTCTACGGCGAGCAACCGCGCGCTCTGCAGCGAGACGCTTTAGACAGCTCGGCTACTGCACGCCGGCCGCGGTGGCCGAGGGGATTGAGGCGCTCCAGTCACGATCCGCACTGCCACTACGGTCGGGGGTTTGAATCCCCCCTCGGGCATGGATATTTGTGCCGTCCTTAGTTGTAAGCAGTTCATAAATAGTTTGTAAGTTTAGGGACTGATGACCCCGTAGTTAAGTCCCATAGACTCTACAAACATTTGAACATTTTGGCTACTCCATCGCGGCCTTTATCTATGCATTTCGATAAAATCTACGGATTTCATCCGATCTTGATGAAGTTTTTGTACACTAAACTTCCAAAACAAGATGAACGTCATCGTCTGCCTAAGATTTTAACTTCTACACCACTTCACTGATCACCAAGCACGTTAACAGCGTTATACAGGGTGTTAAAAAAAGGTACGGCCAAACTTTCAGGAAACATTCCTCACACACAAGGAAAGAAAATATGTTATGTGGACATGTGTCCGGAAACGCTTAATTTCCATGTTGGAGCTCATTTTATTACTTCTCTTCAAATCACATTAATCATGTAATGGAAACACACAGCAACAGAACGTACTAGCGTGACTTCAAACACTTTGTTACAGGAAATGTTCAAAATGTCCTCCGTTAGCGAGGATACATGCATCCACCCTCCGTTGCATGGAATCCCTGATGCGCTGATGCAGCCCTGGAGAATGGCGTTTTGTATCACAGCCGTCCACAATACGAGCACGAAGAGTCTCTACATTTGGTACTGGGGTTGCGTAGACAAGAGCTGATAGTGCCTGCACAGGCTGTACATGGTACGGAAACAACTGGTTCTCCCGTAGCACTCTCCATACAGTGACGTGGTCAACGTTACCTTGTACAGCAGCAACTTCTCTGACGCTGACATTGGGGTTATCGTCAACTGCACGAAGAATTGCCTCGTCCATTGCAGGTGTCCTCGTCGATCTAGGACTTCCCCAGTCGCGAGTCATAGGCTGCAATGTTCCGTGCTCCCTAAGACGCCGATCCTGTCGGGACACCTTCATTCTGGAAATCTGTCTCGATACAAACGTACCGCGCCACGGCTATTACCCCGTGCTAATCCATACATCAAATGGGCATCTGCCAACTCCGCATTTGTAAACATTGCACTGACTGCAAAACCACGTTCGTGATGAACACTAACAATTTGATGCTACGTACTGATGTGCTTGATGCTAGTACTATAGAGCAATGAGTCGCATGTCAACACAACCACTGAAGTCAACGTTACCTTCCTTCAATTGGGCCAACTGGCGGTGAATCGAGGAAGTACAGTACATACTAACGAAACAATTGGGTATTTTGACAATTGTCTGCACGAATTATTTCAATTTACATTTAAAGAGAAATACTAAAATGAGCTCTAACATGGAAATTAATGTTTCCGGACACATGTCCACATAACATATTTTCTTTCTTTGTGTGTGAGAATGTTTCCTGAAAGTTTGGCCGTACCTTTTTGTAGCACCCTGTATAATTTGTAGCAGATGGAGGAGGCAATGGACCCGCCCGGTTAGCCGTGTGGTCCAACGCACCGCTTTCCGGAACGGGGAGGCGTACCGGCCCCGGTTCGAATCCGCCCGGCGGATTAACGAAGGTGGGCGGAGTGCCGGCCAGCATGGATGTGGTTTTTAGGCGGTTGTCCACATCCCCCTACGTGAATACTGGGCTGGTCCCCAAGTCCCGGTTCAGTTACACGATTCGCAAACATTTCATAACACTTTACACTTTCACGCATATAACACTATACACAAACATTTGGGGTACACATTTCCTCCCGAGGGGTAGGGGGTGGCGGCATGAAGGGCATCCAGCCACCCCGTCAATACTAACATGCCAAATCTCCAATAACAAAATGTTCAAATGTTTGTAGAGTCTATGGGACTTAACTACGGGGTCATCAGTCCCTAAACTTACAAACTACTTAAACTAAGGACGGAACAAATATTCATGGCCGAGGGGGGATTCGAACCCCCGACCGTAGTGGCCGTGCAGACCGTGACTGAAGCGCCTCAGTCCTCTCGGCCACCGCGGCCGGCTCTCCAATAACAAAGCCGACCCTGCATGTGCGGGGAAAGGGCTGAAGAGAAAGAGAAAGAGAGAAGATGGAGGAGGCAATGGACTGAGGCGGTGGAGGAGGAAGGGACGGCAAAGAAAGGGGAGGTGGAGAGGGGCAGAGAGGGGTACGAGGAGATGAAAAAAAAGTTCAAATGTTTGTAAATCTAGGGAACTCAAATGCTTCGTTATTAGTTCCTAGCTTACACATTATTTAAACTAAGTTAAACTAACCTAAGGACAACAGATACACCCATGCCCGAGGGGGAACTCGAACCCCCGACGGCGAACGGCCTCGCACACCGCAACACGGCGCCTCAGTGCGCACGGCTATTCTGCCTCGGCGGGAGGAGATGAACAGTCGGTGGAGGAGGGAGGGGGGGAAGGAGAGAGGAGGAGACGGACAGAGAGTGAAGGAAACAGAAGGTGGGCAGAGGGAGAAAGGGGAAGGAGAGATGGACTACTTAAGACTGGCAGAAATAAGCACCCAGGCGACGCCGTGTTTTCAGCTAGTAGCAATTAATAAGAATTCAAACAAAAGCGCAAATGTGCGGATAGAAATTTTACACAATATATAGCCGCGGAGGAGTAGCCGAGCGGTCTAAGGCGCCTCGCTGCGGAGCGCGCGGTTGCTCGCCGTCGGAGGTTCTTGCCTTCCCTGGGGCATGGATGTGTGTGTTTGTCCTTAGGTTAGTTTACCTTCGTTTAAGTAGTTTGTAAGCTACGGACTGATGACCACGCTGTTTCGTCCGATAGATTTACAAACATTTGAACATTTGAACACAATATATAACAGCAGTACAGAATAGCAGCATTAAGTTCCAGCAGGCAGCTGAAAAAACTGACAAATAACATTGTGAATTATTTCTTGTGGCGACTCATCCTAGCTGTGGTGTCGTACAAGTCTGAAGTGCACGGCACGTACTTTCGCCGCGAGCCGCCATGCAAGCACGGCGCGGCGTTCTTACGACGTCTACCACGAGTGCCCTGTGCTGCGACTCCGCTCGTGGCCACCACTGAACTGCATCGGCACTTGGCAATAGGACAGGCACTGAAACAGTTTCTCATCAGTAGGCAGGCCTCTACCTAGTTAAACTATGTATCTGCATTCAACTAGTCTTCAGTTAACAAAGTTAAGTATTGTACTATTTCTACGAAATATACATCTTGTACTAATCTAGCTTAGTGCTTCTAGTTTCTGCTGCCCCACTGGCTGGTCACCTCTGACTCTGTACCCGCACACGCGTGCATCCTACTTCCCTGTGTCGGTCTCTCTCCACTCGGCCACCGACACCCAGGACAACCGGCGGCAACGTGACACAAAACCAGCTCCACTGAAAAACAAGATTACGAAATGTGGGAATAAAATGAACCCTTACGCAACGCACTCTTCTCTGTAAAAGATGTTTAAAACCCTTTCGTATGTTATAACGGTACGGTGCCAGGCATTTATAACAAGTATTATGCCCTACTGACTCACCTGGCGAAACAAGGAAAACATCTGTTCCTACATATAAACATACACAGGGAAAAAGTATAGATAATCATAAGAGAAAGGTAGTGAGACGCGTTGATTTAAAGAAATCATACGGACGGTCGAGCTAACTACGGTCTGAAAATACTGCGCATTAGACTGATAGTCTGCTTCCTAGGTTGATGTTAGACTTTTATAGGAGATGTGACATATACGGAATATGGAACTGATATTAAACTCTCATTTGACTGAAGCTGCTCCCTCATATCGCAGTTTATGGCGTTGTTTAGGCATTTCACAACGCCTAGCAGACAGTTTGACCTTAAAAGATGCAATTTTTAAAATGTTGTAATTTATAAGTAAACTAATCCATATATACCTAGAAAGGACACTAACAGGCAAAACTCCTCATAATGAAACGTGGTTATCATGGAATCGACTTGAGAAATAGATGGGTGCATCTGGGCAAGCTAATGTAACTGGGATGAGGTGAGAGCGAAGCAAATATGATATTCAACAGTTCAATTAGCAATTTCTTTACGAATTCATAGTAAAAACATTTATGTAACTATATTTGAAAATATTATGAAAGAAAACTACACGATTCATTCAGTACTGATATATTTACACTTATTTCGGTTATCTGATTTGCTATCGTTCAGATTATTCCTATCATTTTTCTCAGACCAAGTTGCAAAACTGTCAAAGTCAAGATCAAATTATGTTGAGTAAATGTTGTTTGATTTCGATAAAGTTGCAAGTACATTGAGACATGTCAACATCTCAAAATTTCCGTCCCCATAAATTAAATCGAGAAAAGAACGTCAAAGAGTAAAGTCTTCCATCTTTCTACTCCCGATTTCACAATCAAAGCGTGACGTCAAGTTACTGAAGATATTGCAGTCAACAGAAGATCTATTCATAAGCATCCAGAGAAACTCCACCAGCAAAACGCTGCTTAAATTAAAACCCAGTTAGAGAATAAGAAACTGCAGGCAGTTATCATTCATTGATAAGATTCAGATCATCATTAAAACGGAACAATACGTTAGATAATCTACATATGACTTTCAAGCTGAGGTATAGAGCAATTTCTTGGAGTGTCTTCATTGTGATCTACGTCTAGGAAACAGCAGGCTACAACTGAGTCTGAAATCTTTCATTCTACACCTAGTTAATAAACGGAAAATTCCTAAATCGCTAGAAAGTGGAGAAGTTCATAAACTTGTTTGAAAATACAAAAGTAAATAAATAAAAAGAGAAACAGAAGCAGTACTTCAAATTGTATTCGAAGTTTACTATATGTTTTCAGTGCAAAAAATGATCCTTTTTCACAGAATAAAAATTTGTAAGAGAAAATTGAAACTTCCTGGCAGATTAAAATTTGAACCTGGGACCTTTGCCTTCTGCGGACAAGCGCTCTTCCGACTGAGCTTTCCAGGCACGCTTCACGGTCTGTCCTCACAACTTCTGCTAGTAGTTTCCAAACTTCACAGAAGTTCACCTGTAAAGAGAAAATTTATTTTTTCTCATCACATTTTCCTCATAAGCATTTTATGCAGTATTGTTTTACATTTAGTTTTACGGCAATACAACAAATATAATAATTTGTTAATCATCTGTTTCAGTACAATACTTTTTATACTGAAAGTAAAAAAGGAGACATTTTTCTTCTTTTCAACCTAAAATATAGAGGCCTAGGGGCACAATTTACCTTGCTCTATGGAGCACATATTACACACATTTCATTTTTTCGTGTGATGGAAACATACTAGAACGTAACACAAATAAAAAATGAAAACTTGGAAAATAAGAGCCATTGCAGTAATAGCAGAATGACTGCAGGTACAGGATACTGTTGTGTGCCATGCAACGTAACGTCACGGGCGTACACAGTTGTATGAAATGAAAATTAAAACGAGCAGAAATAGTTTGCGGTTACGTACGAAGGGCAATTATATCGTATGACATCAAGTTTCCAACCGATACTTCGACGCCACATGCCGAAACTCGCGTCTGAGACCTCAACTGCACTGTAGTAGATATTTTACTTAGCAGTGTCCGTCCAAATATGCACTGTATCTCTAACGGTTTCTTTTCTCCAGCAGAATATTAAAAAAAACGCAAAACAAGAATCGGTTATTATTAAACCTATGAAATTTACCAGCTGTGTTTACGTAGTCTGCAGTTATGCAGACAAAAAGTAAGTCTTGCATCACTTTGGTTCCTAGGTCTCCTGAACACTAATCAAGGACACAATTCCTTAGATTGTCCATAACGTTATTCAACCCGCAGAAAGATGTAAACAACCACGGATGAGCAGGGGCGCAGAGGGTAACACGGCCGATCAGTGCCGCGCGGTCTAAGGCGTCATGCTACCGACTGGACGGCCGATCCTGCCGGAGATTCGAGTCCTCCCTCGGGGATGGGTGTATATGTTGTCTTTAGTGTACGTTAGTTTAAGTAATTTGTAAGTCTAGGGACTGACGACGACGTCAGTTTGGTCCAATAGATTTACAAACATTTGAACAACCGATCTGTAAACAGAAGCAGCTAAAAAGTAAAACCCTTATTCAGGATCAGTGATAATCATGCAAGACTTGCAGCAATTTCCCCGAACAGCACGATAAACAGACTTGTCTCCAATCGAACACTTATTGGAAACTAGCTGAAAACCCGGCGTTGCCCGGGAGTTTATTCATTTATTCGAGCCTTGAGTTAGTACTTTTTCTATCCACTCTCTCTCTCTCTCTGTCCATCTCCTTTTTTCTAAAAACATGTTACATTTATCAGAGAATATACAAGGAATAAGAAATCACACGTAAAAATGCACTCGTTTCAAGGAATCCAATCACGAAATTCACCAATAATGATTGTAATAATATCACAGATCGATCACTTGATGTAATGCCCGAAACGTCAAACCGATTTTTTTAAAGAAATGTACTAAAAGAAATTTCTCTTTTACTGCTTTATTTATTTATTCTTATATTGCCTTATTCGTATGCTTATCCTTACAGAGAAAGAGCTGAAGACATCGTAGCACTCATAGACCAAAGATATGGTCTGTGGCATCACGTTTCGCTGTATGTAACCTCCTTGCTATAAAGCCACAAACGTCATCGCTGGCCTTCAGTCCGAATTTTTTTTATAATTTGATGACTTCCAACTACCATATCTTCCTCCCCCTTGTAGCTATCGGCATGGAACTGCTATGGTGTACAACGTGAGACTTCGAGCAACAAATACACACAGACCATTCGTTTGAGTTCTGTAGTTTTCGCTGCTGAGCGAAATATTAACGCATACACACGTAGAATTTTATTTACACCGATAACTTTCCATCCCAATATACTCCACCCTTTTATCATTATCAACCCTCAATCAACAATGCAACCAATAAAACGTTTTTCAAAGAGTAAATATAATTTTCAGAGAGTAATTATTGTTCCACATTTCGCGTTATATTCAGTTACTAAATATCTATCAGATCGCTATAAAACCGTGGCTATAACATTCGTCAGGTATAAATTAGTAACTGTACAAATATTTAAGTCTCTGCGTCTTGTCGTTCGGACGTGATAAGCGTAAACCGAACAGACATTCACATTAATATATATAGATAAATAGCTAACCCATCGCCATAAAACCGTGCCTAAAGCATTCCCTGGGTAGATATTAGTAACTGTACATATTTTTAGCTCTTTATGTCTTGTGGTTCAGACGTTATAAACGTACACCGAACAGACATTCACATTAATAGATATAGATAGAAGATGAAGGGACGGCAACGGACACTTGCGACTCGTCGGCCCACAAATCTTGCAAAACTACGGGAACAGGCGTGGAATTATGTATCCCAAGACAATATTCGCCGTCTGTACGATCGCCAGAATCCACGTGCTAACATAGTTGTTTCAGCACGTATCGATACGTGATACCTCAGGTACTGATCTGTAAAACTAATCATTTCATGTACTTTATTCCACATTCACTGTTTCAACAATGAATATTCAGTGAATTGGAAAACTCTCAGAGGGTGTAGTAATTTTTATTTCCGACATTGTATGTAATAAAATTGTATTTAATAATATATCAACTAGTGGGTTTCTAAGATGCTCGATAATTGTGCAATGATGTTTTAAATTTACTAGAAAATCACACTTCAACTACGCAGTAGAAAAGACAGGAGTGTTTAACGTGTTAAGGGAGTTCTGGGTGGGATCCTCATATCTGTGCAACGCATCACGCAGATGGCTAAAACGGGAAAGCATACACAACATAATTTATAGCATCCAAACGAGGACGACACGTACTTGACTCGTTCGCTTAGATTGGTGTGACTTTCTGGCGTTAAACCCAGGAAAGATACTGGCGCAAGGCCAACCAGAAATAATAACGAGGCAGAAATGTAGCTCTAAACAAGACATAAAACCCAGTGTTTGTTCCATCTTTCCCACGAAGTTAATGCACAGCACATTTACTGCACATATTCCCCGTACTCATAGAAGCCTTGCGCAGCCTCGTAAAACCTTGACTTGCGGTTTTAACTGCACTCGCCCGTCATTGAAATGAGTCTACTTGGAGATCTAAATGAATCTCAACTAGGCAGCCTACATCCACCAAACTGCCAATAAACTCACTGCTGCTACGTGAAAAACAGCTACATTCCTGTAGGTTATAATGAATCGATATTTTTCGTTACTCCTATAACATGGCAGACAGTCCCCTTAAAAATTCGTTTGACTAGTCCATTCACGGTTAATAATGTGCGTAAAAATGTGTGAAGTTATTTAGTTTTGAGCAGAAAGAATTTATTAGTTCCAGAATGTAACTTTTACGATATAACGGAGTATATTTACGTACGGAATTTCTTGACAATTAAAAACAGTAATTAAGACATAGACTTGCTAACTTTAGACCAGATCACAATCAGTCTAATCAGAAAGAACGACTGACTCACTGCTTTCGTACACATATTTTCTTTTCGCAAGTTTCATAAAAGCTATCATTAGTAACCAGTTAAAGTAGCAAATATGGGAGAAAAATCTACTTACCCTACGTACTCCGCAATCCACCACAGAGTGTGTGGTGGAAGGTAATTCGTATGCTACAATCCAGTGGGGTATATAGGCCAGGAGAGTTGGGGGTGTAGCCAGGGTGCGTACTCCTGCTCCCCCCCCTCCCACCACCCCGAAATGATGAATATAAAGAAAAAAAATTCAAATGTTTGTTAAGCTTAAGGGACTTAACTGCGGGGTCATCAGTCCCTAAACTTACAAACACTTATGAACTAGCTTATACTAAAGACGACACACACATCCATGCCCGTGGGGGCATATATAAAGGAAAACCATTAGTACGATATCTGAGTTATTTTAATGACTGTCGCGTTAAGGCATCATCGCAGTAGACTGTCATACTTTCCTCTACTGGTGCGAGGAGTGGGGTGTCAGTAGCGTGAAGTTCGCGCCGGTTTTTTTAATAGCTATATTTTTATGATTTAATGTCAACGCATAAATCATAGACATTGCCGAGGTGGGGTGGCTTGCGTGCCTCAAGGATACAGATAGCCGTTCCATACCGTTCCATAGGCGCAACCACAGCGGAGGGGTATCTGTGGAGAGGCCAGACAAACGTGTGGTTCCTGAAGAGGGGAGCAGCCTTTTCTGTAGTTACAGGGGCAACAGTCTGGATGATTGACTGAGCTGGCCGTGTAACATCAGCTAATGTGGTTTTGCCATACAGTTACTGCGAACGGCTGAAAGCATGGGTAAACTGTAGCCGTTACTTTTCCCGAGGATATGTAGCTCTACTGTATGAAAATATGATGATGGTATCCTCTCGGGTAAAATATTAAGGAGGTAAAATAGATCCCCATTCGGATCTCCGGGTGGGGACTACTCAGGAGGATGTTGTCATCAGGAAAGACAACACTGGCATTCTACGGATCGGAGCGTGGAATGTTAGATCCCTTAATCAGGTAGGAAGCTTAGAAAATTTAAAAAGGGAAATGGAAAGTTTGAAGTTAGATATAGTGGGAATTAGTGATGTACGGTTGAAAAAGGAACAGGATTTCTGGTCAGATGAGAACAGGTTTATAAATACAAAATCAGACGGGGGTACACAGGAGTAGGTCTAATAATGAATAATAAAATAGGAATGCGGGTAAACTACTATGAGCAGCACAGTGATCGCATTATCATAGTTAAGATAGATACGAAGCCAACACCGACAACAGTAGTATAGGTTTAAGAGCCAGCTAGCTCTACCGATGATGAGGAGATTGAAGAAATGTATGAGGAATTAAAGGAAATTATTCAGACAGTTAAGGGAGACGAAACCTTAATTGTGATGGGGGACTGGAATGCAGTAGTAGGAAATGGAAGGGAAGGAAAAATAGTAGGTGAATGTGGACTAGGGAAAAGAAATGACAGAAGCAGACGCCTGGTAGAATTTTACACGGAACATAATTTAATCATAACAAACACTTGATTCAAGAATCATGAAAGAAGGTTGTATACATGGAAGAGGCCAGGAGACACCGGAAGGTACCAGATAAATTTTATAATCTTAAGACATACATTTCTGAAGCATGCTTTAAACTGTAAGACATATCCTGGGGCATATATTGACTCTGACCATACCTTATTGATCATGAACTGTAGACTGAAATTGAAAAAAACTGCAGAAAGGTAGGAACAAAGGAGATGGGACCTAGATAAATTGCAGGAACCTGACGTTTTTGAGAATTTCAGAAGTAGATTTAGGCAACAATTGACAGAAACGGTAGGAATGGGTAGCTTTGAGAGATGAAATAGTGAAGACAGGAAGGACCAAATAGGTACAAAGACAACACCTACAAAAAAACCCATGGATATCACAGGAAATACTACATTTAATTGATGAAACGAGAAAGAATAAAAACACAGTAAATGAAGCAAGGAAAATGCTGTACAGGCGACTAAGAAATGATATTGACAGGAAGTGCAAAATGGCTAAACAGGAGTGGCTAAAGCCAAATGCAAATCTGTAGAAGAATGTATAACAAGGGGATAAGTAGACACTGCCTACAGGAAAATAAAAGAGACATTTGGGGACAAGAAATCAGCACTACGAATATCAAGAACTGCTGAAAGGCGGAAAGAATACATAGAAAAGCTCAATAAAGGATGTGAACTTAGAGACAATGTTGTAGGAAAGGCAGAGAAGCAGATGAAGATGAAATAGGAGATACTATACTGAGAGATGAATTTGACAGAGCCCCGACCGACCTAGGTCGGAACAAGGTCCCGGGAATAGACGACATTCCCTCAGAGCAGCTGAAGTCTCTGGGAGATCCAGCCATCACAAAAGTATTTCACCTGGTGTGTTAGATGTATGAGACAGGCGAAATACCGCCTGACTTTAAGAAAAATGTAATAATCCCGATTCCAAAGAAATGAGGCGCAGGCAGGTGTGAAAATTACGGAACCATCAGTGTGATAAGTAATGATAGCAAAATTTTAACACGAATTATTTACAGAAGAATGGAAAAGCTGGTAGAAGCTGACCACGATGAAGATCATTTTGGGTTCAGGAGCAACATAGGAACAACGGAGGCAATACTCACTTTACGACTAATCTTAGAAGATAGATTAAGGAAAGGCAAACCTACAGTTCTAGCTTTTGTAGATTTGGAGAAAGCTTTTGACAATGTTGATTGGATTACTCTCTTTCAATTCTGAAGTTAGCAGGAGTAAAATACAGGGAAAGGAGGGTTATTTACGACTTGTATAAAAGCCAAACCACGGTTATTAAGGTCGAAGGGTATGAAAGGCAAACATTGGTTGGGAAGGGAGTAAGACAGGTTTGTAGCCTTTCCACAATTTGTACATCGCGCAAGCTGTGAAGGAAAGCAAGGAAAAATTTGGAATAGGGATTAAAGTTCAGGATGAAGAAATAAAAACATTGCGTTTTGCTGACGGCATTGTAATTCTGCCAGAGACGGCAAAGGACCTGGAAGAGCAGTTGTATGGAATGGACAGTGTGTTGAAGAGAGCGTATAAAATGAACATTAACAAGAGCAAAACAAAGATAATGGACTGCAGTCTTTGAAAATGAGGCAACGCTGAAGGAATTAGATTAGGTAACGAAACAATAAATGCAGTAATTGAGTTTCGTTACTTGGGTACTAAAATAACATGACAGTCACAGTGCAGAGAATATAAAATGCAGAATGGCACTGGGAAGAAAAGCGTTTTTGAAAAAGAGATATTTGCCAACATCGAATATTAATTCAAATGTAAGGAAATATTTTTAAAGACATTTGTGTGGAGTGTTGCCTTGTACGGGAGCAACATGGAGGATAACCGCGCGGGAGTAGCCGAGCGGTCTGGAGCGCCACGTTGCGGATCGCGCGGCCTCCCGCGTCGGAGGTTCGAATCCTCCCTCGGGCATGGATGTTTGTGTTGTCTTTAGTAGAAGATAGTTCATAAGTAGTTTGTAAGTTTAGGGACTGATGACCCCGCAGTTACGTCCCATAAGCTTTACAAACATTTGAACATGGACGATAATTTTTTTTTTTTTCGTACCAAACTGCGTGGTCATCAGTGCGTAGCTTACAAACTACTTAAACTAAGGTAAAGTAACCTAAGGACAACACACACACCCATGCCCCAGAGAGGACTCGAACCTCCGAAGGCGAGCAACCGCGCGCTCTGCAGCGAGGCGCCTTAGACCGCTCTGCTACTCCACCGCGGCAATAACTAGTTCAGACAGGAAGAGGATAGAGGCTTTTGAAATGTGGTGCTACTGAAGAATATTGAAGATTAGGTGGGT
Organism: Locusta migratoria; assembly: GCA_026315105.1. Classification (NCBI taxonomy): domain Eukaryota; kingdom Metazoa; phylum Arthropoda; class Insecta; order Orthoptera; family Acrididae; genus Locusta; species Locusta migratoria. Next base: position 38,029,865 of record CM048755.1, on the reverse strand, counting down.
AGATCGCGTAACTAATGAAGAGGTCCTGAACGGAATTGGAGATGTTCAAATGTTTGTAGAGCTTATGGGACTTAAATACGGGGCCATCAGTCCGTAAACTTACAAACTACTTATGAACTACCTACAACTAAGGACGGCACAAATATCCATGCCCGAGGGGAGTTTCGAACCCCCGACCGTAGTGGTCGTGTAGACCGTGACTGACGCGCCGCAGTCCCCTCGGCCACCGCGGCCGGCCGGAGGAATTTGAGAGAAAAGGATTTTTTGGCATACCTTGACTAAAATAAGGGCACATCGAGAAATCGTAAATTTAGCATTGGAGGAAAGTATGTGGGGGAAAAATCGCAGAGGGACATCAAGAGACGCATAGAGTAAGCAAATTGCCGGCCGCGGTGGCCGAGGGGACTGAGGCGCTCCAGTCGCGGTCTGCACGGCCACAACGGTCGGGGGTTCGAATCCCCCCTCGGGCATGGATATTTGTACCGTCCTTAGTATTACTTAGTTCATAAGTAGTTTGTAAGTTTAGGGACTGATGACCCCGCAGTTAAGTCCCATAAGCTATAGAAACAAACAACAAAAGTAAGCAAATTTAAATGGATGCCGTTCTTATGCTATGCTTGCTCGGCATAGAGTAGGGTGGAGAACTGCATCAAACAAGTCTGCGGACTGAAGACCATAACAACAACAATTTCATCAATAAACAATCTTGATCTCAGTAAAGTAAAAGGGCTTCATCGCAAATTATCCTCTGAATATGAGCAACAAACCTGATACAAAATATGATGAGGTGTCTATTTTGGAATTACTTATCTTTACATTGGTCTTGCGCTCCTCCTCCTCCTCCCCCCCCCCATTGCTACATTCACTCAATGGCATATTTCCGTACACCACAGCGTCGTCAGCAGACAGTTACTCACTCTGCCCGTCAAATCATTTATGTAAACAGAAAATTATAACGACCTGTCACACTTCCCTAGAGAACACCTGACGATGCCCTTGTCTCTGGTGGACACTTGCCGCTGAGGACAACGTTCTATTACATAACAAGTCTGCTAGACACTCACATATCTGCGATCTGTTTCATGTGCTCGTGTAGCTTCGTGGGCAGTCTGCAGTGCGGCACTTTGCAAACGCTTTGCGTCAATCAAGGAATATGCAATTTCCCTGGTGCCCTTCATCCATGGCTCGGACGGTATCACGTGAGCAAAAAAGAGCAAGAATTTCACACGAGCGATGCACGAGGCCGTGCTGAAGCATCAACAAAAGCTTTTCCCTCTAAGGACATTGATTATGTTCGGCCGCGCGGGAACGGCCGTGCGGTCGAGGGTGACACTTTACGGACCGCGCGGCCGCTTGCGTCGGAGGTTCGAGTCTTCCCTCGGGCATGGGTGTGTAAGTTTAAGTAGTTTGTAAATCTAGGGACGGATGACCTGAGCAGTTTGGTCCCTTAGGTCTACAAGCATGTGAACATTTTTATTATGTTCAAGCTGAGAATTCTACAGAAACCTGATGTATTGGTCTGTGGGTCCGTTCTTTTACCTTTCTTATGAACGGAAGTACCCTGCGCTTTTTTCCGATCACTAGGAACTTTGCGCTGAATTAAAAATTCGCGATAAATGCAAGCTAAGGAAGGGGCCAATTCCGCAGAATACTCTTTGTAAAACCAGGGGACGTTTGTGTATTCAGCTCTCTCAGCTGCTTCTCTACACCGGAAATAGCTAGCCGCCGGCCGCGGTGGCCGAGGAGACTGAGGCGCTTCAGTCACGGTCTGCACGGCCACTACGGTCGTGGGTTCGAATCCCCCCTCGGGCATGGATATTTGTGCCGTCTTTAGTATAATGTAGTTCATAAGTAGTTTGTAAGTTTAGGGACTGATGACCCCATAGTTAAGTCCCATAAGCTTAACAAACATGTGAAAATGTGGAAATAGCTATTACTATTACCATGCCGTCCATTTGGTAGTTAGTGCGTCCATCAAATGATGGTACATTTATGTGTGAAAGATTTCTTAAAGATTAGGTTTAGGACTTCAGCTTTCCGTTTGCTTTCTTCTAGTACTGTCCCGGAATGATCAACAAGTGACTGAATAGTGGCCTTCGTGTTCCTTAAAAGCTGTAACTAAAATTATTGGAGCTGACAGGTTTGCCTTTAGAGGATACATGCGACCAAACTCAGTTTCATCCAACTGCATTCTATCTGAAAGTGCAATTATATTTTCCGGCAACCAAAACACCAACGTAAAACCAGTGTTGTTTTGCAGGTGTGTAACCTGCCCTGTTCTTCGTCAAATTCAAGTGTTTGTAATTTTATGGAACCAAACTACTGTGCTCATCAGTCCCTGATTAAACTAAGTTAAGGTAACTAAGGACAAGACACATACCCATGACCAAGGGAACACTCAAGTACCCGACGCAATAGGCCGTATGATTCGTAACGTTGCGCTCCAGACAAACATTACCGCGTAACTGATGGAAACTGCCTGCTGCTTGCGACAAATCACCTAATGGATAATGATATTTATTTGTCTTTAAGAAGACAAAAACCTTGTGTAGTCAAGCCACAGCTCCAAATTATAGCATAATCAGGACTTACATGAACAGCATTAATCTTCATATGAGACAAATTTCCTTATTTCTGTCTCTTTTTGTTAACCAAGAATAAGACTATTGATAACTTCGATGTATGAGATTGAATTAGGAATGTGAAAAAGTTTGCGATATTTTTGAGAACGAACAATGTAGCACTACATTGATTTTCCAATATTGAGATAAACTTTGTGGTAAATGTTATAATTCCTATACATTAATCACACTCATGTTCAAAAGGAAAGGAATACCGGGAAAGATGAAAATGTTTCAAATGTTTGTATAGCTTATGGGACTTAACTACGGGGTCATCAGTCCCTAAACTTACAAACTGCTTATGAACTAGCTAATACTAAGGACGGCACAAATATCCATGCCCGAGGGGGGATTCGAATCCCCGACCGTATGGGCCGTGCAGACCGTGACTGGAGCGCCTCTGTCCCCTCGGCCACCGCGGCCGGCGTGAAAGATGAGATATAGAAGGTTCATATATGCAGACTATGTACAGTACATTAGTATGTTGTACAGAAATTATTTGTATCTAAACCATGACAGTCCATGAAACCATTTTGTGCTTATAAGGCTGGTATTGTGGAATTTGTGTACATTGATTATCAGTGTACTTGCAATGTATGTCTGTTGCTGACGTTGCTTATAGAGAGATTTAGAAAATTTAAACCTGTGACTATCTGGTGTCCAACAGTTAAGATGACATTCTGGTGCATTATTTAAATTTCTTTTGCAGAGTCCTCAGTTACTTTAGTTGTACCATTAAATCAACTTACTAAATCTTCAACATATCTTTTATAGTAACCTGTTAATTATTTATTGTTTTTAGTTAAATTGCCGGCCGCGGTGGCCGAGGGGACTGAGGCGCTCCAGTCACGGTCTGCACGGCCACTACGGTCGGGGGTTCGAATCCCTCCTCGGGCATGGATATTTGTGTCGTCCTTAGTATTAGCTAGTTCATAAGTAGTTTGTAAGCTTAGGGACTGATGACCCCGTAGTCAAGACCCATAAGTTCTACAAACATTTGAACATTTTCTTTTAGTTAAATTATTAATGTTCTAAGCTATTAGTGGATATATTAGCAAAAAACTGGCAAGATAGCTGCTTATAGCTTACCATCTTTCTACTTGTACATTCTTTTATTTAAAAGGTTGTATGTGACATAACTCCATTCAACAAATCTAGTTTTTGTGCTTAAGAAAGTTATTGTCAGTTGTTTCTATTGTTTCCTTGACAGATGCAATTATGTAGCAGTTTATGGTGTCAAATGATCTGAATCTAGGTCTCTCAGGTATCTGAATGTCTTTATGCAATTAATTAGTTTATAACTATTTTGTTGTCAGTATGCCTCTTCCGCCGTCGGGAGTTCGAATCCCCCCTTGGGCTTGGATGTTTGTGTCGTCTTTAGTATAAGGTAGTTCATAAGTAGTTTGTAAGTTTAGGGACTGATGACCCCGCAGTTAAGTCCTTTAAGCTCTATAAACATTTGAACATTTTAGAGAGAATATTCCTGCTGTCGAGGCTCCCTGGCTGGCAGTTGACTGTTCGTTGCTTTGCACGAGAGATTCCTGTCATATGACGCATATACCGTCACCAGTGTCGTATAGAATACATCAGACGTGTTTTCCTGTGGAGGAATCTGTTGACCAATCACCTTGCGATCAAATGTTTTAGGTTCCCATTGGAGAGACACGGTTTTGCGGTGTGGTCGCAAAATACAGACAATAAACTGATTACAGCGAACAGAGACGACGATGAACGGACGGGCAGATCATAATTTTGCGAAAACAAGAAAAATAAAACTTGTGATCATGAGAACGCTTGAAGCAAGGACCTCACGCTCCGCAGCTCCCCACACTAACCCTCACAATCTGCTCGATGTTGGCTATCTTTGGCATGGACCGTTCAGTTTTTATATTTTGCTTATTGTTTCATAGTTGCACACAGCTTCTTCCAGTTTTCTCCATTGATCTGTGTTCAGTTTTTCACGGCCTATCCATTGCGCCAACTTATAACTAAATCTGAGGGGGGTGGGATGGAGAGGTTCCCTTGTGAGAGCTACAACACCAACAAAATTCGTTTCTCAGATTTTGACAAGATCAATATGTAGTTTTTTCAATAAATAAGGATTTCAGGAAAGGATTAATATATTTATTAAGAATGATAATAAATAGTTACATCTCCTTGCGAATTCAATTTATCTTCGAAAGGTCCCACTATTTTAATTCAAACATGCACTTCCTGATCAGTAGAGACCTTTCTTCTGTTCCTCGTCCTCAAACACAACGGTTTCTCTGTATAAATATATGAAGTATCGTACCCTCTGTTAGGTACCTCAGGAATACTTCATATTCTACAAGCAATAATGTCTCTCTCTGAGAAAGACTCCACGCCTCATTTTGGATCACCACTCCTCACAAACGCATCTGCAAGCCATCCAGATATCCAAATGTTCAAATGTTTGTATAGCTTATGGGACTCAACTACGGGGTCATCAGTTCCTAAACTTACAAACTACTTACGAACTAGCTAATACTAAGGACGGCACAAATATCCATGCCCGAGGGGGGATTCGAACTCCCGACCGTAGTGGCCGTGCAGACCGTGACTGGAGCGCCTCAGTCCCCTCGGCCACCGTGGCCGGCAAGCCATCCAGAATCTCCAAATATTTCAGTGGTTTTAGTACTACAATATACCACCTACAAGTGTAATAGGACCACTGAACAACTATTTCTGAGTTGTAGTAGTAACACCTCCTTCGCCTGGTGACAAATGTTAGATATCTATGGCCTTATGGACAAGTAGACACGCATGTCTTCTCCTCCTATAACATGGCATTCTCTCTGTAGTCCTCAATGCTGTTGTTCGCGCAGCAGCATAATGATTGACGCCGTCTTCCACAAACATCACACATAGCTGAGGTGCCTAACAGAGGTTATGGTACTTCATATATTCATACAGAAAAACTATTTTGGTCGGCCGCAGTGGCCGAGGTGACTAAGGCGCTCCAGTCACGGTCCGCACGGCCACTACGGTCGGGGGTTCGAATCCCCCCTCGGCCATGGATATTTGTGCCGTCTTTAGTCTTAGCTAGTTCATTAGTAGTTTGTAAGCTTAGGGACTGATGACCCCGTAATTAAGTCCCATAAGTTGTACAAGCATTTTGAACATTTTTGAAACTATTGTGTTTGAGGACGAGGAACAGAAGAAATGTCTCTGCTGACGAGGGCGTGCATGATTGGATTAAAGTAGAGGAACGTTTTGAGGATAAATTTAATTTGCAAGGATATGTAACTGTTTATTATCATTCTTAATGAAGATATTGATCCTTTCCTTAAATCCTTATCTATAAGAAAGCTACAATTTGATCTTGCCAAAAGCCGAGAAATGATTCTTGCTGGTGTTGTAGCTGTCAGGAGCACTCTGGGATGCTCTGTGTGAGCCACGTCTGGGTTTCTCTGTTGTAGGGGAAGTAGGGGAAAGTGGTGGCGGTCCCGAGGCGCTGTTTGCCCGCAGTCGTATTCACTTAGCTGCGACATCACTCACACCGACACAGGACATTGTTCTCAACACGACTGACTATTGCAACGTAATCTGCAGTTACATGGAAACAATTTTGAAGCCGTCAGGAATTGCTGCTTGCTAGTAGTTTTTCTTTCGCTATCTTTTGAACTTCTGCCCTTCTGTTAATACAACATAAGTTTCGACAAATAAAGCTCATGCTGTATTTCAGGATTCAGATCGTGGTTGTACAGAAAATTATTTCACTCACAGTTCTGTGTTCGAGTACGATCGCTTCTAAATTTCACTGCCCTCCCCAGCTGCCCTAGCCAATTGACTAAGCTGGTGCAGTGACTAACATCGTATTTTGGCCTGTTTTTTGTTACTGGTACGTTCGGAATTTTAAAGAATGTATTCCAGTCGACATTGTCGTACGCTTTCTCCAAATCTACAAAAGCTCTAAACGTAGGTTTGCCTTTCCTTGCCGCGGTGGAATGGCCGTGGTTGGGGGCACCACGTTGCGGATCGCGTGGACGCTCGCGCTGGAGGTTCGAGTCCTCCCTAGGGCAGGAGTTTGTGTGTTGTCCTTACGATAAGTTAGTTTGTAAGTCTATGGACCGATGATCTCAGCAGTTTTGTCCATTACATTTACGAACATTTTAATATTTTTTGTCTTCCTGTAATCTATCTTTTGAGATAAGCCTCAGCGGAAGTACTGCCTCGAGTGTTCCTACATTTCTTCGAAATGCAAACTGACCTTCCCCGAGATTAGATTCTGCCAGTTTTTCCATTCTGTAAATAATTTATTTTGCTATTTGATAACCCTGACCTTTTTAAACTGATAGTGCAGTAATGTTGTCCCACTCTTTCAGTACCTGGTATGTTTGGAATTATTAAATTCTTCTTGAATTATGAGGGTATTTCACCTGCCTCATATTCCTGCACACTATTTGGAATAGTTTTATCACACTATTACTCCAAAACCTTAAATGGCGCCAACACTTTCTCAGTTACGTTGGATAAATACAGAGTTACACATTGCTTTTGATTTACCGTGACATGATAATATGTTGAAAGACAACCGTCTGTCGTCTTCCATATATTTTTTGTATATTTCTGTAAAGTTATAATTTATTTAATGTCGCTAGATCATCATTTTGTTAAAACTTGAACCCCACTCTTTTCCAGGCTTGAGGAATGGCATTTTTATTTCATGAGTTAAAATATTTGTTAATATTGCTAGGTTTTTCTTATTTTGTTATGTTAATAATTTGTTATTATATTAATTAATGTGGCATAAGTACGGCTTCTCCGCTACGCCACTGCCCCTGTGAGAATGTGCAGTTGTTTTGCTTTTGGGTGAGTGCGAGAATCTATGGCTGTCTGAATGTGGGGAGTGATAACTCGCTTTGCATCGTTCTCTCTGGCTCAGAGTCGATAGCTGCTGAGGCTACCAAAGAGGTTTCTACACCCTTTGGTTACAGCCCAGTCGCCGGCCGCGGTGGCCGAGGGGACTAAGTCGCTCCAGTCACGGTCTGCACGGCCACTACGGTCGGGAGTTCGAATCCCCCCTGGGGCATGGATATTTGTGCCGTCCTAGTTCGTAAGTAGTTCATAAGTAGTTTGTAAGTTTAGGGACTGATGACCCCATAGTTAAGTCCCATAGACTAACATTTGAACAGTCCGGTCAGCGAGCCTCCTCTAGGGCGAGTCTTTCCGTCCCCACCACCGCTGATCTTGGATTTTCCGGCTTCCGGTGGCTTCCTGCGTCCTGTGGCCGCTCGGTCTGTCCATTCTGGGCTGGTCGTCTGGTGAGGTAAGGTTGGTTCTGCTCTTATTTTTGGAGATGGTAGCGTTTCATTGACTAGCAAGTTTAACTTAGATTCGTGAACTTAGAATCATTCTTTTTTTTCTCATTTTTCAATTGAGGGATTTCCAATAGATAAACGCGGTGTGTGCGATTCTAGTTGCAGTTTGATAACGGCCTGGTATGTTAAAACCTTTTGTGATCATGTGGCGGTGTATGAACTCTGTGTAAATACTTTCTAGCTTTGTGGGGCCCGATTTCTAATAGGGTGATATGTTCATTTTTGTACACTGCATGTAAAAATCTTCTCATCGTTTCCTTCCGTGAGTGACGTGTTCCACGTGGTTGGTTCACAGAACAAAGCCTTCAGCTTCCACTCTTGTTTGTTCCATGCCCATCAGGCAAGTGACTATGCGGGTATCCTTCTGATTTCCACTAATATTTCGCGATCTTCTCTCCCCGCCTATTTTAATTTTGTTGGTCTTCTACATCTACATGGGATACTCTGCAAATCACATTTAAGTGCCTGGCAGAGGGTTCATCGGACCACAATTACACTATTTATCTCCCATTCCATTCTCGAATAGCGCGCGTGAAGAAAGAACACCTGAATCTCTCTGTTCGAGCTCGGATTTCTCGTATTTTATTCTGATGATCATTTCTACCTATGTAAGTGGGAGTCAACAATATATTTTCGCATTCGGAGGAGAATGTTGGCGATTGGAGTTTCGCAAGTAGCCCACGCCGCAGCGATAAGTGCCGTTGTTGTAATGATTCCCATCCCAGATCCTGTATCATTTCCGTAACGCTGTCTCCCCTGCATCGTGACAATACGAAACGAGCTGCCCTTCTTTGGAATCTTTCGATGTCCTCCGTCAAACCCACCTGATAAGGATCCCACACTGGGCTGCAATACTCCAAAAATGGACGGACAAGCGTAGTGTTTGCAGTTTCTTTTGTAGTTCTGTTGCATCTTTTAAGGGTTCTGCCAATAAAAAGCAGTCTCTGGTTCGCCTTTCCCACGATATTATCTACGTGTTCTTTCCAATTTAAGTCTGAAGTAATAGTAATTCCTAGGTATTTTGTGGAGTTTACGGCCTTCACTTTAGATTGATTTATCTTGTAAACAAAGTTTAACGGATTTCTTTATGTACTCATGTGGAAGACTTCACACTTCTCATTATTTAGAGTCAATTGCCAATTTATACACCATACTGATATCTTATTCAGATCGTTCTGCAGTTGGTTTTGATCTTCAGATGATTTTACTAGGCGGTAAATGACGGCGTCATCTGCAAACAACCTAAGAGAGCTACTTAGATTTCCCCTAAATCGTTTATGTAAATAAGGAACAGCAGAGGACCAATAACACTACCCTGTGGAACGCCTGATTTAGTCCAGTCTCCGACTTTTAGTACGCACTTTTTTCTCCGTAATTCTCTTTGAGCCTTGTACAATCTCCTTCAGTAGCTTCCTTATGTAATTCTAAGCATTTCTATGGGTTGCATGCTGAAGTTCTTATTCTTATTTTTCCGACTTTCTAATTATTTCACTTTTACAAGTTTTGGAGACTGGACTTCATCCGTCTCGGTAATCGCTCCCTATCGCGTGTAGCTGTATTTCATTCGCTTCCTTATATAATTCTAAGCATTTTTATAGGTTGCATGCTGTAGTTATATTTCTTTATTTTTCGGAAACTGAATTTATTCAATTTTATCGGTTTTCGGAACCACGTGGGTCCGAGTTCCGACTTCCGGGGTTTGCAGCTAGTCGCCTGAAAACACGCCATTTCGCATATAAAACCAGTGCCTAGATCGATTTCTAACAGACTGCAACTTAAGAATCCACCGTGATTTTGTATAATGAATCCGACTTTCAAACACTTCATCTTCAGTGGAGTGCGTTCATGTAACGTAGCTGTGTGTCGCCATTAGTGTGTTTGCTCGTGGTCCAATTCAGATGTAAGTTAACTTGGCTACATACACGCACCATCTCAAAATAGGCACGACAGACCAGAGCCAGCTTCAAAGTGTTTTTGTATATTGTGTTTTGTGCTACCTCCGACTTGCTGAATTTCGCCTACGATAGCGGCGCCTGCTTCTGTCTCGTCTCAGCACGCTGATTTTGGTGAGTTTCGCTGTGGCATTGCGTGTGTGTGAGAGAATGACTGTTGTTTGTGAATCCTTCCCCCCAGTAGCATTAAATCATGTATAATTTAGGCTAGGCACCGTCTGCATTAATCCATGTAAGAGATGCATTTTTATTGTGTTAACGAAATTGGTTCCCCATTTTGCTTGTTTTCTATCTGAATAAACAAGTTTATCTTCAGCATAACCCGTAAGTTGCCTATAAATTGTAGTTTTAGAGCACTTTCCCTCTTTTATTTAATATTGTTCTTCACAAGTGCTGAGAACTAGTTCAGATGCAATTCTTTTTTATATCTAAATTCCGTTGCGGCATGAATGTTTTCTTAGCCACCTTTCTAAGATAACTTCAATTGTGGTGGCTTGTTTATTAATGTCTGTGTGTAATAACGTGTGAACTGCTATGTATATTGACCACTGTAGTATTAACTTCCTGTTATTGAAGTAATTTGAAGCGAGTCAGTTCTCAGTTTGGACCAGGGAACAAAGCTTTGTAGCAGGGAGTAACCAGTAGTTCACACGGACCTTATTTACTAATTTTAGTGACAAAGCAAGGCTCTTGTTACGTACAGTGGTCGACTTTTACAGGTCCCTAACTACTCCCATTTTCCAATAACTGACGCAAAGAGCTAGGTATTCTCACGCTGTGTCCTCTCATTATTTATGACGTTATATCTCCCGATCTATGTGCCGTGCTGTTTTGTTTTTGGGTTAGAAATCTTCGTGGGCGTACGGTGAACAGATCACCAAATTTTCATTGCAATCGACTGATTGGTTTATGAACACACAGGTGACATACAAACAAAATTCATTTTCATATACATAGAAGTGTGAGGCAAACGTTCACTGTCGTGTACAGATCAGTCAGTTTCCTAGAAATGAAAATAAATAAATAAATAAAAATAAGAAATACCTGTGAACATTGTGCTTACGTAGTTTATAAGTCGTAGTAGATCACACTATTTGGAGATGTGATGAACAATATCGCTATAGAAAGAAAATGAGACTTTTATAATCCCCCCCCCCTTTCGCATGTCTGAGGGAACTCACAAATCTAAACGTCTGTTACAGACGTATCCATGTGTATACTGTTCCCACGTCCTAATTATGCCGGTCTCCTAGATGAGTGTCTGGCTGTAGACGGAGCGGCGGCACGGCGACATAGCAGAGCGGCTCATGCCACGCATATATTCCACTTCCGCGGGTAGTGCCCTTTCCGAGAAGCAGCGACCCGCACGACTGTGACTAGTGTCTCAGTGGAATGCTTGTAATGAGCGGACCCGACAAGAGAAGAATCCGTCTTTCCAACCGATTCGCAGAAATTTGTAACTGTGGTACAAACTTGAAGCAGACCCACACATTTTCTCAGCTGAGAGCTGCAACCGCAGGGTGAGCAAGCAGGCACAAAAGCACGTTTTACTCGAACGGATTTCTGATAAAAATCGACTGTTCAAAGTGCGTGTGCCTTTCGTGCCTGCGTGTAAGTCAGCATCCAACCACGGCTCAGGTGTGTCTGTGACGTCATGATCAATAGATGGCAGCGGGTGTGGCGATCACAAATCACGAGAACGCTGCACACTGCGCATGCGCAGAAATGGGGACCTCTGGCGGCGGTTGGTGACACTAGCAGGGTAACGTATTCTGGCCGAGTCAACCCTGAGATAGAAATGGACTTTGTGCTTTCATATCTTCTTAATCTCTATTGTGTTATTTGCTTTTTTTCTCGTGACTCACTGAAACGGTTGCACGACGTCCCGAAATTTTTCGTACTTACGTTCTCCTACAAGAGAGATTAAATGTTTAAACCAAAAGTTGTATACGTTTCCAGAGGAAAAGGCTACACTGAACATAAATAAGAACGAAAATAGATAAATTTGTTTCAATGAAAAATTATTTCAACTTTGAAAAAATTTTGACATATTTGATGAGATACACATATTTATAAGATACACAATACAGTAAAAAGATGGTATTTCCTTTGCTCTAGATAACTTTTATGTGATTTCATGTTTAAAATGCGTTTCAAATGTTCATAAATCTAACGGGCTCAACTATCTACGGTCAGGGGTTCGAATCCCCCCTTGGGCATGGATGTTTATGTCAAAATGTTCAAATGTTTGTGAATCTATCGGACCAAACTGCGTGGTCATCAGTCCGTAGCTTACAAACTACTTAAACTAAGGTAAACTAACTGAAGGACAAACACATACACCAATGCCCCAGCGAGGACTCGAACCTCCGAACCGGCCGCGGTGGCCGAGGGGACTGAGGCGCTCCAGTCACGGTCTGCACGGCCACTACGGTCGGGGGTTCGAATCCCCCCTCGGGCATGGATATTTGTGCCGTCCTTAGTCTTACTTAGTTCATAAGTAGTTTGTAAGTTTAGAAATTCATGACCCCGTAGTTAAGTCCCATAGACTATACAAACATTTGAACATTTTGAACCTCCGACGGCGAGCAAACGCGCGCTCTGCAGCGAGGCGCCTTAGACCGCTAGACTACTCCACCGCGGCGATGTTTGTGTCGTCTTTAGTATAAGGTATTTCATAAGTAGTTTTTAAGTTTAGGGACTGATGACCCCGCAATTAAGTCCCTTAAGCTTAACAAGTATTTAAACATTTGAACTTAAACTACGGTAAACTGTCCTAAGGACAACACAAACACCCATGCCCGAGGGAGGACTCGAACGCCCGACGGTGAACGGCCGCGCGCACCGCAGCCTGGCGCCCAAATGCGCACGGCTAATCCGCCGCGGCTATAATACTATTTGAAACGTCTCAAATACACATATCCTATTTTTTTCAGTTCTCAGAAGTGTAGAGAATTTATCACACGATCTTTGACAAGTACATCCACTATGAGTTTTGCTTTCGTTATCAATAAACTCCATTATCATTCCTCGAAACATAACAATTTGTTATAAAATTTAGTTTTTTTTTTCGTAAAAATAATAGTTTCTCATAACCTCGCTTTCAGAATTACAGCAGATATTTCTCACAACAAAAGAAATTTTCATCTACATCTACATGCATACTCTGCAAATCACATTAACGTGCATGGCAAAGGGTTCATCGAAACAATTTTATGATATTTCTCTATAGTTCCACTGTCTAATAGCTCGCGGGAAAAAGGAACACCTTAAACCTTTCTGTTTTCGATCTGTTTTCTCTTGTTTTATTATGATGGTCATGCCTCCCTATGTAGGTGTGTGCCAACAATATATGTTCGCATTCTCAAATCAAATGTTTGTAGAACTTATGGGACTTAACTACGGGGTCATCAGTCCCTAAGCTTATAAACTACTTATGAACTACTTAAGACTAAGGGCGGCACAAATATCCATGCCCGAGGGGAGATTCGAACCCCCGACCGTAGTGGCCGTGTAGACCGTGACTGGAGCGCCTCAGTCTCCTCGGCCACCGCGGCCGGCTGTTCGCATTCTGGAGAGAAATTTGGTGAAAGGAATTTCGCAAATAGATCTCGCCGCAACAAATAATGCCTTTCTTTTAATGATTTCCACCCCAACTCGTGCATCATTTCCGTGACACTCTCTCCCCTATATCACGATAATACGAAACGAGCTGCCCTTCTCTGAATTTTCTCTAAATCGTCCGTCAGTCCCACCTGGTGTGGATCCCACAATGCGCAGCAATACTCCAAAATAAGACGCACAAGTGTGGTGTAGGCAGTTTCTTTCTAAGTGTTCCTCCAATTAAACGAAGGCTCTGGTTCGCCTTCCCTACAATATTTTCTATGTGTTCTTTCCAATTTAAGTTGTTCGTAATTCATATTCCCAGGTATTTAGTTGAATTGATGGCCTGTAGGTTTGTCTGACTTATCGTGTGAATGAAGTTTTACGGATTTCTTTTATTGGTCATATGGATGACTTCACACTACTCATTATTAAGGCCCGGCGCACACTTGAAGCAGCACAGGCAGAGGACAGGCGGCCAGCCGTCTGTAAGCCATGCTTTCCAATGGGGCAGCCTGCCGCACACTTAACGCAGCCGAGGCGGAGGGCAGGCGTTTCCTCGGTCACGCCTGTCGGGTTGTCAGAGGCGCACAATTTTTCTGCTGCTCTGTTGCACCTATGCCGCAAAGTGAAATTACAACTCATCCAATACGCTTCGAAAAAACTTGTTTATGTAGACTAATATAAGTTTTATCCTTCTCTGTATTTAGTTTCTTTGTAACACTTTTACTTTCTGCGTAAAAAAATTAAAAACACTATTATCGGATTTGTGCGTGCTCTGCGCTAACGCAGCTCCTTCAATCGATTTTCTAGAGACTACTCGGTAGAATGAGAGAGAGAGAGAGAGAGATAGCGAGCTGACAGAGGCTTCAAGTAAGATGGGGTTAGATGTTTTAGCTGTTAGTGACGTTATAGTAAGGGGAGAGAAGGAGGACGACGTCGGAGAATACAAGGGCTACCTGTCAGGAGTCAATGTAGGAAGAGCACTGTGGGGTGTGGGGTTTTACATTACGAAAGCAATCGAACCCAGCATAATTGCAATATTGTATGTAAATGAACGACTGATGTAGACAGATTTGGGCATCTCCAGCAAGAAAATTAGGACTGTGGCAGTGTATTCACCCTGTGAAGGGACAGATCAAGATGAGATGGACAGATTTTACAACGCACTTAGTGATGTAGTTGTTGGAGTGAAGGCTAAGGATAATGTTTTACTTATGGGTGAGCTCAACTCCAGAATAGGAAATCGAACACAAGGTTATGAAAAGGTTATGGGTAAGTTTGGAGAGGATATGGAGGCCAACAGGAACGGAAAACAGATCTTGGATTTCTGTTCAGTATGGGCTTAGTTATCACAAACTCATTCTTTAAGCATAAGGACATTCGCCTCTATACTAGGGAAGGAAGGGAATCCAGATCTGTCATTGACTGTATAATAACAGACCAGGAGATCAGGAAGACAGTCAAGGACACACGTGTTTTCAGGGGGTTCTTTCATGATATTGATCATTATTTAATCTGCAGTGAAATTGGTTTTGTGAGCCCAAACGAGCAGAAAGTCAGGTCCATGTATCGAAGGATAAGAGTTGAGAAGGTTCAAGACAAGGAAATTAGACACAAATACATAACAACTTGCTTTCTATTCGGTTAATATTGGTTTCGTGTCTGGGGGACACTTGATCTGGCTGCCGTTCTTTATGAGCTGAGCAGCTATTTGGTCTGCTGTTAGGTTGGAGAGGGGTCTTGAATGAGTTGGGTGACTATTTAGTCCTTTAAGAAGTCTCTTCATGTCGAGCTCCTCCTTTAGTTTCATCCAGTACTCCGTCTTGGCCTCAGATAAGGAACTGATTAGCTATTCGCCTGCCTCTATTGTGTCTTCTCACTAAGGATTGGCCTCGAAGAGAGTTAGGCCTTCGTCGCTGTTGTTAGACCTTGAATATAGTTAGTATTGCAGCCTCTAGGTGTGGAAAGCCGTGAGCATTTTTTAAAGATTTCCAGAATTCAGGAATTCAGGAAGACAGTCAAGGACACACGTGTTTTCAGGGGGTTCTTTGATGATACTACTCATCATTTAATCTGCTGTGAAATTGGTTTTTTGAGGCCAATAGAGCAGAAAGTCAGGACCATGTGTAGAAGGATAAGAGTGCAGAAGCTTCAAGACACGGAAATTAGAAACAAATACATAACAATGATCTCGAAAAGGTACCAGTTAGTTGAATGTAATGATTTACAGTCGCTGGAAGAGGAATGGTCATGGTACAGAGACACACTACTGGAAACAGCTAGAGAATGTCTTGGAACAGTAGTGTGTAAAGGCAGAAAGAAGCAGACAGCTTGGTGGAATAACACAGTCAAGGCATCCTGTAAAAATAAAAAGAAGGCATTTCAAAAATGGCCCCATACTAGAAATCAGGCAGACATAGAATGTTATGTTGAAGAAAGAAACAAAGCCAAATGGATAATTGCAGACTCCAAGCAGAAATCATGGGAAGTCTTTGGAAAAAAGCTAGAAACTCTCGGTCAAGCCGCGGGAAAACCATTTTGGAGCGTCATTAGCAATCTTCGAAAGGGAGGGAAGAAGGAATTAAGAAGTGTTTTGGACAGGTCAGGAAAGCTGTTAGTCAATCCTGTGGATGCCTTGAGCAGATGGAGGGAATATTTTGAAGAATTTCTCAATGTAGGTGAAACGTTCAATGATGTGTCAGATTTTCAGGTAGAATGGGATAGGAACGACGATGGAAACATGATCGCATTTGAGGAAGTGGAGAAAATGGTCAGTAGATTACAGTGTAATAAAGCGGCTGGATTGGATGAAATTAAGCCGGAACTCGTCAAATATAGTGGAATATCAGGTCTCAAATGATTACACAGGATAATTACGAAGGCGTGGTAATCGGGACAGGTTCCGTCTGACTCGACGAAAGCGGTAATCACGCCAATTTGCAAACATGGAAACAGGAAAGATTGTAACAACTATCGAGGTATCTCTTTAATTAGCGTTGTAGACAAAACATTCTCAGGTATTGTTGAAAGGAGAGTGCGAGTATTCATTGAGGACAAGTTAGATGAAAATCACTGTGGGTTTAGGCCTCTTAGAGGCTGTCAGGACCAAATCTTTAGCTTACGGCAGGTAATGGAAAAGTGCTATGAGTGGAACAGGGAATTGTATCTATGTTTCATAGATCTAGAAAAGGCTTATGACCGTGTTCCTAAAAGGAAACTACTGTCAGTTCTACAAGATTATGGTATAGGAGGCAAACTTCTGCAGGCAATTAAAGGGCTCTACGTAGACTGTCAGGCAGCAGTTAGAGTAGATGGCAAATTAAGCTCATAGTTCAGGGTCCACTCCCATGAACCACAGACATTACCGAGCTGGGGTGGCTTGCGTGCCTCAACGATACAGATAGCCGAACCGTAGGTGCAACCACAGCGGAGTAGGAAAGTTAGAAAATTAAAAAAGGAAATGAACAGGTTGAAGTTAGATATGGTGGGGATTAGTGAAGTTCGGTGGCAGGATGAACAGGATTTCTGGTCAGGTGAGTGCAGGATTATAAATACAAAATCAATTGGGGGTATCACAAGAGTAGGATTGATAATGAATAAGAAAATAGGAATGCGGGTAAACTACTATGACCAGCACAGTGATCGCATTATCATTGTCAAGATAGATACGAAGCCAACACCGACAACAGTAGTACAGGTTTATATGCCAACTAGTTCTGCCGATGATGAGGACATCGAAGAAATATATGAGGAGCTAAAGATAATTATTCAGACAATTAAGGGAGAGGAAAACTTAATGGGAGACTGGAATTCGGTAGTACGACAAGAAAGGGAAGGGAAGGGAAGATAGTAGGTGAATATGGTCTGGGTAAAAGGAATGAAAGAGGAAGCCGCCTGGTAGAATTTTGCACAGAACATAATTTAGTTATAACAAACACCTGGTTCAAGAATCACAAAAGAAGGTTGTATACGTGGAAGAGACCAGGAGGCACCGGGAGATACCAGATAGATTTTATAATGGTAAGACATAGATTTCGGAACCAGGTTTTACAGTGTAAGACATACCCAGGGGCAGATATAGACTCTGACCATAACTTGTTAGTCATGAACTGTAGGCTGAAACTGAAAAAACTGCAGAAAGGTAGGAAAATAAGGAGATGGGACTAAGATAAACTGAAGGAAAGCGAAGTTCTGGAGAATTTCAGAGGGAGCTTTAGGCAACAATTGACAGAAACAGGGGAAAATAAAACAGTAGAGGAGGAATGGGTAAAATTGAGAGATGGAGTAGTGAAGGCAACAGAGGACAAAATAGGTAGGAAGGCAAGACCTACAAAAAATCCTTGGATATCACAGGAGATACTAAATTTAATCGATGAAAGGAGAAAATATAAAAATGCAGTAAATGAAGCAGGCAAAATGGAGTACAGACGACGAAGAAATGAGATTGACAGGAAGTGCTAAATGGCTAAGCAGGAGTGGCTAGAAGACAAAAGCAAGGATGTAGAAGAATGTATAAATAAGGGAAAAATAGATACAGCCTACAGGAAAATAAAAGAAACATTTGGAGATAAGAAAAACAGCTCTATGAATATCAAGAACACAGATGGAAATCCATTTCTCAGCAAAGAAGGAAAAGCTGAAAGGTGGAAGAGAATATAGAGGGGCTCTACAAAGGAAATGAACTTCGAGACAATATTGTAGGAAGGGAAGAGGAGGTAGATGAAGATTAAATAGGAGATACTGTACCGAGAGAAGAATTTGACAGAGCCCTGAAAGACCTAAGTCGAAATAAGGCCCCTGGAGTAGATGATATTCCCTCAGAGCTACTGAAGTCTCTGGGAGAACCAGCCATAACAAACCTGTTTCACCTAGTGTGTAAGATGTATGAGACAGGCGAAGTACCCTCAGACTTTAAGAAAAATGTTATTTTCCCCATTCCAAAGAAAGCAGGTGCAGACAGGTGTGAAAACTACAGAACCATCAGTTTAATAAGTCATGGTTGCAAAATATTAACACGAATTATATACAGAAGGATGGAAAAGCTGGTAGAAGCCGATCTCGGGGAAGATCAGTTTGGGTTCAGGAGAAATGTAGGAACACGGGAGGCAATACTCACTTTACGGCTTATCCTAGAAGATAGATTAAGAAAAAGCAAACCTACATTTCTAGCTTTTGTAGATTTAGAGAAGGCTTTTGACAATGTTGATTGGAATAAACTCTTTCAAGTTCTGAAGCAAGCAGGAGTAAAATATAGGGAGCGTAAGGTTATTTACAATTTGTACAAAAACCAGACAGCGGTTGTCAGAGTTGAAGGGCATGAAAGGGATGCAGTGGTTGGAAAGGGAGTAAGACAGGGTTGTAGCCTTTCTCCAATGTTATTGAATTGGTACATTGAGCAAGCTATAAAGGAAAGCAAGGAGAAATTTGGTGAAGGAATTAAAGTTCAGAGGGGAGAATTAAAAACATTACGTTTTGCCGACGACGTAGTAATTCTGGCAGAGACAGCAAAGGATCTGGAAGAGCAGCTGAACGGAATGGACAGTGTGCTGAAAGGTGCATATAAGAACATTAACAAGAGCAAAACTAGGGTAATGTAGTGCAGTCTAAGAAAATCAGGTGATGCTGAAGGAATTAAATTGGAAAACGAAGCAATAAAGGAGGTAGATGAGTTTTGTTACTTGGGCAGTAAAATAACAAATGATGGTCGCAGTACAGAGGATATAAAATGCAGAATGGCAATGGGTAGAAAAGCGTTCTTGAAAAAGAGAAATTTGTTAACATCGAATATTGATTTAATCCTAAGGAAATCCTTTCTGAAGGCATTTGTATGAAGTGTTGCCTTGTATGGGAGTCAGACATGGACGATAAACAGTGCGGACAGGAAGAGGATTGAGGCTTTTGAAATATGGTGCTACAGAAGAATGCTGAAGATTAGGTGGCTGGATCGCGTAACTAATGAGGAGGTACTGAACAAAATTGGGGAGAAAATAAATTTGTGGCATACCTTGACTAAAAGAAGGGATAGATTGGTAGGACACATTCTTAGACATCAAGGAATTGTGAATTTAGCGTTGGAGGGAAGTGTGTGGGGTAAAAATCGCAGAGGAAGACCAAGAGATGGATACAGTAAGCAGATTCAGACAGATGTAGGTTGCCGTTCTTATGTGGAGATGAAGAGGCTTGCTCAGGATAGGGTATTTTGGAGAGCTGCATCAAACCAGTCTCCGGACTGAAGACCACAACAACAACAACAACAGTTCAGGGTAGTTTCAGGGGTAAGACAAGGATGTAACCTGTCACCACTGTTGTTCATATTATTCATGGATCATATGTTGAAAACAGTAGACTGGTATGGCGGGATTAAAACAGGTGAAAACAAAATAAGCAGTTCCTCATATTCAGATGACTTAGTTGTGATGGTAGATTCAATTGAAAGGTTACAGTCTAATATTTCAGAGCTCGATCAGAGGTGTAAGGTTTATGATACGAAGATTCACATCTCCAAAACGATAGTAAAGTCTATGGGAAAGAGATTTAAACATACTGAGTGCCAAATATAAGGAACAAAGTTAGAACAGCTAGACAGTTTCAAGTATCTACGATGTATTTTCTCACAGGATGGAAACATAGTGAAAGAACTGGAATCGAGGTGCAGCAAAGCTAATGCAGTGAGTGCTCAGTTAAGATCTACTCTCTTCTGCAAGAAGGAAGGAAGTACCAAGACTAAGTTAGCAGTGCACCGCTCTATCTTTCGACCAACTTTGTTGTATGGGAGTGAAAGTTGGGTGGATAGAGGTTACCTTATTCATAAGATAATAGATGGGAACAATGGCAGGAGGGTGTCCATAATGAGGAAATCAAAGAAAAACTGGGAATGAACACCATAGAAGAAGCAGTTAGAGCGAACAGACTGAGATGGTGGGGTCATGTTACATGCATGGGAGAAGCAAGGTTACCTAAGAGATTGCCGGTCGCGGTGGCCGAGGAGACTGAGGCGCTGCAGTCATGGTCTGCACGGCCAGTACGGTTGGGGGTTCGAATCCTCCCTCGGTCATGAATATTTGTGCCGTCCTTAGTTGTAGGTAGTTCATAAGTAGTTTGTAAGTTTAGGGACTGATGACCCCGTAGTTACGTCCCATGAGCTTAACAAACATTTGAACTTTTTGAACCTAAGAGACTCATGATCTCGGCAGTAGAGGGTAAGAGGAGCCGAGGTAGACCAAGAAGAAAGTACTTAGATTCGGTGCAAAATGATTTTGAAGTAAAAAGCATTACATCAGATGAGGCGTCAATGTTAGCATTGAATAGGGGATCATGGAGGAATTTTATTAGAGGTACTATGCTCCAGACCGAACGCTGAAAGGCATAAGCAGTCTCTAATAATGATATATATAGGCTATATATTTCTTTATCTTACAGCCAAAAGCCACCACATGATATTTGACTGGTTTTCTTTTAGTTATTATCCATAGTTATTTTTATAATAAAAAATAAAGTACAATGCCGCGGATATTTTGAAGAGTTTGCAGTGAAAAAATATGTAGTCATTGGCCAGTTTGCATTTGGTGCGTTTTACACCCTACATTACTGCGTACGAAATGTAGCTAACATATCGAAATTGTTTTTAACGGTGGAAGGAGAGCCATATCTCTTTCCATCCTCGAGAAAATACGTAAGATACGTTTGACGCGACGTGGACGGCAGCTATGCGGCACACACGCGGCCATTGCCGCCTGCTGCGCCGAGTCATCACCACCTAGAGAGAAGGCCGCGGCGCTCTCGTGTGACGTCATGCAGTGTAGGCATCGTTCGCTTAGCTGACTGGGTGACCAATGGGGCACGGCCCACTATGCCATAGCGTGCAGCCAGTGAGCTACGCGAACGATGCCTATACTGCATGACGTCACACGAGAGTGCCGCGGCCTTCTCTCTAGGTGGTGTTGGCCAAGTGCGGTTCTGCCTCGTGTCTCTCTTCTTCGTATGCTGCCGATACAGACCCAAGCTGGAAACAAACAACCTACTGAAATTGAAACACACCGCAATTCGTAAACTGAAGATGCTGATTGTATATTTTTACAGTCTATAGTCTCCGTTTTCAGTAAACTTAATGGCAGACATGACAGCATTATGTAATCTAACATTCCTGTTACTACTGAATGATATGTTCGGCGAAACCAGAAGGGATGTGCAACGATTTTTTTACCATTAGGAACCATCTTCAATTTTTTGAAATACAATTTCCACCCCTCCATGGAGCTTCAGCTCACTGCTAAACCATAGATGATGCTAGGAACGTCTCTCGTCAGTACTCCTTATCCTGAATTCTATACTACTTTCAGAAATTCAACAATTGCAAAAATATTGGCATGGCTTCATTAATTACTAACAAATATGATGGTTGCTACTGGTTATTATCATTAGAAATGATGACAGAGACAAAATAGGAATGCAATGTAATAAAATACTGGACGTTAAAGCACAGCTGCCGTCAAAGAAAAAGAAAAAAAAAAGCGGACGTTGAGAGGTAGTAATACTATTTATATTCATATTTTCCAATTTCACTTAGTCTGTCGATTTAATTGGATGTTGGGTTCTTTGTATTCTAATTTCTCCAAATTCTTAATGCCAGATGATAGAAATGATCATTCCATGATTTTGGTACATTGGGAATAAGCCACCTGGGTAATTGTTTTTAGGCGCTTGCCACCAGCAGCGAAAAACGTGGGAGAGAATGCTGCCCTTGTTTCGCAGCCAGTGGTGTATAAAGATACGGGACAGGATGTCGCCCCAGCAGTGGGGGTTGGGGAAAAAAAGGCGCCCCGGGCTCGATCGGTCGCTCTGGGGAGTCGAAGTGAAAGCAGGGCCGGCAGCATTGTGTACGCTGCCTGGACCCTCGCGGTCGCCAAACTTTACGACTTTTGCCGGCGCCACGTTGGCGAGGCGTAGGTTGCTGAGGGCTCTCATGACAGGAGAGGGCGCCCATGCGATAATAAAATAATTTAGCCGTCTGGAGA
Organism: Locusta migratoria; assembly: GCA_026315105.1. Classification (NCBI taxonomy): domain Eukaryota; kingdom Metazoa; phylum Arthropoda; class Insecta; order Orthoptera; family Acrididae; genus Locusta; species Locusta migratoria. Next base: position 38,007,330 of record CM048755.1, on the reverse strand, counting down.
TGCCTATCGTGAACACAAAATTTCACGCTGTTTCTGGGAACTGTGGCATACCTGAGTCTCAGGCCTGGGAAAGTTTTCGAGGGGGTGGAGCTTAGTAGTGCTAATAATAGCAAATTGATTTGATTGGCGAGACAATTAGGTCCTATCTCCTACTGGCTTGACGTCACAAGCGGGTGGAGTCTGGCAGCCAAAGAAAGTTTTTCTTGAGGAGAGCGTGGGGTGAGTGATAGAAAAGAGGAGAAGAGTGGAGGACACCGGATGGTTCGGACCTCTCGGTAGCAGTAGGGAGTGGCGGCAAGGACTCCGAAGTTTTCGGACCTTGCGAGTCGGTGGACTTACAATTTTTGTGCCCATTGCACAGTGTTAGATGACATCTGTGTGATTGCTGTTTGCATTCACAGTTATACTGAGAAACTTGTAAATATTCTGAAGTGGGTGTTGTTTTAGAACAAGCTTACTCGTAATCAGGATAATTTACTGTTCTTGAATAACAGCATACACCACTGGGTTGGAAAATGCTGTATTTTTTTTGTAGCTCGAATACTTTAGTAAGTGCCGCGCCGATCGGGTAGATAATTTCCCATCCGCAATCGCATTCATCAGCCTGCTCTTCCATCAGCAGCCCATCGACATCGGTGACGCTGTTCAACTGTATATGGTAAAGTAGCGCCAACGCATAAATAGTGAAAAGTATTATTGAATGGTGGTTGATAGGTGGGACGTAGGTGTGAGTTTGCGAGGTCATCATAGTCGATTTTTAATCGAGCGTGTCTGTTTCAGAACTTAACCTTCTACTGACTTTTTAAATACATTTTTGATAGGTTAACACACCAAATTTATGACTATAGCCAGTCGAACTTGTACCTTTTCTTTTGGTGTTAAGATTTTGTCCTTTATTCTGTAAAAAGAATTCCTATTTCAAGTCATTATTTTTGTATGATTTATTTAAAGGAATTGACACTTTTTCACGCCTCATGTTTTTGATAAATTGGCACATAAATTTTTTGTTAAATACAGTAACTATTTATGAACATCGTGTACCTGATTTCAACCACCTTTCATGTATTTTGGAGGGGTTATCTCTTGTCTATGTTAGGTAGGTCAGGGGCTTTGTGTGCTTCCAACAACAGTGTATGGAAACACGCACTTTCACAAAATAAATAAATATACGTGAGATTAGACTACTGGTCGCCACTACTTTCAGTTAGACGCAGTAAATTCTCAGTTTCATATTTTTAATAATTTTTCTATTCTTTTTATAATAATAAAAAAAATAATGGCGACCCTTCGATAAATTGATTACTTTGTGATGATGGTTAATTTAATACAATTTATTCATTTGCATATTAATGAGCTATCTGCAAAGTTGGCAGAAAAGGTAACAGAACTCAAATGACGGACAACATTCAGTTGACATCCAAAATAATAAATTTTGAAAAGAGCGACAACATTTCAACGTCAGTATATTTGTACTCGGGACCATGGTAGAGCTACGAATAAAGACCTAAGTAAGGAATTACTTTTAGTGCAAATACAATTAAACAAGGAAACTATGATTTGCAAAAAATGTTCATATCGATATATCTTTCAATGTAAGATATATGAAAAACATACCAGGTGTCATCGAGAAGAAAAGTTGTTTCTGATCGTATATACAGCGCCACAATCATGATTATGTCAGTTGTATAAAGGTTCTTTCAATTATTGAACTTGCAGTGAGACTTGTTTCTCTTAATTATAGAAGAAACTAGCTGAAAACCCGGCGTTGCTCGGGTATTTATTTATTCGCACCTTGAGATAGTTCTTCTCCTATCCCTTTCCTCACTGTCCATATTCTTTTTTTCTAAAAACATTTTAGATTATCGGAGAATATATAAGAAATAACGCTGTCTTGCACAATGTAGAAAATTATAAGTACAGTGTCCAAAGAAAGAAAGATAGGAGTCACAATACAAATGACATATAAAATTAGTACGATCTGATATTTATTGAATTATATGTTGAACAACTGTACAATTTTTAGGTATATATTCATTTTTATAAGTGCCTGTAAAATCTGTTGCGAATACAATTAGTAGTAAAGAAGTAATAGATTAAAACTTGGTGCATGATGGGGCGGTTTTCCATGAACGTTACTGTTTACGTGTTCATATCTCATGAACTACGTGTCGGAATGTGGTACAATTGTTGTGTATACAGTCTGTAAAATTTCCTGTTGCTACAATTTGTAGTGTTCAAATTATAAATTGTAACATCATACTGAGAGCCGTAGTTTTACTCCATAAACAGCGGAAAAGTAGTAAGCGAGAAACTTTTTTCCTTTCATCATTTTACCATGGTTGCCAGCGAGAAAAAGTTTAATAAAGGTTTGAAATTATGTTTAAAGTTTGTTGCAAGTCGCTAAGTACTGTCATTCTCATACAGTGTATTTCTAAAGTCTCGCCGCATTATATGGCATTTTTTTTTTTGCGATTTCTATTGGTTATGACGTAATATCTTTTGAAACATGTGCCGTATGTGATTCTTAACCATGCAGCAATTGTTACCTCACGGTAAGGAATGTGTGTACCAAATTTGGTTGAAATCGGTCCAATGGTTTAGGAGAAAATGAGCAGCACTGTCGCAAATGCAGCAAATATACGGACACACTGCTTTGTATATTAGAAGAAGACTAGCTGAAATGCCAGCGTTGCCCGGGTATTTATTTATTTATTCCTGCCATTTTTCAGGTATATGTTTATTTGTATAAAGGCTGTATGTATGTAAAATCTCTTGGGAATACAATTAGTAGTAAAGAAGTAATAGATTAAAACTTGGTGCGTGATGTGGCGGTTTTTTCCACGAACGTTATTGTTTATGTGCTCATATCTCATAAACTACCTGTCGTACTGTGATACAACTTAGAAGGTACACTCAACTATATGCGCGTATACAGTCGGTAAAATTTCTTGCGGCTACAGTTTGTAGTGTACAAATTATGAATTTTAACGTCATACCGAATCCCATAGTTTTACTCAAGAAAAAGCGGAAAAGTAGTAAGCGAGAAACTTTTTTCTTTTCATCATTTTACTGTGGTTGTCCTCGAGAGAAAGTTCAATAAAAGTTTGAAATTATGTATAAAGTTTTTTGCAAGTCGCTAAGTACTCTGATTCTCGTAAAGCGTATTTATAAAGTCTCGCCGCATTATGTGGCAGTTTCTTGCAAATCCTATTGTTTATGTCGTCATATCTTCTGAATCATGCGTCGTATGTGATTCTTAACCCTGTAGCAATTGTACCTCACGGTAAGGAATGTGTGTACCAAATTTGGTTGCAATCGGTCCTGTGGTTTAGGAGAAAATGAGAAGAATTGTCGCTAAATGCCGCAGTTTTCAGCGCATCTCATTGTTTATGACGTCATGTCTCGTAAACTATGTATCATACGTGATTCTTACACTTACGGCGACCGTTCTCATTGATTGAAGCTTACGTGTACAAAATTCCATAAAAATTGGAACAAAACTGTAGATTTGTATGCAACACGTACAAACATGCGGACACTCTGCTGTATATATTAGATGAGAGAAGAATCTGATTTTAATTAGATTCCTAAAACAAATCGAATGTTTAAATGTTTGTGAAGCTTATGGGACTTAACTGCAGGGTCACTAGTTCTAAACTTACAAACTACTTATGAACTACCTTGTACTAAAGACAGCACAAACATCCATGCCCGAGGGAGGATTCAAACTCCCAACGGGGAACGGCCTCGCACATCGCAGCAAAGCGCCTCAATGCGCTCTGCCGCTCCGCCGCGGCTTCCTAAAACATATCCCTAATTTTTCTTTAGTGGGTCTGACGTGTCCCAGACTATTTTTCTTCTCAGTTAAGTCCTTCTTACTCAGCATGTGATCCTCTTTGAACTGTCGTCTGTTTAGTTGGAATAGCTCAAGAGCTTATAATGAACTTCCATAGACAAGACAAGTTTGCCATATATTCCTCACTGTTGCCTGTTGCTCAACAGACCTTTTAGTGCTCTTATACGCACTTTATCAGAATACAGACACACACGCACACGCACGCACACACACACACACACACACACACACACACACACAAATTAAATTAATAGAGTTTTGAAGGAGACTCAGGAATTAAATGTAATTGCATCGAGAGGTTTGCAGTGGACATGCAGCGCGTGCTGCTGCCCTCCTCTGTGAAGTGTGCTGACCTGCAGAGGCCCTGCGCCTCGCCTCTGCTCTGCTGCGTCAAGTGTGCGCCGGGCCTAAGGGTCAACTGCCCATTCTTGCACCATGCAGATATCTTATTTTAATCATTTTGCAGTTGCTGGTGACTGTAGTAACCGATAAATGACAGCGTCATCTGTGAACGGTCTAAGAAAGCTACTCAGAGTGTCTCATAAATCGTTTATAAAAATAAGGAACAGTAGGGGCCCTATAACATGTCCCTGAACAACGCCAGATATCACTTCTTTTGTCATTTACAACGTACTGTGTGCTTTTTGAAAGGAAATCGAGAATCCACTAGCACAACTGTGGCGATATTCCATAAGCACGCAATATGATTAGAAGACGCTTGTGAGGAACAGTGTCAAAAGCCTTTCGGAAATATAGAAACGCGGAATCTATTTGACATCCCTTGCCGATTTCACTCATCACATCGTGTGAGTAAAGAGCTAGCTGTGTTTCACAAGACTGATACTTCCTGAGTCCGTGTTGACTATGGGTCAATACGTCATTCTCATCGAGGTAGTTCATAATAATATCAAAAAGAAACAACTTCCTGATGTTCTGCAAAACTTATTTATTGGTCACAAACCTGCTTTCGGCTTCTTAGGCCATCATCAGGTCACCTGCCAATGATGGCCTAAGAAGCCGAAAGCCGGTTTGTGACCAATAAATAAGTTTTGTAGAACATCTGGAAGTTGTTCCTTTTTGATATTATTATCATGTTCTGTCAAGTACCGACGGAAAAATCAATTAATTTTAAGTATTTCATAATATTTGAGGAAAGTATATAGGCCAATTCGTCTCGGGCACGACGTTAAACTGCCCCCCAACCCAAGGTGTGGTGCGACCCGTGCTGAGGGGCGCGTGGCACCTGGGTGGATGTGTCTCGAACGGAGCCTCAGGGATACCGGGCGACCTCGCTGAGTAAGTTGCCTTGCACCGCGCGGGGTTATCGTGGTGTGGACCATATAAATCCCCAAATCTCGTGGGACTAAGATGAACACGGAGAAAAAAATTATTTTAAAAGAATCCGAGGGGCAATCTGAGACCTCAGATACTCAGACATCGGGATCAGGACCGATGGAGTGCACTCCTACTTCTCAGTCAGGGTCTAGACCTGAGCGAGAAGTGGGAACTGTATCAGAGAAGTTGGACCAGATTAGGATTAAGGCCTTGTCTGGGGCTCAGAGGAGGAAATTTCTCAAGGAACAGAAGCAAAAGTAAGGAAAAGAATGGCTTCCTAGACATAAGTGGAGGGAATCAAAAGTGCTTGAGCCCAAGACCCCCAAAAAGAAACTGCCTCAGGTCGAAGGGGTACACAGAACCCCTCAACGTCAAAGACAGGTGGCAAGAGGGTTAGGGAGGAATCTAAGACTCCCTCCTCTCTGGACAAGCGTGATCCTAAAAAGCCGAGGCAGGAAATAGGGAAACAGACCTATAGTACTGCAGTCTCGGTCTTTAGAGTGGCGGTTGTCCAAGAAGGATACCCACTGGTAAGCATCACCTCGCAGCAGGAGGAGCTCGTGCAGATGGCCCTCTTTGAAGAGATTGGAGGGGGGGGGACGCTGGTCCAGGACCCAAATTCAGGAGGGTCTATGTAGATCGTGGTGCCCTCATTTTTGTCTGCGAGGGGGAGCACTCAGCAGAAAGGCTTAAGTACAAGGTGCCCATGATATCCCCGTGGGAGGATGCGAAGCTGCAAGTCAAGACAGCAGCCAAACTCCTGAATACCGCAAAGGTATCAATATGGGTACCAAAGATCCTTAAGGATGTCTCTCCAAAGACTCTGTTCGAGAAAATAAGGGTCCAGAACCCAAAAGTCTCGACAGAGGATTAGAGGGTAATTAACCAAAAGGTCGTTCCGGAAGGACGAACCCTGGTGGTGGAGGTCGGAGAGAAGTCCCTGAAGGCATTGCGAGAGCAAGGCCTGAAACTGTTTTTAGGGTTCTCGCAGGTCTGCGTCAGGGTAATGAAAGTCCTTAAAAGCAATAATGGCAGCAAGATGGAGACTGGAAGTGCTGCAGATAAACCTGCAGCACAGTAAAGGGGCCACTGCTGCCCTCAGCAGTCACTTGGGGAGACAGGAGGTGGACGTGGCCCTGATACAAGAACCCTATTTATACAAAGGGGGTGTATCGGGCCTCGGTGGCACTGGAGGTAAGCTGATTTGCACTATAAATCTAAGAAACTCCAGGACATGCATTTATATTAGAAATGGAATCCCTTTCATGCCAATGATGGATTTTTGTTCCAGGGACCTAGTGACCATCAGGATGCAGCAACATGAGGAGGGTATCACGAAGGAAATTGTTTTAGCCTCAGCATACCTTCCTTACGAAGACAGCTCTCCTCCTTCTTTGGAAGTGAGGAGACTGACGGAAGCCTGCCATCGGCAAGGTGACGAACTGGTGGTGGGATGTGATGCCAATGCCCACAATTCATCGTGGGGCAGCAAGGACACCAACAGTAGACGTGAGCACCTTCTTGAATTTCTCCTAACAACTTGGAGATCCTGAAAGGGGTGATGAACCTACATTCAGGAATAGTAGAAGGGAAGAAGTAATTGACATAACTTTTGGTTCCATGATGATGGGAAGTTACGTCAAACAGTGGCATGTGGTCCTGGAGCCATCCTCATCAGATCACATGTATATTAAATTCAAGGTTGAAATGGGAACCAGACAGACCATGGCCTATAGGAACCCCAGGAAAACGGACTGGGAGACATATAGGAAAGACCTTGACTTCAGCCTATCGGAAATTAAAACTTCGATAAGGAATACAGCAGAGTTTGAGGAAGTAGCAGAGGCCCTAACCTCTGCTATAGTGAGCTCATACCAGGACAACAGCTCAATCACCAAGAAGTGCACAAATAGGAGTGTGCCTTGGTGGAATAATAACCTGGAAATGCAAAGGAAACAGGTACGAAGACTGTTTAATCTTGCGAGGCGCAAAGGACAATGGGCAAAGTATCGTGAGGCCCTTGTCAATTACAACGTAGCCATCAGACGGGCAAAGGAAGCATCCTGGAAGGTATTCTGTGAGGAAGTGGAGGGAACGGCTGCTCAAGTGAGACTTCATAAAATCCTCACTAGGGTACCAACTAATCCAGGAGGAACATTGAGGAAGTAGGATGGGGAGTATATAAAGACAGCACATGAAACGCTGGAACTGCTCCTCAACACTCACTTTCCTCAATATACTCTGGGGGATAACTCAGACCAGAATGCGATTCCTGAGAGACAACGGTTCTCAGGTATTCGAAAAGAAGACTGGGATTTGGCCAAGGAGTGTGTCGATCTCAGTAAGGTCCGATGGGCGGTGGGAACATTTCAACCGTTCAAGTCACCTGGCCCCGATGGAATCTATCCAGCTCTCCTGCAACAACCGGGAGAAAATCTTATTAGATTCCTATGCAGCTTATTCAGGGTTAGCCTAGCAGCAGGAATCATTCCCAATGCCTGGAGGGCAGTGAAGGTTGTCTTCATTCCTAAACCATGGAGAATTGATCATACCAAGGCCAAGGATATGAGACCAATCAGCCTGTCCTCCTTCATGCTTAAGACACTGGAAAAGCTGGTTAATGTGCATGTTGGAGAAAGGAGGTTAAGTAGGGCTCCTCTACATTCAAACCAACATGCATATCAGTCAGGTAAATCATGTGAGACAGTTCTCCACCAACTCGTTGGGAAGGTGGAGAAAGCGCTACACTTTCAGCCAACTCGTTGGGAAGGTGGAGAAAGCACTACACTTTCAGGAAATAACCCTCTGTATCTTCCTGGACATCGAGGGGGCTTTTAGCAACATGACCTTCGATTCCATGGTTAGGGCAGCAGAGGTGCATGACCTAGGGACCACTATATGTAGGTGGACTAGGGCCATGCTCAGTGGAAGAAAGGTAGAAGCTACCATGATGAATGAAAAAATGGTAATCAACACCACTAGGGGTTGCCCGCAAGGAGGAGTTCTTTCCTCTTTATTGTGGAATCTAGTGGTGAATGATCTCATTGGAGAACTAAACTCTAGGCAGTATTTTTGCCAAGGATACGCAGATGATCTTGTCATAGTAATACTTGGCAAATTTGCTGACACAGTGAAGAATATGGCACAACGTGCTTTGGACATTGTGCAAGACTGGTGCAAAAAAACAGGATCTGGGGGTTAGTACTAAGAAAACTGTTGTTGTACCATTCACAAAGAAGCATATATAACATTCAAGTTGGAATCTAAAGCTTTTCAATGAAGCGCTACCTGTGAAGGGGACGGTGAAATATCTAGGGGTTACCCTAGATGAGAAACTGACATGGACCCCTCACATCAGGAATATTTGCTCCAAGGCAAAAGGTACTCTTGTGAGTACCAGGAGAGCTTGTGGCAAAAATTGGGGCCTGAGCCCCAAGGGTGTGCACTGGATATACACCACAGCGATTAGACCCAGGATCACCTATGGGGCGGTCGTGTGGTGGAAGAAGGTAGAACAGCAGGTTGCTGCTAAGGAGCTTGGTAAGGTGCAGAGACTAGCCTGCTTAGCCATAACAGGCGGAATTAGCAGCACACCAACTGTTGGGATGGAAACCATGCTGGATATGCCCCAATTACACCTTTGGGTCAAGATGGAGGCGGCAGCTGGTGCCTACAGACTCAAATCTGTCAACAACTGGAACTCTTTGGGATATCCAGAATCACACACTAAAATAGTGGGAGAGGTAAATATAGGAAAGGTTGGGGAAATGCCAGCCGACTATATTATAACCCCATACTGCTTCAACAAGTCTTTCAATATAACAATTGGAAGTAGGGAGCAGTGGGAGAAAATAGTTCGACACCGTACGGAGGATATTGTCTGGTTCACTGACGGTTCAAAATCGGACCAAGGTGTTGGGGCCGGGGTATATGGGGTGCAGCCAAGACTGGAGGGCGTCATCTCTTTAGGAAAACGAGCCTCAGCATTACAGGCCGAAATCACTGCCATCAGGGCGTGTGTGGAGGAGAATTTGCGTAGGTGCTACAAAGATCGTAGCATCTATATCTATTCAGACAGCCAGGCAGCCCTGAGATCACTGGCAGCTCCTGCAACAAGGCCTAAAATTGTTGCAAAATGTCACAGGGTTCTGGTGGAGCTAGGGGAAAGCAATAGAGTAAACCTATTGTGGGTCCCTGGCCACTCGGGAATCAGTGGCAACGAACATGCCGACAGATTAGCCAGGATGGGGGCAGAGACTCCATTTATTGGACCGGATCCTGTCCTGACAATCACCAAGGCAATGATCAAATTGGAGCTACATAACTGGCTCAGAAGACAGCACGTAGAATATTGGACCAAAGTCCATCAACAAAAACATGGGAAGGTAATGATGCCAAAGCCATGTTTTAAAAGAAGCTCTGCAATCCTGAGTCTGAACAGGAGAGAGATTAGACTCACGGTTGGATTGCTGACAGGCCATGGGAATTTCAAAAAACACCTACGTACAATGGGAATAACAGGAGAAGACCCTAAATGCAGGATCTGTGATGACGGCGATGAAACTGCATCCCATCTAATCTTCGAATGCATTGCATTGGAGAATAAAAGGCACAGAATATTTGGGACAACCAGAACCGAAGAAATTGTGTCTAATAAAGAACTGGTAAAGGGACTCCTTGCACTGTTCAAGGGCATTGGTTGACTTTACTAGATATACAGGGAGCGATACCGCACAATAAACTTAGTTTCGGTGCGGGCAGTGGCGGGTTGGTCCAAGACTGTTTTGGCTTCCCTGGAAAAATCAATCAATCAATCAAATATAGGCCAATAATTATGTGGATCTCTCATATTGCCTTTCATGAATATTGGAGTGATCTGTGCAACTTTCCAGTCTTTGGGTACGGATCTTGTATGTGATAATTAGGTATGGGGCCATTGCATCAGTACTCTCAAAGGAAGCTAATTGGTATACAATCGGGTGCGGGAGACTTACTTTTCTTAAGTGAGTTAAGTCGCTTTAACCTATTACTGCGCATGGTACGTTATATATATATATTTAAAAAATAAAAATAAATAAATATATAAATGTAGTTGCCTCTTGAGGTAATTTTGCTAGATTGTTATGTAGTATATTTCATCGACGGGTCACATAAATACTATTATAATCCTGACAAACCCCGAGATGCAGAAGAAATTCTAAAACTACTTGAGAATCTCAGTTAAATAGCTCGAGCTGATGAGCTGGGTTTAGTCTTTCTAAGTTATGGTGCAACTCTCTGCCACTCGTGGAATCACTACGCAAACATGAATTACACTTTTTAAATGTTTGTAGAACTTATGGGACTTAACTACGGGGTCATCAGTCCCTAAGCTTACAAACTACTTATGAACTAGCTAAGACTAAGGACGGCACAAATATCCATGCCCGAGGGGGAATTCGAACCCCCGACCGTAGTGGCCGTGCAGACCGTGACTGGCGCGCCTCAGTCTCCTCGGCCACCGCGGCCGGCATGAATTACACTGAATTGATACTATCCGAGGAGACAGAATTGAGAAAACACCACTGAAAGACTTAAAAAAAAAATCGTAGATCTTATCATGTGGTTCAAGACGAACACTTTACGTTGCTATGGTGGCATGACAACAACCAAGTGAAATTAACAACAAATCTACAAATGGATCATTGTCTTACCAAGGGGACCTGTAAAATTTGGAGTAAAGCAGAACGGAATAATGTAACTGCGCCTCAATCAACCTTAGAGAAGATTTAAAAATCGTGGAAAATGCACTAAATTGTGTTGCATAAAATGTAATATTGGTCTTCATCCATATTCTTATTTTTGCAATATCACAGGTAATCATTGTGCATAATATCACTCATTTAATGCGATATTGGATTGGATACCGTTTGTTTTATTTTTCCCAACACCATTAATGACTTATTTGTGGTCTAAGGCGCCTCGCTGCGGAGCGCACGGTTGCTCGCCGTGGAAGGTTCGAGTCCTCCCTGGGGTATGGGTGTGTGTGTTTATCCTTAGATTAGTTTACCTAGGTTTAAGTAGTTTGTAAGCTACAGACTGATGACCACACACACCCATGCCCCAGGGAGGACTCGGACATCCACGGTGAGCAACCGCGCGCTCCGCAGCGAGACGCTTTAGACCGCTCGGCTACTCCACCGCGGCGGAAAAGTAGTAATGTGTCAGTTTTTATTAATAGGTTTAGAATCTAAATTGTTTTCTTGGTATATAAAAATGATATTGCACTATTGAATTGTATATATTAACCCCCATCGTATGTTTTATCATACGTGAAATAAAACAATGTAAAAAATTAAAAAAAATTAATGTTTTAGTCCTTGATTCATGCTACTGCCCTTAAAAGACCTACATTGGCTTAATTTCATCAAAATTAAAAACAAAAAATAGTTTTGGGCATTAATGGGTTAATACTCCAGGGGAACCTACTTCTAAATTACGCATGCTGACAGCTGTTCTTGATACAAATTCTGGAGAAGTTGCATCGTCTTCTTTGCTGAAGGAATTTCGGAAAGCTGTGTTGAGCAGTTCTGCCTTAGCAGGACTGTCATCTGGAGAATCACTATTACTATCGTGTAGTGAAGGTATTGATTATATTTTGCCGCTAGTATGAGCTTCACAGAACGATACGGGTCCAATGATATTTCCCTGGGGCGCTGTTGACGACACCCCTGTCTCTGAAGAACAGTCGATGTCGATGGTTCTACACTTAGTCATGGGATAGCAATTGCGGGGATACAGATGGTGCTAATATTGGCCGGCCGCGGTAGCCGAGGGGACTGAGGGGCTTCAGTCACGGTCTGCATGGCCACTACGGTCGGGGGTTCGAATCCCCCCTCGAGCATGGATATTTGTGCCGTCCTTAGTTGTAGGTAGTTCATAAGTAGTTTGTAAGTTTAGGGACTGATGACCCCGTAGTTAAGTACCTTAAGCTTAACAAACATTTGAACATTTGCTAATATTGCGTACGAGAAGAATAAGAGGGCGATGAGTTGGCACAGCTGTCATTTGTTCAGTTGATTGTAAACCTAAGGGATCAATCTGCGGTATTTAACGGTCTCTACATTTACAAACTGCCACGAGGGAATGGTCGCACTGTTGCAGGCACTATGTCAGGGACTGCTCGGTCGCTCCCACCGGAGGTTCGAGTCCTCCCTCGGGCGTGGGTTGTGTGTTGCCTTAAGGTTAGTTTAAGTTAGTTTATGTAGTTTTTAAGCCTAGGGACTGATGACCACAGTAGTATGGCCCCAAAGATTTACAAACATTGATTTTGTTACTTTCAAACTTCTTTAACTTATTCTAAGGAAAAACTCGTATACCCATGCCCGAAGGAGGATTCGAGCCTCCGACGGGAGTGTTCCCGCAGTGACGTCCCAGAGCGCACGGCTATTCCGCGCGGCTGTCATTTGTATTCCGGTGACTCGCGTGAGAGTGTCCTGTGGCCGCAACCACGTCAATTAACGGACTCTGATCGCGGATGGCAGTTGCAGCATCAGATCATTTCCGGAGTAGTTAAGGAAATATACTTTCCAGATTCGCAGTATGATGAGTGTGTCGAGATTGCGTTACCTCTCACCATGGGCAATGTAGTGACCGAGGACTGCATTTAATGATCGTGAGCAGCGGCGTTTTCCTATGTTGTTTATGGTAACCGCAGAAATCAACGCGAGACATAGGTGGAACGTTTTCGTTACGACAGTGTGGTGCAGTTTGGCGTTTTTCGGCGAGTAGATTTCTAAAAACCGAATGGTACGTTTTATAGCGTACGGAAAACTATCTCTCAGTATTTTTTGTACCCAAACGTTATCGTTTTTGGATGTATCTTGATAACGGGTGAATATTTAAAAAATGGGAAAATGGCGTCTCTATGTAAATGTCTACAGAATATATCGTTAAAATTTGAGACATTTACTATGGTTGGTTGTTTAGAGACTTGCCAAAATCAATAAAAACAAAATTTTGTAATTTTGTGCATAATTACGGTAACTTCGAATCTCTGGTATTCAGTAACAGATAAATATATAGAGAAAAAAAAACTCAGTTTGAGCATTATATGTGAAAAGAATCTACGAAAAGTAAAGTCAGTCGGCCAGACCAAACTACCCGGCCGATTTCCTTCATTTTCGTTTTAAACGAAAGGTATTCATCCACGAATTTGTCATCAAGTATTAGAATTTGCATAACTCTCGCCTTCCTTTTTCTATACTAAAAATGCAATATCCTTCTGCATATTTCTTATGGGAATGGCCTTGCTGTAAACTAAAGTCATTCGGTCAAGTAGTTCTATCCGACCAATTTCCTTCATTTGTACTTTAAACGAAAGGCATTCATTCGCAGATTTGTCATCGAGTATCAGAATTAACTTAAGTCTCTCTATCCTTTCTTTTTATTCAAACGCGGAATCCTTCTGTCCTTGCATTGAATATTTTAATAGGTTTGTTGTACGATATCTTCTGTTCTAATTAAGATACGCAGTTCTTTCTGACCTAACAACACTCAGCGGATCAAGCTCTTTCATTTGCGCTTTTTAAACACTTGCATTCTGAAGAAAGCTATGCATGAACATCCAACTTTCCTTCAATTTTTTCCCAACTATTTTGTCATTCCACTAACGTTGCGAAGTATTCGCACGGGTCCTCTAGTATCATATTAAGAACATACGGTTAAAATTTCGACGAATTGCACCGAAGTACAGAAATGACCAAACTCGCAATTTGAAGTTTTTGTGCTAAAGAACCATTGTTTTTCGTCGTTCTGTCAGGAATCACCAATGAACAAACGGTGCTTTTATAAACCGTATAAATAAAATCATAGATCATAAGTAAAGGACAAAACCAAACCGATTTGCTGCATTTGGCTGGGCTGCAGGTACTGTGGTGCTGTCTAAAGTTTACATTTCGACATTGTACTGTATGATAGCTAAAGAATGCCACTTCTTCTCATAGGTATAAACTCAAATGTTTGTAGACCTAAGGAACTAAACTACTCTGGTCATCGGTCCCTAGACTCTCAAACAACTTAAAATAACCTATCCTAAGGACAACACACACAACCATCACCGAGGGAGGACTCGAACCTCCGGCGGAAGCGAGCGCTCGCTCTGCAACACAACGCTCCAAAACGCACGACCATTCCCACGCGGCTCAAAGGTATACAAGTGATTTCTTGGCCAAGGGATATCCGAAACAATTCACCCTTTCTCTCACCGATCAATAGAACTTGACAAATGGACCCCTGAAGAATCATGTTTTCACATGCGGCGCTTTAGAACATAATACAATTATATATATTTTTGACGGCGTTACAGCGTTCAGTGAATGAAATAAATAGCAATTTGCGAATAGTTCTGGCTTCACTGTACTAGGTTTAGATGGAAGGGAAGAGTCCTCTGCAGTCGGGCAGGTCACTGTGTTCTCGGTGGCGGAGTGGTCAACGCGTCTGCCTAGTAAACAGGAGATCCCGGGTTCGAATATCGGCCGGGCACAAATTTTCATTCGCCTCCCTTAGGTACTCCATCTAAACCTAGTACAGTGAACCAAAACTGTTCGCAAATTGCGATTTATTTCATTAATCAATTGTGCGATTGGATTCACGACTTCCTATCAGAAAGGACACAGTTCGTTGTAATTGACGGTAAGTCATCGAGTAAAACAGATGTGATATCTGGCGTTCCCCAGGGAAGCGTTATAGGTCCTCTACTCTTCATTGTGTTTATAAACGATTTAGGAGACAATCTGAATAGCTCCCTTAGACTGTTCGCGGATGATGCTGTCGTTTATCGGTTAGTGAAGTCAACAGAGGATCAAAAGCAACTGCAAAGCGATTTAGACAAAATTTCTACATGGTGCGAAAACTGGCAATTGACACAAAATAAAGAAAAGTGTGAAGTAATACACATGGCCATTAAAAGAAATTCTATGAACTTCAATTACGCGATAAATCAGTCAAACCTTAAGGTCGTAAATTCTACTAAATACCTATGAGTTACAATTACGAACAACTTAGACTGGAGGGAACACATAGAAAATATTGTGGGGAAGGCGAACCAAAGGTTACGTTTCATTGGCAGAACGCTTCGAAGGTGCACCAGCTCCACCAAAGAGACTGCCTAAATCACACTTGTGCGTCCTCTCCTGGAGTACTGTTGCCCATTGTGGGACCCTCACCAGGTGTGACTGACGGAAGATATTGAGAAGGTTCAGAGAAGGGCCGCTCATTTTGTTTTATCACATTACAGGGGAGAAAGCGTCACGGAAATATTTGAGGTGGAAATCATTAAAAGAAAGACTTTATTCGTTGCGGCGAGATCTATTTACGAAATTATACGATTTTACTTCTGAATGTGAAAATATTTTGCTAGCACCCACCTACATAGAGAGACATGACCATCCAAATAAAATAAGATAAATCAGATCGAAATGGGAACGATTTACGTGTTCTTTCTTCTCGCGCGGTATTAGAGAATGGAACTGTAGAGAAAATTTATGAAAGTGGTTAATGAACCCTCTGCCAAGCACTTAAATGTGATTTGCAGAGTATCTATGTAGATGTAGAATACAATTTGCGGTTTGTTTTTATTTAACTTTTTAATTGACAATAGTAACTTATTTTGTGGCTAATTTAGTTGTTTGAGAAATGTGTATTTGTTGCTGGGTTCAACTGTTAACCGAGTGCATAGGAAACAGGGACTCTGAAGCGGACTATGAAGCAATCAGTGTGTTGGCGGCGAACTTGAGTCAGCCTGTGCAGTTGTCATTAATAAGCGCGACAGGTACAAATGCCAGCATGCCACCTGGTCAGAGCTGGCGCCAGCAGGAAACATTAGTGATGCCCGTTGGAAGGGCACGGTGCGTCCTCTGGCTCAGTTGGAGCGCCGCCGGCACTTGGCAGCGTGTGTCATCGCCTGCACGTCTCACTCGCCACAAAATTAATGCCGCCTCCTCTACTGCACGCCAGAGAAAGCAGCACTCACTAACCTAAGCAAAGCGTTGCCCAGTTACCGATTTCTGGAGCAACTATTCCTGTGCACAAGCAGTGCGACATGGAAAAGTTATTAAAACGCGTATTTACAGCATAAATAAATGCTCTAACAAGGAAAGTACTTGGGCTTGAACAAACACTTATACACCAAAATCGTGTGAAAGATAATATAAAGATCCATTATTGCACTAGTGATACTCCCGCATCTGCAAAACTCTGTAGTCGTCCGTTAGAGGCCTCTGCGTGTGCCATGCCGCATTGCACTTTGACCTGTCGTTTCGACAGTAGGGACGGTGCAGTGTGCCTCCGAAGTTGCGTTTTGTGATGTTATCTGTGTGTTGAAGCGTCAGATGGGGCGGCGATTGCTAATCAATCCTGCTAATGTATTGCGATTAGTTGAGATGAAGTTACGAAGAACCCTTCTTCTTGAAGATGGTATTAGTGTAGAAGATGAATCATTTGCATGCTTTCTCGTATCTGTTGTGGTACAAAAATATGAGCATAAGTTAGATACTGTTGTTACAAACTCATAATAATGATAATAGGGATGATAATGACGAACAACTCATTGCAAGCGGTAGTGCTACGGTAAGTGCGGGAAGAGGCGATGGAAGCAGTGTCAGTGAATACCAACAGCCTTTCGGGAGGAAGGTTAAAGTTGGAACTATCATCACGGCTTTTGGTGACAATTCGCTAGAGAACATGTACGATGATTATTTCATAAGTTATAGTTAAGATTTCTGCATTACGTATGGCGTCTACAATTACATCTACAGTGCTATCTAGAGCATGGTTGCAGAGCTTTGCAGAAAAACGACACCCACCAGCACATTGACGTGTACGAAGAGATCCTGTAACCAAACGTTCATACAGATATGTTTTTTCGAGCCCTTGTAATTTCCTTGTAAGACTTTTTAAGCAGCTTTAAGTTCCGATGTATCGATAGAGGAAGTCCCTTGATAGGACTAGAAAAGGAAGAACGAGGAAATATGTATAAGAAATGGCACTTAAAAACCGATCCAAGCGAATTTAGAAACACTATGGGAAACGTACATCGCTGGTCGGATTTGAGCCCAGGCTGCACCAAAAAGCATGTCCAGTGTTGTCTCAATTAGTGTAAATATTTGAGTTTGATATGGGACACTCGGGCTTCTCAGCGCGATTTCTCATATGCCAGCAATAAAAAATATATCTCTCAAAGTTTCGTCCTGCGCATTTTTCCGGCAATAAATGGCTGTCGAAGACTGAATGTGTGTGTGCTCCATACGTTAGTATGTTTCAGATTTACACAATTAACCAAAAACCATCTAGGGGATTCAGAAGTCGTTTTGAGGAACAAAATGAGCAAAGAAACCCATGCCCGGAAACGCCATTCAACGACGCAAGTTAAAGACAGCGGCGCCTGACTCTAGATATTCACTAAAGCAGTGTTTTTCAACCTTTTCGAATATGCGACCCCTTCCAAGTAAAAACTGTCTGGCGACCGCCTTCAATATGAAATATTAAAAAAAAAAAGTTCAAATATTTGTATAGCTTATGGGACTTAACTACGGGGTCATCAATCCCTAAACTTACAAACTATTTACGAACGGAAAAAATATCCATGCCAGAGGGGGGATTCGAACCCCCGACTGTAGTGGCCGTACAGACCGTGACTGGCGCGCCACAGTCCCCTCGGCCACCGCGGCCGGCTGAAATATTTTGGTGATCCCCAATCCTTACGAACCGTAAGAAAGCTATGTTAAAGCAAGGGAAACAAATCATCTTTATTTTGATTCAGCTCTCTTTTAAACTGTTAGATGAAGTTTTTTTGTGTATATTTTTCGGAATGGAGTACATTATCCCATTTTTGCTTGATTTCCGACAGTTAAATATAGTTTGCTTAACGAGTGTTTCGCATTTCAGGCAAGACTCAGAAACAAATTACGCTCATCAAGAAGGGTCACCACTGTATAGATAATTTGTAAGGAAGTAGATCTTGTTTTCGAAATTTTTAGATTAACCTATTCTTTCATGTTCTTTTACCTATCGATTGGTTCCTGAAAACAGTTTGCCGACTTTTCGCCTATTCAAGATTAACACATTGTAATATAAAACAATCTGTAATCTATTCAGTCCATAATGAATTATACACAAGGAACTCCGTAATTTTAACATTAAATATCTTTCACTGAGGCATACGGTTTTGTATTACTGAACCCCTAGTTATGGTGCAAGCACTGGCCCACAGGTTGAAAAGAACTGCCCTAAAGCAACTTCGACGCCCAGAAGCATCGCTGGATGATGTTTTCGGATATGGGTTTCTATGTCCATTTTGTTCCTCAAGAGCCTTCTACATTCCCTAGACGTTTGTAGGTGTAATTCTGAAACACTCTGACGTATGGAACACACACCCATCTCAGTTTGAGAGTCACGCGGGAGTGACCGTATGGTCTAAGGCATCATGCAACGGACTGGGCGTTCGCTTACGCCGGAGGTTCGAGTTCTCCCTCGGGTATGAGTGTGTTTGTTGTCCTTAGTGTACGTTAGTTTAAGTAGTTTGCAAGTCTAGGGACTGATTACCATACTAGTTTGGTCCAATAAGTTTACAGCCGGCCGCAGTGGCCGAGCGGTCTGCGGCGTGCCAGTCACGTTCTGCCCCCCTCGGGCATGGATATTTGTGCCGTCCTAAGTATTACCTATTTCATAAATAGTTTGTAAGTTTAGGGACTGATGACCCCGTAGTCAAGTCCCATAAGATTTACAAACATTTGAACATTTTTTGAAGTTAAGTCTCATAAGCTCTACAAACATTTGTACATTTGAATAAGTTTACAAACATTTGAATATCTGTCTTAGACGTCCGTTTACTAGCGGAAATATGCGCAGGACGAAATTTTGTGACAGACATTTTTGTATTGCTTGCACGTGAGGAATCGCGCTGCGAAGCCCGAGTGCGCGAATTTCACTTCACCCTGTAAAAATACAACATTACAGACGGAAAAGATTTATCATTTATCTCTTAAAAGATATATACCTCACACATTTGACAGACAGAATGAAGACTGGGAAGTTGGTTCCCCACTATTCTGTTAAAGTCTCTTTCAGCTGGTGGAACAATCCTTATTTATGTATACGCTTCAAACCATGGTACTGTGCCTGGCAGAGGGTACTTAATAGCATCATAGTATTTTCTATCCTGTTCCACTTTCGTATATAGCTAGAGACAATCAACAGCCTGTGTGTCACCATATACGTCCTTCTATTATTGTCATAATCCATGCGCGATCTATACGATGGTGACTACAAATTTATGACACAGTTTCCCTTAAATACTGCCTCTCTAAATTTATCCGATAGGATAACAGAGAACGACACTTTTTATGCTTCATCTTGGTCGTCATTCGTCACATATGGATGCATGAGGGTTCACCAACCATGCAAACACCTCTTAATTCATCTATCAAGGATTGCCCAAGGCGTTCCTATTGTGACGAACCTACCTGTTTGAATAAGACCGTCACAACCCCAAGACAAGTTCTAGTAATTAAAATGTTTTAAATTTCATCATCTACTTTGCTAATGTGACAAAACTGCTGTGTTGATCAGGTCCTTTGCAGTATCCACTGTTGTCCTAAAATTATTTAATTTTTGGCAGCCTTGGTTTTCCTAAGTAAATGGAAGTACATTGCTGCATGTTTGACTTCTGTTTATTATTACTTCAAAAACATAAATGCATCGGGATGTATAAAAAAGAAACAGACATTGCATCATTGTGTTACAATCACAGAGACTGAGCCAAACTAAAGACTAACTGTGACGCATCGCATTCGTATTTATAGATAATTCTAGGTTCTAGAAAGTTCCAGAATAAAGTTTGGCCGGCCGCAGTGGCCGCGGGGACTGAGGCCCTTCAGTCACGGTCTGCACGGCCACTACGGTCGGGGGTTCGAATCCCCCCTCGGGCATGGATATTTGTGCCGTCCTTAGTCTTAGTTAGTTCATAAGTAGTTTGTAAGTTTAGGGACTGATGACCCCGTAGTTAAGTCCCATAGACTATACAAACATTTGAACATTTGAATAAAGTTGGTACAATAATATTCCTGAATTATGCATCCGTAATTAAATTACGCGTTTTTTCACAAGATATACATCAGATTAATCAGCACAAATAGCTGATAATTTTACAAATTTTTATAGACCAGATGAAATTATATACCAGACATATATACAAAATATATTAGTGCAGTGTTGGTCTGCTTACATAATTGGAATTGTTAAATAATAAAACAGCGTTTCGTTACAATTGATTATCTCAAACAGTTTAGGATACATTACATAACTTCAGGAAATTATACCCTTGTAGTAATACGATTAACTGCACCACGTTACAAGACACCAATGTTATCATTATTACAAGATTTCATAAACTGTAATTAAACGAAAATAATTTGATAGACAATAGTGAAGCCCAAGTTTAAGGTATGAAAAGTATTTTTATAACTTTATTTGCATTACAGTATAATTATGCAATGTTAAAAGACTTTTATTTCTGAACAATGCGTTTCAAAATAGTTACTCCATTAATAGTGCAAAAATTAATCTGGTTAATTACTGTATGTCTATATTTGCAGCAAATTTTGAATGAAAATAAAGTACTGACAAATACAGAATTGTAGCCGTAATTTTGGTATGCACGAAATTATAGTCTCTGATTACCTGTACTCTACGGAATTAGAAAATAACTGTACATTAGTAGACCTTCTACTTTTATATACACAAACATAAGGGTATCGAGCATTTCCTAAACCAAGACAAATGGGTTCCCAAGGGCTAAATCAATGCATTTACTTCATACTCTCTACACTTTTAGTAGTTCATTAAGAAAAAAACGTGTAATTAGTAAAGTGTACTACTTAGGCAATTCGAGAAAATCGTAAGAGAATTTGTAAGCGTCTGTTATGTATTGATTGCGTTGCAACTCTACGCATGAACTGGAGGCTGTACTGCGGTTATTTTTAACAAGGAGGTTGATTTATAAGCTCCGAAATCGCTGGCTTACTGGAACGAGTACCGCTCTTCGGTAATTTCTTTATTTATTTTTAAAAAAGTGCAGATATTTGTAACGTTATGGGACCTAACTGGAGTGGCCATCGGTCCCTAAACTTTAAATTAACTTACCCTACGAAGAACACACCTATGCGCAATGGAGGACTCGAACCTCCGACGGCGAACTGCCGCGTGCACCGCAACAAGGCGCCTTAGTGCGCACGGCTATCCCGCCGCGGGTTTTCTTCATTAAATTTGTATATGTTTCTAACACTGGTCATGTCGCACACCGACAAAAACAGTAACACATCTAAAAAAATACAATACACGAGAAAGGCGACAAGTTGTTATCGCGACACATTACAAATTATTAGCCTTAAACAAAATAACGCTATTGGAAATAGAGATGCGACGTTTATGTGCACGTTGGGTCTCTTCGGAATTATTTTTAGTGGCATGAACTAAAAACTGTAACTGCCGTTTTTTGTTTTTTTTTTTTTTACGTTTTCAAATTGTTCTTGCTGGCATACGATATTATTCCTTTAACAGATAATATACAGATAATGAAAAATTATGTGTAGATCAACTTTTCAATTCAATACCAGTGGTATTTGCCTCCGTAGTCTAGTGAACAACGTGTTGTCACTGGACTGTACGACTTTCAAACGCTAACCTTTTAATCAACCCAGATCGTTTTTTTAACGTTCCAAGCAGCCTTCCAGTGAATTGCTCACATTTTATTTAGGTAGAAAAAATCTATTAATGTCTTTTGATAACGCCGATCAGGAGGTCATATTAGATAGATCTTTCGCTTGTTTAGATCGCTACAGGCGTCTGGTAGTTATTAATGTTTGAAGTGTCCTACATCTTTCAGCATTTTTCTTACTTTATTATTATTAGTTTTTCCGTGTTTGGGTGGGTGCTGCATCTGGAACTGTTGTTAAATAAATTTAATGCTACTCGAGCGCCATTTCATTAACTGTACTAATAACGCACAGTATGGGACTTAACACTTACCGCTTCGTTTCGTTTTTCTCTCTCATGTAGTACTATTGCCAATTTATTAACTTTGTTACTTCTAATTTTGCTGTTGCAGTGGTTGTGAAATAAATCGCGGCCAAAGTGAGTTCTCAGTAACTGCGCTTTCGAAGTCGTCGTTTCTGTAGTGGACAGCACGCCTATCCCCGACTTGCCAGCGTCAGTCAAATTGCATGGCCACGAGTCGCGCAGCACCGCCTAGAAGACAAGGCCTCACAACAGGCCGTGCCACGTCGCACCGACAGCCAGCAAACTGTCTGTCCTCTAGGGAACAGCCAGTTAGCTGGGCGGTGTTGAGTTGCGCATGTCATGTTACAGGCATACTGAGAGGACACAAGCCTTGGCTTCTGACCAAAAGGCACGCCAAGATAGGCATGTGCCTGCACCTTGCTACACTAAGTTTGGCTAAATAGACAGCAGCACGTACCTTATCAACTCAACTACTTACTAATATCAATAATAGAGGATAGGTAACAACTCACAGTACAGAGGCTCGCTGAGCTGCTGACAGACACGAAAATAGATAATCACATTCACAAGCTAGACTGTCAGTCTAGCTGGCCGCGGTGGCCGAGGGGACTGAGGCGCGCCAGTCACGGTCTGCACGGCCACTACGGTCGGGGGTTCGAATCCCCCCTCGGGCATGGATATTTGTGCCGTCTTTAGTGTTAGCTAGTTCATAAGTAGTTTGTAAGTTTAGGAACTGGTGACCCCGTAGTTAAGTCCCATAATCTATACAAACATTTGATTTGAACTACGGTCGCCGGCCGCGGTGGCCGAGGTGACTGAGGCGCTCCAGTCACGGTCAGCACGGCCACTACGGTCGGGGGTTCGAATCCCCCTTCGGGCATGGATATTTGTGCCGTCCTAGATCGTAAGTAGTTCATAAGTTTAGGGACTGATGACCCAGTAGTTAAGTCCCATAAGCTTAACAAACATTTGAACTACGGTCAGGGGTTCGAATCCCCCCTCGGGCATGAATGTTTGTGTCGTCTTTAGTGTAAGATAGTTCATAAGTAGTTTGTAAGTTTAGGGTCTGATGACCCCGCAGCTTAATAAACATTTGAACATTTGACTGACAGTCTAGCTTGTGTTGCTAGAGTGGCCGGACATGATAGTTATGTGTCTATAGTTGGCCGAGTGATTTCGTGAATGTATGTGTGTCTTTTTCTGACGAAGGCCCTGGCCGAAAATTTAAGTTGTGTGGATGTGATTATCCATTTTCGTGTCTGTCAGCAGCTCCGCGAGCCTCTTTACGGTGAGTTGTTACCTATCCTCCATTATTGATACTCCTATCGGATTTTCCATTGTTAAAATTTTGCCAACTGCTCACTGAAATTGATATTTAGTGTTTTCGTGTTGACTTGTCAGGTAATCTGAAATCTGTCTCTTATCGTTCTTGCTAAACAGATCTTCCAGAATTTGATCATCTTGCTTATTCAAAGAACCTTCGTTACCGATCAATCTACTGTTGAAGTATGGTAAAATGAATGTATGAAATATTCATTATTGGGCCGCTGATAAATCGGATTCAGTGATGATGAAAAGTGTGCTTGTTATTGGAAACTAAATGATGGTCCTTATTAATTTCGGAACGCTTTTCGATACAGTTCACTACCGTCGACTAATGACGAAAATACGAGAGTACGGATATAAGAAAAATTGTGTGACACAATCAACGATTTTCTAAAGATCAATACACAGCTTGTCATTCTCAACGGAGGGAAGTCTTCTGACGTGAAATGGATTTCTAGCGTAGCCCGAGAGAGTGTTCTACCACCATTAGTTTTCACAACATATTTAAATGACCTAGAAGATAACGTTAGAAGTGTTATGAGACTTTTCGTGGAACATGTTGTAGTGCATTGAGAAATTGCAACGGTGGAAAACTGTAGGAGAATATTCAGCGTATCGATGATTGTAACTGACCCTCAAGATACGCAAATATAACGTATTGTGAATACATAGCAAGAAAGAGCTTTTATTATCCGATTTCTGAATTGCACTAGAATCATTGCAAGCAGTTACTCCCATAAAACATCTGGCAGTATGTATACGAAATGATATGAAGCAGACCGGGCACATAATTAATTGTGAGCAAGAGAGATGCCAAAGTGAGTATCATACTCAGGAAGTGTAGTCCATCAACAAAAGAAGTGCCTTAGAAAACTTTCGTTCGACCATTACTTGAATATTGCTCGACAGGGTGGGCTCAGTACCAGATGGGAATGATAGAGAAGAGCAGAACGCTTCGCTAAGTGTTTATTTGCAAGCGAGAAAGTGTTACGGAGATGATCGGGCAACTCTAGTGGCAGACGGTGGGTTCTGCACTACGGCCTGGACTTGTGTCAAAGTTAGAATAGAGTACGTTTCTCAAATAGTCATCCAAAATCTTGCTTGTCAGAACGGCGAAAGATGCGCACAATTTCTCTCTGAAGTGCAAAGGCTCTACCAGAGGAAGTACTGCTTGAGATACAGAGAAGTATGTGGTACCACAACTGTACGTGTCCGCCTCACTTCTAGCTTGCGGCTAGGAATGCGCTCACCCTGCTCTTTGCTAGTCAGTGGAGAGGATGTGAATCCGTCATCAGTTGACCTGAAAGTTCGCCTGATCTGATATCGCTGGACATCCTGCTCTGGAATAAAGTCACAGCAGAATTCCTACGACCCGAGAGGATTGAAGGCATCTCTTCAGTCTGTGCACAAATCCTTGCTGCAGGCACTGCGACGTGTAATGCCGGAAACAGTCTGCATTTTGTACGCATGTTGACTTAATGGGAATTTTAAGGAGATATTTATGCAAAATTATTCTCTTATTTCTTTTTGTTGGTGTTGATAATGAAATTTTACAGTGAAAGTGTATCTCGAGATTTAATTACGGGAAAGTCTTCATTTAACAAGCAGGATACCTCTATTGTGTGGGTCGGTAGCACAGTGGTAGCGTGGCAGACTATAAAGCCAAAGTTCACATGTTCAATCCCCACCAGGTCCTAGGATTTTTATCTATCACTTTCCACTTCTTTCCCCACTGGCAATGTTGTTATGAAAAATTTCGAGTAGCACTGTGGTTCGGGACCCACGTTAAACTGTTATAACTGGCTGAGTAAGTCAGTCCGAAGGTCGGAGGAAGACAACGGCATACCACCTCCAAACAGGACCACTGCACTGTGGTGTTCAAACCAATCTTCAAATTGTTGACTGCTTTACCGTTTTACCTTGCGAGGGTGAAGATCGGGGTGAGAGTTTAAAATAGGGAAAGTTTAAATTTTAAAACTCACAACCACCAACTGCGAACCAAATTCCTAAACCTGCAAAAACACAGGAATTGCGATTGCTACTGCTTGACTCGTTTTCTAGGGGAAAGTTTAAATTTTAAAACTCACAACCACCAACTGCGAACCAAATTCCTAAACCTGCAAAAACACAGGAACTGCGATTGCTACTGCTTGACTCGTTTTCTAGGGGATGATATCACACGTTCGCAGCTGTCCTTCCCTGCATATGATTAACAAAAACATTCATAATAAAGTCAAGTTCATGAGAGAAAAGGGTGTACTAACTACTATTTTTTGAAAACACGTGAAAGTTAACTTTATGTTGTTTATTTCACAATATTAGAACCCTGTGGCTGATACGTCTGTACGTCGACACATTTATCGAAAAAAGTTATAGCTCGTGAGCCCCCAGACAAAATGAATATTTGTCGCAAATTGTTTTCACACCATGTGCCTGTCTCAAACACAGTTTGTGTTCATGCCTATGCGACGATACGTGTTACATTAACAAATCACAGTCACTCTTAGTGCAATGCACACCTTGTTCCACCGGCTAAATATTCACAACACACAGTAGCATTCGATACAACTTGGTGCAGTCTATGACGAGCAACCACACGTGGCGATTGCAACACACCAATCTAAAGTCTCCATCTGGAGACACATGCCGACTGATACAGAGCGACGCCGCCCGTCCAGCTACCCCACTTGCTCCCGACTCGTCACTTCCTGCCCTCGCACGCGCGCGCGCCAAAAGCTCAACTGCCGGGGTTTTTTCCCCTACGTCATCAATTTCCCCATGTGAGCTCTTCTAACCGATTTGCCAACGTACAGCGCTCAGCCAATACATTTCTAAAACTTTACTTAAAATCAAAATAATTACAGTACACATTAAATAAATGTTTTCTTAGGTTTTTATATTGGTATAAACATCCTTTGTACTATTTATCATAATCGTGCAATTTCTTACATCACAGATAAGTGATTTAACTGAATACTTCAAGGTAAAATACATAAGATTAATTGAAAAATAAAATGAGAAATAGTTAATATATTATTTTTATAAACAAACATTGCCATGCTAGTTGTGTAACTGTCTTGTATTCATTGGTAATTTATTACTTTTCATTGTCAATTAAACATATTACGCCTGATGTGACTATATCAGCTAATGTATTGTTTATTTATCAACAGGCTATTTTGTAATGAGGGCCTTAAAGGTCCCTAACTGCATTGTATTACTTCAAATGCAAGTAGTATTAGAATATTTTATTTCACGCTCTGCACTGCACTCCACCTGGCACTCGCCATTGTCCCTCTCCCCTCACCAGAAACGAAAACTGGAAAATCCTAAGCTGGAACAAGCCACCAACGTCGGCCTGCTCCCTGGCCTCCCGTCAGCTACAAGCACACAGCAAATCTCAACATGGAGAATTTCTACCTATGGCCTAACTATAAATGTTGTCACCCAACTGCGTACATACATTGCTACCATAATTAATAAGATTAAAATTGTGTAACATTTAGTGCATTGGCATGGTCAATGTTTGCAGTGAACTTCATACTGTTTAATTATCAAATGCTATTAATTACCAGTAGTTCTATTGGGCGGTAATCTCACAACTTATACCTCAGCACTGTGTCACTGTGTCACACCTGACAATAGCTCAGACCCAACATGGAATATGTTTAGAAATAGAGCAAACCTGGAAAATCAGTTAGTGTTGATGAAGTAACTGGAGAAATTATCAAAGCTGTGGGGGTTGTTGGAAAAGAGTGCATCGACAGACTTTTTTATAAGATATGGAAAGAGGAGGAGATAAACATGCATCATAATTCCCGTTTTCAAGAAAGGAGATAGACTGTCTTAACTACAGGGGTATTACCTTAACATCTCAACTGGTCAAACGTAATGTAAGAATGGAAGGAAGGAAGCTTAGGGTTTTACGTCCCGTCGACAGCTTGGTCGTTAGACACCGAGCTAACGCTTGGAGTGCTGGGTAAGGATTGGGAAGGAAATCGGCCGTGCCCTTTGAAAGGACCCATCCCGGCATCTGCCTGGAGTAATTTAGGAAAACCACGGAAATCCTAAATTTGGATGGCTGGAGCTGGATTTGAACCACCATCCTTCCGAATGCGAGTCCAGTGCGTTACCACTGCGCCACATCGCTCCGTCAATCTAAGAATAATTGAGCGTAATATAAGACTTCTTATTGAAATAAATCTCTTTAAGCAACAGCGTGATTCAGAAAAAGGGAGATCAACAACGGACTTAACAAGTGTCCTTCCCCAATTAATGTAAAGGCACTGCGAAGACAACCGAGACCTGTAATTAGACTTCCTGGACATAAATAAATCATCTGATGATGTGAACAGGGCGAAGTGTGGAAAATCCCTCAGAAAATTGGAACACAGGCTAACAAAATGCACAAGATCAGGTACTTGTATGAAGTTTCTCACAGTAAAGTCAAAACACCCGTCAGAATGACTGAAAACTTTGATATAAAATCTGGGCTAATACAGGATGAGGTACTCTTCTTTTCATCACCATAATGAACGAGAGTCAGAGAACAGAACAGAACAATGACGGAGGTAAAACATTGACAGCTGTATTGTTCGCTGACGACCTTTGCCTGCTGGGCGGTTCTAAATAAGAGTTTCAAGCTGACATACCAGACCAGAAACTGCTAAAGAATATCGTCTCATATTGATTGATTCCACAGCTGGTTCAGTTTATTTAACATGGTCTCATTTTCAAGCAAGAGAAAAATGAGGTGATGGTTATGAAAAGTGTTGGAAAACCTTGGGACACGTTGTAATGCTGGGAAAACAACCATGGATGACTTATCAGTTCAAGTATCTTAGCAGTGTTAGCTCCGCTAGTGGTTCTACAGATAAAAAAGCCACACACAGTGTTCAAGCCGGCCGCGGTGGCCGAGGGGACTGAGGCGCTCCGGTCACGGTCTGCACGGCCACTACGGTTGGGGGTTCGAATCCCCCCTAGGCTAGTTCATAAGTAGTTTGTAAGTTTAGGGACTGATGACCCCGTAGTTGGGTCCCATAAGCTATACAAACATTTGATTTGAACAGGGTTCAAGCAGGCAAAAACGTCTACAGAGTCTTCAAAAATCTAATATGGAACAAGAAAATACTACAAAAATGTAGGAGACTCATATATGAAACCTATTACATGCCGATTTTGACATATGGTTGTCAAACATGGACTATGAGAAAGCATGGTCATGAGTAGAATGACATTTATTCTTAGAATGCTCGGAAAGACACGGTGAGATCGAGTTCGCAATGTGGAAACCCGTAACCAGACTCAAGTTCTAAAACTACAAGACAGAATATCCTCAGAACAATTGTTATGGTATGGACATAGGCGTCGCATGGACGATAACAGACTACCAAAACAAATTTACGATCTAAAAATCTAAGACTTAAGACCAAAAAGACGATCAAGACTGCGATACGAGGACATGGTGAAGTCTGATACTGGACAGCGGGGTATACCATGAAATATATTGAAAAATGAGAGAATTTCAAGGATCACTACTGGTTTAGAAACCTCATTAGCCGACCCATCGAATATGATGCATCAACATGCTATATGATGATATACATTAATTCCTTGTTTTAGAAATTCATTCCATTTTTGCTGTCTACTTCTGTTTCAAGGCTTTGGCGGAATAGAGATCAGAACTGTTACCGTAATTACCTGGTGATTAAATCTTAGATGCAACGTTTTAGCCTTTTATGTAAGTATTGGTCCAAAAATATGCAACCAAATGTTATTATTACCAGTTTTAAACTCCACTTTTCTCCTCTATTTCGCTTGTGTCAACAGTCTCACTGAACTGCAAGGAGCTAGAGCTAACAATCGGTCTAAGATGACATTTAAATATAACAACATGAATTTCCGCACGAGTCAACAACTTCGTTGAATTTTGGAACTCTGATACTAATAGCAAAAATTACTAAAATTATATGTAAAAAGCTAAGTAGATAACGATACATCTATGATTAATATACCTATGGAAAGCTATGGAATGTCATGCAGTGATGTCAACTGTTTAGTTGAATCCCCTTCTATAAAAAATAATATATATATTTCAAACACAAGGACACATTAGGTAATGTTACACACTAACATAACCTTGGTTGTGTGAGAAGGTTTTTACATTTTGTGAGGCAAATTATTCAAAAATATTTTTGAAGTTTCAGCCACGTCTGAATCAAACTCCACAAATTGAAATCTGAACGCATAGTTCCATCAATTGTTGTAACTTTCTGTTAATCCATTCCTAAGGTAGTTCATGTAGCTACCTCTGTCAATGCGTAAAACTTTTATTTTTTTCATTTTCTATTTAACGTACGTGACAAATAAAACACTGTATTCTAGAATACGACTCAAACACGGCTAGCTTTCTTTTACAGCCAGCGCACTGAGCATTAGGTTATCCGTGCTGAGAGAATGGCTAAAATTTTCAACTTCCAACTTCTTTCCTCATGCACGTCGCTCTCCAGTAAGCTGAAGCTTTAAATCTCTGCCCAAAGCTTGAATCTGCATCTATATTCCACAAGCCACCTCATCTTGTGTGACGGAGGGACTCTGCGTACCACAGTAACTTCCTTCTTTCCGCGTTACAGTCGCGAATGGTTCACGGAAAAACGACTGCAGAGAATACTCCGTGCGAGCTCTAATCTCTCTTATTTTATTATCATCGTCTTTTCACCATGCGGTTGACTCTTATAGAAACGTACGCTCTTGGAACTTTGACAGTAGTCCGTTCTGTGAAGCAAAACGCCTCTCTTGCAGCGTCTGCCACCGCAGTTGGCCGATTATCTCCGTGACGCTTACTAAACGTAACAAACATGCTGCTCTGCTTTGTATCTTCTACTCCTCCTCTATAGCCCTGTCTGGTACGGATCTTACACGACGAGCAATGTTCACATACTGGTCGAACCAGTGTTTCGTAATTAACTTCCGTTTTACTGTAATTAGTAGACCACTGCCCGTGGAAAGCAAGTATTTGATTTCTAGTACAGACCCAATACAATTTTCAGTTGTCACGAAAGTTCATCGACGGATATGATAATAATAATAACATGGTTTTCTGTTCCATAGGACGTAATTGAAGAGAAAGACTCCATGGTCATGGAACAAGTTAATACATGAAGAGTACTTTAAGTAGTCCTATGCACATGACAATCTTAAGCCTAAGTGAAAATAATCAATAACGATCAAATGTTCAAATGTTTGTAGAGCTTATAGGACTTAACTGCTGGGTCATTAGTCCCTAAACTTACAAACTACTTATGAACTAGCTAATACTAAAGACGACACAAATATCCATGCCCGAGGGGGGATTCGAACCCCCGACCGTAGTGGCCGTGCAGACCGTGACTGGAGCGCCTCAGACGGCTCGGCCACCACGAATCAATAACGAAAAAAAAAATGAATTAGTTTAATTGAGTTCTTGTGGCAGCTTATTGAAAATGGATGCTGCTGTATACTGCACACCTTTCCGCAAAAGTGTCAAGGAGGTGTGACGCAAATGTAGGTTCGACTTCTGTCTAGTGTTCAACGAGTGAAAGGTGCTAACTCGTGGGAAGAAGCTGAAATTATAAACAACAAACGACACTAAATAAAATACGTATTGTGACGCCAGTGTCAGAATTCTCAGACTACTGAAGAGGGGTCGACATGAAGTTCGTGAACTTGCTCGAACCGCCCGTTTTTGAGCCAAAACTATCCTTTTTGTATCAGTCGAGTTACCCCAAGAAATAACGCCATACATCATAAGTGAATGAAAGTAAGCGTAGTAGATTAATTTTCGTATTGATAAATCACTTCTTTCAGATATTGTTTTAATGGTAAATAAAGCAGAATTTAGTTTTGGAACAAGATCCTGAACATGAGCTTTCCACGTCAGCTTACCGTCTATCTAAACACCTAGAAATTCGAACTGTTCAGTTTCACTTATCATATGCCCATTATGGGTTATCAAAATGTCAGCTTTCGTTAAATTATGTGTTAGAAATTGTAAAAACTGAGTTTTATTGTGATTTAACATCAGCCATGAACTTATCTCTTGAACTGCATTATTTGATACTTTGTCAATATTACAAACAACATCTTTCACTACAAAGCGGGTATCATCAGCAAACAAACAAAATTTATAATCACCTGTTATACTCGAAGGCATATCATTTATATAAATAAGAAACAGCAGTGGTCCCAAAACAAACCCCTAGGGCACACCACGCTTAACTATGCCCCATTGTGATTGTACGTCATATCCATTTTCAACACTGCGGAGAATTACCTTCTGCTGTCTGTTATTAAAGGAAGAGGTGAACCAGTTGTGAGCTACACCTCGTATCCCGACACACGATAGAAAAGCGTAACATTCTGTTTTGGAGATATTGAATGAAGCATAAATGTTGTTATTGTATCCAGGCACCTTAGTAAGGACTTCATCAGGTAATTAGCTCTGAATACAGCAGATCTGACGACAAAATCGTCGAAGATCGAACGGAGGAAAGAAGCGAAATGTGAAACAGCTCGGAGCTGTAGTCAGAAATAGTGAGAAATGTGAGCGGTGCGCGGCGGTATATTTAGAAGGCCTCTCACGCGTCCCGACCGACACGTGTCCAGCCTTGGGTCTCGGCGATGACTGTCCACTCCAGCGAAAGCGGCCGCCACTCCCAGTCATCGAAAGTTTGGACGCACTTTATAACAGACGCCTCGGTTTCCCTGCCACTACGTGCTTCTTTTTCCGATCTATCGCACTCTTCCTTCTCACGCCGAGAACAATTTCACGTAGGGCACAGCGTGTAAGTCACATTAAACGAGGTACATAACATAGCTCCAATTTATTTTCTCATTTTGCTAAGGGCGCAACTTGTAAACATTGAGCAGTCCTCTCTTAATTATGTGAATTAGGGACAGGGGAAGACAGGTGACATGTGAACTGCGGACAAAGGATTACTCAGCCATTTAACATTACCGGGTGACTCTACGAGGAGGTTGCCTCGTTGTCTCCTATATTCGCCACCCAAATCGCAACTCGTCTAAATAAAATTACAACTGAAGTGATAATCAACATACACATGAATGACAAACACCATATAGTTGTCACTCCAGGCCTATACTTCATTTTCTCGTCTGGTTTCTTCTTCTTCAGTCTAGTGGCAAAAACATCGATCTGGTCGATGATTTCTTACCTCAAGTTTTCCATCTGCTCCCCTAAATATTCTTCCTTCTCAACAGTTAAAAATAAATAAAATAAAAACACGGTAAACAGACGTATGGGAAACTCTTCAACGTATTATCCACAAATACAATGTGTCCGTAAACTCATGGTGCAGTTTTAACCGCCCACAGAAAGTCGACGAAACAAGATAGACTTGTGAAACATCCACCAAATGAAAGATAAACTCTTCAAGTTTTCCTCTAATTACCACGATGTCGACGGGGCGTTAAACACTAATCTTCCTTCCTTCCTTCTTCAAATTTGTGTTACGTAATTTTCATTGTTGTGCGCACGCAATTAATAACCCAACAACTAAATGAATCAAACTTCGGAGCTACAGTAGGCCAGGACATTTCAGTTAAGATGTGTACGGTACAGAGGAATGTTCAGTGCGTTGACTCGGTTGCTAAATTTGAATCCCTGACATGTGTTCAGCGTGAACACCGTCGTTTGCACAA
The DNA here is from genome assembly GCA_026315105.1 of Locusta migratoria. Lineage (NCBI taxonomy): Eukaryota > Metazoa > Arthropoda > Insecta > Orthoptera > Acrididae > Locusta > Locusta migratoria. Next base: position 37,974,059 of record CM048755.1, on the reverse strand, counting down.
AGAAGTCCAACCTCATAGGAATAACATTAGAGAGTGGGAATAGCAGGTGAATGAAAGTGGTAGTTTGTTGGTCCAACAACGTTCTGGTAGGCCTTCGGTCGGTGACGAAAATACAGAAACTATGCGAGACACCTACCAAGAAACCCCAAAGAAATCGGTGTGTACATGTGATCGAGAACTACATTTAAAGAAAGTTACAGTCCACAAAGTTTTAAAGAAAAGTCTTCGTTTCACGGGTTACAGACTGCAGTTTTTTTGCGCTATCCGCCAATGTGATTTAAAACATCCTCAAATTAGTAGTTGAAAATATAATGACGTTCGCACCGTCGCCGTCATCAAAACTGGTCGTCAGAACTCATTCAGATTTCTGGTAAATTAGCAGTTATTAAAATTATAATAACGGTGTTCACACCGTCGTACGTCAAAAAACCGATTGTTCCGAGTCGTGAAGATTTTTTTATTATTTATTTATTTATTTATATTACGGAGTTCCACAACAGATTTTTCTCTTCCATTCATGAGTCTACTGCACAACATAATACACACTTCTAATCCGTGCTTTTGTCAAGTATAGGTATTTTATGATACAAGTGAGAACTTTCTTCTTCGGGATATGTTTTCTGTTTTCATCTATCTGTCATCCGAAACCTCCACCCCCATGAACAACAGACATTGCTCAGGTGGGGTGGCTTGCGTGCCTCAACGGTGCAGATAGACGTACCGTAGGTGCAGACACAGAGGAGGGGTATCTGTGGAGAGGCCAGACAAACGTGTGGTTCCTGAAGAGGGGCAGCAGCCTTCTCAGTAGTTTACAATTTTAGAAAACATTTTCTGAGAAACAACGATCGTTAATTAAAGCCTATTTTCAAAAAACACTGTCTCGATAGCAATAAAAAATTCTCTTGCGATCGAGACAGTATTCTTCAGTAGGATCTTTTGTAGTTATAGGGGAAACAGTCTGTATGACTGACTGAGCTGGCCTTGTAACATCAGCTAATGTGGCTTTGCCATGCTGCGAATGGCTGAAAGCAAGGGTAAACTACAGTCGTTACTTTTCCCGAAGACATGAAGCACTACTGTATGAATTTATGATGTCATCCTCTAGGGTAAAATATTCCGGGGGTAAAGTAGTCCCCTGTTTGGATCTCCGTGCAGGGACTACTCAGGAGGATGTGGTCATCAGGAAAGACAACACTGGCATTCTACGGATCGGAACGTGGAATGTTAGATCCCTTAATCGGGTATGCAGGTTAGAAAATTCAAAAACGGGTAATGGAAAGGTTGAAGTTAGATATAGTGGGAATTAGTGAAGTTCGATGGACAGAGGAACAGGATTTCTGATCACGTAAGTACAGGATTATTAATAAAAACAATCGGTTGAGGTGTATTACAGGGGTAGGATTCGAGTGTGATACAGACCACAGGAAGCCATGGGCCCAAATTTGCAACAAGGCGCTGTGGAGTTCAGGGCCGCCTTAATTATATTGGGCGTCGGGGTGCGAAAAATCAGCTAGCGCCTCTCCCCCTCTCTTGTCACAAAAAAAAAAGAAAAAAAAGAAAAAAAAAATAATACAATCCCTCGAGACTGCATTGTCTCATTATACCAAAGGTATTAAACATCAGGAGAGGCATTGAATTAAAATTTATACGGTGTCCGGGATTCGAACCCGCGACCTCCTACTCACTTACTAAAGCAGTACCTAGTAAGTAGGAGGTCCCGTGCTCGAATCCCGGCCACCGCATAAATTTTAATTCAATGCCTCTCCTTATGTTCAATATAGAAAATTTAATTTTTATGTTCCATTTCTTCTATTTAATATTTACATTAAAGTATAGAAACATTTTCAGACACTTAATTCAATTTTCCTGGCTTTGAAATCGGCAAACTTTTTGTTTGGTATCATCTGTTTTGAAATGTTCTTTTGATTCGATTCTCATGATGGCCAAATTTGTCAGTCTATCATCTTGGGTCATGGTTGATCGAAAAGAGTTTTTTATTATTTTCAGTTTGGAAAATGACATTTCGCCTTCTCCTACTGTCGCAGGAAGTGTTAAATATATGCGCAAAGATGTTGAAACATCTGGGAACACAGACATTAAGTTATTGAAATTAATAAAATTTAACATATCGTGTGGGGTTGTGTTTCTTTTATTTAAAAAAAAAATAAAATAAAATAAAGGAAGTAACTCCAACTCATTAAACAGCTCTTCCCGACCAATATACGATCTATTTTGATGTGTTATCTTTGAGGTCGAGACAATGTTTTTCTTTGCTCGCTGTACAATTCACTCCAGCTTTCATTGTTTTGCAAAAATAAATACTTGTTGTGGTCTGTCAACAGCTGGAATCTTTCATTTAATTATAACATCGTCGTGTCAAGTAACAAAAAACAAAAATTTTACTTTAAACTTAGTTTCCACGCCTAATATCAGCTCGTCTGAAGTTTTGTAATCTACATATCGTTTTCGAGGACGTGAACGAGCAGTTTCTTTAAATTCATGCTCACATTCTAAATCTTCAGCAAAGAATTTTGAATCAACTACTATTTGTTCAGATGCACTGTCTGTGCGATATATAACATTTCATTTTTGACAAGAGCTATCATTTTTGTCGCCTATGAAAGAATAACGTCAGATCTTTGCAGTATTTTGCTTTTATAGTTAATAATATGTTGTACCAAATTACGACTTAACAAATTAACCTCTAAGGCTTTCATTTTGACATTAATGAACTCGCCATGCTTTTGCGTCACTGTCATGTCCGAGGGAAGACTCGAACCTCCGGCGGGAGTGGCCGCGTCCTGTTAAATACATGACGCCTTAGACCACGCGGCCATCCCAGGGCTTGGCCTCGTGGGTACTGGGGCCGGGCTGCGGGCCCTTGCACCCCCTGGTGAAGACGGCTCTGGTAAAGCTAGTGGTGAGACCATAATGGTGTGCGCTGCTTTCACACGGAATGGACTGCCTCCTCTGGTCCAACTGAATCGATCATTGTCTGGAAATTATTGTTTAGCTGCTTGGAGACCACTTGCACCAGTCACGGACTTCATGTTTCCAAACAAAGATGGAAATTTTGTGAATGAAATGCGCCGTGTCACCGGTACACAGTTATTACGCGATTCGTTTGAAGAACATTTCGGACAATTCTAGTGAAAGTGTGGTCACTTAGATCGCCCGAAGTGAATCCCATATAACAGCTGTGGGATGTAATGAAGAGGTTTGTACACAATCCTCCACCGGCAACTCTTTCGCTACAGATGCAGCGTGGTTCCACTTTTACTGCAGGGGACTTCCAGGCCACTTGTCGAATCCATGTCACGTCGAGTCGCTACACTTGGCCAGACGGAAGCGATTTTAGGAGATATCCCATGACTTTTTCACCTCAGTATAATGTGGTATATATGATAGTGAGGACCTTTATAACTGCAATATTAGATATTTATTTATTTATTTATTTAGCGTATGGCAATACAGATGAACTGCAACTAGCAATCATGAGTTTGGGTGATTTTACAAAATTTACAACAACAACAAAAAAGTACATTAACTGCATAATTTTACAAACTATAAAAGAGGTAAACAACTAAATCTACAAATAAATATCTAGGTTTTCTATTCATTCAAGGGCTGCCTCTGTCACTTCAAAGAAATCTTCTAGATTTCCTTGATAAGCTCTTCTGCAGCTGCTTTTAACATTGTGGTTGATTGTCTGGTGCTCGTTCCCACAGTCACACTGGGAGGATGAAGCCTTTCCCCAACGGAATAATTTTACAAACTATAAAAGAGGGCTGCGGTGTAGTAGCCGAGCGGTCTAAAGCGTCTCGCTGCGGAGCGCGCGGTTGCTCGCCGTGGAGGTTCGAGTCCTCCCTGGGGCATGGGTGTGTGTGTTGTCCTTAGGTTAGTTTACCTAGATTTAAGTAGTTTGTAAGCTACGGACTGATGACCACACAGTTTGGTCCGATAGATTTACAAACATTTGAACATTTTTTATAAAAGAGGTAAAAATCTAAATCTACAAATTAATATCTAGGTTTTCTATTCATTCAAGAACTGCCTCTGTCACTTCAAAGAAATCTTCTAGATTTCCTTGACAATCACTTCTGCAGGAGCCTGTAACAGTGTGGTTGATTGTCTGATGCTCGTTTCCACAGTCACACTTGGAGGATGAAGCCTTTCCCCAACGGTGGAGATTTTCAGCACAGACGCCATGGCCTGTGCGGATCCTATTAAGTGTTTTCCGGGCACGACGTGGTAATTCCATTCCACCTGGTCTTGCGTCAGGTCTTTGGAGGGTCTGATATTTTTCACAGGCAACATTGTTCCAGGTTTCTGTCCACTTTCTTTTTATGTTGAATCCAGTTACTTGCAGTGATTCAGCCAATAAGATGGGTGGTTGCCTAGATTTTAGACGGCTCATTCGGAGATATAAATATAGATATAAAGGAAGGGAAGGAAGTACAGGATTTAACGTCCCGTCGACTTCTTCGTGGTTAGAGCCGAAACACACGCCCATTTTTATTTTTGCCAACGTTGGTTAGGGAAATCTGCCGTGCCTTTTGATAGGAACCATCCCGGAATTTGTCTGGAGTAATTCAAAGAAATCACGGAAAACATAAATCACGATGGGCGGAGTTGGGTTTGACCAACTGTCCTTCCGAATGCGAGTCCAGTGTATACCACTGCGCCACCTGCACGGAGAAATATAAGAAGGAGAGTACGTCCTGACTTTGTGTTCGAATCTAAGTGGTTGAAGAGAGTATTTGTTAAATAATTATTTCAAGTAAGTAAGATAAGAGGGGGCTTTGAGTAATAACAAACGCGTTCTGTATCTTTTGGCAGTTTCTTAGTGGAAAATTGTTTTTATAGAATGTTATTCATTTCCGTTACACCTAAACTACGTAATTGTGATAGTACGTGGGTAATCTGCTAAATATTCATCTTCAGATAATGTTTTGAATTAGATTTCTGGATATACGGGTTCATTTATTGTAGTTTAGATCAAAGCTATCCAGACTTTTCCTAATGGCTACACTAATTCTAATACATAGTTTACGAGGCAGCGTTATTAATAAGAGAGACTGAGTTGTAGTAAATGATAACTTAAAGAAATTTTAATTCTTATGACTCATTTCGTACAATACACTCTGAACGAAGATAGGAGGTTTTATATTTTTCATCTACAACCATATAGATACTCTGCAAGTTACACCGAAGTGCATGGCAGAGAGTTCATCAATCCACTTTTATGATATTCTCAAAAAATGTTTGTTAAGATTAAGGGTCTTAACAGCGGAGTCATCAGTCCGTAAACTTACAAAATACTTATTAACGACCTTATACTAAATCGACACAAATACCCATGCCCGAGAGGGGATTCGAACCCCGACCGTATCGGCCGTGCAGACTGTGATTGGCGCGCCGTAGACCGCTCGGCCACAGCGCCCGGCTATGATATTCTCAATAGTTCCATTCTCTAATAGTTCGCGGGAAAAAGGAACATCTGAATCTTTCTGATTTCTCTTATTTTATTATGATGATGATGTCTCCCTATGCAGTTGGGTGCTAACAAAATATGATCGCAATCGGAAGAGGGAGTTGGTGGCAGCAATTTCGCAGATCTCACCGCAACGAATAATGCCTTTCTTTTAATGATTTCCAGCCCAACTCGTGCATCATCTCTCCCATATATCACGATAATGCAAAACAAGCTGCCCTTCTCTGAACTTTCTCTAAATCGTCTCAGTGCCACGTGGTGTGAATCACACAATGCGCAGCAATACTCCGAAATAGGACGCACAAGTGTAATGTTGGCAGTTTCTTTAGTAGATCTGTTGCATCTTGTAAGCGTTCAGCCAGTGAAACATAGTCTTTGGTTCGCCTTCCCTACAATATTTTCTATGTGTTCTTTTCAAGTTGTTCGTAATGGTTACTCCTAGGCATTTAGTCGAATTTACACAGCCTGTAGATTTGACTGATGTATCTTGTAACTAAAGTTTAACGGATTTCATTTAGTGGTCATATGGGTGACCTCACACTTATCATTACTACGGGTCAACTGCCAATTTCTGCACTATGCAGATATCTTATGTAAATACTTTTGCAGTTGTTTTTGATCTTCAAGTTTTTACCTGGTCTTACCTTCAGAATTGACTAGTCGTGTGACACCCATTTTGGCAATCTCTGGTGTAGATTAATAACTGTGCAGTTGGAGCTCCCTCAGACCTTACAGCTCACTACACCATACAATCAGGTGAAACAGCATTGTAAATGTTAAAATGTTTGTTAAGCTTATGGGACTTAACTACGGGGTCATCAGTCCCTAAACTTACAAACTACTTATGAACTACTTACGAACTAGGACGGCACAAATATCCATGCCCGAGGAGGGATTCGAACCCCCGACCGTAGTGGCCGTGCAGACCGTGACTGGAGCGCCTCAGTCTCCTCGGCCACCGCGGCCGGCAATAGCATTGTAACGGTGCCTCTTCAGAACATTGGGAGAATGGAGCCGTCACCATCTCGCAGCAGCAAAAAGTGTTTGGCCAACAACAAGATTTTATTGTTTACATAATCAGGCTACACTCCATTCGCGCAATTTGAACCTGTAATAGATGACCATGGAACTTCAAATGTTCAGATGTTTGCAAATCTATGAGACGAAACTACTTTGGTCATCAGTCCCTACGCTGATAAACCAGTTAAACTAATTTAAACTAACCCACGGAGTCCACACACATCCATACTCGAGAGAGGATTCGAACCTCCGGCGAGAGCGGCGTCTTAGTCCGTGTCATGGTGGGAACTCCTTTGCTGGAGTCCATGAGATTCGAAAAAAAAAAAAAAAAAAAAAAAAAAAAAAAAAAAAAAAAAAAAAAGCGAGACAACGACATTATTGAAGTAATAATAGTTGACATTAGAAAACAGGTAGAAGCAACTTTGATCCATTACCTAAAGTCTGTAATGCGTGGAAAAGTCTTGAGACGACCTTTATACAGCAGCGGAAGTCAAATGGCTTAATTGTTGCAGAGGCGGCAGCTTTCGTCACGTGTTGCACCATTCTTGTGCGCACATAATCTCGGTGAAAGGGTATATCGCTGACAAATGCACTTCCATCTCTTCTGCCGACAGGAGCCAATTAGCAAAGAAACCACCTGCAGAACACACGCGGAGCGGAGAGGACAGGAGGATATATCGAGAAACCGGACGCGTCGCGCCATCAAGTGCTATGCAGGATCCAGTTATACTGAGTTTAAGGGGCACACGTACCTGTGAAAAGTTGTACTAAGTTATTCCAACTATTCCTGCACGCGATGAGACGCGGCAGCTACCTGCGTTATTTCGAAATGACGACGTCGCCGCTTCAATGTCATCACTGCTCGGAGAAGAGTGCAACAGTACTTTTACATAAGTGAAAGAATTAACGTCTAGGCCATCAGACGCAAAACACGAGTTAGGAAACGCAGTTAAATGAGAATGGAAATGAGCATTCCTTAACGAGTGTCTGCCATACGCCGCAAATGATTTAGTAAAGGCACGGGAAACCTGCTCAAAATGTTCAAATGTTTGTTAAGCTTATGGGACTTAACTACGGGGTCATCAGTCCCTAAACTTACAAACTACTTATGAACTACTTACGAACTAGGACGGCACAAATATCCATGCCCGCGGGGGGATTCGAACCCCCGACCGTAGTGGCCGTGCTGACCGTGACTGGAGCGCCTCAGTCACCTCGGCCACCGCGGCCGGCGGGAAACCTGCATCTCGGTGGTTAAACAGGAGCTGGAACCTCGTTCCTCTCGAATGTAGTAGGGGACAGTTTTGTCCCATCAAATGTAATTCAGACTTTTCCTAGTGGCAGTCATGAAATTGAAGTATAATACCTTTTGTGATTTCAATTTGAAATGATAGCATTTACTTTGTGTATGTCACAGGCTTTTTCTGAAAATACGAGGGTGGGAAGTTAAATAGCGGCGGTACTGCTGTGGATACACTACTACGCAATGGAATCTACTACTGTCGCTGATAGCACACGTAGTTGACATACGCCGCGGTGGAGTAGCCGAGCGGTCCAAAGCGTCTCGCTGCGGAGCGCGCGGTTGCTCGCCGTGGAGGTTCGAGTCCTCCCTGGGGCATGGGTGTGTGTGTTTGTCCTTAGGTTAGTTTACCTAGGTTTAAGTAGTTTGTAAGCTACGGACTGATGACCACGCAGTTTGGTCCGATAGATTTACAAACATTTGAACATTTGAGTTGACATACCTACCTTACCTCCGAGCAAATGGAATCACCCGTCCCACTTCACCGGCGTGTGCACAATTGAGGGGAAAACAGCTACTTGTGAGCGAGCAGTCTAACGTAACCGTGTCACTATGTTTTCGAAACAGGAACAACGCAGTTAGATCAAGATTGAACGTGCCATAGGTCGTACAGCACGACAGTGTCTTAAAGGTCTTGAATAGGCGTGCGAAAAATCCACATTGCCGTACAGAAGATTGGCACGACAATGCGTGGGAGCATACAGCGAAGGTCGGAACACTGTGGCAGACCTGAATCGGGCAGGTCGTCCTAGCGTCTCTGAAGAAGAAGAAGTGCATATTGCGGACAATGATCGACACCATACGACTCGTGAGCTCTCCCACGAAACCGGAATAGGACATACAACAGGTACACGTCGCATCCAGAAGGAACGCCTGGGCGTGCGAAAAGTTGCGTCACAATGGATTCCGCATGAATGACGGAAATGAAGAAATGGATGCGTTACGACGCTGCCCAGACGGGGGTTGGAACACTTGCGCGGAGTGACACTTGCGCGGAACCCGGGGCCCTTGGGGCGGCTAATGGCTTTTCCTGGCTACAGGCACACCAAGAAGTCTAGCACTGTCAACACAACACGAAACTTATTCTAACTACATGTTAATTTGTTGAGTGTTCTTCCTGAAAGCAAAACAGTATTTTAACAGTGATAATGTTTGGAGAGTTATTAAGACATTCTCTGCTACTACTAGAAGAGGGTGACTTTCAACAATCATACTTCCTAAAAGCATATTATTCAGAACACTAAGCATATCAAGACACCTGCGCAAGCATTAAATATTTTAGGCATCCTGCACTGCTATGTAGTTAACCCCACTGTCACGCAACTTCCATCTCTTCAAAAAATAGCTGCTATGCTTTTTAATAGGGGACTCAACCTTAAACCTTCAATTAAAAACGTTAGTAATAAGTCAGTGAGTATTTTACATACTTGATGCGTTTATTCGAGGCCCCAAAACGATTTCGCTGTATTCGAATTACAAATACATCTAATGAATGTATGAAATACGGAATGTGTAAGGGAATGTCACACACCGAAAAATGCTAAAGATAAATTCTATTTTCTATCACCTTCATATAGAACCATTTTTACTCCGAACTTGGCATAAACCAACAGGGAGAAACAAGTTGCAAGACTTCCAGGAAAAATAAAGCGAAATGGCAGCCAATAGTTGGTTATAAATTGCATTGCCTGTTAACTGTATAAATATAAATTATGGAATACGCGGAACTCCTGTTCAGTACAGTCAAAAAGGTCTAAGGTAATAGGCAGTGGTTTATAATCAGATATCCGTATCACTCTCCTCCTCAAGAAGTCTGTGTGAAGATTTATATTCAGAACATTCAAGAAAAAGGCTACTGTGATGTTGAAACTACAAGAAGCAGCTCATTTACTCAGGAAGGGAAAACGTTATGGTGCCCGTAAATTTGAATGGCTGTATCTCTTGTAGTAACGATCATTTTTTGATAAAATGTTAAATTCAATATACCAGAATTTTGTTTTTCTAGACTGAGTGCCTACTTTTTTTGTCGAAATGTTTGCAGGAAGTAGTCTTGATGTGTTTTCATACTTCTATGCATTAAATTGACATTATCAAACATGTAATTTGTGTCACAAACTGCGCGGCCGGTCCGGTGGGCCTTTCCCTGAATACGGCACAGGTAGCGGCTGGAGGGCGTGGAGTAGGGGTGGTGTATCCCTACTTGTGGAACACCCTGTTCACTACCTGCAGCGTCCGGGTCTCCCCGCAAGTGTCTACACATTCCCTTTCCGCGCAAGTGTCACTCCCCGCAACTGTCACAAACTCGCCCAGACGCACTTGGAGCGCTATGAGGGTGAAGGAGAGGTTTTCTTGCGACGTATATGAGACTGGATCAGACATGGGCCACATCATACAAGCCAAAACTGAAACGTCAGTCCAACTAATGGCGTCATTATGGGTCACCGCGAAAGTGGAAAGTGTGTCAGAGCCCCAGTATGGTGAAAGTTAAGGGTGATTCTCATGTACGACTATGACGGTGTTATCCTAACGCATTACGTTTCTCCACGGCAGACCGTCAGTGTAAGGAATTACAGTTCGTTTTTAGAGCATCACCTCCGACGAGCTTTGCGCAAGAAGCGGCTACACTTTCTGCGCAACACATCCGTCATTTCGCACGACAATGCGCGGGCGCATACAGCGCAAGCTGTGGCTGCTCTGTTCGGTCGACGGGACTGGGAAGTACTGTACCATCCATCATACTCCCCGGATTTAAGTCCCTGTGACTTTTATTTGATTCGCTTCAGAACTATTCCACAAATTCGACAGGCAGTAGACCGGTCCATTCGTAGCATTAATAGAACAGGCTCTGCTAACGGTATACTACGCCTTCCACAACGCTGGCAATGGGTTCTACACAACGCTGGTGATTACTTTGGAGGACAGTAACAGGTGCAAATGTGTAACGCTTTTGTATCGGTTGTGAATAAATAATTGCTGCTATTTAAGTTCCAACCCTCGTATAAAACTTCTCTAGGAAAATAAGTTTTTACGAATGTGAAAAACTGTTCCAAGGTACAACGAGGTCATGTAAGTAGGGACAAATATTCCATTCAAATTGAAATGTGTTGTAATCGACAAAATCTTGTCAACAGAGTAATTAAAAGTCTATAGATCATAGTATTACTCTACAGCTCATCAGAATAATAAGTTATTAAGGCAATGCTTTGAAACAGTGACATAAAAACTTCTGATGCTTAGTGATTCAATCAGTAAGTGAAATCAGATTAAGAATTTACAAATTAACAATTTTATGAAGTAGAAACTATCGGTAACTCACAAAAATTTCCATTTAAAAGACAGGGAAAATTGTGAAGAGGTAAAAACATTGTTATGACATAAAGAAACTCGTGTTCCAACATATTGGACGACAGAACCACCAACTTCGTTGTAAAACGCTTTCTTAATTTCTGTCACTTGTAGTCATTTCCTGTGGTTACTAGTTTTGGACAATACAGAACATTGAAAAAAGTTTCAAATATTTGTAAATCTAAGTGACTTAAATGCTTGCTATTATCAGTCTCTATGTTTACAAACTACTTAAACTAACTTAAGCCAAGGACAACACACATACCCATGCCCGAGGGAGGACTCGAAACCCCGACGGTGAACAACCGCGCACTCCGCAGCAAGGAGCCTTGAAGCGCTCGCCCACTCCACCGCGGCGATCATTGTCAAATATTGATGTCAGACGTCAGTATTAGCACACTTTTATGTAATGTCATACGAAGCAAATATATGAATTTTCATCCTTGTTGGCTAACCTCGATCGTAGATGCTCTACATTATCCTAGAATACGTTGTATTATTTATTATTGTGGTGTGGTGTCTGTTCTTTCGGACATGTCCGAAAGAACAGACACCACACGTGCTTCGCAGCCAAATCGTATTTGCAAATTAATGACAAAGGAGAGGAAGGAAGAAGGATTAGAAAGGAAAGGATTGACAGTGACTGCTTTAGGGCATTGAAATGAATCAATGGCGACAAGTGAAAATGTGAGCCGGACCGGGAATCGAACCCGGTCTCCCGCTTTGGGCTAGCGGTCGCCTTAACTATTTGGCAACCCGTGCTCGCCTACCGTCCGTCTCAATCTCCCACAAGTCGAGCACGGGTGGCCAAGTTGTTAAGGCAATCGCTGGCCCAAAGCGGGAGACCCGGGTTCGTTTTCCGGTCCGGCTCACATTTTCACTTGTCGCCATTGTTTCATTTCAATGCCCCAAAACAGCCACTGTCAATCCTTTCCTTCATAATCCTTCTTCCTTCCTCTCCTTTATCATTAATTTGCAAACGTTGTATTATGTTGTATTTGTATGGCATTATCGGAACAATGCCAAGATTTGAGAACAGAGACAATCTGGCGCTGGTGAACATTCACGTGGATATGTATGGGTCCACTGGAGCTCGCACGACGGCCAGGAAGCATAGCACACCTGTTGCAAACCACGTACACCCTTTCGTGGCGATTATATCACTCACTACCAGTGGCATTTTTCAGTAAGATAGTGCGCCATGTCGCAAGGCCAGGAGTGAGGAACACAATGGCGAGTTGTATTTTGTGTACTGCCCTTCGTCAGATCGAAGCCCGACCCAACTCATATAAATCGTGATTGATTCCCTGCGCCCTCCCCTCCCAGGAATACAAGCGAATTAGATGACGTGTGTGCAGATATAATGGCAATTCCTTCCAGATGTCTGCTAAGGTACCATTACTTCCATGTCAATAAACCTCGCCGCTATTATCCGTGCCATAGATGGAGATACGTTTCAAGAAAGGCAGTAGGAGTAACCCACTAAACTACAGGCCTATTTCATTGACGTCAATTTGCAGCAGGGTTTTGGAACATATCCTGTATTCAAATATTATGAATTATCTCGAACAGAACGATCTATTGACCCAAGGTCAACACGGATTTAGAAAATATCATTCATGCGAAACACAACTAGCTCTATATTCACACAAAGTGATGGGTGCTATCGACAAAGGTTCGCAAATCGATTCCGTATTTCTTGATTTCCAGAAAGCTTTTGACACCGTACCTCACAAACGGCTTTTAATCAAATTGCGTGGTTATGGTATATCGCCCCAAATTTGCAATTGGATAGGGGATTTCTTGTCAGAGAGGACACAGTTCGTAGTAATCGATGGTAAGGCATCGACTAAAACAGAGGTGATATCGGGCGTTCCACAGGGTAGTGTTATTGGTCCTCTGCTATTCCTTATTTACATAAACGATTTAGGGGAAAATCTAAGTAGCTCTCTTAGGTTGTTTGCAGATGACGCCGTCATTTACCGTCTAGTAAAATCATCTGAAGATCAAAACCAACTGCAGAACGACTGAGTAAGATATCAGTATGGTGTAAAAATTGGCAATTGACTCTAAATAATGAGAAGTGTGAAGTCGTCCACATGAGTACGAAAAGAAATCCGTTAAACTTTGTTTACAACATAAATCAATCAAATCTGAAGGCCGTAAACTCCACAAAATACCTAGGAATCACTATTACTTCAGACTTAAACTGGAAAGAACACGTAGATAATATCGTGGGAAAGGCGAACCAGAGGCTGCGTTTTATTGGCAGAACCCTTAAAAGATGCAACAGAACTACTAAAGAAACTGCATACACTGCGCTTGTCCGTCCATTTTTGGAGTATTGCAGCCCAGTGTGGGATCCTTATCAGGTGGGTTTGACGGAGGACATCGAAAGAGTCCAAAGAAGGGCAGCTCGTTTCGTATTGTCACGATACAGGGGAGACAGCGTTACGGAAATGATACAGTATCTGGGATGGGAATCATTACAACAACGGCGCTTATCGCTGAGGCGTGGGTTACTTGCGAAACTCCAATCGCCAACATTCTCCTCCGAATGCGAAAATATATTGTTGACTCCCACTTACATAGGTAGAAATGATCATCAGAATAAAATAAGAGAAATCAGAGCTCGAACAGAGAGATTCAGGTCTTCTTTCTTCCCGCGCGCTATTCGAGAATGGAATGGGAGATAAATAGTATAATTGTGGTTTGATGAACCCTCTGCCAGGCACTTAAATATGATTTGCAGATTATCCCATGTAGATGTAGATGTAGATGGTCATAAAGTTCTGCATCTCTTATGTTTTCATGGTCTTTTCGCGTCATATACGAGGTATGTCCAGAAAGTAAGTTCAGTTTGCTTATATAAAGCAAACGTGTACAGTACAGATAAATATTTATTGTACAAAAATCTACAACTGTTAAACTACTTTTGTACATAGCTCCCGAAATTTTGTAGGCACTTGTCGTAGCGTGGCACAAGTTTTTGTATGCGTTCTCGATCGATGGTTGCCGCCTGTGTATGCAACACGTCCATGTGAAATTCCCGTAAGATTTGTTTGGTCACATTTGCCGTGTGAGTTCGGGCATTATCATGGAAAAAAACAACACCTTCTGACAGGAATCCTCGGTCCTTGTTCTGTATTGCGTGGCGCAATCTCTTAATGGTCTCGCAGTAAGCCTGTGGATTGATTGTTTGGCCTCGTGGTAAGAAATCAATCAGCCAAATGCCTTTTCCGTCTCAAAAAACGGTGCACATGACTTTTCGAGGTGTTCAGATTTTCTTAGGCTTAACCTTCGTTGGGGATGAACTGTGCCTCCATTCCATTGATTGCCGTTTCAGGGGTATTATACGAGACCCATAATTCATCCCTCTCGACTATCTGAGAAAGGAAACCATCGTCTTCTTCACTGTAGCGTCTCCAAAACTGAAGCGCACTGCCTATCCGTTGTTTTTTGCGTTGTTCACTAAGAAATGTTCAAATGTTTGTATAGCGTATGGGACTCGACTACGGGGCCATCAGTCCCTAAACTTACAAACTACCTATGAACTACTTAATACTAAGGACATCACAAATATCCATGCCCGAGGGGGGATTCGAACCCCCGACCGTAGTGGCCGTGCAGACCGTGACTGGAGCGCCTCAGTCTCCTCGGCCACCGCGGCCGGCTGTTCACTAAGAAATTTTGGTACCCAATGTGATGAAAATTTTCGAAATTTCAGTTTTTCAGTAACGATTTCATGAATTAGTGATCGTGAGAGTTGCGAAACTTCCAACTTCCGGTTGTGCTTAATCTTCTCTTGGCCGCGGTGGGTTAGCCGTACGCACTGGTGCGCCGTGCTGCGATGCGCGCGGCCGTTCGCCGTCGGGGATTTGAATTCCCCTTCGGGCATGGGTGTTTGTGTTGTCCTTAGGTTAGTTTACCTATCGCAAAAACTAAAAAAATGTTCAAATGTTTGTAAAGCTTAAGGGACTTAACTGCGGGGTCATCAGTCCCTCACCTTACAAACCACTTATGAACTACCCTATACTAAAGACGACACAAACATCCATGCCCGAGAGGGGATTGGAATCCCCGACGGGGAATGGCCTCGCGCATCGCAGCATAGCGCCTCAATGCGCTCGGCCGCTCCGCGGCGGCGCAAATACTCATTCTTTTGTTATTTCTTGACGTGGTCAGGGTGGAGGCGCGCGAACTACGTGAATTCAATAGAAAGTAGATTTAATGGTCAAAATCGCAAGTTTCGCTTTACTTTAAAGCCATCCTCAGGTCAAATATTAAAATCTTGCAATTTCTTGATAAGACGACACCTTGTTATCAATATATATATTATCTCTGTTCCAGTGGTCCAATACCATACAAGTTGATGACAAAGTGTCAACTGACAAGACACTGCAAGATTTTAATTTTAGATCTGAGGAGGGTTTGAAAGTAAACCGAACGTAATTATCATATAAATAATTATTAGTTATCGAGTTATTAAAGATTTTTTGTACAAAACTCATGTATTTGTTAAACATTTACATTCAGCAGGAGTGTATTTGTCTGTGTTGTTATGATGGTGGCTGTACTGCGCAGTCCGTGTATGGCAGAGGGAAAGGGAACGCGTGGCGACGCTTAAGGTAAAACTACGCGCGCAGCTTTCCGCGTCGCGAAGCTGGCACGTCTGGTCATGGCGAAGGTCTGGGGCAATGCTAGCGCGCTCCATATTCGCGTCGCTCACCTACCGCTCACTCAAAATTAGACAATACTTACATTTTGAGAAGGAAGTAACCCAATACAAAAGGCTAAAGCTAAAGAACCACTATTTTAAAGGCCCAGAGATGGGTCTGCTCTATGTCCCATCAAGGTTATGTAGTATTGCGTATTGTGAGGCAACCAAGGACTATTACACCAGTACCGATACGGCCAAGGCAACACTGACAGTTTGCACACCAAGTTCACACATTCCCGCAGGAGACAGCGCATTACGAACAGTTTCATGGGTGTGAAATCTTATTGGCGGAAGCGTCGTTATGCAGTCGAGGCACACGGCCTGCACCGTGTCCAGCGAGAGGCGTCGAATCACCAGTCTGCTTTCTAGCAGCCAGTGTACAGCGATTCAACACCTAGTGCTTCGCTGTGCCTCAAGACTTATTCACGGTTTGACCCTTAGAAATTCCCGCGGATGGCATTGGAGCTTTGAATATTTCACAGATGTCAGGACTTCAGCATTATCAATCTGCTTGTGCTTCAACGAAGCACCAAACAGAGTAATTACTTGTATTACATCTCACATGTATTATTGAAGTTGGGGGGGGGGGGGGGTCTTTCTATTAACGTGTACCTACTCATGCTTTTCCAAAAACTTCCCCACAGAAGGTTATTATTATGTAAAACTCTAAACTTTGGCATAATGGTCTTTCGAAGGTTATTGACGCACAGCAATAATAAGGGCATTCAGCCGCTTTCTGTTGTACATACAACTTAACAACGTAGAAAAGGCTCTCACCATCAGGTAGTCAAACTTAACCCATTAGATTAAAACACCAGTCATCCAACACATGTGTTACGCTTAGAAAATACGAGGAACATTCGCTTAATAAAGAGGCAAATTTATGTAGAAATGAAACTGTTTTAGGAGAAGTTTTATACTTTCCTCCCTTTAGATCTGGGTTCACTACAATTAAATCAGAACGTCTGAAAGATAAAAATAATAATTATAATTGGAACCTTAACGATGACGTGTCCTTTGAAGTTTCCACATTTCCTGAACAACGTTCAGTACTCCTGTTATCGATTTTTAAGGTCAAAAACCGGTCAAAAACGTTTATCTAGTCATTGCACAGTGCTATTGTTATGGTCTTCAGTCCGGAGACTGGTTTGATGCAGCTCTCCACCCTACTCTATCCCGAGCAAGCCTCTTTACCTCCTCATAAGAACGGCACCCTACATTCATTTGAATCTGCTTCCTATATGCGTCTCTCGGTCTCCCTGTGCGATTTTTCCACACACACTTCCCTCCAATGCTAAATACACGTTTCCTTTATGTATAAGTATGTGCCCTACCAATCGATCCCTTCTTCTAGTCAATGTATGCCAAAAATTCCTTTTCTCCCCAATTCTGTTCAGTATATTTTCATTACTAACACGATCTACCCACCTAACCTTCAGCATTCTTCTGTAGCAGCACATTTCAAAAGCCTCGATCCTCTTCCCGTCTGAACTATTT
This sequence comes from Locusta migratoria, assembly GCA_026315105.1. NCBI lineage: Eukaryota > Metazoa > Arthropoda > Insecta > Orthoptera > Acrididae > Locusta > Locusta migratoria. The sequence goes on along the minus strand of CM048755.1, from coordinate 37,956,683 downwards.
ATCGTCCAACTTTTACTTCCATCCAAGGCAACACTCAACACAAATGCCTTCAGAAAAACTTTATTACACTAAAATTAATTTTCGACGTTAGCAAATTTCTCTTTTTCAAAAACGCTTTTCTTCCCATTGCCATTCTGCACTTTATTTCCTCTGTACTTCGACCGTCGTATGTTATTTTACTACCCAAGTAACAAAACTCAACTACTGCATTTATTGTTTCGTTACCTAATCTAATTCCTTCAGCATCGCCTAATTTTCTAAGACTGCATTCCATTACCTTTGTTTTGCTCTTGTTAATGTTCATTTTATACGCTCTCTTCAACACACTGTCCATTCCATTCAACTGCTCTTCCAGGTCCTTGGCTGTCTCTGACAGAACTACGATGTCGTCAACAAAACGCAATGTTTTTATTTCTTCACCCTCCTATTCTAAATTTTTCCTTTAATTTACATCACAGATTGCTCGATGTACAAATTTAATAACATTGGAAAAAGGCTACAACCCTGTCTTACTCTCTTCCCAACCAATGCTTCCCTTTCATGCCCTTCAACTCGAATAACTGTGGTCTGGCTTTTGTGCAAGTAGTAAGTAACCCTCCGTTCCCTGTATTTTACCCCTGCTGACTTCAGAATTTGAAAGAGTGTATTCCAATCAACATTGTCAAAAGATTTATCCAAATCTACAAAAGCTAGAAATGTAGGTTTGCCTTTTCTTAATTTATCTTCTAAGACAAGTCGTAAAATGAATATTGTCTCCCGTGTTCCTACGTTTCTCCTGAATCCAAACTGATCTGTCCCGAGGTCTAATTCTATCAGTTTTTCCATTCTCCTGTAAATAATTCGTGTTAAAATTTTGCAGCCATGACTTTTCTAACAGATGGTTCTGTAGTTTTCACACCTGTCTGCGCATGATTTCGTATTACATTTTTCTTAAAGTCTGAGTGTATTTCGTCTGTCTCATACATCTTCCACGCCAGGTGAAATAGTTTTGTCATGGCTGGCTCTGCAAGAGACTTCCGTAGCTGTGAGAAAATTGCATCTACTCCCGGGGCCTTGTTCCGATCTACGTCTTTCAGGGCTCTGTCAAATTCATATCTCAATATAGTATCTCCTGTTTGATCTTCACGTACTTCGTCCTCGCTTCCTACAACGTTGTCTCTAAGTTCATTTACTTTGTAGAGCTCCTCTATGCACTCTTTCCACCTTTCAGCTTTTCCTTCTTTACTGAGAACTGGTTTTCCATCTGAGTTCTTGATATTTGTAGAGCTGTTTTTCTTGTCCCCAAATGTCTCTTTTATTTTCCTGTCGGCAGTATCTACTTTTCTCCTAGTTATACATTTTTCTACAGACTTGCATTCGGTTTCTAGCCACTCCTGCTTAGCCATTTTGCAGTTCCTATCAATATCATTTCTTATTCGTCTGTACTCCATTTTTCCTGCATTTTTATATATTCTCCTTTCATCCATTAAATTTAGTATTTCTTGTGATATCCTTGGGTTATTGTAGGTCTTGTCTTTCTACCTATTTGGTCCTCTGCTGTTGTCAACTATTTCACTTCTCAAAGCTACCCATTTCTCTTCTACTGTTTTATTTTCCCCCGTTTCTGTCATTTGTTGCCTAAAGTTCCCTCTGAAATTCTCGAGAACTTCAGGTTCTTTCAATTTATCCAGGTCCCATCTCATTTTCTACCTTTCTGCAGTTTTTTCAATTTTAGTCTACAATTCATGCCCAATAAATTATGGTCAGAGCATTATCTGCCCCAGGATATGTCTTAAAACTTGGTTTTGAAATCTATGTCTTATCATTATAAAATCTATCTGGTACCTTCCGGAGTCTCCTGGCATCTTCCACATATACAACCTTCTTACGTGATTCTTAAATCAAGTAAGTGTTTATTGTGATTAAAGTATGCTAAAATGTTTGTTAAGCTTATGGGACTTAACAACGGGGTTATCAGTCCCTAAACTTACAAACTACTTATCAACTAGCTTATCCTAAGGACGGCACAAACATCCATGCCCGAGGGGGGATTCGAACCCCCGACCGTAGTGGCCGTGAAGACCGTGACTGAAGCGCCTCAGTCGCCTCGGCCACCGCGGCCGGCATTAAAGTATGCTGCATGCAAAATTCTACCAGGTGTCTTCCTCTTTCATTTTTTTTCCTCATCGTCTCCCTTAATTATCTGTATAATTTCCTTTAAATCCTCATACATTTCCTCAGTCTCATCATCATCGGCAGAGGTAGTTGGCATATAAACCCGTACTGCTGTGGTCGGTGTTGGCTTCGTATTTATCTTCACTACGATAATGCGATCACTGTGTTGCTCATAGTAGTTTTTCCTGTACTCACCTGATCAGAAATCCTGTTCCTCTATCCTCCGAACTTCACTTATTCCCACTATATCTAACTTCAACCTATCCATTTCCCTTTTCAAACTTTCTAACCTTCCTACCCGATTAAGGGACCTAACATTCCACGTTCCGATTTGTAGAATGCCAGTATTGTCTTTCCTGCTGACGACAACCTCCTGGCCGGCCGCGGTGGCCGAGGGGACTGAGGCTCTTCAGTCACGGTCTGCACGGCCACTACGGTCGGGGGTTCGAATCCCCCCTCGGGCATGGATATTTGTGCCGTCCATAGTATAAGGTAGTTGATAAGTAGTTTGTAAGTTTAGGGACTGATGACCCCGTAGTTAAGTCCCATAAGATTTACAAACATTTGAACATTTTTTTGTCAACTTCCTGAGTATTCCCCGCCTGGAGATCCGAATGAGGGACTATTTTACCTCCAAATATTTAATCTGGGAGGATGTCATCATCATATTTTCATGCAGTAGAGCGGCATGTCCTCGGGAAAAGTGACGGCTGTAGTTTGCCCTTGCTTTCATCCGTTCGCAATAACTGTATGACAAAGCCACAGTAGCTGATGTTACAAGGCCAGATCAGCGAATCATCCAGACTGCTGCCCCTGTAACTACAGAAAAGGCTGCTTCCCTCTTCAGGAACCACGCGTTTGTCTGGCCTCTCCACAGATACCCCTCCACTGTGGTTGCTCCTACAGTAAGGGTATCTGTATCGTTGAGGCACGCAAGCAACGCCACCTCAGCAACGTCTATGATTCATGGGGATGGCATTGTACAGAACGGTGATAGTTTTATGAACCGCGAAAATTTTATGAGCATATCGGTAAAATAAAAAAAAAATTAAAAAAAAAATTAATAAATTAAAAGGAAAAAAGTTCGACAAATGACGATCAACGCCCTAACTGTCAACTACTTCGCTTGCACTTGAAACCCGCATTCACGACATTATTCGCAAAGTCTGGCTCTTTACGATGAAAATAGTTTCGGTAGCTGTTGACATACAGGGTGAGTCAGCTGCTATTTCCGATGAAAATTTATGCAAACACGCTAATCTGTTGGGTCATACTGGAATTGCGAACAGATTAGAGTAGTTAGTTCGACAGTTCGGCGCCTAATGCATTATTTACTTTACTGCCATCTGCACAGATTCTGCTGTACTGAACTATAACGTAGCTGGTAAATGTAAACCGATCGCTGTGGAGTGGTCTTGCGTGGGATTAGATAGGATCCATATTTCGTTCCAAATGATCTATAGTGAAGAGATCCTCTTGTGGCCAGAACATGTAAAAACAATATTAAAAAATAAATACTTACAAAAAAAAAAGACAAATACGCTAGTGTACCTTCCATGTGACGAGCGACGTTCGAATCTGGGGCGAGAATTCCCTTTACTTTTTTATGTTTGGATTTTATAGCAATTAATGGTCTTGAAAAATCCTTTTTTTATCCAAGTTCTGAGTAAATGAAACTTTCTGTGGCTCTAAGAATGGTAGATTTTTCAGCAAGCCGGACAAATACGGTACATAAATACGGGGAATAAAACTAGAATAACAATTTTCTGTATGCCTGTCTTACAAACGAATCTGAATGTTCACAAAGCATCAATTCCTTAAACCATTTATCTACGTCCGTCTACCTTGTAAACAGCTTACATAATCGTGCCTAGTGACAGGGCGTAACAGAGAGCGAAATTAATGCTAAAGACCAGGAGAAACTGTAGTAAATAAGGTATCAAACAACCAACGGCCGCATGCGACTCGGAGGATGGAAACTTTTGGACCGTGGAGCTGTTCCATACGAACAATTTTTTCCCTTTTTTACGTAAAAGCCCAAAAAGGACATACCATTATCATTTACCATTAAAACAGGAATATCTCATTAGTTTATAAGATAAACAGTCGCACGGGTGTGGCCGTGTGCTCTAAGGAGCATTGTTGCGGAGTGCCCCCTTCCCCGGTCGGAGGTTCGAGTCCTCCCTCGGGCATGGGTAGTTGTGTTATCTTTAGCATAAGTCAGTTTACGTAGTTTGTAAGTATAGGGACTGATGACCACTGCAGGTTGGTCACATATATTTACAAACATTTGAACATTTAAGATACAGATAACACCCAACCGCTTACGGAAATATAGGTTTATTTTTAAAAAAATGTTCAAATGTTTGTAAAGCTTATGGGACTTAACTGCGGGGTCATCAGTCCCTATACTTACAAACTAATTATGAACTAGATTATACTAATGACGGTACAAACATCCATACCCGAGGGGGGATTCGAACCCCCGACGGGGAACGGCCTCGTGCATCGTAGCATAGCGCTCCAACGCGCTCCGCCGCTTCGCCACGGCGAAACTCTTTACTCGAGGTTTACGTGGCGTTTACTTTCAGCGAGGCAGAATGGGGCCTTCAAACAGAAGTGATAGCTGGCGTTCCTCAGGGAAGCGTTATAGGTCCCCTAATCTTCCTCGTGTTTATAAACGATTTAGGAGACAATCTGAATAGCTCCCTTAGACTGTTCGCGGATGATGCTGTCGTTTATCGGTTAGTGAAGTCAACAAAGGGTCAAAAGCAACTGCAAAGCGATTCAGACAAAATTTCTACATCGTGGGAAAATTGGCAGTTGACACAAAATAAAAAAAAGTGTGAAGTAATACACATGACCACTAAAAGAAATCCGCTGAACTTCAATTACGCGATAAATCAGTCAAACCTTAAGGTCGTAAATTCTACCAAATACCTAGGAGTTACACTTACGAACAACTTTGACTGGAGAGAACACATAGAAAATATTGTGGGGAAGGCGAACCAAAATTACGTTTCATTGGCAGATCGCTTCGAAGATGCACCAGCTCCACCAAAGAGACTGGCTACATCACACTTGTGCGTCCTCTCCCGGAGTACTGTTGCCCCTTGTGGGACCCTCACCAGGTGTGACTGACGGAAGATATTAAGAAGGTTCAGAGAAGGACAGCTCGTTTTGTTTTATCACGTTACGGGAGGGGGGGGGGGGGACGTCACGAAAATATTGCACGCATTGGGGTGGAAATCATTAAAAGAAAGACGTTATTCATTGCGGCGTGATCTGTTTGCGAAGTTTCAATCACCTACATTTACTTCTGAAAGTGAAAATATTTTTCTAGCACCCACCTACTTCGGGAGACATGACCATCCCAATAAAATAAGAGACATCAGATCGAAAACGGAACGATTTAGGTGCTCCTTTCTTCCCGCGCGCTATTAGAGAATGGAATGGTAGAGAAAAGTTATGAAAGTGGTTAATGAACCCTCTGCCAGGCACTTAAATGTGATTTGCAGAGTATCTATGTAGATGTAGATGTAGATGTAGATGCTCTCGGCCGCTCCGCCGCGGTGTTTATTAATCCTTAACCATGATTTCGACAAATATAAATTTTTCTTCTTCAGAAGGTGCTAATATGCATGTACAGAATTCCAGAAAATATATCGAAAAATGTTCTTGTCAGTTCTTAGTTCATACCATACTCCCGTATGACATGGTTTGTCGAACTCATATTCAACGGTTAATAAACCAATAATTCAGCAGGTAGTTGGCTGTTATTTTAATCTTAACAACGTTGACGAACACCGTTGTTGAATCACATTTTAGATGATAGAAAAAGAGGCCTGGAAAATAGGCAATACGTGGAGGGTAAATTTTCATTACATTATTCTTCAAGAAAATTTATGTGCCAAGTCCACTAAAATGTACCATATAATGAAAGTAGTGGTCAAAACAGTGAATTTGATTAAGTCGAAAGGATTGAATAATTATTGTTAGCTCCATGTTAGAAAGAGTGGTTTGAAGAAATAGATACAATCATTGTTTGAAAGCAGTGAGCATTCGTAAGTTAGACGATAATATGTGGCTTTACAACTTTGCGTTCTTGGTCGATATAACTAGCCACTAAATTACATTAATACTCGATTACAAGGAAAACAACGACTGGTTGTCACACATAATCTTACTTCCGTATTCTGAATGAAACTTAGTCTTTGAGAATAACAGTTACGAACAAAATACTTTCATTCGTACACTGCCAAAACAGTCGGACACACACAGGAGGCAGCGATGAAATTGCACGTCTTTGAATCCTGAATTAAAATTCGAATTCGGAAACCGAATGCAAGATTTTGAGAAAAATCTAATTTTTTTCTACATTTACTACATCATTCTTCTCAGATATTAGTTCATTACCAGGGCATTACGAATAGAATGCTGCGAAAGCAATATTATGTGCGTTTTAAGAAGAAATTTAAGTTACATCTACATACTGACTCTGCAAATAGCATTTAAGACCCGGCAGACGTTTAAAATGTTCAAATGTTTGTAAATCTATGGGACTTAACTGCTGCGTTATTAGTTCCTAGCTTACAAATTACTTAAACTAAGTTAAACTAATCTAAGGACAACACACACATCCATGCCCGAGGGAGGATTCGAACCTCCGACGCGTAAGTCCGCTCGATCAAGTAACGTGGCGCTCCAGACCGCTCGGCTGGCGGACGTTTCTTCGATCAGCTTTCGTGATATTAACTGACCGCTCCGTTCGGTAATAGCTTATCGAAGGTTACATCTGATTTCTCTTATTATAACGATCGTGTATGTATGCCAGTGTAGTTGAGTGAGTGTTCGCATTTGAAGGGGAAAGTTGATGAAAGAGATTTCAGATTTCACCGCAAGGAGTAACGTCTTTCTTTTATTGATTTCAACCCCAACTCGCGCATCAGTTTCGTGACACTCTCTCTCCTGTATCACGGTAATACGAAACGAGCTGTTCTTCTCTGAACTTTTCGTATGTCCTCCATCCGTCCCACTTGATGAAGATACCACACTGCGCAACAATACTCCTAAATAGGAAGGACAAGCGTATTGAAAGCAGTTTCTTTAATAGAACTATTTCAACTTCTAAGAGTTTTGGCAATGAAAAGCAACCTTTTGTTCGCCTTACGCGCTATATTTTCTATCAGTTCGTTCGAATTTAAATTGTTCGTAGTTGTAATTCCCAGGTATTCAGTTGAATTTACGTCCTTTATATATGATTGATTTATAGTGTAAAACAAGTTTAACGGATTTCTATTAGTGCTCATGTAGATGACTTTACACTTTTCATTATTTAGGGTCAATTTCCAAAAATAACGTTGCTTTGCAAGAGTACTGTAAAACATATTTTGACAGTAAGAAGTATTCAGCCTTTTACACCCACACTTGAAAGATTATTTAATTACTTGAAAATACTTGTATGTGGGAGCACATTTTTAGTTTGTTGAAATTCATCAACATACATACATGATGTATGTAAAACATCTTTGGTAGAACTGTTGCTAATTACACAAAATATAAAAAGTTTTCTGTAATTCAACGTCATAGCGTAACAAGCTGCATAAAACCTGGCAGCTAAAAACGTATACAACAGTCACGTCAGATGTTAGTAACTAACGTCAAAACATCGTAGACGCGCTTGATAATGGCAAAAACCTGAAACAGCTGTAGCGTTAAAGTGTAAGCAGTGATCTGGAACTTCTATTACAATGAATTCTTATTCATCTTAAATACTGGAACACATCTCTTCTACTGCACGCATAACATGTGTTCCACAGTATGGATCAAAATAAGAAAAATTCTATCAAACATGACCTCTAAAATGGATATCTTAAGTGCTAGTAGGACTTGATTAGTAGATGTCATGTTCCACCGTATGAAGAATTGCTCATAGCATAGGTATGTATTTTAGAGGCCATCTTTAGTGGATATATTGTTCTGGTTTTGGGCCATAGAGCTTAAAGTAGATTACATTTGCTCAATACGTGTTCCATAGATCATGAATACGACTTTCCGCAATGATGCAGAAGCGCAGAAGAAATTTGTTTCATACTTTCGACGTTGGATAAGTGCTGATTCCAACATTGTATGACATTTCCTGACATGGGTTCCTACGTAAAACTGGGTGTAATACGTCCCGTCCACATCCTCTGGAAGTTTGTCAGTTTTTAATGTTCACCCTGTATAGTGATGTTCTTTTCAGCCGTAAAATAACAGCCAACCAGTTGCAAATTAAAGTTTAATAAACTTTACCGCGGTTTAAATTGATATAAATCAATCTTCTTCAGAAGATACATGGACCTACAGTGAAAAAAAAATTGGTTTTCTTTTCAGTTTACGGAGTGCTTATTTGCAGTTTTCAAATGAATTATTAGGCAAAAAGCTCTACAGCTGCAGCTGTGAGCAGTGTAGCACATTGAAGAGCTTATCCCAAGTCTAACACGATGTCAACATGTATTCAACAATATCGGATTAAATGTCTACCCTGTAACTGTCTGGCATGTTTTTCACATTTCATCAGATGCATCACTCTAGCGTTAGCCGTTCCGAAATCTGGACTTTGGAGACGTAAAAGCTTAAATTGCATCCCTCTTCAACAGAAGTAGGTCAGCTACATATAATAGAACTTCAGATATTTCAACGTATGTCAAGCATATTGTTAAAGCAGATCACTCACTGTTTCACACTTGAACGTGATAAGTCCCATTACATTAGAGGTATACACATTCATTTTAGAAGATATAGTGGCCGAGAGCTCTAATACGCCGTGCTGCGGAGCGCGCGGTTGTTCGTCATCGTCGGAGGTTCGAGTCCTCACTCGGGAATGTGTGTGTGTGTGTTGCCCTTAGTGTAAGTTAGTTTAAGAAATCTGTAAGTCTAGGAACTGATGACCATAGCAGTCCAGTAGGCTTACAAACATTTGAACATTTTTTTTCTTAAAATAAAATTGTTCATTCATGGCAGGTGGCTCTACTCGGTTCAGCCTTCTCTACAAGTTCCAATAATTCCTGAATTACATAGGGTATATGCAGCCTACCAGCAGCAAAATTATACCGACAGAAGTGCTTCTTGGTCATTGCTTAATTTACAAAGTGACAGCACAGTTATACGACTTTCTAAAAAAAAAAAAAAAATGTTTTAAATGTTTGTATAGCTTATGGGACTTAACTACGGGTCATCAGTCCCTAAACTTACAAACTACTTATGAACTAACTAATACTAAGGACGGCACAAATATCCATGCCCGAGGGTGGATTCGAATCCCCGACCGTAGTGGCCGTGCAGACCGTGACTGGAGCGCCTCAGTCCCCACGGCCACCGCGGCCGGCGACTTTCTAATATGCTATCAATTGTCACATTTACCAATTAATTCTCTTTCCTATTACCAGTACACAGGTCACTGATAACATCGCACTTACAAGTCATACATTTGTCAGCCATTGGTAACAGGAACTGATTTTTACCATAAAGCTCACTTAAGCCCTGTATTTAGTAAAATTAAAACAACTCTATTACAAAGACACACGTGACCTGGAGTAATGTAGTCTATTCATACAAGAGAACTGTACAGGAAATGCTTGGGAGACATAACCTATGTGCAGACTGAAAATCGAGCAGCGTTTGTGGGGGCGGAAGTTGCGTTACAGCTGCCGTGCAGGATGACTAAGTAGCCATTTCCCCTCTGGCAGTGAATAGGCTTACGTAGATCCTATCCAAATGCGTTCCATGCGTTGGTTTTATTAGTGACTCATACCTGCATCCCGTTAAGGCACTGCGCCCTGCACTGCCAGAGTGCCAAAAGGCGCGATGTGGCAGACTAGAAGAGCCTGTACTTGCTGCGTGTGATTTGATGGTTTGGATAGAGTAAGGATCAGCCAGTTTTCAGACCTATGCAGGAAGAAAGCGGATGCCACCATCCGCACACGTTCCTTCCCTACGATTCTGCACCCCCCACCCTCTTTTTATCGCAAATTATCTCTTAATATGTCTCCAATGTGTGCGCCTCGATTGCACACTGGTATAGTGCGAGCCTACAAATCCAAAGGTCGCGGGTTAGATCCCACCAGGTCCTGCGATTTTTATCTGTCACTATTCACTTCTTTTACCTCTGGCAGTATTTCTCATGTGGAAAATACCGAGTAGCACCGTGGTTCGGAACCCACGTTAAACTGTAGGTCCCCGTATAACTGGATGGGTAAGTCAGTTCGAAGGTCGGAGGAAGGCAACGGCATACCACCTCCAAACAGGACCATGCCTAGTAAAGCAGTGTGGTGTTCAAACTAATCTTCGGATTGTTGACTGCTTTACCTTACCTTTATGTCTCTAATATTTGTTTTTAAACAAATTAATTGAAACAGAAACATGACTTTTATACAGTTAAATCTATATTTGATACTATATGGTGTTTTCATCTCCTGGAACCCTAAAACTATATTAGTAACTAGCGGAGCCGGCAATGCTTCGCAATTTCTAAATAAGCATGAGGATTGGATATGCATTATACACTCCTTCCCTTAATCTCTTAGTACATCACTTCCCCCATCATCGTCATCATCATCATTATGCCTTTTAACGTTCAGTCTGGACCGTAGTCCCCCTTATAAAATTCCTTCATAATTCCCTACTCAAGTCTAGCATTAATGCCTCGTCTGGTGTGAAGTTGTTACTGCAAACTCTTTCTTGACCGAATCCAAATACTTTTCGCTTGGTCTACTTTGACTACTCGTACCCTCTACTGCCCAACCGCTGAGCTTCTTACGTAATCTGGCTTCCCCAGTGCTTCTAAGGTGACCCCACCGTTTACGCCTGTTCGCTCAAACTGCTTCTCCTATGGTGTTCATTCCACTTTTTCAGTTTCTCGTTATGTACACCCTCCTACAATTGTTCCCATCTATTTTACCTGAAATTATCGAGATACTTCGTCGATAGCACTCATTAAATCACCTGAGTAAGGAGCAAGTCGAGTTTCACAAAAACTATACTTCCTGAATCTCCGTGGACTATTGTCTCGAACAGAATGATCTGTTGACCTAACGTCAACACGGATTTAGAAAAAATCGTTCATGCGAAACACAACTAGCTATTTACTCACACGAAGTGATGAGTGCTATCGACAAGGGATCTCAAATTGATTCCGTATTTCTTGATTTCCAGAAGGCTTTTGACACCGTACCTCACTAACTGCTTTTAATCAAATTTCGAGGTTATGGTATATCGCCCCAAATTTGCGCCTGGGTAGGGGATTTCATGTCAGAGAGGACACAGTTTGTAGTAATCGATGGTAAGGCATCGACTAAAACAGAGACGATATCAGGCGTTCCACAGGGTAGTGTTATTAGTCCTTTACTGTTCCATATTTACATGAACGATTTGGGAGAAAATCTAAGCAGCTCTCTTAGGTTTGCAGATGACGCCGTCATTTACCGTCTAGTAAAATGATCTGAAGATAAAAAAAAACTGCAGTACGATCTAAATACGATATCACTATGGTGTAAAAATTGGATATTGACTCTAAATAATGAGAAGTGTGAAGTCGTCCACATGAGTACGAAAAGAAATCCGTTAAACTTTATTTACAAGATAAATAAATCAAAAGTGAAGGCCGTAAACTCCACAAAACGGCTAGGAATTACTATTACTTCAGACTTAAACTTTAAAGAACACTTAGATAATGTCGTGGGAAAGGCGAACCAGAGACTTCGTTTGATTGGCACAACCCTTAAAAGATGTAACAGAACTACTAAAGAAACTGCAAACACTACGTTTGTCCGTCCCTTTTTGGAGTATTGCTGCCCAATGTGGGATCCTTATCAGGTGGGTTTGACGGAGGACATCGGAAGAGTCCAGAGAAGGGCAGCTCGTTTTGTAGTGTCTCGTTACAGGGGAGACAGCGTTACGGAAATGATACAGAATCTGGGATGGAAACCATTACAACAACGGCGCTTATCGCTGCGGCGTGGGCTACTTACGAAGCTCCAATCGCCAACATTCTCCACCGAATGCGAAAATATATTGTTTGCTCCCACTTACATAGGTAGAAAAGATCATCAGAATAAAATACGAGAAATCAGAGCTCGCTCGGAGAGATTCAGGTGTTCATTCTTCCCATGCTCTCTTCGAGAATGGAATGGGCGATAAATAGTGTAAAGAACGTTTGATGAACCCTCTGCCTGGCACTGAAATGTGTTTTCCAGAGTATCCCATGCCGATGTAGATGTAGGTAGTTCTCTTCGAGGTATATCATAATCTTTGCAAAATATTGTTGCAAATGACATCAGTTATATGAGGCCTGTAATTCTCCGTGTAGGCGCTTACCGTAGTGAAAGCCTGCCCTATGGTGCTAGTCGAGGAAACTGCAGCCCACAAGTTCGCAGAACAGTGTGCACCTCTGACCTAGACTCTCTACTCGGCTTAGTACGAAAGAACCACAGTCGGTTCTGTCAACTATGCCGCAGATGGCGAGCTCTTCCTTCATCTTTCACGTTAGACTGGCAGTCTTTACCACTTCAGAATCTCTTCCGATCTAAAGCGATACACAATGGTACCGACATGAGCCACCACGTGCACCCTTTGCTCATCATGTCATTCGGAAGGACCCGTTCCACATGTGAAATAACTCCACCCGGTATGTATTTTTGAGTTTTGGCGAGACCAACGCATAGCAATTTATCAAAATGTTCAAATGTTTGTAAATCTAAGGGATTGATCCTTAGTACCTAGGCTTACAAACTACTTACAGTAACTTAAAGTAACTTATGATTAGGACAACACAATCACCCATGCCCGAGGGAGGACTCGAACCCTCGACGGCGAACGGCCGCGCGCACCACAGCAAGATGCCGTAGTGCTCACGGCTATTCTGCCGCGGATAGCAATTTTTTTTTCTTTATGAAGATAGAGAAAAAATGAATAGTACCATTTTTGCAAGAAATTTAAAATTTTGTAGGGGGAAAATATTTTCTCTGGAAACCATGGTTTTCGAGTTATTCGAGAAAAACGTAAAATGTGACCGTTACACGCCCACACCCCCTTACTCCCACACTCACATCCCACCGACCAGGATTCTTACTACGTTGTGTCCAACACGGCAAAAATATATAACTAAGCATTCATCCCGTAATTTCTCTGAGTTGATTGGACTACATTGTGTAGGGCGCCATTTCCAAGGCATATAGATGACACGTCCAGAGTCAATCCTCACACCGGATGAACGCTAGACGGCACGATACGCTAGTCGGTTTGAGTGTAGACGACGTAGTCTCCATTGTACGTCGATAAATTTCGTGGTAAGAGAATGAGAATGCGTTTGACTTATAGAGTATTTCCACTTGGAATAACAATTAGCGGGTCTCCGGATAAAGGCAGGATAATGCCCTTAAGAAAGACCGTGGCAGTGCCCGATTGCACGATCAGCTTTAAACGTCCGGTACCTGTCAGTTTGTTGAAATTTCTGGAGGTAAGGCAACGTCCAGACGTAACGCGCGTTGACGCACGATAAGGCGCGATCGAGTTTCCAGGGGGTTCAGGTGACGAGCGAACAGCGCGCTGGGCCCTAGCTACTCCGGCCAGCCTGTTTCGGTTTCAGATATCTTGTAAGCGGATGTTTACTGGCGGAGCTACACTATTCGTGTAAAATTGGAAAGTCGACTATAAATGCAATAATCCGTCGAGTATGCGAGGTTATCTCGATGAAAATAAAGGTACTGTGATGCTAATACTAGAAGGGTTTGAACACTACGCAATGTTTTCTCAACGGATCAGATTTCTCGATGGTAAAATCGACAACAATAAAATTACTTAAATTCCGTTACATACTTTTTTCTCGAGTGCTTTTGGCACTATGTGGCTCTGTTTCTCACTTTATCTGGGAAAACATTTGCACTTATGGGCAAGACAGCAGCTGACAAATTTTCAAACATTACGTTCTCTGTGAAGAAAACTCGAAAATTGTTAGATGTACCGTAACACAGATATTTAGCAGAAAACCACGAGATGATAATCCCTTATGTGAGCACAGCTGCCGAAGCATTTTGGAAACTTTAATGAGTTCCGTAAGCAGAAAGCAGTTGGCTTATGAAACAAGAAAGAACAAAAATATATTTAACTACTAGAAAACTGTAGATTTGTGTGCAATACGTACAAACATACGAACACTCTGCTTTATATATTAGATCAAAAAAACTTTAGGACGTCCGTATGTTAAATGTGCTTTAGTATGACGTGTAATAAGTAGACATTATTACATCATCCTTTAGATGAAACTGTGGGCTGTGCCGTATACACTGTAAAGAAGCTTACAGTACGTCATAAATATGTTCTACTGAGGGATGGATTGAACACATAGGTATAAATGAACGATACTCTTTAACTATGGGTAACGTTCTACATCTACATAAAAAATCTACAAGTCACATGAAAGTGCATGGCAGAGGATTCATCGAACCGCTTTTATGATGTTTCTGTACAGTTCCATTCTCTAATAGCTTGCGGGAAAAAGGAACACCTAAATTTTTCCGTATTAGATGTTCAAATGTTCAAATTTTTGTATAGTCTATGAGACTTAACTACGGAGTCATCAGTCCCTAAACTTACAAACTACTTATGAACTACTTACGAACAAGGACGGTACAAATATCCATACCCGAGGGGGGATTCGAACCCCCGACCGTAGTGGCCGCGCAGACCGTGACTGGAGCGCCTTAGTCCCCTCGGCCACCGCGGCCGGCCCGTTTTAAATCTGATTTCTCTAATTTTATTTTGATCACCATGTCATCCTATGTAGGTGGGTGCTAACAATATATTTTCACATTCGGAAGAGAAAGCTGATGAAAATTTTTTTGCAAATAGATCTTTTTGCAGCGAGTAACGCCAAAACGAGTTGCCCTTCTCTGAACTTTCTCTACATTGTCTGTCAATTCCACCTGGTGGGAATCCCAAAATGCGCAACAATACTCCAAAATAGAACGCACAAGTGTGATGTACCGTAGGTGGTTTCTTTAGTAGAACTGTGCATCTTCTAAGTGTTCTGCCAACGGAACTGTGTTTGGTTCGCCTTCCCTACAATATTTTCTATGTGTTCTTCCCAATTTAAGTTGTTCGTAATTGTTACTCCTAGGTATTTAGTTGAATTTACGGCCTCTAGTTTTGACTGATTTATCGTGTAAGTGAAGTTTAACGGACTTCTTTTGGTAGTTATACGGATGACTTCACACTGTTTATAATTAAGGGTCAATTGCCATTTTTTGACCATGCGTATATCTCATCTAAATCATTTTGCATTTGTTTTTGATCTTCTGGTGACTTAACTAACCGATAAGTGACACCATCATCCGCTAACAACCTAAGAGAGCTACTCAGATTGTCTCATAAGTCGTTTATAAAAATAAGGAACAGTAGGGGGAACGCCAGATATTACGGGGTCATCAGTCCCTAAACTTATAAACTACTTATGAACTAGCGAACACTAAGGACGGCACAAACATCCATGCTCGAGGGGGAATTCGAACCCCCGACCGTAGTGGCTGTGCAGACCGTGACTGGCGCGCCTCAGTCCCCTCGGCCACCGCGGCCGGCACAATTACTAAGTTCTGTGTCCTTTCCGGTGGGAAATCACGAATCTAATCGCACAGGAACTGATGGTCTAGCTGCTTGGTCCCTTCCTGCTATAACCAACCAACCATCCAACGGTACAATTGTGGCGATATTCCATAAGCACGTAGTTTGATTAGATGACGCTTGTGAGGTACGGTGTCGAAAGCCTTCAGGAAATCTAGAAGTACGGAATCTATTTGACATCCCTTGTCGACAGCACTCATCACATAATGTGAGTAAAGAGCTAGCTGTGTTTCACAAGACTGATACTTTCTGAATCCGTGTTGACTATGGGTTAATAGGTCATTCTCTTCGAGGTAGTTCATAATATTTGAGGAAAGTATATGTTCTAAAATCCTGCTGCAAACTGACGTCAATGATACCGGCCTGTTACCTGTGCAACTTTCCAGTCTTTGGGTAACGTTCGCTGAGCGAGCGGTTGTATATGATACCTAGGTATGGGCTATTCCATCAGCATACTCTGAAAAGAACCTAAATGGTATACAGTCGCCACCAGGAGACCTACCTTTGTTAAGTGATTTAAGTTGCTTTAACACACCAGGGGTATCAACTTCAAAATTACGCATGCTGGCAGCTACTCTTGATACGAATTCTGGAGTATCTGCTTCTTCTTTCGTGAAGGAATTTCGGAAGGCTGTGTTTAGCAATTCTGCGTTAGCAGAACTGTCATCAGTAGCATCACCGTTACTATCGCGTTGTGAAGGTACTGATTGTGTTTTTCCGCTAGCATACTTTACATACGACCAGAATTTCTTAGGATTCTCTACCAAATTACGTTCTAGATAAACTGAACAACTGTTTTGTTTATGTATATAGACATCAACATGTGAACGTATGACATAAAGAAAAGTGTATCCATTTATTCACAATAGTTTTTCTTGTCGATATTACACAGATAATCGAAACAAATTCTCTTCAAGCTCACCGTTTCAAAATTTTAATTTTTATGTATTTACGAACTACTGTTTTATTATTATGTTAATTCTAACTCGTCATTTAGTAGGTCAATTTGAGTAATCTTGCCTTCGAATCCATTCATCTTTAGCAACGTCCAATACAGAAAAACGCAAGGACTGGATACAAGTATTTTGCTCAATCAAACCAAATGTATGTAAATCTATCGGACCAAACTATGTGGTAATCAATCCGTAGCTTACAAACTACTTAAACGAAGGTAAACTAACATAACGACAACACACACACAGACACACACACACACACACACCCATGCCCCAGGGAGGATTCGAAACTCCGACGGCGAGCAACCGAGCGCTCCGCAGCGAGGCGCCTTAGACCGGTCGGTTACTCCACAGCGGCTATTATTTTGCTCTGAAATGACCTTATTGACGGAGGTACAACAGACTCTCCTTCGCTATTTGTGACCCTTCTCTAAATGTCTGCAAAGAGTCTTACACCATCTACTGATCTATTTCCGTTGATGTCCCGTACTGAGCGCCCGTTTGTCATGGATGACGTCGTCTTTCATGTTGTACCGGTTCCATAGCAGTGGTTTTTTTCACGTGAGGAAACAGGTCGTAATGAAATTTGAGGTGAGTGCGATTGATGGTCGTTACTCTCCCACTTGCAGCCTTGCAGAAGGCCGTGGATGGTAGCAGCGCGCATCGTCACGCAGGATGATCGTGACCCGTTCCACGTAATTTGTACTCACCTGACATCAGCCCCTGTGATTACCTTCACTTTGTCAAAGTCACACAGTTTCTATGTTGTGTTTGGGCACACATGTCCGAAAGAACACACGCCACAAATGTTTGGTAGACACTATACAATTGCTTTTAATGGGAGAAACGAAGAAGAAAGGAAATGATTGACTCTTGTGCGCGAGGCATTGAAAGAATCCAGTGGCGATAAGTAAATATTTGTGCCAGACTGGAGCTCGAACCTCGAGTTTATAAATTATTTTAATTAATGATGCGTGAAGGTATCGCCGTGGTAGACTGCCACCGCCGCCGCCATAACATCCCTTCCTTGGGAGGCCACCACCCACTCTTTGGTGGAGAGCCAAACTATCCTCTGCAACTTTAAATTTTACTTCACTGCCATTGGCAATCAACTTAAAATATTTTGCTGGGAAGGAAACTTATAATTTACACCTCTAGATGTCACCACCTTCATAAGCAAATGAGGAGACGATACAAAATCCTCCTATGTACGTTCATAGTTAATTGTTTAAACAGCTATCACCTACTTTACATTTTGGAGGATAAATATATGGATTAACTCTGTCCAATAATGTAGACTTACTCCCTGGGAAAGACTGTATATTACATCTCAGTACACTATATTTGTTGTTGTTGTTGTGGTCTTCAGTCCGGAGACTGGTTTGATGCAGCTCTCCACAATACCCTATCCTGAGCAAGCCTCTTCATCTCCACATAAGAACGGCAACCTACATCTGTCTGAATCTGCTTACTGTATCCATCTCTTGGTCTTCCTCTGCGGTTTTTACCCCACACACTTCCCTCCAACGCTAAATTCACAATCCCTTGATGTCTAAGAATGTGTCCTACCAATCTATCCCTTCTTTTAGTCAAGGTATGCCACAAATTTCTTTTCACCCCAATTTTGTTCAGTACCTCCTCATTAGTTACGCGATCCACCGACCTAATCTTCAATATTCTTCTGTAGCACCATATTTCAAAAGCCTCAATCCTCTTCCTGTCCGCACTGTTTATCGTCCATGTTTCACTCCCATACAAGGCAACACTCCATACAAATGCCTTCAGAAAGGACTTCCTTAGGCTTAAATCAATATTCGATGTTAACAAATTTATCTTTTTCAAGAACACTTTTCTACTCATTGCCATTCTGCATTTTATATCCTCTGTACTGCGACCATCATTTGATATTTTACTGCCCAAGTAACAGAACTCATCTACCTCCTTTATTGCTTCGTTACGTAATCTAATTCCTTCAGCATCACCTGATTTTCTTAGACTGCACTACATTACCCTAGTTTTGCTCTTGTTAATGTTCTTATATGCACCTTTCAGCACACTGTCCATTCCGTTCAGCTGCTCTTCCAGATCCTTTGCTGTCTCTGCCAGAATTACTACGTCGTCGGCAAAACGTAATGTTTTTAATTCTTCACCCTGAACTTTAATTCCTTCTCCAAATTTCTCCTTGCTTTCCTTTATAGCTTGCTCAATGTACCAATTGAATAACATTGGAGAAAGGCTACAACGCTGTCTTACTCCCTTTCCAACCACTGCATCCCTTTCATGCCCTTCAACTCTGACAACCGCTGTCTGGTTTTTGTACAAGTTGTAAATAACCTTACGCTCCCTATATTTTACTCCTGCTTGCTTCAGAACTTGAAAGAGTTTATTCCAATCAACTTTGTCAAAAGCCTTCTCTAAATCTACAAAAGCTAGAAATGTAGGTTTGCCTTTTCTTAATCTATCTTCTAGGATAAGCCGTAAAGTGAGTATTGCCTCCCGTGTGCCTACATTTCTCCTGAATCCAAACTGATCTTCTCCGAGGTCGGCTTCTACCAGCTTTTCCATCCTTCTGTAAATAATTCGTGTTAATATTTTGCAACCATGACTTATTAAACTGATGGTTCTGCAGTTTTCACACCTGTCTGCACCTGCTTTCTTGGGTATGGGGATTATAACATATTTCTTAAAGTCTGAAGGTACTTCACCTGTCTCATACATCTTACACACCAGGTGAAACAATTTTGTAATGGCTGGTTCTCCCAGAGACTTCAGTAGCTCTGAGGGAATATCATCTACTCCAGGGGCCTTGTTTCGACTTAGGTCTTTCAATGCTCTGTCAAATTCATCTCTCAGTATAGTATCTCCTATTTCATCCTCATCTACTTCTTCTCCCCTTTCTACAATATTGCATCTAAGTTCATTTCCTTCATAGAGCCTCTGTATATACTCTTTCCACCTTTCAGCTTTCCCTTCTTTGCTGAGAACTGGTTTTCCATCAGAGTCCTTGATATTCATAGAGCTGTTTTTCTTATCTCCAAATGTTTCTTTTATTTTCCTGTAGGCTGTATCTATTTTTCCCCTATTTATACATTCTTCTACATCCTTGCATTTGCCTTCTAGCCACTCCTGCTTAGCCATTTTGCACTTCCTGTCAATCTCATTTCTTAGTCGTCTGTACTTCATTTTGCCTGTTTCATTTACTGAATTTTTATATTTTCTCCTTTCATCGATTAAATTTTGTATCTCCTGTGATATCCAAGGATTTTTTGTAGGTCTTGCCTTCCTACCTATTTTGTCCTCTGCTGCCTTCACTATTTCATCTCTCAATGCTACCCATTCCTCCTCTACTGTTTTATTTTTCCCCGTTTCTGTCAATTGTTACTTAAAGCTCCCTCTGAAATTCTTAAGAACTTCAGGTTCCTTCAACGTATCCAGGTCCCATCTCCTTATTTTCCTACCTTTTTGTACTTTCTTCAGTTTCAGCCTACAGTTCATAACTAACAAGTTATGGTCAGAGTCTATATATGTCCTTGGGTATGTTTTACAGTTTAAAACCTGGTTCCGAAATCTATGCCTTACCATTATAAAATCTATCTGGTATCTCCCAGCGTCTCCTGGTCTCCTCCACGTATACAACCTTCTTTTGTGATTCTTAAACCAGGTGTTTGTTATAACCAAATTATGTTCCGTGCAAAATTCTACCAGGCGGCTTCCTCTTTCATTCCTTTTGCCCAGACCATATTCACCTACTATCTTCCCTTCCCTTCCCTTTCTTGTCCTACTACCGAATTCCAGTCTCCCATAACAATTAAGTTTTCCTCTCCCTTAATTGTCTGAATAATTTCCTTTAGCTCCTCATATATTTCTTCGATCTCCTCATCGTCGGCAGAGCTAGTTGGCATATAAACCTGTACTACTGTGGTCGGTGTTAGCTTCGTATCTATCTTGACTACGATAATGCGATCACTGTGTTGCTCATAGTAGTTTACCCGCATTCCTATTTTCTTATTCATTATCAGACCTACTCCTGTAATATCCCCAACTGATTTTGTATTTATAATCCTGTACTCGCCTGACCAGAAATCCTGTTCCTCTCTCCACCGAACTTCACTTATCCCTACTATATCTAACTTCAACCTATCCATTTCCCTTTTTAAATTTTCTAATTTTCCTACTCGATTAAGGGATCTAACATTCCACGCTCCGATCCGTAGAATACCAATGTTGTCTTTCCTGATGTCACATCCTCCTGAGTAGTCCCCGCGCGGGGATCCGAATGGGGGACTATTTTACCTCCGGAATATTTTACCCGAGAGGATGCCATCATCATATGTTCATACAGTAGAGCTGCATGTCCTCGGGAAAATTAACGGCTGTAGTTTCCCCTTGCTTTCAGCCGTTCGCAGTAGCTGTGTGGCAAAGCCACATTAGCTGATGTTACAAGGCCAGCTCAGTCAATCATCCAGACTGTTGCCCCTGTAACTACTGAAAAGGCTGCTGCCCCTCTTCAGGAATCACACGTTTGTCTGGCCCCTCCACAGATACCCCTCCGCTATGGTTGCACCTACGGTACGGCTATCTGTATCGTTGAGGCACGCAAGCCACCCCACCTCGGCAATGTCTGTGGTTCATGGGAGTGGACACTATATTTAAGTAACATAATTACAAGTCGTATACAAAAATTCACGTACATAGAGAAGGCAAGTGGAAAAAATCATTTCTAAAGCCATAGGTGTGTACCACATTTGCACTATTACTTACAATGTTAACTACAAATTTACAAACATCTTTAGATGACAGTGACCTTCCGGGTATATTGATATCCAATCTAAAGTTTCGTTAACGTGGGTCCTGTCAAGTCCAATATCCACAACCATCTGAGCATACATCGAAGTCGATTTCTTTAGTAAGATTAAGATGTATCGGGGTATTCTAAAATACATAAAGACCATGATTAGTGTCAAAAGAATCGCACATCAGAATGACAGTCTTAAAAACTCATTTCCCACATCAGAAAGTTGAGCTTCATCTACGAATTTAAAATATTTTTTGCGCTAACCATTCAAACATACCGGCGATCATATTCTAAGTTCTTCTGCCTCCCACTGTAAAAATGTTCGTGCAGTAAGTGCGTTCGGAAATCGCACACAGCGCGGCGGAGTGGCCAAGCGCATTGACACGCTATGCTCCGATGCGCGAGGCCGTTCCCCGTCGGGGGTTCGAATCCCCCTTCGGGCATGCATGTTTGTGTCGTCTTTAGTATAAGTAGTTTGTAAGTTTAGGGACTGATGACCCCGCAGTTAAGGCCCTTAAGCTTCACAAACATTTGAACATTTGAAATGGCACACAAGCTCACACAGATGAACATTCAAGCCCTCCAAGTCAACAACATTCACACACTGAATTGCTAGTAACCACCTAACTGCAATGCGCCTGAGGCTTACTTACATCTAATCTGTATCTACATAAATACTCTGCAAGTCTAATTGAAGTGAATGGCAGATGGTTCATTGAACCGCTTTTATGGTAGTTCTCTAAACTTCAGTTCTCTAACAGCCCGTAGAACAAAGGAACATCTAAATCTTTCCGTTTTCGAACTGATTTCTCTTATTTTATTACGATGATCATGTGTCACTATGTAGGTGGGTTCTAACAAAATATGTTCGCATTCGAAAGAGGAAGTTGATGAAAGAAAGATCTTATCCCAACGGAAGACGCCTTTCTATTAACGACTTACACCGCAACTTGTGCATAATTTCTGTGATACACTAACCCTTATATCGCGATAATACAAAACAAGTTGCCGTTCTCTGAACTTTCTCTAAATCCTCCGTCAGTATAGCTTGGTGTGGATCGCGCAATGCGCAGCAATACTCGAATATAGGACGCACAAGTGTAGTGTAGGCAGTTTCTTTAGTAGAATTGTTGCGTCTTTTTAGTGTCCACCTCCGCAGTCCAGTCGAGATTAAATGTTTCGAACTCTCACTACCCATCAACCGTATTCGTTAGATACATTCTGGACATCGAACCAGTAACACCCCTATAAATATCCAGTAACTTAATACTATGTAAAGCCCACGAGTGCATATTTCTGAATCGCATTCTGTCAGTAATTATACCAGTTACGTAATGCATTAACAATCACTTCTATACACTTAGTCAGTGCCATGTGCCTTTTGACGATTCAAAACATCATGCATTTCCCGTCAGTCGTTACTCTCGATGAAAGTACGTAATACCACCATATACACGTCAAAAATTAACGGCACACTGAACTGTTTACCAGAGAAGATCTATCTATACATTTTCTTTAAAAAAAATGTTCAAATGTTTGTAGAACTTATGGGACTTAACTACGGGGTCATCAGTCCCTAAGCTTACAAACTACTTATGAACTAGCTAACACTAAGGACGGCACAAATATCCATGCCCGAGGGGGGATTCGAACCCCCGACCGTAGTGGCCGTGCAGACCATGACTGGAGCGCCTCAGTCCCCTCAGCCACCGCGACCGGCCATTTTCTTTTATCACGTCATTCAGGGCCGCAGTGCAGCGCATTCTACCCCAAATCAATCTAATAATATAACACCCGACAAATTTTACTGACCACTGCAACCAATCGTTTTCAGTTTAAGCATACATACAACTGGTCCACACATTCCTATTGGTGCAAACTAGACCACTTTAATTCACCAAACTACCGGACATTTATTGAACTAAGAGGAAGAAAAAGAAACACTGTGCTACAGGGAGGAATAAAAAAAAGTCACCAAACTCCACTATTTTGCTCCATCACTCACACGACATAAAAGAACATAAGCGGTACATCCCTATCTACAAACACTGAACTAATGAAGCACAACCACACTCAGCACACACAGCACTGGATGGTTTACAAGTCCCAAATGTTAATTCAGTCAGTATTAAAACACATCCCTAATGTGACAGGATACATTTATTGCAACAGGCCACAAATAAATGAGAATTATTTTATGATGATGTTAGGTCTGCAAAAAGGCCTCCAACACCTCGGAAAATGAACAATTGCAAAGTAGCATAGTGTTACATTGTTTCAGTTAATTGGTATAACAACATTAACACCAAATCCCTAAATCAATAATCTCGATACGGTATAGATGTGCGTTGGTAGAAATCAAGTTGTTGACCAACTTTGTACCAGGAGGAAGGTGCTTCTATTAATAGAACAGGGAGTCCGATATCAGTCCACACAATTTTCCAGGCCTTTTAGGGTCCTAGCATTTCTATGGGTTTGGGGGAGGGAATCCCTTGCCAGCGAGCCAACAAAGTTTGATCCTGAGCATCTGCCAAATAACTCAGCACCTGTATGTATATGGCTTCTATTCTTTCGGACATGCATTACGGCGTACGGTTCAGTTTCTTCACCGCAAATGAAATAATATCTTCCGACTTATTGGCGAACATAAGACGGTATCGACGATAAGAATGCTACTTCTTTGAAGTGCAAACATTTGCTCGGATAGCATAATGATTAATGCGAGCGCCCAGGAAAAAGGCAAATATGGTTTCGAGTCCCGGTCTATCACAAATTTTCACTTGTCGTCAATTTAAAACAAGTACCAGGAGAGAATGAACCAAATGCCAAAACTGAATAATAATCTTATGAGTTTCTTATCAAAGCATTTGGCGTATACTATAGTCTGATTTTCCGAATCTACAACTAATTAAATAAGCGCTACCAAATGTCAATACCACTAATTAAAAAGGCTTTTCTGGTTCTTCTAATTTATTGAATGCAGGTGTCCGGCCCTAGGCTGACATGGTTCAGATCCATTATTATGGTTTTTTCTGCAATACAAGACTTTAGCTAGTTATCACTTCAAAGTTTAGTCGAACTGAGCTTGTATTTCGCCTCTATGGACGACTGCGTTTTATTGTCAGAACACTTAAAAGATGCAACAGAACTACTAAAGAGACTGCATACACCACGCTTGTCCGTCCTTATTTAGAGTATTGCTGCTCAGTATGGGTTCCTTATCAAGTGGGTTTGACGGAAACCTTCGAAAGAGTCCAAAGAAGGGCCGGCTGTTTTGTATTTTCACGATACAGTGGAGACAGCGTCACGGAAATGATACAGGATCTGAGTTGGGAATCATTACAACAACGGCGTTTATCGCTGCGGCGTGGTCTACTTGCGAAACTCCGATCGCCAACATTCTCCTCCGAATGCGAGAATATATTGTTGACTGCCACCTACATAGGCAGAAATGATCATCACAATACAATGCGAGAAATTAGAGCTCGAACGGAGAGATTCAGATATTCTTTCTTCCCGCGCGCTATTCGAGAATGGAATGGTACTGATGAACCCTCTGCCAGACACTTAAATGTGATTTGCAGAGTGTCCCACGTAGATGTAGATGTAGATGTAGACGAGGTTGACAGTACGTCACATTGTGATTCTCCTTCGGAAAACAGGAGAGTATTAACTCATCTTTAGCAGTCTGTGTTTTTTTTTTCTTTTCTTTTCTTATTTAACCTTTAGTTTATGTTTCAAAATATACTTCAGGCGTCAGCTGCATCATTGAAATATTTTATTGTACTTAAATCGTTTCTACAGATTATCCTGGCCTATAATATGGATAAGAAGCTGTAAATATCTTCGTCAACGAAGCATAACGCTACATCGCAAATATGCATAGTGTATTGGCAATTATAATGACAGACTGATAACTTGGAGTTATTACGCATTCATCAAGGGAGCAATGAATTCATTATTACTTTATTCGCCGTTTGGACAAAAGTTCTTAAAAGTTTGTTTCAGTTTCACTGCATAATCTCACAGCTACAAACTTCCGTATGTCGTGTGCATTGTAGTCATTGGAAACTGGCTATGAGTATTTCTCATTTACTTCTCATTGTTCACTTTTTCTCTTGCATACGTTGTCATTCTCTTCCGAAAAACACAAAGATTAGACAGAAAATTATTGACAAGCATTAATCGGAAATGGAACTGTAATTTTCGAAAAGGATCGGCTTACTTCATTACCGGGAGCCATTTGTCAAAGAGGAGGCAGCAGGGAACGCTGTGAGCATCCAGTGCTGCGTATGGCGTCCTTCAAATCTTCTTTGTGAGCGGGAACGGCGTATAATAGCTGAATAAATGAATAACTAGTGAGAGGGGTTGTTCAACTCGTGGCTTACAAGGCACCCAGGCTGATTCACCGATGATTTTCGAAGCTGTTCTTCTTCTCGTTGTCGTGTCTCATTACAGAATATACGCACTTACGTACATTTACTTACAGATTAATGTTCGATTCTTACAAAGAGAAGGCAGTACTTCTGATCACTTGTTGAAAGCCTTTCAGGTCGTTTTTAAATGCATTTAGTGGCTAGCTCTTAAGAGTGTTTCTTGTTGTTCCTCCGAACTGCAGTAACACGTAGCACTTTCACAATAGATTGACCTACACATGTGACCACCCTATTTCGGACATACGCGACTGTGAAGTTCAAACCTGCAACATCTTTCGTTGCGTTATGAATTAGTTGGGCGTTGCTCTTTGGTTAATCATTCGAGTGTTCTTTCCACATCTAGACGGCATCAAAACGCCTGTGATTGGAAGATAGAACAAAGGTTGTTTGAGTGATTTCAGGCACATAGATAGTAGGTTTCACCGAGCATTGTTTAGAATTGAGTTATTGCAGGATTTTGTATTCTTAAGCAGTGTTTACTCTGAGATCTGCAGGAACAACATAGCATGCAACAGGCAGCCGCTCAATGGGATAAATTGAAATTCCCGTAGTAGTTCATCTGACCTCATTCAAACGTATATCTACATTGTTGGACGTTAAAATCCTAATACCAGTAAGACGGCGTGCAATTAACTTCAAATGAAGGGTATTACATGCTTCTATATGCAAAGGATTAGCATTTCAGTGAAATTACAAGATTCGGGTAGGAAAATGTTTGTTAAGCTTATGGGACTTAACTACGGGGTCATCAGTCCCTAAACTTACAAACTACTTATGAACTACCTTATACTAAGGACGGCACAAATATCCATGCCCGAGGGGGGATTGGAACCCCCGACCGTAGTGGCCGTGCAGACCGTGACTGGAGCGCCTCAGTCCCCTCGGCCACCGCGACCGGCATTCAGGTAGGACTTACAGCGACATTCTACTGTACATATAGGGGAAGATTACCCAGTGAGTTTCTCGTCATAAAGCACATCTGAATGTAGTTTGGGAGGAGAATATGCTATGTCACAGTTAAGACGAAAAAACTGTTTATAAGCAAGAGTGGGTACCAGGTAATGGTGCTTTTATGACTTTTTAAAACTGCAGTTTATCGTTCTACCACTTTATTACAATGGCAGAGGCTGGTCACGTGGTCTTCTCAGAATGACAAGACCTCGGGGGGGGGGGGGGATAATTGCCGGCCTATTTTAAGAAAAAACACGTCTTCGGTGCATTTCATTATTTATGACGTCATATCTCCTGAACGATTTGCAGTTCGGTGATGTAATTTTGCGGGTGCATTGATTGATGAATTGCACTTATACTACATGCAAAGCAAGTTACGAATAGCATTAGCAGAAAAGAAGTAATACATTAAAACTACGTCCCTCATGTTAAAGTTTTACTGCTAGCTAATGTAAGCAGGCGGTAGGTTTTGACGCATTTAACTGTCTATCACATCGTATCTCCTGGACTCTGTGCTGTCCAGTAATATAATCTTGCAGGTATATTTACTGATGTAATTCAATGCCGTCGGCAAAGTATGTTGGGAACATAATCAGTACTTAAAAAGTAATAAATTAAAACTTGATGGCAAGTGCTTAGACGTGTTAAATCCTTTGCTTGGTGAATTTCACCACATTGTTTCATACAACTTTTTAGCGATCTTTCTTGTATACTTTATACTTGGAACATAACCTGATAACCTTTGTCGTTTAGTCCCTTTCAAAATCAAACCATCCATCCAGCAATTGCTTAGTCTGACCGCATAAACAGCAAAAATGTACTAAACGATAAACTGCTTTTCTTTTAATCATTTTGTGATAATGTCAGCAAGAAAAAGCTTCGCAAAGGTTTCGAATAAGGTGTGAGGTTTGTTGGAAGTCGCTTAAAGTGTTCTTTTTCGATTACTAGAGTAACACAGTTGGAATATTTGAGAGCCCTGAACTTCTAGACAAACACGCTATTAGTATTTTTAATACTTGTGTTATCCTGTTAAATTTAACATTAAGATTTTTACCTCTTAGTGAGTAATTTCTGATAACGTTTACTGAAACAAACTTCGTTGTGTCTGGAAGCCGTTAAACAGGCCTCCTCATAAACGCCAGGACGAACAGACCTCCCCCCCCCCCCCAAAAAAAAAGTATTTTATGTTCCAGGACACTATAGCTATTCGCCTTGGTTGCAGCTCCATGACTGTTATCCGAATATGTAGCCTCTGGAGTGTGTAGGGTCATATGTAGGATGTCAACGGCCCTACACACCCAGTGCCCGAGGTAAAACTTAT
This sequence comes from Locusta migratoria, assembly GCA_026315105.1. NCBI lineage: Eukaryota > Metazoa > Arthropoda > Insecta > Orthoptera > Acrididae > Locusta > Locusta migratoria. The sequence goes on along the minus strand of CM048755.1, from coordinate 37,928,414 downwards.
TTTTCTAATTAACTGGTAGATTCGTACAGACAGACTGAGAGAGGTGGTGCAATGATTGTCACCCTGGACTCACATTCGGGAGGATGACGGTTGAAACTCGCTTCTAGCCATCGAGGTTTAGGTTTCCTGTGATACCTCTAAATCGTTTCAGGCAAATTCCAAAATGGTTCCTTTTAAAGAGCATGGTGAATTCCCTTCCCCATCCTTAACAAAAACAATTGGATGATTTTCTCTGTTTCGAATGACCAAGTTGTCGGTGGAATGTTCAAAGCTATTCTCTCTTTGATACGTACAGGCATGTCACGTGCCTAAGTTATGGGTTCGTCTGCAGCAAATCATGTATCCACGTGGACAGTGTGATGACATCTGCAGCACCACGGATTGTCAACATGGCGGCCGCTGTTCAGCTTCCGTCGATGTGGCAGCAGATAAAGGTGTGTATGTGTGTGTCTCCAGAACTACGCTGGACAAAACAGTCTTTTTAAACTAGTCCTGGTTTTGAGCAATATATCGCAACGGTCGTACACAATTGACCATCCAAAATAACACCAACAACCGGAGATTTCACAGCGACATTTATTTGGGAGATAACACGTTTTGACAGGGTTGATAATACAATATGGGTGTAGTACATCAGATATGAGTGTTGTCGCCATAACCACTGCTACACGCTTCAGCATTAAATGAAAGTCGATCTGGAGTTGTTGCTCGGGTATAGCAGTGCGCGCTGCTTCCACAGATTTCCAAAGTTGATTTGGTGTAGCAGTGGGTGGAGCACTCCGGTCCAGTCGCTCCATGTCTGCGACCAGACGGTTTCTATAGGCGGCAGATAGGGAGAACACGGAGGTCAGGGTCAGATGGGCGCCGAATAAGCCGTGAACATGGCGTGTCACGTGTGGCCGCGCATATCCTGTTGCAATGTGGCAACACCGTCTAGCTGCAAGGCCTCACAACAAGTCCGTGTCACGTCACACCGATAGGCCGCCATCGCTAGCTGAGTGGCTGGTCGTTGGGGCACAACCCACTGCCTCGTAGCGCCATCCAGTGAGCTTGCGATGGCGGCCTATCTGTGTGACGTGACACGGACTTGTTGTGAGGCCTTGTACCGGGTGATCAACAGGTCAGTATAAATTTGAAAACTTAATAAATCACGGAATAATGTAGATAGAGTGGTAAAAATTGACAAACATGCTTGAAATGGCATGGGGTTTTATTAGAACCACATCTACCGTTATCAGGCCTTTTTCTTCAAGGAACTGCATGATTCTAGTTTTGTAACTGCTACCGTGATGGGTCCGCCGATATGTTACAGAATCGCATCATCCCCAGCTTGGCTGATAAACACCTGCTGGAACGTACGATTTTTATGCAGGATGGCGCTCCACCCATATTGCTAGACGCATGATAGATCTCTTGCGCGTCGTTTGGTGGTGATCGTGTGCTCAGCCGCCACTTTCGTCATGCTTGGCCTCCCAGGTCCCCTGACGTCAGTCCGTGCGATTATTGGCTTTGGGGTTACCTGAAGTCGCAAGTGTATCGTGATCGACCATCATCTCTAGGGATGCTGAAAGACAACATCCGACGCCAATGCCTCACCATAACTCCAGACATGCTTTACAGTGCTGTTCACAACATTATTCCTCGACTACAGCTATTGTTGAGAAATGATGGAGAACATATTGAGCATTTCCTGCAAATATTTTCACCTTTGCTTTGTCTTGATTTGTTACGTTAATTGTTGCTTTTCTGATCAGATGAAGCGCCATCTGTAGGACATTTTTGAACACTTTTTTTTTTCTAATAAAACCCCGTGTCATTCCAAGCACGTGTGTCACTTTTTACCTCTCCATCTACATTATTCCGTGATTTACTAATTTTTCAAATTTATACTGACTTTTTGATCACCCGGTATCTTCATACACTTGATAGAAGCACGCAGGCCACTCCAACTCGAGCATTCAGTGCTCGCGCGCCCCGGCCTGGTTGGCTCCGAGCGGCCCCAGTTCCCCTCCCCCCTCTCCCCTCCCCCCGCCGCTGTCTCCTCGCCGTGTAGCAGACCGTGTATGACAGACAGCGCTCGCTTTCGCGTCTTCTAACGTTTCGCTGAAATATCCGTTCTGAATCTTATCAAATAGGACACTGTTAATGTACCTTGCGAACGTTTAGCGTGAGCAGAAATGGTTCGGATTTATGTGTGCTATTTTATATTGCTCAATGGGAAGATTCTTTAAGCCTGATGGGAAAGTACTTCGCTTAACATCCGACTCTACCATAAATACGAAAGTACCGACAAAGCGCCGTCACTATGAAAATAAACATTCCGTAACAAGCGAGGGGATTGTTGGACCAGACAGAAGGGAATTGATTACTAAATTAAAAGCACAATCACCACCATCTTAACAGGTAAGTCTTGTTATTTTATTGTACCTATTACGGGTCGCGCGATCCCTCGCGTCTAAGGTTCGAGTCCTCCATCGGGCACACGTGTATGTGTTGTCCTTAGTAAAAGATAGCTTAAGTTCTTTGTAAGTCTAGGGACCGAAGATCAAAAAGTTTTGTCCCTTAGTATTACAAACATTTCAACATTTGAATCGCTGAACTCGCTTTCAAGAAAGACATCAAATGTTCAAATGATTGTAAATTTATCCGACTCAACTGCGTTGTTATTAGTCCATAGCTTACAAACTACTTAAACTAAGGTAAACTAATCTAAGGACAACACACACATCCATGCCCGAGGAGGGATTCCAACCCCCGACGGCGAACGGCCGCACGCACCGTAGCACGGCGCCCCAGTCCGCAGGGCTAATCCGCCGCAGCAAGAAAGACATCATGGGGTATTTCAATTATTTAAATAAGTCTTTGCAAGATGAAAATAATTAATCGGTGCTATGTTTGACCGTATTGAAAGATCCAAATTGCAGATTTTGCTTTTTAAAGGAGCTTCAAGGAGGAAATTTGGACAATTTATCTTCTCTAAAATTCTCGAAATTGAGTACTTATATCCACATCAAGGAGTACACAAGAGTTACAGTCATTGGATAAAAATTTTGAAGATAGGTTTGAAGAAATAAAATAACTAAACCTGCACTCAACAATTTTTAGGGCATCTTCTTCCGGTGCACCCAGAGGATGCCCCGCCAAGTCTCAAAAACTACAGTACGATGCATTTTATGGCATACTACTTTTACTGTTACAAGGGGGATTTCAAATCCATTTTATAAAGGAGTTGATCTACAAGAATTCCCGAATATTCATGCCTTTGGCCTGAAACGTGTTACGATGTTCTGAACAACATTAATTTGTGTACAAATGATTTCAATTATGAATATTAACAAAACAAAAACAATAACAAGTTTAATGCATCGTCGCAAACTGTACTTCGAATTGCAATTGCCAAAACGATTTTGCTTAATATGACAAAATTAGTGGTTCAAAGCGATGTCAAAGATCAACAAAGAATAAATTTATCCATGTTATTTGGATTTTTTGAGGTCTGCGACTGTATTATAATCTTTTTTTGAATGATTAATGCTGCAGCAGTCACTGTTTATAAATATTTTTATTGGCACGACGCGTTTCGGCAGCATGCTGCCATCATCGGGTGCATTTTTACAGTTACTGGTTACATTCTTGATGTATTGTGTTTTGTGTTGTGGATGCCAGTGAGGTTATGTTTGTACAGTTTTAACAGTTTTGCTAATCTTGATAAACTTGTTGTCTGGCACACACAACACAAGCACATAGTTACATACACACTTACAACACATGTGGACATAACCTCACTGGCATCCAAAACACAAAACACAATAAATCAAGAATGTAACCAGTAACTGTAAAAATGCACCCGATGATGGCAGCATGCTGCCGAAACGCGTCGCGCCAATAAAAATATTTATAAACAGTGACTGCTGCAGCACTAATCATTCAAAAAAAGATCAACAAAGAATGTTCAAAATTTGTGCAATATAATGAACGCAATGAAACTATTCTTTCTGTCTATTCACAACAATTGGCACTGTTATTCGTTTCAAATAAATCACAGAGCGCTATGCGCTGCGACAACACGTTCGTTTCCTTCCTCTGCTATGAGAGTGTGTCTGCCTCGCTCATATCACACGACCGGCGCTGCAGCAGAGCACCGGTGCTTTTCCTGGTGGTCGCGAAGCGCTTGGGATGGAGAGGCCTGGATGTACCGCTGGCTGGTTAGGGTACTGGGCGGTGGACCCCAGTGCCACGCCAAACCATAACAACGGCTGCAAGACCAGTAGGGCCATGTATGAGGCAACAGTTCAACGGTCGCCGGCCGCGGTGGCCGAGGTGACTGAGGCGCTCCAGTCACGGTCAGCACGGCCACTACGGTCGGGGGTTCGAATCCCCCCTCGGGCATGGATATTTGTGCCGTCCTAGTTCGTAAGTAGTTCATAAGTAGTTTGTAAGTTTAGGGACTGATGACCCCGTAGTTAAGTCCCATAAGCTTAACAAACATTTGAACATTTAGTTCAACGGTCGCTCGCCACAGTGAGACGTGGTGCACACAAAATCGGGAATTGTCAACAAAAACAATGCTCTTTCATTCGGCTGAACTTGTCCGCCGTTCATCCAACGCAGACGCCTGTTGACTCAGTTATAACTACAGCTTTGCACGGCTTGCGAACAGTTCACTCGGTTACAGACGAATTCGAATGCTACACCCGGACACTGCCTGTTGCGCAACAAAACGAATATGTTGTGAAGTAGTTTGTGTTGTGGCACAACACTGCCATGTGCACAATATCCTGTCATCGAGTGCAATTGTGCAACGAGGTGGGTGCAATCGGTCTCGTCGGCAGTGGCGTAGCTATGTCACCAAGGGCCCCGGGGCAAAAATGACATTGGGGCCCTCGTTACACTAATATTGTACAGACGTAAAACTACTTCATCATCAGCTCCTTACTGCCCACTGGAAGACACAATAAGGCCAACCTAAATACTACTAAGTAAATTATTATGTGTCATGCAGCAGATAATATTTAATCGAACTCTCTAATATAATTGTGAAAGTTTGTTTGTTTGTTATGATCAAATGTTCAAATGTTTGTAGAGCTTATGGGACTTACCTACGGGGTCATGAGTCCCTAAACTTACGAACTACTTATGAACTAGCTAATACAAAGGACGGCACAGATATCCGTGCCCGAGGAGGGTTTCAACCCCCCTACTGTAGTGGCCGTGCAGACCGTGACTGGCGCGCCGCAGACCGCTGGGCCACCGCGACTCAAAAATTACTAGGTGATTTGGATGAAATTTTGCAGAGGGACAGAGATAGAGTTGGACCTGGGTAGGACATATCGATGTAAACGCTCCATGGGATATTTATCGTCAGCGGTGACAGCAGGCGGACTTTTGTCAGTGCCGACAACTCACTCTCGCTAAACTACTGCGCTGTCAGATCATTTCGTCGACAGGCCACTCAAAGAAGGAAAATAGGGGAAATATTCGTGTAGGATGGATTCATCAAAAGTAAGTTGCCAGATTTTGTTTGATGAAACACTTTGGATTGAGCCGTGCCCCTACCAGGCTTCTTGAAGTATATGTGTCTGGCCAGGAAAAGGTAATACCTAAAAATAAATAAATCGATATCTACGCTTATTATCGCGACAGTGGGGTAGAGGGTAGAAGGCAGCGTCTTGATGCACAATTCACTATTGAGATATAACAATTATGACATGTAACTTCTGATCCGTGAATGTAATTAAACCTATAAATGGCAGAATAAACAGTGTGCGGGTAGAAACGTACTTGAAAAGATTGCGTGAAGTGCTGAATTCTCACCACAGTGAAGTTGTTTATCAATTACAAGAACTGAGCAGAATGCGGCGGAGTGTATAGTGTCAGTATGAACGTAAATTGAAGAGCGAATAGTTCTTTTGGTATGGGAAGGCGCTGTTCCCAGAAAAAAAGCCACAGAATGCCGAAACCACTTCCCGCCTACCATTGCAAGGTAGTGTGTAGAAAGATATGTAGATTCTGTTCGGTATTCCTTTCAGTATTAATGCATTTGTGGAAAATAAACATGCCTGTTTCCTGGCGCAACGCATTTTGTGGAAATTGCGCACTCTCCAGGTCTGCCTGTGCAGTACGTCATCTTTGATTTATGAGGTGCACTGTGGAAGGGTCGGTATAACTTTGTAAAACACCTTGTAATTTCCTTTTGCGACGTAATGGGGTAGACAGAGTGGGGGCTCGCTTTCTCGCTATTCGCTTTGCAGGCGCACAAAGAACGACAATGCCTGACCTTTCCAGCGGTCTGCCCTTTCCAGCACCTTCTGCCCTCCAAACCCCCCACCCCTTCCTGCTGTCAATCCCCACAAAAATCATATGCCCCAATACTGTTAAACTGTACTTAAATATGCTGTATACATTTAATATTTTGTCTTAGTCCATTCTGTTTAACAATAACTATATTAACATATTTGCTGTCAAAGGTATACTTGGATTACCGACCCCCAGGACCATTTACGTTTTTTGCATATTCTGCTTTAATTCGCCTCAAGTAAGCTATTTAAGTACAAATACGTTGAAAATATTACAATTTAGTATATGACTCACATGGCGCCAGAGTAAAGTGCTTGGTGTGTCATTTGCTATGTCGCTAATAATTCTTTGTTGGTACTCATGTAAGTCTTTCATTCCATAACATTATATACGTACAGTTCCATTATTCCAGAATGAAACTTTCACTCTGCAGCGGAGTGTGCGCTGATATGAAATTTCCTGGCAGATTAAAATTGTGTGCCGGAACCGGGACTCGAACCTGGGACCTTTGCCTTTCGAGGGCAAACGCACTACCGACTGTGCTATCCCGACACGACTCACGATGCCGCCTCACAACTTTACTTCCGCCAGTACCTCGCCTCCTACTTTCCAAACTTCACAGAAGCTCTCCTGCGAACCATGCAAGACTAGCACTCCTGGAAGAAAGGATATGGTGGAGACATGGCTTAGCCACAGCCTAAGGAATGTTTCCAGAATGAAACTTTCACTCTGCAGCAGAGTGTGCGCTGATATGAAACTTCCTGGCAGATTAAAATTGTGTGCCGGAATCGCACACTCTGCTGCAGAGTGAAAGTTTCATTCTGGAAACGTCCCTTAGGCTGTGGCTAAGCCATGTCTCCACCATATCCTTTCTTCCAGGAGTGCTAGTCTTGCATGGTTCGCAGGAGAGCTTCTGTGAAGTTTGGAAAGTAGGAGGAGGGGTACTGGCGGAAGTAAAGTTGTGAGGCGGCATCGTGAGTCGTGTCGGGATAGCACTGTCGGTAGTGCGCTTGCCCGCGAAAGGCAAAGGTCCCACGTTCGAGTCCCGGATCCGGCACACAATTTTAATCTGCCAGGAAGTTTCAGTTCCATTATTTTTTTTTTTTTACCACAGTCTTTATTCAGTGTTGTTTGCTCCGTAACACAGTGATATTGTAGCAGGAGAAAGTGTCTCGGAGATGTAGATGAACAAAACCATGTACAGAAGCTTTTAGATGAAGTTATGGATATAAATGAAGAAGATGAAGATACTACTGAAATGGAAAAATAAGAGGAATGTGTTGATGCTGAGTACTGTTCATGGAGACGAAGACGCTGAAGTTCAAACCAAGAGGGGCACAAAGAAAAATCCAGCAATGATAACTGACTATAATCAGTCATTTATAGACCTCTTTCGCCAAATTAAGTCATATATTGTAGGCGTGGAGTGAAATGGTACTGGAATCTTGCAATTGAACTGCTGACAGGGTCAGCACTGGTAAATGCTCTTGTGATTTACCGATACATCAACAACAAGATCATCTAAATCACAGAATTCAAAGAGGAAGTGACTTTGAGACTACTCCATACAGAAGATGCCGATGCCCCTGAGAAATCTCTCACCATAGCCACCGAGCTGCCTGCAGATTGTGCTCTTGTGGACATGGGAACAGCAAGTCATAGGTGTACGGATGCTACGAAAAAATGAAGAATGAATTTGGACGAGAGCAAGCTGTCAAGAAATGCAAACAAACTACATGGAAATGTAAGAAATTGTGACTCATATTTTTGCGAAGAGTGTTTCTTCATACAGCACAGTGCATTAAGGCGTTAGAGATACAAAGTGTAATTGCCCAATTTTTCAGTCTGTTTCAATGTTGTTGCAATTAGAGTTGGAGAATTTAATTAAAACTGTATGTGATATAAAATCTACTGTATAAGTAATCTGTAACACCAAATAATAAACTATAAAAACAAGGAAACTCCAATATGACTGGGCCATGTGAGTTACATATAATTCACGATTTCAAGTGTCAATAACTACTCTTGAGCTCTTGAAAACTGGAGGCCACGAACATGATTTGTTACTGGTGCCATAACGCACTGAAAAACCAAGTCAAAGCACGCTACTGTGAGTTACAACTGCACCACGGAGCTTTAAAGGGAAAAATGTACGTGAGTTGTATATACTTCACGTGGCCCGAAGAGAAGACTTCCTGTGACTTACATTTAACTCACGTGGCAGTCAATGTGTTAAAACATTGTTTTCTAAAAGTTGGGAATTTTTCTATTTCTTGTAACACGAATACTATTAGTACTTGAAAAAAATTCATAATTATTTTTCGCGTCTCTCTGTGTATCACGAACTTAATGAGTGGCGTTTTCAAGTCGTGGGGATTTCGTTCGTGTTTCCTCACGTACGAAAGTCAGAATGAAAGAATACCTACTGGAGTAATACAATGCTTCAAACTGTTAGATTGCAAATGTTGGCAAAGATATGATTTATAATCGGTAATTATCGGTAAGCGTTTTAATGACTGCAGCACATTATAGTAATAATATGGGTACACAATTAAAAAGTAGTCAATTTTATTTTAACAATTATTTTACAATCTTTTCCTGGCTTTGGTTTTTGCAAAATCATCAACAACATCTGTTAAATCTACACTTGATGCAGCCTTGTTTTCGCTGGCTATGAGTGCCAAATGTCCGATTCGAGCTTGAGCCATACTGTACCTCAAATGCGTTTTGATAATTTTTAATTTTCAGAACGACCTTTCGGCTGCTGCAGAAGAATAAAACTTCGGTAAATACTTCCGTAACCTCACATTCTAATAATTCATATTTTGTTATAATTCCCTTACATAATTGGCGAACTGTCCATGTTGGGGTCCATTTCGGCAGGAGAAATTAAAAGTCGAGATTCCTTCATTCAACTAAAATATTATATACAGTATAACGTCTATTATCCGAAGTAATTTGGGACATGGACATTCGGAAAACCGGTTTATTCGGTTCTTCGAACTGTACACTTCTATTTGCCAATAAGAAGTACTGTACAGTAAATGTATTTATAGCTACTGTATTTGGAGGAGCGCGATCCTTCACATCGCGCCCAGCTGGCACGCTGCAACACTTGGAAGGCTCAGCTATTGCTGTGAGCAGCTTTGATGCTGCCGCTACTTCTGCCGACTGAAGTGTGCCGATTGTTGGACACATTGGCTGGCAGCTTCGCCTGTCGGCAGCGCCACACAGTGGCGTCTTGTGAAGGCCCAATTAGGAGCATTACTCCGCCAGCCAGAGGCCCAGTGCAGCTACTGTGGGAAACGGTTTGAGGGGAAGGGGATATGATGGACAATAGGGTGGGAGGGTAAAAAAAAATTAAATAAAAAATTCGACGCTCTACTGCAACTTTTTTCGATCGTCTCTCGCGAGGGCGGAGGGGCCCCTGGAGCTCGGGGGCCCCGGGGCACTGCCCCGCCTAGCCCTATGATAGCTACACCACTGCTCGTCGGTCCATCGTTCCCTACTGCATTCAGTAATTAAAATACGCTTAACAGTTGCTTGGTTCTGTCTGACACGCTCACCAGTTTTATCTTACCGATAAACCGAAGTTCCTATAGACAACAATTCAACTCGGTCGTACTCAAAAGATGCTCGAAACGCTCGCTGTCTTCTACCATGTATACTGAAGCTTCTTACGTAAAACAACCGCACGATATAACAAAATCAAATGTTCAAATGTTTGTAAAGCTTACGGGACTTAACCGCGGGGTCATCAGTCCCTAAACTTACAAATTACTTATGAACTACCTTATACTAAAGGCAAAACAAACATCCATGCCCGAGGGAGGATTCGAACCTCAGACGCGGGAGACTGCGCGATACGCAACGTGGCGCTGCAGACCGCTCGGCTACTCCCGCGGGGCACACGATATAACAATTCCATTATGTCCACACGGCCGTCTGTTACACTTAATATAGCGCTTGTAGATGGCGCTACTGGTGCCCGTAATATGCGCCTGTGCTGAAATGTTAATCATGTGATCTCTCGTCGTCACGAACACATTATTGCAAATTTCGCCTGATTTCGATGCTTCTTTCGCAGTGTGTGCATTTTGGGTGGCCAGCTCTGTACCTATGTGTCAAGGCTGCGAAGAAAGCGAATGGTGCATTACCCGACTGTATTAACAAACACTAACGTTAAACTGCATATGTAGCTCTTATGAATAACAGGTTGTAGCACATTTGGTGCTGGGCGTCTGCAAATATACAATGCAGGGATGGAGAAGAACTGCGGAAAATGGTTTTTGTTTTCAACAAGCCATGTTCACGTGAAATGTGCCAACTAACAGCTAGAAATATTATGAAAAATCCCATTATAGGACGGATGGAAAACATGGGATGTTGAAATAGAATCTCAATACGTGTGGTAAGAACATGTTGATATTTGTTTCTTGAGAACTGGACAGTCAACCGACAAGGTTATGCCAACCAGTATCAGTGTTTTAAGAAAATGATGTAAAAACTCTCTACTGGATCACATAAACGACTCAAAAGACTTTAATCGGTTAACCACCTGAAATTCGAGTAAGGAAAGGGAAGACAGCATCTTGTACGACAACATCTTAACGTTCAGCGTATTTACGTCATGTTAAGACAGCTGATTGTGCCGTACCTACATACTCTTCATTACGCTGTCTTCTACCATGAATTTCACCAAGGTAACTCGATGTAACATACTACCTGGCCAATGGATATGACGAGATACCATTTCGATTTAACCCAGAGTATGCGATGGAACTTGCTCCCCTTCTAGCAGTTGTGTACCTATGTCTCTTGAGAAGTGATTCAGTCCTCATGGCCGCGGCGGAGTGCCCGAGCGCATTGACGCGCTATGCTGCGATGTACGAGGCATGAATGTTTGTGCCGTATTTAGTATAAGGTAGTTTATAAATAGTTTGTAAGTTTAGGGACTGATGAACCCGCAGTTAAGTCCCATAAGCTTAACAAACATTTGACCATTCCTAATGATTGAAAAAAAAGTGGGGGGTTATACCAGTTTTCAAGAAACTTCATCGAACGGATGCGTAAAACAGGTCTATATTTCTAACGTCGGACTGTTTTAGAAGTTCGGAATACGTTTTATGCTCGTTTATTATGACATTGCTGAAGACCGAAAATCTCCTCTGTAGAAATCAACATGGGTTTCGAAAGCAACGGTCATAGCAAACCCAGCTAGCTCCGTTCACCCACGGGACCCAGACAGCCGCATATACAGGCTACCGGCTAGATGTCGTGTTTCTTGACCGGCGAAAGGCGTTCTATACGGTTCCGAACTGCTAAATGGACAGCATGTGAACTTACGTATTATCAGACCAACTGTATCATTTGATTCAAAAATTTCCAGCAGCCAGAACACAGCATGTCATTCTCAAGGAAGAAAAGTGTTTCGACGTGAATGTATTAATTAGTGTGCAACAGGAGAGTGCTGTAAGTCCACTATTTTTCACAATTTATATAAATGACCGAAAAGATAACATCGGAAGTTTAGTGAGACTTCTGTTGGATGATGCTGTACCATTTTTCAAAAAATTCGCAACACTGGAAGATAATATCGAATTGCAGAGGATCTGAAGCATGTCGGCGCGTGGTGCAAGAAGTAGCAATTGACTCTCAACATCAGCAAATGTAACGTATTGAGAATGCATAGAACAAGGTTAAAAAATTGTAAAACAATCTGTAGGAGCAGTTGCTTCCATAAGGAAATGTGATCCATCAACAAAGGAAGTATGTTACAAAACCATCGTTCAACAGATACTTGAATACTGTTGGTCAGACTGGAATAAATATACAGTGTGTTACAAAAAGGTACGGCCAACATTCCTCACACACAAAGAAAGAAAATATGTTATATGGACATGTGTCCGGAAACGCTTAATTTCCATGTTAGAGCTCATTTTATTATTTCTCTTCAAATCACATTAATCATGGAATGGAAACACACAGCAACAGAATGTACCAGCGTGACTTCAAACACTTTGTTACAGGAAATGTTCAAAATGTTCTCCGTTAGCGAGGATACATGCATCCACCCTCCGTCGCCTGTAGAATGGCGTATAGTATCACAGTCGTCCAGAATACGAGCACGAAGAGTCTCTACATTTGGTACCGGGGTTGCGTAGACAAGAGCTTTCAAATGCCCCCATAAATGAAAGTCAAGAGGGTTGAGGTCAGGAGAGCGTGGAGGTCATGGAATTGGTGCGCCTCTACCAATCCATCGGTCACCGAATCTGTTGTTGATAAGCGTACGAACACGTCGATTGAAATGTGCAGGAGCTCCATCGTGCATGAACCACATGTTGTGTCGTATTTGTAAAGGCACATGTTGTAGCAGCACAGGTAGAGTATCCCGTATGAAATCATGATAACGTGCTCCAGTGAGCGTAGGTGGAAGAACATGAGGCCCAATCAAGACATCTCCAACAATTCCTGCCCAAACGTTCACAGAAAATCTGTGTTGATGACGTGGAATCGAGGAAGTACAGTACATACTAACGAAATAATTGGGTATTTTGAAAATTGTCTGCACGAATTATTTCAATTTATATTTAAAGAGAAATACTGAAATGAGCTCTAACATGGAAATTAAACGTTTCCGGAGACATGTCCACCTAAGATTTTCTTTCTTTGTGTGTGAGGAATGTTTCCTGCAAGTTTGGCCGTACCTTTTTGTAACACCCTGTATACCTGGGAGACGCCGGGTTTTCGGATAGTACTGTATAAAAATTTAATTATTTGCTATTTAAATGCCCAGAATTGTATACTAAAATGACGGAAGTCAGTTCATAGTAATATGCACGGATACAAATAGCGGAAGTTTCGTGTACAGAAGGTATAAAAGGGCGGTGCATTGGCAGACCTGTCATTTGTTTCGTGTGAAGAGGTTCCCGACGTGATTATGGCAGTAAATCTGGAATAAACAACACTGAACGCGATTGCTAGATGGAGCTAAAAGCATGCGACAGTCTATTTCAGAAATCGTAAATTCCGAGATCAGCATTGTGAAGAGTATGCCAGACTACGAAATTTCAGGCATTCCCTGTCACGACGGACAACGAAATGGCCGCCGGCCGCAGCTGATGAACGAGGGGAGCGGCGTTGTCGGCGCTGACAGACTGCCTGCACAGATGCACGGCCAGCGTATGCGTTAGGAGGGGCGCCTTGGCTAGCAGCCTGACGTGTGCAGCGCTGGCTCAGTTTTGGCTGTTTCGTCTTTGCTACGCACTGGAGCCAGTCACCATGGCCTCTACTCGACTCCCTCGTTGTTTCCTCCGGCTACGGCGCTGAAGCTAGGCCGGCCGGCCGCGTGGCCGTTGTCTAGGCGGAAAGGAGATGCCTGTTGACCTAACGAGATTAAATTTCATAGAGTGAAGATCATAGACTTACTAAATAAAAGCTACACCGCTCGCTGGCGCTAGTGTCGTGTCTCCACATTGAACGTGACAGAAGCCGCCATTTGCAGGGCAACAGTGCGTAAACATTGTTCGTTCGTGTGCTGCTTTTAATTGTAACACTAAGAATGGTAGCAAAGCCGAAGTCGGAAACGGTGTTACATTTCACAGATGAGTCATTACTTGTATACCGTATAGTATTTTCGTGGTGAAATAATAAATCATGAACGGCTGTTTTTGTTTAGGTATCCTCTTACAAATGATTCTCTAGAACAGATAAAAGTACTTTGTTGCATGTCTAGTACTTATATTTTATTTGCATATAAATTACTAAAAATACTAACACGATTTATGTACTAAGTTGAGCTGAATGAAGAACTAGGCGTATAAGAGGTATTTACATTTTTTATCATACATCGTATGATGCAGAAGTAAGTCGAATAATTGCTTTTCGGTACTTAACAGGTGGTGATTGTACTTCGTAACTGGTCAGATATTTGATCGAATGTTGCATACTCAGCCACTTTTAGAGGTACTGTCTCTGTTAAAGAGTATTTGCAACTGAAATGTGTATTTAAAGTTGTATGGGTTATTACAATTATTCATACCCAAATTCGAGGTAGTTGAAAGAAAAATTCTATATAATATGGAAAGGAATGTAGACAAAATTATGCTATGCAAAAATAAGCGTGCTTAACGTACGGAGTAGTCGGCAAAAAGTAATCAGGACCTACCAGAAAATTACGTGGAGTAAATAATAATCGCACTGTCTGATACTTTACAAGTTTCACGGAATTATCATATGCTAATATCTCGATGCAAAATCGCTCCACTTTCTCAGAAAAGAGTCTTAGACCCTTCAACTTCGTGTCTCTCTATGCAGACGTATTTCGGAAATTGGGAAACTTCATTCATTTAAGAATACTTTTTAAACAGACTGCAGTAACCAGAATTTTTTTTAAACAAATATGCTTTGATTTCAGGCTTCATTTTGCTCCTGTTGCGTCTTGTACTTGAAATCATAACCCCAGTACTAGATTCTTCCCTGCAAATGGCGGCAGTCAGCTGTTTCAATTCGGGGACAGTTACCTCGCTTCTCCGCTACGGCGTGGTAGTGGCTTGGTGGAGATAGGTCCGCCATGTTTGAGGCAAATTGAACTGGCGTCCGCCATGTCATTTGGGGTATCGGCTAACAGTTGATATGCCACACCCACTCGACAATTTTACCTGTTTACTGTTCCACCTTTTAAATAAAGATTTACTATTGAATACGGATGTGCGTCAAGTTCCGTCAGACTTTTTCGAAGCTGCAAATTGACGAGCCCAGTAGTAAATTTCCTAAAAATGCGGTAATGAAATATTACCAACCTGTCAGTATTACAGATCAGCAGGACAATTGAGACACGATATAAAGAACACAAACGATCATGGAAATGTGGCAACAGCCATTCAACATTTGCAGAACACCTTAGGCAAGAAAACCACTACCCCACAACCATAGAAACCGACATGCAAATAGTCAGGTTTAGCAATAAGAAACACCTCCTGACCCTCCAAGAGGATTTCCAAATTCAAAAAGCATTAATAGAAAAGAAACAAATATTAAATGACCAAGTAAACATTAGCAACCAAACATTATTTAAACTAATAAAACACATAGTAGACAAAGAGAAACCTCCCCCACCCTCAAAACCACCACATAAAACAACAACAACAACAAATCCGTACCCACACATACACACCTGCAGAAAATCAGAATCTCTCTCTCTCTCACACACACACACACACACACACACACACACACACACACAGAGAGAGAGAGAGAGAGAGAGAGAGAGAGAGAGAGAGAGAGAGAGAGAGAGAGAGAGAAGTCGCTAGTTGAACTAAAATCATATTTATAAACACACAATACAGTCATAACATCACACACAAAGTTGCTAGCAGACACCTATTTTGACAGAAACGAAACAAACACAGACCTCACAGCACGAAGCAAATAACTCGAAAGCAAAGAACACACACACAGACAATAAACAGAAACAAATCAAACGACATACAGAGCCTGCCAGGCCACAGAAACGGCTATTTTTCAAAAACGTTTGTAAGAAACGTTACTGTAAAAAGTGTAAATAGTGTAAATATAAGCAATGATAGCAAGTGGCAATGTGCTACAAATCACACATGAAGAGGAAAACATAAAAATTTGTGAGTAATATTAGTAGTCCAGTTTATTCAGAATCAAAACAATCCAATTGCATGAGAACTGTTACCGATCGAATTTAGTAAAAAATCAAACAAATAATGTAATACAAACCATTTCTTGTACAGCTGACCACTGAAGATGCTTTAGAATAAAGCGAAACGCTTCTGGTCTAAAGTAGACTAATTTACAGTTGCATAAGACGGTCCCATAACCTATACAAATTACAGTGCCATTTCGAAGTATGTGATTTAGTTGAGGTTTGCAATAACAACGAAAGTGCCGCTGCAAAAATATATGTGTTGATTTTAATGCAAGTACGTGGTTTAAACGAGCTGCTAAACACACATTGAACAGTAATTGATATGACGAACAATCATAGCCATGGATCTTCATCTACTGTTAATGTGTTGTAACAACTGCTTTCATAAAGTCTAGTATGCACTTATCTTGTGTTTACTAAATTTATTGAGTCTACAAACTTATAAAATTGCTGTTACAGGGTATGGTTGTAAACTTTGGTGGACGGAATTTGAGTACAAACACGAAGGTGACAACAAAATTCTACAGTTAAAAATGCGCCTAGGTCATCTGCCACAAAAATATTACACGTCGAAATAAGGTGTCGTTAATAACTTTGCTTGTTGTCATGCTGAAACAAGTAACGTTTGGTACGTGAAATTTCAGTACAAATACGAAAGTGAGAATAGAATACTACAATAAAAATGTGCCTGGGTCAGCATTCCACACCGAAATAACGTGTCATTAATTACTTTCGTTGTTGCCGCGCTGAAGTAAGTGCATATTTGTTGCAAAGAACACAGACATATACAAGTGAAAAAATTGTGGCTGTCACTATTGCTTCCATACTTTGCACTGGTTGCATGTCAACCGTGCTCGATCAAGTATTGTCAACAACAAATGAAAATATTTTTAAAGAAGGTGTAGACACTCAACAGTGTGGTTTCATCAACCACAGGAGTGACAGAGAAGAAGTACCTCAAAAACACACCAAAACTGGGTAGAAAACTAAGCATTTTTAATGGTGTGTAGATCAGGGGAATTGCAGGATAGGTCAGCTGAATCTTCACTCTTGGTGCAGCTAAGTGCCATTAGTCAGGAAGTTTGTTTGAGTATAGGCAGACTGAGATCAAACAAGGTGTTCCTGCACGAAGTATTTGTCATTTTATCACTTCGATTTGTGCACTTAAATGCTGAACACACTTTAGGCATATTTCAGCAGCAAAAACTGTACAGGCAATACGCACTAAATACAATATACAACACTTCAAGCTCAACAACAACATATGATAGACAGATTACTCTCAAATTTACTGACCACCAAAGGGTTTACGCCTCTTAGAGGCTGTCAGGACCAGATCTTTAGCCTACGGCAGGTAATGGAAAAGTGCTATGAGTGGAACAGGGAATTGTACCTATGTTTTGTAGATCTGGAAAAGGGTTATGACCGTGCTCCTAGGAGGAAGCTACTGTCAGTTCTTCAAGATTGTGGTATAGGAGGCAAACTTTTGCAGGCAATTAAAGGGCTTTACGTAGACTGTCAGGCAGCAGTTAGAGTAGATGGCAAATTAAGCTCATGGTTCAGGGTAGGCATAACATCAGACGAAGCATCAATGTTAGCATTGAATAGGGGATCATGGAGGAATTTTATTAGAGGTACTTTGCTCCAGACTGAACGCTGAAAGGCATAATCAGTCGCTAATGATGATGATGACCAAAAATATGGCGGCTGAGTTTACGCAGGTTGCCGCAAAGAGCGCTGTAGCTCGTGTTAGCCACTGCGAGAGAGAAGATCGGGGTGAGAGTTTAAAATAGGGACGTTTAATTTTTAAAACTCACAACCACCAACTGCGAACCAAATTCCTAAACACGCAAAAACACTGGAACTGTGATTACTGGTGTTTGACTCGTTTTCTAGGGGATGATATCACACGTTCACAGCTTTCCTTCCCTGCATATAATAACAAAACAAATTCATAATAAAGTAAGTTCATGAGAGAAAAGGGTGTACTAACTAAAATTTTGAAAACACGTGAAAGTTCACTTTATGTTGTTTATTACACCATATTAAAACCCTGTGGCTGATACGTCTGTACGTCGACACATTTATCAAATAAAGTTATAGCTCGTGAGCCCCCAGACAAAATGAATATTTGTCGCAAATTGCTTTCACACCATGTGGCTGTCTCAAACAGCGTTTATGTTCATGCCTATGCGACGACACGTGTTACATTAACAAATGACAGTCACTTTAATTCAATGCGATGCACACCTTGTTCCACCGACTAAATATTCACAAACACACAGTAGCACTCGATTCAACTTGGTGCAGTCTACGACGAGCAACCACATGTGGCGATTGCCACACACAAATCTAAAGTCTTCACTTGGACATCCACATGCCGACTGTGTAGCGCGACGCCGCCGAGCCAGCTACACCACTCGCTTCCGACTCGTCACTTCCTGCCCATGCGCGCGCGCGCCAAAAGCTCAACTGCCGGGTTTCTTCCCTACGTCATCAACTTCCCCATGTGAGCTGTTCTAACCGATTTGTCAACGTATAGCGCTCAGCCAATACATTTCTAAAACTTAACTTAAAATCAAAATAATTACACTCCACATTAAATAAATGTCTTCTTAGGTTTTTATATTGGTATAAACATCCTTTGTACTATTTATCATAATCGTGCAATTTCTTATATCACAGATAAGTGATTTAACTGAATACTTCAAGATAAAATACACAAGATTAATTGAAAATAAAATGAGAAATAGTTAATATATTATTTTTATAAACAAACATTGCCATGCTATTTGTGTAACTGTCTTGTATTCATTGGTAATTTATTACTTTTCATTGTCAATTAAACATATTACGCCTGATGTGACTATATCAGCTAATGTATTGTTTATTTATCAACATGCTATTTTGTAATGAGGGCCTTAAAGGTTCCTAACTGCATCATATTACTTCAGATGCCAGTAGTACTAGAATATTTTATTTCACGCTGTGCACTGCACTGTGCCTGGCACTCGCCATTGTCCCTCTCTCCCCTCACTGGAAACGAAACTGGAAAATCATAAGCTGGAACAAGCCACCAACGTCGGCCTGCTCGCTGGCCTCCCGTCCGCTACAAGCACACAGCAAATCTCAACGTGGAGAATTTCTACCTATGGCCTAACTATAAATGTTGTCACCCAACTGTGTACATACATTGCTACCATAATTAATAAGATTAAAATTGTGTAACATTTAGTGCATTGGCATGGTCAATGTTTGCAGTGAACTTCATACTGTTTAATTATCAAATGCTATTAATTACCAATATTTCTATTGGGCGGTAATCTCACACCACTCTATGAAATTTAAGCTCGTTGCGTTGACTCGAGAGAAGAAAGGAACGTCAGTGCGTGGGCCGTGTGTGAACACTGCTGGGGCGTGTTGTGCCCGCTAGGCCTGACCGTCGCGACGTCGATGAGTCTTGCAGCAACGGGACAATTCCACCACTGATCTAAGTAGCCGAACCCACCTGCTTCTTGTGCCAGAACATTTTCTGTGGTAGATGTGTTCGCCTTGGCCGTCGTTGTGGATTTGATTTTCTGTTGCGGTGCGTGTGTGCACCTGGATTCGCTTTCTAATTGAAACTTTCATCTCCTGTCCTATGTGTAACCGGCATTTTTTTCTGCTTTATAGCCGCTCGTGTGTCAATTACCTGCCCTGGCAGCGGGTAAATATGTGGGTAGTGCATTTTTCCTTCCCTCGGCCTATACTGCCCGCCGATTGAATGTAATTTGGCAGTGTGTTTCGTGCCGTGTTTGTTCTTGATCTGTGTGTGCCTCTTCTTTCTGTCTTAGTACTTCCTTTGTCTACATTTATCTGGTCAGTAGCCGCCTGGGCGTTAGTTGCTTGCCCGAGCCGCAGACAAAAGAGTTGGTAGGGCACTTTCCTTCCAAGTCCTCCTTCCTGTTGCATAAGACGTGGTCGTAATTTGCTGTTATTGTTATTATTCCGCAGCGTGTAAAGTGTGTTTTAATCTGATTCACTACCTAGTGGGGATGTGGCGTCGCGTAACTTAAGTGTGCCCGGGAAAGTTGGTATCTCTACTTTTCCCTCGTATTCCGACTAGTTCCTTGGTGTTGTCGTTATTTTCACTGTAAGCGAGGAACCTCCACTGAGTGACAATTGGCCGTTAGGCATATACTCTATTTAACGACCTTGTCTTCTGATTTATTTACTAAGGGCATCGCCTTGCATCCACCATGCCCACCAGCAGATTCCAGATGTGGTGTATCTTCCACCGGTTCATTGTTTTATTGCGGCATATTAGTGATCAACCAAGAAAGTTTTACCTTGCCAATCGTCCCCCAAACTGTTCAAGTGTTTTGTTATTGACCTTATTTTGAAGGCTTCATTTGTAACTACCAGTTGTAATGTTTTAGAGCCAGTTCTGAAAATTGCCCTACGATAGGTGCTCTGCACTATAACTTCATCTACCTGTGACTTAAAAAAAAAAAAAATAAATAAATAAATAAAAATAAAAATAAAAGAGGCATGGGAAAACCTTCAGTCATATTTAAACTTGTTAGCACTACTCTCCAAAGCTATTGTTTGTCATTTGTTAGATGTTATGTAAATGATACAAAGAAATTTGTAGTACTATTTTAGCACCATATGGTGCATGATTTCCATGTCAGTCTCTCCCCTATATCGCGATAATACAAAACAAGCTGCCCACCTCTGAACATTCTCTATATCATCCGCCAGTCCCACCTGGTGTGGATCCCACAATGCGAAGCAATACTCCAAAATAGGACGCACAAGTGTAGTGTAAGCAGTTTCTTTAGTAGAACTGTTGCATCTTCACGTAGCCTTTGGTTCGCCTTTCCTACAATATTTTCTGTGTGGTCTTTCCCATTTCAGTTGTTTGTAATTGTTATTCCTAGGTATTTAGTTGAATTTACGGCCTGTGTATTTATCGTGTAAATGAAGTTTAACGGATTTCCCTTAGTGCCCATATGTATGGCTTCACACTCATTATTAAGGGTCAATTTCCAGATTTTTCACCAGGAAGTTATGTTATCTAAACCATTTTGCAGTTGCTTTTGATCTTCTGGTGACTTTACTAACCGAAAAATGACAGCATGATCCGCGAACAGTCTAAGTGACCTACTCTGATTGTCTCCTAAATGGTTTATAAAAATAAGGAACAGTAGAGGCCGTATAACACTTCCATGGGGAACGCCAACTATAACTTCTGTTTTACTCGATAACTTTCCGTCCATTACTACGTACTGTGTCCTTTTTGACGATAAATTTCGAATCCAGTCGCACAACTGCGGTGACATTCCATGAGCTCGCAATTTGATTAGAAGACGCTTGTAAGTTACAGTCTCAAAAGCCTTCAGGAAATCTAGAAATATGCAATCTATTTGACATCCCTTGGCGTAGCACCTACCACATCATGTGAGTGAAGAGATAGCTGTGTTTCAAGAGAACGAACTTCCTGAATCCATGTTGACCTACCAATAGGTCGCGCTCTTCTACATAATTCATAATATTTAAGGAAAGTTTATGTTCTATAATCCTACTGCAAACCGTTGCCAATGATATAAGCCTGTAATTTTGACTTTCTTGAATATTGGAGTGATCTCTGCAACTTTCCAATCCTTGGGTACGAATCTTTCATTGAGCAAATGGTTTTATATAGAAACTAGGTATGGTCTATTGCATCAGCTTACTCTGAAAGATACCTAATTGGTATACAACAGGAGCCGACAGACTTACTTTTTTTGTGTGATTTAAGTTGCTTCAATAGTCCAGGGGTATCAACTTCTAAGTCACGCATGCTGGCAGCTGTTCTTGTTACGAATTCTGGAGTATTTGCTTCGTCTTCTTCGGTGAAGGAACATCAAAAAATGTTCAAATGTTTGTGTAGCTTATGGGACTTAACTATGGGGTCATCAGTCCCTAAACTTACAAACTACTTATGAACTAGCTAATCCTAAGGACGGCACAAATATCCATGCCCGAGGGGGGATTCGAACCCCCGACCGTAGTGGCCGTGCAGACCGTGACTGGAGCACCTCAGTCCCCTCGGCCACCGCGGCCGGCGAAGGAATGTCGGAAAGCTGGATTAAGCAATTCTGCTATAGCAGAACTGTCATCAGTAGCATCACCGTTGTGAAGGTATTGATTGTGTTTTGCCACTTGTATACTTTACATACAACCAGAATATCTATGGATTATCTACCAAACTACGAGACAGGGTTTCGTTGAGGAATTTATTAGAAGCTTCTCGCATTGAAGCTCTAGCTAAATATTTAGTTTCTGTATTGCCAGTCTTGAGGATGTTGTGTCCTTTTAAATTTGACATGCTTTTTTCTTTGCTTTTGCAAGAGTGATCTAACCTGTTTTGTGTACCACGGCCGGTAAGCCCTCTTTTGTTAATATACTTGGTATAAATCTTTCAATGGTTGTCGATATTATTTCTTTTAATGTAAGCCACATTTGATTCACAGTCCCATTGTTAGTTCGAAAGATTGAAAATTCTCACTCAGTAAAGTGGTAATTGAATTTTTATCTCCTTTTTTGAAAAATATACTTTTCTTTTAATTTTGGTAGATTTGGAAAGCCCGATCTTCAGTCTCGCTACGACAAATCTGTGTTCACTAATCCCTGCGTTTGTTTTGAAGATGTTTATTAGCTTCGGATTATTTATTTCAAAGAGATCAAGTATGTTTTCACAAAAATTTACTATTCTGTTGGGTTCATGACCCATTGGTCGAGATAATTTTCGGAGAATCCATTCAGTACCATTTCGGACGTTGTTTTATGTTGTTTTGAAAAAGTATTTTTGCCAATATGTCGAGGATAAGTTGAAGACGCCACCAATTAAAATTTTATGCTCTGGGTACATCTTTGAAATTTAATACAAGCTTTCTTTGAATATTTCTGCAATCGAACCTTCTGGGTCAGGTGGTTGATAAAAAGAACCAATTATTTATTCAGATTATCAGGTATAATCTCTACCTCTACCAACTCACAGGAACTATCTACTTCAATTTCGATACAGGATAAACCGCTTGTGAAAGGAATAAATACGCCGCAAGCTATTTTATTCAATTGATTCTTTCTGAACACCATTTACCCCTTTGTAAAAAACATTTTGCTCAACTTATATCCAGCTTTAGCCATTTTCCGCTACGTATAATGGTTTGAGCTACAGTATTTTCTATTAGCGCTTCGAGCTCTGGTGCTTTCCCCACAATTTACAACTGTTACACCAATGGTTTTTTAGATGTGTGTTCGTCCTGTCTTTGACCCTTTAAGACTGAAACTCTTTCTTCTTCTAAGCTAAAGACCACCCAGTCCGCACAGCGCCCGCTATGCGCGTAGCCGCTTCCTGCTTGTTATGGACTCCTGACATATTCAGCGGAACCCGGAACCCCATCACCCGATGGCGCAAGTCGAGGAATCCGCAGCCTACACTCTCGCAGAACCGAATGAGCCTCTGATTCAGAGCCTCCACTCGGCTCCGTAGCAGAGGTTCGCAGTAGGACCTGTCAACTATGCTGCAGAAAGTGAGCTTTGCCTTCATCTTCCAAGCAAGTCTTAAGTAGCCGCTCAACACTGGAGAGAATCTCTTACGATCCAAAGCGACACACATCTTTGGTACCGATCCTTCTGCATCTGAAATGACTCCACTTGCTATGCACACTGACAGCAGATTGGCCTTCTTCCTCTCCTTAACAGCCATATCCCCAAGGGGCTCCATTACCTGCCTAACGTCGGAGCTTCCAACTACAAGCAAACCCAGCCTCTGTTACAGCTCGGACTTTGCAGTTTGGGTGGTGACCTCAGCATCTTAGTTCCATATCCTTGAATCCGGAGGAAATGTTTCACTATGTTTCTCACTTAAAGATTTTGATGAAAAAACGTAAAGATACGAATGCAAAAAAGTAGTTTCAAACTTATTGAGCATCCCGCCCCTCAGCATGTTCTCAGCTATGCCATATACTCTGAGCTACGACAGATTCCCGTGAATTTTTTAAACACACTTCTGAAGGCAATCCAGGGTTATAGCTCCACAGAATTCATGAAACGAAGGAAATGATCATCTAGCATATCGAGACCATTGAACACGTCCACCTTCAGCTTAGTATCTGACAGGTTGGGTAACTTGTGACACAGATATTTGAAGCAGTGCCCATACTTAGGTAATAGCTTTACAAATTGTTCCCTTATGTTCAGTTTGAGGTGCAGAGGTGGCAAGAGTATTCTGTCTCTTTTTCCACACGATGGTCCCACTTGACTTTTTTCCCCCTGGAACATAATCTGACCTTTGAGGGTTATTTTTGCTCCCAGTGTTCATCACGAGCCCTACTGTCCCATCCCCACATAAAACATGGATTTGGAATATCTTGATTGTTGACCTAGCAGCGTACCCAATTCATTCTGATGGCCACACAGTTGTGATCCTCATGATGAATGGCAGTAAGAGGCGCCTTCATACTGTCACACGTTTCCTTCAGGTGCACTTAATGGCCGACAGGATTTGAGTCATTTACATTACTTTTTCCCATAATAACTGGTTTCAGGCTTCTTCTAAATGAGTCATTAAATAGTCTCTAATCACCTGGCAGGTACGTAATATCGAACTGGCACTGTGCATCACTGCGGTGCACAAACAAGTCATTTTTAGAAAGAAAAAAAAATGTGAACAGCAAGTACCTTGTTCTGTAAAATGTAATGGACATACTGGGTGCTAACAACTGTCTTTCACGCAGTCTTGACCCAAGAGCTCTGCTTTATCCTTTTCCAGTTCCATATCACGCTCTAAATCACTTAGATCTGGCTGAGTGAACAGAACTTGGCCCTATTCTGTGACTGCATCAAAGTCAGTGAATCTGTTTCCTACCTTTGTCATCACTGTCGTCTGTATTTAATGTCTGCGTTAGCTGTTGTACAGTAATATCCGGGCCATATTGAACAAGGCAAATCGCTGGGCGAATGTTGTTCGGATACTCAATAGACGTCTTGCTTTTCTTGTTGAAACCAAGAACTTTACAAGAGCAGAAGTAGCAGTCGTCTATATTACTCTGTTTCTCCCGCCAGATCAAAAAGATGCCAAGTTGTAATGAATTCTGCCTTCCTGCCGAGCACCGCCGTAAATCTAAACACATAACATACACAAACTGTGCGGTCTATGGTTCTTGACGTCACCTAATTTCATGTTCAAATGTTTGTATAGTCTATGGGACTTAACTACGAGGTCATCAGTCCCTAAACTTACAAACTACTTATGAACTACTTACGAACTAGGACGGCACAAATATCCATGCCCGAGGGGGGATTCGAACCCCCGACCGTAGTGGCCGTGCAGATCGTGACTGAAGCGCCTCAGTCCCCTCGGCCACCGCGGCCGGCCCTAATTTCATCTCTAAATAAGTGTGGTACATCTTTTTGGCGAAGGAGTATTGTCGTTTTTCACCAGACGTTCACTACAAATATAAGAGAAACAGTTATGAGAGTGCCGCGTGGTCTAAGGCGTCATGCTATGGACAGGGCGGTCGTTTCCACCGGAGGTTCGAATCTTCCTTCGGGCGCGCGCGCGCGCGCGCGGCGCTTGTGTATGTATGTGTGTGTGTGTGTGTGTGTGTGTGTGTGTCCTTACTGTAATTTAGTTTAAGTTCGTAGGCTTAAGTAGTTTAACTAGTTTGCAAGTCTAGGGGCGAATGACCATAGCAGTTTGGTACAATAGGTTTACAAACGTTTGAACATTTTGATTTAGGAGGGTTTACACGGCTGAGGCAGATATTTTACACTAACAGAAAGACGTACTTCATTTCACAAACACAACGACAGACAGGCAGCGGCATTTACAACGTAACAGTCCGCTGTGTGCAAGTGATGAAGACTTGAAAGCGACGTACCTCTTCTGATCTTCATAAGGTGTTATTTGTGAATACAGTAAAATAATTATATTGCTCTTTTATTAATTAAAAATCTATGTGATTTGTGCAAAAACTGTGGGTGATGCGATATTTCAAGTCTCATTTTCGTATTCAGGAGTTTGAAATACATAAAGAACGCCTTTATTTTCGAAAACGTTTTTGTGACCTTGCTGTTTGTTACATAGTTTTATGCTAATGACCATCCACCCACAAACATCCATCCGTATACACTAATTTCTGTGAAATGTAAATGTGTGTAAGGAGTAGAGAAATGTAGATTCTATCGGTGGTAATATTGAATGAAATATTCTCGGGGTTCCACCCGCGTCATTTCGCATTTTATCCCATAAAGAATTATATTAATAACTACCCACTAGGTGGATGCTCGGAAGATAGGTCAAGCAACAGATAACAAAGATTGGAGAATGTAGGAGTATGGGTCGGCCAGTAGCAACAACACTTGTGAGGCAAAAAAGGTTGGCATTACGTCTCGCTCAAAAGCGAAGTGCCAGTGAGCATCATCGACGTCACACGGCACAATTGTAGCACGGGAGGGAGTTGATAATAGGTTTGACACGCTGATCAAATCAGAGGCGCACGACACTCAGCACTTGTTCATAAACGAGACTGCTACATGTTTCCCCCAGTGGCGTCGTCTGCTAGCCTCGGAAACCATCTATTCTTGCAGCCTTCACTCATATCATAGTAATGCTGTTCTTCTTCTGTGCCTTTTTAACCATTATTTTATAGCTTGCTTTGTATTTGTGACATCCCGAAGATTGCACGAGAACTTTATATTTTTCCTGGAATGTTTTCCAACAAAAGAAACCGTGTATCCCAGAGGGGACAATATGTTTAAGTTTTAAATTATTTGGAAAAAAAAGTCTACATCGCTCACGAGCAGATAAAAAAGTTTCCTTTTAATCGAAAATTGCTTCGATAGTGAAACAGTCAGTAGCACTTTGGGAGAGAACAAACTTTTTGCGATGACAAAAGAGTTCACGGATGAACAGTGTTCAATGGGCACAACGTTTCGGCAAGCGACAAGGTTGCCATCCTCGGGTGCGTTTTTGGAAATAATTGTATCATACTCTTCCTATTCTTCAACAATGTGTAAAACTTACTAACCAGTTCCGTCAAGTAGATCCATGATAAATTCTGCCTCTTCTACTGATGATATCTACGACTGTTGCTATTTCTTTAATACTGTCCTTACACACCGATATTTGAAGGTATATGTTCTCTCATAACCGCACTTTTACTGCTCGACATCGGACTGATCGTTGCGATGTTATGTTGACTTCGTACCTTCATGAGCAACAGCCAATCAGAGAATGCAGACGTCCTTGTCCCCATCAACAAGATAATGGACCGTACAGCTCGTGATACAGTACTAGATGGACATAAAACATTGCAGTGTGAGTGAACTTGTATCTCTGCCATCGGTCCGATGTTATCGGCTGCGAGCTGGCACACACGTCATAAGGTCGACCTCCACTGTCCATACACCATAAACGCCCGTTGCTATAACGGGCACTCGATCTCTAAAGATATCGAAATGTAGCCTTTACGGATGAGGCGTGCTTCAGCCTGCACACTTTCTAGACGCTATCGTGGTCACCGCAATAAGACACTATGTATCCTGTAACCAAATATGGGACATACAGAAAATGTGGAAGTTTGGGATGCTGTTGGATATTAATTTTACTATATTTTATTTTCTGCCATTTATAAATGAAATGGCAGGTAATAACAACAACAACAGGTCGTGTTTTCACGATATTGAATTGTACGTACTAATATTAGTTGTATATTAATTTAACAAAGTTGTAATAAATTTGTACCTTTAATTACTAGTAGAGGTGCAGATAACCGGGGAAATGGAGACAAGGAGTCGAAACCTCCCTCCCCCTACCCCCAAACCAGAGTTTTAATTATTTTTTCACTCACAATGCTAACTGTGTTCCAATTTCCTATCGCACTGACAGTTCACCTGCAGATGAATTTCATAACTGTTCCCCTAGCCTCCAAGACGAGTGAACCTCCCCCCCCCCCTCGCGAGGAATAAATGACCTTCTGCCCTGATTACTTGCAAACTTAAAACTAATTAGGAAACGAAAATACTTAAAATTCGCAAATGTGCAGTGCACTGTCGCAGATAGTGATGCCACCAAAGACAACTATACCACTATCTATACGTACAGTCAAGGCCACAAACTGTGTCGGGAAAGTACCAGAACTCCAATCGTTTATAGAAAGCACCGAAACACACATCAATGTAGGCAGTGAAAGTTGGCTCAAGCCGGAAATAAGTTCAGCAGAAGATTTTGCAAATGATCTAACTGTGTTCAGAAAGGGCAGATTAAACAAAATAGGTGGAGGCATGTTTGTCGCCGTCAAAAGTAGTCTTTCGTGTAGCGAAGTTGAAGTTGATAGTTCCTGTGAGCTATTATGGGTAGTGGTTGTACCTGAAAATCGTAAAAAGTTAATAATTGATTCCTTTACCGGCCTCCCGGCTCTGACGATACAATATCAGAAAGGTTCAAAGAAAACCTGAGTCTAATTACAACGACTCACGCGATAATAGTAGGCGGTGATTTTAATTTACCTTCAATCTGTTGGCGAAATTATATTTTCAAATCAGGAGGTACGCATCGTGTGAAATTGTACTCAACGCATTCTCTGAGAAGTACTTCAAACAATTAGTTCATGAGCAAACTAGAATTGTAAATGGATGTGAAAACACACTTGATCTCTTAACAACAAGTAATTCTGAGCTCATAACGTGTATCAAAACGGATACAGGTATTAGTGAACACAGAGATGTAGTAGCCAGATTGAATATTGAAAGTCCCAAAGTTACCAAAAATAAACGAAAAGTATATTTGCTTAGGAAAGCAGATTGAAATAAAATAAATTTCTTCTTGAAAGACAGCTTCCACTAGTTTCTAACACTAAACGTAAGTGTAGACCAGATGTGGATCAAATTCACAGAGGTGGTATTGATAGCAATTGACAATTGTAACCAAATAAATTAATAAAAGAAGGAAGTGATTCCCCTTGATACACAAAACACGTCAGGACACTGATGCAAAAGCAACGGAAAAGGCATGCTAAATTAAAACAAACACAAAATTCCCAGGATTGGCGATCCTACACAGAAGCTCGAAATTCAGCGAGGACTTCAATGCGAGATGCCTACAATACTTACTACAACGAAACTTTTCTCTAATTTTGACTGAAAATCCAAAGAGATTTTGGTCATATGTTAAATATACTAGGAGCAAAACACAAACAATACCCTCACTACGTGATAGTAATGGCGATCCAGCTGATGACAGCGCTACTAAAGCAGAGTTACTAAACATAGCTTTTAGAAACTCATTCACTAAAGAAGACGAAACCAATATTCCAGATTTCGAATTACAAACACAGGCCAAAATGAGTAACGTAGAAGTAGATATCATCGGAGTAGTGAAACAACTTACATCACTTAACAAAGAACAAGTCTTCTGGTCCGGACTTTATACCCATTACATTTCTATCTGCCTATGCTGAAGTGCTAGCCCCTTACTTAACAGCCATATACAACCGCTCTCTCAAAGAACGAACTGTACCAAAAGATTGGAAAGTTGCACAGGTCACACATATATTCAAGAAAGGCAGTAGGAGTAACCCACTAAACTACAGGCCTATTTCATTGAAGTCAATTTGCAGCAGGGTTCTGGAACATATCCTGTATTCAAATATTATGAATTACCTCGAACAGAATGATCAATTGACCCAACACGGATTTAGAAGATATCGTTCATGCGAAACACAACTAGCTCTTTACACACACGAAGAGATGGGCGCTATCGACAAGGGTTCGCAAATCGATTCCGTATTTCTTGATTTCCAGAAGCCTTTTGACACCGTACCTCACAAACGGCTTTTAATCAAATTGCGAGGTTATGGTATATCGCCCCAATTTTGCGATTGGATAGGGGATTTCTTGTCAGAGAGGACACAGTTGGTAGTAGTCGATGGTAAGGCATCGACTAAAACAGAAGTGATATCGGGCGTTCCACAGGGTAGTGTTATTGGTCCTCTGCTGTTCCTTATTTACATAAACGATTTAGGGGAAATCTAAGTAGCTCTCTTAGGTTGTTTGCAGATGACGACGTCATTTATCGTCTAGTAAAATCGTCTTAAGATCAATACCAACTGCAGAACGATCTGAATAAGATATCACTATGGTGTAAAAATTGGCAATTAACTCTAAATAATGAGAAGTGTGAAGTCGTCCACATGAGTACGAAAACAAATCCGTTAAACTTTGTTTACAAGATAAATCAATCAAAAGTGAAGGCCGTAAACTCCACAAAATACCTAAGAATTACTATTGCTTCAGACTTAAATTGGAATGAACACGTAGATAATATCGTGGAAAAGGCGAACCAGAGACTGCGTTTTATTGGCAGAACCCTTAAAACATGCAACAGAACTACAAAAGAAACTGCATACACTACGCTTGTCCGTCCATTTTCGAAGTATTGCAGCCCAGTGTGGGATCCTTATCAGGTGGGTTTAATGGAGGACATCGAAAGAGTCCAAAGAAGGGCAGCTCGTTTCGTATTGTCACGATACAGGGGAGACAGCGTCTAGGAAATGATACAGAATCTGGGATGGGAATCATTACAACAACGGCGCTTATCGCTGCGGCGTGGGCTACTTACGAAACTCAAATCGCCAACATTCTCCTCCGAATGCGAAAATATATTGTTGACTCCCACTTACGTAGGTAGAAATGATCATCAGAATAAAATGCGAGAAATCAGAGCTGGAACGGAGATATTCAGATATTCTTTCTTCCCGCGCGCTATTCGTGAATGGAATGGAAGCTAGATAGTATGAAGGTGGTTCGATGAACCTTTTGCCAGGCACTTAAATATGACTTTCAGAGTATCCCATGTAGATGTAGATGTAGAACACCGACAGTTGCCAATAACCCTTCCTACAGTGGCGTTAGAGTCCGCGCATTACGAGCACGTCAGACTTGATTGACCGAAGCGCAGTAAAAAGCGAGCGCAAATGGCCCGTGGCACAGTGAGGATCCTGTCAGCAGAGTGCTTCGTGTCCTCCACGGTTCATCGCGTCGTCCATTCACCATTGTAAATCGTTGTGTCGGAAGTGTGACCTCGCCTTTATGCAGTGCTTCAAGACTTGTGAACGTATTCACACTGAGAAATGATCGCGGACTCTCAAGGGAACATTGAAGTATTCACTCACATGTCCGGACTTAATCAGTCTGGAACGACTGAACTTCTCTACCGCTCAAACACGAGTGTTCATGTGTTTATAAAAATTTTGACATGTTACTTAAGTTGTGGGATCTTTCTGTTAGAGCGTACCTTTGTCGGCTTACCAATAACAACGCAACAACACAATGTGTTACCAACATATAAAATAGCTACATAGGAAATAATTTAGAGTTGTATAATGTCAGCACTGAAGGATCACCTCAAAAAGACATTGAACTTGTAGCTCCTGGGCAGCCATTGCGTCTTCTGTTATTACTCGCTGGCGAGAACTTCAGCACTTTTCTGAATCTCAAGAATGATCTTACAGCTAAGTTACATTACTCATATTCCTAAAACTGATTGAGATACTTTGGCATTACAATATGAATAAAGTAATGACATTATCGCATATTTTGCAACAAAAATATTAACGAAAGGCATTTTAAAACTACATTTTGCGTATCATTAATAATGTCACGGATTATTCTCAAAAATTACGGAAGAAAGTGTAGCCCATCTACTCCTCTAGGCGAATTCTGTTTGTGTGGCAAGGTGCTATCCCAGCCAGCCAGTGTTAACATAACGAATGATCCACAGTGGATGACCTCAAATTTTGTATCTTAACACAATTAGCAGCAAAACAAATGGCGTAATCAAGGATTGAACATAGCTGTAGCTTGTTTTTACACAAATACTAACGGCAAATATGAGAATGCTTTGCTAAAAACGTTCAAATGTTTGTAAAATCTAAGGTACTTATGTACTTTGGTCATCATTCACTACGCTTACAAACTATATAATACATAAACTAAATTACGCTAAGGACAACACAAATACTCATGCCAGAGGGAGGACTCGATCCTCCGACGGCGCGCTCCGCAACAAGGCTCCTTAGAGCGCTCTGCCACTCCAACGCGGCGAACGCATTACTGCAGGAAACTCGTCCTCTGAATTCTTGCACTGCCTCTGCTCAGCTTATGGCGCGCTTTTACTTTAAATATTTACGTGTTGTGAAGAAAAGGCAGGCGAGCAGAATACAGGCTATGAGATGAAATTCCACAGAACGAGGACTGGAGGAGTTAGAATGGATAGGACGAGAAATGGGAAGGTGAGGGAAATTGTGCAGGAGAAACCTCTATAAGAGACCACAGAGTATTCAAGACTGGGATGGTATGGATATGTCAAAAGAATTGAACATGGCAGGATTCCAAAGAAGACTCAAGAGATAGGAGGCAGGAGACCAAAAGGAAGACCAAGAGATAGATGGATCACGGAAGTAAAGGAAGGGGTGCAGAAGAGAGAAGAATGGGACAAAGTTTAAGACGAAAAGTGGTGGGAGGATAGGGAGCGATGGAGAGGCCTATGTTCCAAGCAGACCCGGCCAGAGGCTGGAAGCCCTAGTGGATGATGATGTTTATTATTATTTAGGTTTTCTTTGAATATGCATTATTTGTCCTAAGCTTTTTCATCGTGACATTTAGCCAACAGAAAACATTTGATATTAAATATAAGGAGAGGCATTGAATTAAAATTTGTGCTGTGGCCTATTTATTAGGTAGTCGCTTTAGAACACTCAGCTAGCACAGCGTTGCAGACAAAGCGACTATACGGACTGTCTTAAAGCACATCTCCCTCCACACCACATAGTTTAACTCTGCCTCGTGTTGCCTGTGAAATGTGTATCAAATTGTCAGGGCTCTCCTATATTGGAGTAGCACCCTAGCAAACAACTCGAATGGGAACAATCCCGTCTTGTTCCTCAGGCCGAGGTGATATAGCTCACAGAAAAGGCATTTTAGAATAAAGTGGAAGAAATACAGCCAACAATGTGCACGTCAAAAGTTTATTCAAAACTCCTTACATAGGTTTCGACAGATATTAACCTGTATTTCTCAGAAGCAGTACTAATACGTGTTACAAATTTTGTGAAAGTGATCTAAATCCGTAAGGCTTCAGTCAAAACTAGATATAATCCATTGAATACACTATCGAAGGAAGAAACGTACGCCGGCCGCGGTGGCCGAGGGGACTGAGGCGCTCCAGTCACGGTCTGCACGGCCACTACGGTCGGGGGTTCGAATCCCCCCTCGGGCATGGATATTTGTGCCGTCCTTAGTCTTAGCTAGTTCATAAGAAGTTTGTAAGCTTAGGGACTGATGACCCCGCAGGTAAGTCCCATAAGTTCTACAAACATTTGAACATTTTGAAGAAACGTACACCTGGAAAGACGACGTCGATTTTGATCCGATGACGGCAGAAGCTGTCTGGGGGATATTAGATGAATTGGTAATGGTTTCAACGTCTTCTGCAAACAGACAACGTAGAGACTTAGCTGCGCCATGGTGCATTATCCGTGTGTACCCTTTAATGTGTACCCTTAAATGTTTGGAGTCATAAAGCTAAGTGCAATATCAACGTATGATACAAACAGGCGCCATTTCACGCACTCGTGCTTCCTAGAGCCAACTGAGCAGGTTTGAAAGGGTTCCAATGGCGGCCTTCCGAATGGCAGGATGGTGCTGTCGGAGAAAGCATTCAAATTGTTCGTGCTGCGTCAGTTGTCAACGATGCTGGCTTCAGTGGTAACATCAACATTCACACGCCTATAGACCAATTTGGTTGGGTTGGGTTGTTTGTTTGGGATAGGGGAACTATACTACTGAGGTTATGAGTCCCCCGGTGGGGAGGGGAAGGAGTGAGGATAGAAAAGGATGGGAGGGGAAAAGAAATGCAGTCCGGGAAGTAAAGAAGGAAGGAAGACTGTATTAGCTCGGGGCCCCGTTCTCGACACGCACGTACTCACGAAAGAATCGCGAGCCCCCTGGGGGCTGTAGTCCAAGTGCTGGACATCCGCGCAGCACAGACGTCCGCTAAGATCGTCGTGTTGTAAGGGCAGCAGATTGTACAGCTACCGTTCCACAGGAGGAGGATTTGTGAGCCCGGAAGTGTCAACACCAACTGTTGCCGACCAGTTACTAGCGGGGGACTGCATAACTCTAACCCGACTTCCACTCACACTCAGCATCGTCGTTCAGTGCCCGTCTGGTGCAGTGAAAGGATCACTTGGAAGATGGATTATCTGGCTGTGGCCTTCATCAATGAAAGCGGACTCTGCTTCCACGCAAGTGATGGTCGTTTTCGCGTGTGACACATACCTGGCGAGCGCCGTCTCGTAGAGAGAATACATCCAAGAAATACGAGGGTTGGAACTCGAATCTACATCTACATCTAGATACATACTCCGCAATTCACCGTAAGGTGCGTGGCGGAGGGTACACTCTACCACTACTAGGCATTTCCTTTCCTATTCCACTCCCAAATTGAACGAGGAAAAAAAGAATGCCTATATGCCTCCGTACGAGCCCTAATTTCTCTTATCTTGTCTTTGTGATCTTTACGCGAAATGTAAGTAGGCGGCAGCAAGATCTTACTACACTCAGCTTCAAATTCCGGCCCTCTAAATTTACTTAACAGAAATTCACGAAAAGAACGTCGTCTTTCTTCCAGCGATCCCCAATTGAGTTGCCGGAGCATTTCCGTGACACTCGCGCATTGGTCGAACCTACCGGTAACAAATCTAGCTGCTCGCCTCTGAACCGCCTCTATGTCTCCCTTCAAACCGATCTGCTGCGGGTCCCAAATACTTGAGCAATACTCAAGACGTGGTCGTACAAGCGTTTTATACGCGGTCTCCTTTACAGGTGAAGTACATCTTCCCAAAATTCTCCCAATAAACCGAAGTCGGCTGTCTGCCTTACTCACAACTGTCCTTACATGCTCGTTCCATTTCATATCGCTCTGCAATGTTACGCCTAGATATTTGAACGACGCGACCGCATCAAGAAGCTCACTACTGATGCTGTATTCGAACATTATAGGATTGTTTTTTCTACTCATGCGCATCACCTTACATTTTTCTACATTGAGAGCTAGCTGCCATTCTTCGCACCAACTAGAAATTTTGTCTAAGTCAACCTGTATGCTATTACAGTCAGTTACAGACGACACCCTCCCATACACCACAGCATCATCAGCAAACAGCCGCAAATTACAACTTACTCTGTCAACTATTTATTCACAACCGATACAACAAATGTTAAGCTTATGGGACTTAACTGCGGGGTCATCAGTCCCTAAACTTACAAACTACTTATCAACTAGAGATCACAAACATCCATGCCGAGGGAGAATTCGAACCTCCGACGCGGGAGGCCGCGCGATCCGCAACGTGGCGCTCCAGACCGCTCGGCTACTCCCGCGCGGCCCGATACATATTTACATCTGTTACTGTCCTTCAAAGTAGTCACCAGCGTTGTGTAGAATCCGTTGCCAACGAGGTGGAAGACATATCATACCGTTAGCACCCTTCATGGTGCGAATGGATCCGTCTAGTAGCCCGTCGAATCGCTGGAACAGTTCTGAAGCACATGCCACGAATTGCTTCCTTTATCTTAGGAATCAAATCAAAGTCACAAAGACTTAAGTCCAGGGAGTATGGTGGATGGTACAATATTTTGCAGTCCCATCGAGCGAACAGAGCAGCTACAGCTTGCGCTGTATGCGACCGCGCATTGTCGTGCAAAATGATGGGTGGGTTGCGCAGAAAGTGATGCTCCAAAAACGAACAGTATTACTGTACACTGCCGTGGAGGAACGTAAGACATTAGGATAGCACCATCACAGTCGTACACGAGAATCACTATAACTTTCTCCATACTGGGGCTCTGACGCACTTTCGACTTTCGTGACGACCCATAATGACGCCATTCGTTGGATTGTCGTTTCAGTTTTGCCTCGTACGGTGTGCCCCATGTCTCATCCAGTGTTGCGATACGGCGTTAGACTGGTCGCTGACAAGTGACTGCGTTTCCCTGGATTGTGCGCGCGCCGGTGACGTGGGACGGACGAGTCAATTTGCTCGGAGTTATGGTAGGTATGTCAACAACGTGTCCTATCAGAGACAATAGGAGATTCCATTGCATAGTGTCTCCACAGCAGTGTTGCCATTATTTAAGTTCCAACCTTCGTACTTGCCTCAACTCAGGCCTTATGGTCTGCGGTGCCATAAGCTACAATCCATTTGATGTTCGTGGAGGGAACACTAACCAGCGCTTAGTATGTGGAGACTGTTGTAAGACTCGCTCTTTGGCCAACAGGAGGGTGATGTGTTGTTCCAACAGGATAATGCACGCCCACGCACTGCGGGTGAGACGCAGCGTGCTCTGCAAGACGTTCAGCACCTTCCCGTGACCAGCACTATCTCCGGACTTGTCTCCACTCGATCACTTCTGGGTTGTGATGGGCCTACAACTGAAAGGTGCCACTCGTCAACCCACAACTCTTTCAGAACTATGTGAACAGGCGGATCAGGCGTGGCATAATGTTTCCCAAGACAGTATTAGTCATCTGTATGATCGAATGATGCCATAATCAGCGCCTGCAGTTTTGCCCATGGAGACTACATCACGTATTGACATGGGTATTCAAAATGTTCAAATGTTTGTTAAGCTTATGGGACTTAACTACGGGGTCATCAGTCCCTAAACTTACAAACTACTTATGAACTACCTTATACTAAAGACGGCACAAATATCCATGCCCGAGGGGGGATTCGAACCACCGACCGTAGTGACCGTGCAGACCGTGACTGAAGCGCCTCAGTCTCCTCGGCCACCGCGGCCGGCGACATGGGTGTGTCGGCATGATCAACACCTAGTGTATTAATACCGCTGGAGCTATTGACCCTACGACAGGGTCGAGATAAAAGGTGGATACAGAGTTTAATAACAGTTACTGGATAGTTTTTTGTAAGTTATCTGTCTCTCTAACACTCTCTCTAACACTTTCCCTCGGAGGTGTTAACACTACACTCGTGCCAATGTTGCAAATATTTAATTACGTAGCACTCCACGTAAGGGCCGTAGAACTACATGCATCGTCAGTGCGTACAGTCAAAGTTTCCATTCACTAACATGGCTTCTTCTTTTCGGTTGTTGTCCCCACGTAGAAGCAGCGCACAGGTCGTTGATCCTTCTGTCTTGAAGTGAAGTGCTTGCGAAACTTTTACAACTGTGGCTACTTTTCAGATAAGAATGGATACCAGTTGTTTCATACTATTTACTAACATATCGTGAAACTAAGCGACATGTATAACACTCTCCATGATATTCGTACAATTGAATTCTAATTACAGTAGTTGAAAACTATAAAGCTTTAACCGCACGGCAGACTATTTTAAGAGCGCTGGGCACGCGTAACAACAATTTTGGCGCAAAGCGCTCTTTCTAGAACTTCTACATTCAACTGTTTTAATAACTAGAGCATAATTACATAAATAAAACATACCATAGTAAAGCTTCATGTAAACACATTAATTACACGAAACCACGTTAAGTTCTATACAGTAGTTTTTCTGATATTTATAACTAAAAATCAGAGGGTGTTTCATACAGAGGTTGTAAGCAATCAATTAGAATACGTCTGGGCAATATTGATGCAATTTCTCACGGGAATGTGATATGTTACACCATATTTTATCTTTTCCCACCCATTCCACCTATGACGTTATCTACTAGCTATGAAATTAAGTAGCAACACAATACCTATGGCTATGAGCCAGCCATCCTACAACCTGTAAATGTCGTTATTTCATGTACTCCATATGCACTGCTTCATCAATAAATCTTGAGTGAATTAGAACACTGTGTAAGATGGTGTGCACGTTTTTATTTCCGGCAGTGTAGTATGGCAGACATGCATCATACACACTATGTTCTATAGATCATCTGAACGATTCGTTCAACGTAATTATCTCTAACGAGTCATTCTACCTTATTAATGTTAAAATTAATCATCATATTATTAGGGGACATGAGAGGAGCCTCCCCAAAGAAATGTGTTGATTATACATTCGAGCGTCCTCTGGGCAACAGCTTCAGCTGGCCGATCCTTTAGCTTTTGATGCTTCTCCGTTGCGCACTGAAAAATGTATGCACTACAAAGGACCTCTTCAGGCTCAAATATGACTATTATAACATCCACAAGCAAGGAAGAGCTGTTGCAGGATCTATGCCAACTATGATTGTGATGTCCTATGCTTACAAGAAACCCACATAGATAGCTACCAGAAGAGGCACAGAATTTAAAGCATGCCGCTTGTTGGCGAAAGATCTTATCGACAATACGGAAGAGCAGTTTTCGTTAAGCCTCATATCCAAATCGAGTACACTAATATAGCTGAGGAGAATGGCACCGAGATATTAGCAGTAGAACTGAACAATTCCTCTAA
Source organism: Locusta migratoria (assembly GCA_026315105.1). Taxonomy (NCBI): domain Eukaryota; kingdom Metazoa; phylum Arthropoda; class Insecta; order Orthoptera; family Acrididae; genus Locusta; species Locusta migratoria. The sequence continues at coordinate 37,889,939 of CM048755.1, read as the reverse complement.
TGATATCTAGGCTAATGACTTCTGCTCATTCGAGATAAGTAATATAAATTTCGTGGTTGAAGACTTCAACAGTCAGCAGTGTATGGGGTACCCCAACGATGACAAGAATGTGGAGGCAGTGACCGAATGGGCAGTTGCAAATAGTCTAGTTCTCCTACACGATAATAAATTACCAGCCTTCTTCGTCAGGGCCAGGTGGCGTAGAAGATATTATCCTGATCTGATATTTGTGTGTGACTGGATAAACCACAAATGTGTCACTAGTTTATGCCAATCCATTCCAAAGACCAAACACCTGCCAATCATGTGTCAGGTTATAGGTGTAGACCGAGTCCATAGTATCTCCTTCAGACGAAGATATAACTTTCAAAAACCCGACTGACCTAAGTTCCAGAAACTATTGGATTATGCTGTGGACACCCTTAGCAGGTTCATAAGATAGATTTCTGGAAATCGTTAAAAATGCTCACGGCTCTCCATACCCAGAGGCTGCAGGACTAACTATATCCAAGGTCTAACAATAGCGACCAAGGCCTAGCTGCAAAGATACCTAACTCTCTTCGAGGCCAGTCCTTAGTGAAAAGACACAATAGAGGCAGTTGAACATCTAATCAGTCCTGTATCTGAGGCCAAGACGGAGTACTGGATGAAACTAAAGGAGGAGCTCGACATGAGCAACAGCAGTCACAAAGCGTGGAGACTTCTTAAAGGACTAAATAGTCACCCAACTCACTCAAGAGCCCACGCCAACCTAACAGTAGATAGCTGCTCAGCTCATAAAGAACGGCAGCCAGATCAAATGTCCCCCAGAAACGAAACCAATATAAACCGAATAGAAAGCAAGGAAACCACGAAATTTACCACGCCTTTTACCATACGAAAGGTGAATTATGCTATTAAGAAATGCAAACTACGGAAGGCCGCCGGACTAGATGACATATTGACTGAACAAATCAAGCATTTCGGGCCTTTAGCAAAACAGGAGCTACTGAACATGTTCAATGCCTATCTGCAAAAGTGCCAAAACCCTAACTTATGGCGAAAAGCCAAAATCATAGCTATTCTGAAACCGTGTAAAGAAGTAAGCAATCGAAGGAGCTGTGTCACACATATAAAATCATTGAAACATTGATACCTCTCCCTCACACTGGCTGTGGAAGCTGCCCTCAAACCGGAAAAGACTAGATTTTGTCCCGAAAAAAGTAGCACTTCTCAGATGCTCAATCTAACTCAGCATACCGAGGATGGTTTCCAAGGAGGCTATGTAACGGGTACCGTTTTTATCGACCTCATGGCTGCATGTGACACCATCAACCTTAGACTCCTAATGCAGAAGATATGTGCCATAACTCAATATATTAATTTGAGAGACAACATCAAAAACCCTTTTCCACAGTAGGAGGTTCGTAGTGAAGTTTTAGGGAAAACGAAGCAGATGGAGAAACCAGAGGTAGTAGTGTTGGCAGCGTTACTCTTCAGTATTTACATCAACGATCAACGCCTCGCCACAGGCGCAAATAGCTATATATACGCAGACAAGGAATAACAGCACAAGGCAAAATATTTGAGGAGGTGGAACAATGTTTGGGTAGGGTCCTATTAGAGATAGATATGTATTACGGAAAGAACCAGCAGAAGACAAACCCAACAAAAACGCAAGTGTGTGCTTTCCACCTCCGGAACAACCAGGGCAACAGAAAATTACAGATTGAAAGTAAAGGAATCCCCCATAGCACTACCCCAACCTAAAATATCTGGGTGTAACTCTAGACAGGGCCCTAACATACAAACAACACTGCCTGGATACGAAACTAAACGTTAGTGGAAGAAATATCATCATTCTCAAGCTGGGAAGTTCTAACTCGGAAGCTAATACCAGGTCCTCAAAACCACAGCACTCGCCATGTGTTACGCTGCTGGAGAATAAGCAGGCTTGGTCTGGTATAAATCAGCACACGCTAAAAAGGTCGATGTCGTCCTCAGTGAGACAAGCAGAATCATCACAGGATGCTTGAAGCCCACCCATCTGGGCAAGATCTACCATCTAGCTGGCATCGCTACTCCTGCCGTCCGCAGGGAGGCAGCAGCATTTAAAGAAAGATTAATATCCGCAGAATCTGAACGCCACCTCCTCCATGGGCCACCTCCATTAAAACCAAGACGGAGTATCCTGAGATCGACGGAAGACTACATCTACATGTACATGGGATACTCTGAAAATCACATTTAAGTGCCTGGCAGAGGGTTCATCGAACAACTGTTATACTATTTTAACTCCCATTACGTTCTCATATAGCGCGCGGAAAGAAAGAACACCTGAATCTCTCCGTTCGATCTCTGATTTCTCGTATTTTATTCTGATGATCATTTCTACCTATCTAAGTGAGAGTCAACAATATATTTTCGCATTCGGAGGAGAATGTTAGCGATTGGGGTTTCGCAAGTAGCCCACGCCGCAGCGATAAGCGCCGTTGTAATGATTTCCATCCCAGATCCTGTATCATTTCCGTAACGTTGTCTCCCCTGTAACGCGACAATACGAAACGAGCTTACCTTCTCTGGACTCTTTCGATGTCCTCCGTCAAATCCACCTTATACGGATCCCACAATGGGCAGCAATAATCCAAAAAAGGACTCACAAGCATAGTGTATGCAGTTTCTTTAGTAGTTCTGTTGCACCTTTTAAGTGTTCTGCCAAAAAAACGCAGTCTCTGGTTCGCCTTTGCCACGACATTATCTACGTATTCTTTCCAGTTTATGTCTGAAGGCTATGAAGAGCTCGAAACCAGAGTGGAACTTTGGAGGAAGACTTCAAATCGACACTAGATGGAGCCTAAAGAGGAATTAGCACCAGGATGTGACGAAAACTGGGAAACCTGAAAGGCGCTCAACGGGCTACGAACGGGCACTGCAGGATCAACAGACTCTCTTAATATAAGGACATTTATTTATTTATATTTGTCATGTTCCTCAGGAGCGAATTGAGGGGCAAACCTCCGTGGTCATGGAAAGAGCCAGTACATACGATTATTAGACAGGTATAGTAATCGATAAAGTTAAACGTAAGCAATCGTAAGCACACGATAGGTCTAAGCATAAATAAAAAAAATCGCACTGACGTGTTTTACGGCCCACTTTAGATTTGTAGTTTTATAAGTTTTTGCAAACATTTCGGACCAAAATAATAATAAAAAATTAATTAATAGGAGTGTCTGAAACCCTTAAAGGAAAAAAAACTTAGTTAGCGGCGGGTTCAGAACCACCAACCATTAGCGTCATATTCCAGCACCTTGCCCATTACGCTACTGCTATTAATCAATGGATGAGTTCATAATCTCATACTACTGATGGCCGTTGTTAACTGATGCTAATATGGCATTTGTAGACACTAGATTATCATTTATCGTACGAAGAACGATGTGTTTTTGTTGATTCTTCAGTGCGCCATTGCTTTGAAATGACAACGTGTAAGTTACAATAAGAAAATCATCAAATACACAACGCAAGATGGCGTATGCCAGAGAGAGTTCTGGGCGAGGAATGTCACGTGATATCTCCGAACGGCTGGTTTTCGTTAATTCAATGGAGGGTGTCAATCTCCGTTATATTTGCAAATACATCTCAAACGATACGAGATATGAAAATAACATAATGGTGCTAAGTTGTAGAGAATTTTCTCCTCTACCAATTAGGTTATTCAATTTTCGTGTCAGATGAACGGTTCGTTTGTTATTTCAATTATTTTACAAACGGCTTTTTCTCGTGTTACTGCCGTATTTTTCGTCCGAAAAATTTGAAAAAGGGAGGTTCTGGTCTCTGGTAGCCTACAATCATGTCTGTAAAATTTGGTGCTGATCGGTTGAACGGTTCGTCTTAAAAACAGGGAACACGTTAGGGACAGACAGACAGACAGACATCCCAAAATCGCCGTTATTTTTGCAAATATCTTTGAAACGCTACGAGATATGAAAAAAAAAACACACATAAGAGAGCAAAGTTGTCGAGAATTTTCTCCTCTACAAATTCGGTTATTCAATTTTCGTGTCAATCAAATGTTCAAATGTTTGTAAAGTCTATGGGACTTAACTACGGGGCTATCAGTCCCTAAACTTACAAACTACTTATGAACTACCTAAGACTAAGGACGGCACAAATATCCATGCCCGAGGGGGCATTCGAACCCCCGACCGTAGTGGCCGTGCAGACCGTGACTGGAGCGCCTCAGTCTCCTCGGCCACCGCGACCGGCAATTTTCGTGTCAGATGAATAGTTAATTTTCATTTAAATTTCGAGCTGTCAAAAGACGATCGCAAAGGCCCACTTTTAGTGTTACTACCGTAACCTAAAGTGGGCCAAAAAGCAGCGATGTGCCACAGAAATTAGCTTAAGTTTTTAATTCTTTCAGGAATTCCTCGACAGGTTAGAAACAATGATCCACGAGAAAGCTTTTTAATTTAGCCTTGAAAGTGTGTGGAATACTACTAAGCTCTTTGTATTTTGCGACAGCTTATTAAAAGTGGATGCAGCAGAATACTGCACAAATTTCTGCACCAGAGGCAAGGGGATGCGATCCAAATGCAGATTCTGTTTCTGTCCAGTATTAACTGAATGAAAACAGCTAACTCTTAAGAATAACCAGATATTGTTAACAACGACATTAAAGAATCTATATGTATTGAGAGGCCACTGTCAGAATCCCACCACAGCTTACTATCTGAATGTCTACAAATTTGAATTATTCAATCTCACTTATGTGCCCGTTCTGTGTAATCAAGATGTCAGTTGTGGTTAAATTGTAAGTTACAAACTGTAAAAACTGGGTTTACTGTGATTTAGCATTAATTTATTTTCTACAAGCCACGTACTTATTTATTTCTTTAACTGCATTCCTTGATGATACTGCACCAGTATTACCAACAACACCCTACACTACCAAGCTAGTGTCATCAGCAAACAGAAATGTCTTAGGACTACCTGTTATACTTGAAAGCATATCACTTATATAAATGAGAAACAGTGGCCCCAGAACAAAATTTTGGGGCAACCCCTCCCCCACCCTCCTCCCCCACTTGCCTGTCCCCAGTGTGAGTGCATATCACGTTTTCAGTACAGCAGAGGATCGCCTTCTGCTGCCTGTTATTAAAGTAAGAAGTGAGCCAATTGTGAGCTACTGCCCTTACTTCGTAATGTTCCAGATTCTGCAACAACATCTTGTAATCAACACAATCAAACGCTTTTGTTAAACCAAAGAATACGCCTAGCGTTCGCAGTTTTGTATTGAATCCATCAAGCGCCTCACAGAGAAAAGGTGTTAAGACACTTCTGAAACCAAACTGTACGGTTGAAAGCAAATTATGGGAACTGGAATTAACCTCTCATATACAGCCTTTTCAATAACTTTATCAAAATCTGAAGGCATAGAAAGAGTTCTAAATTACATTATCCCTATCTCCTTCTTTATGAAGTGGTTTCACTACTGAGTATTTCAATCTGTTAGGAAATTGACCATTCCAGATGAAAAAAATACAAATACGGCTAAGCACTGGGCTTTCAAAGACGCAACAATAGTTAAGTATTCTGCTAGATACCCCATCATATCCATGAGATTAATGATTTAATTATCGACGCTCTCTCTCCCTTGTCAGTACAACGGAGGAAAACCTCAGCTAACAGCCTCGGAATGCAGTTTTTAAGAGAGTTGCATGATTACCTGTAAGAGCTAAGGTTCTGTTTAATTCACCTGCTATATTCAGAAAGTGATAATTAAATACTGTACATATATCTAACTTATCAGAAACAGATAAATCTCTATTAAGCACTAACTTTATATCAACTCTGTGCTGCTGGTCACATAAATCCTTATTCTATCCTGAGAATTAGCTATTCTTTCTGCATACCACATTCGTTTTGTCTTCTTAGTGACTTTTTACAGAACCTTAAAGTGCTGTTTGTAATGCGCTACTGCTGCTTGATTCTGGTGGCTTCTAACATTTTTATAAAATTCTCGCTTTGTTCTACACGATTTTGAGCGTTCTAACGGAAAGCAACTTTCAAAGATCATGATAAATGTATTAAGGAAAGCATTATATTTATCGTCTACATTATTAGCGCTATAAACACCTTGCCAATCTTGTTCCTTAATTAGTTTAGAAAAGGCCTCTATTGTAACTAGATTAGCATTCAGTTACAACGTACTGTGTCCTTTCTGGCAGAAAATCACGAATCCAATCGCACAACTGTGGCGATATTCCATAAGCACGCAATTTGATTACAAGACGCGTGTGAGGTAAAGTGTAAAAAGCCATCCGGAAATCTAGAAATACGGAATCTATTTGACATCCCTTGTCGACAGCACTCAGCATATCATGTGAGTAAAGAGCTAGTTGTGTTTCACAAGAATGATACATTCTGAATCCGTGTCGAATATGGGTCAATAGGTCGTCATAATTTTGAACATATTACAATGTCCCAAATCCGACAATAAAGCTCGTGTACGTTTCAGTTCCTTTTGAACTTGAGCACGTCGGGTTGCAATTCGGTTCTGCTCTTAAAACGTTTTGGACGATACGAGTACGAGTACGACTCTGCTGTTGTGACCGCTCTGACATTTTGTTATTGTGACTGCCATTAACAGAAGCAGCGATATTACTTTAATGACGTTTGCATATTTATACTAGAAAATTCACGTCCACGTTTGGTGACTATAAAATAGGAAAATATCAGCATTAAAAATAGTAACTTCTTCGTTTGTATCGTTATATTCTGTGTTACTCCCGACTGGCCGCTAGGAAGCTACCATCGCTTCACATGCACCCCCCCCCCCCCTTAAGAGTTTCGTGACTTTCTTAAGGCCCCTACATACGTCCCGATTTGCCGGGACCAATTTATCGGCGGTCCGATAAATTGTAGGTGTGGAGTTGCTTCACGACCAACTTTTCTTGTCGGATGTTTTATCGGGCCTGGCCCCCGACATCCGCCGCCTCCCACATCAGGCCACTTCACCCGACAAATTGTGTGTGTGTGTGTAGCTCTACCCGACCAACTTCCTGCTGCGATCGTCTACTGTCTCCACAGGGAACACGCGGAAAACAAGAACAGTTAGACAACTAGACACCAGAACATGGAGGCGCTGCAATCGCTGGTTGTATCTTGTGTAGGCTGTTACAAATTTGGTTGGTTGGTGGGTCGACAAATCAGAACGTGTGTGGGGGCCTTTAATAGGACTGTGACCCGGGTACAAATGACAGCTCTGTCAAAGCCAAGCCCTACGATCCCGTAGGCGGCCGACCGCGAACAACGAGCAAATTGAAGAGCGCCTCGACGGCGCGAACTTTAATATGCATAAGACTCTTTTGATTAGAGGGTGTATTCATTCGAGTAAAGTCGCGAAAACTATGTCTCATTTAAATATGTAACTACAAAACAGCTTCAGACTCTTGAATATACAACAACAATTGGTTGTGTGTAAATTTGTTACACATACGGTGTAGAAATCGGCCAACAGCGTTTCTACTTCCTAACTAAACCGAATTATAACAGTTAGTTTTTTAGCGTTCTGAGTGTAGCATATGAACGGAATTTATCGTCATACACGACTTTCTGTCACTTTATCAATCTATTCTACGATGGTGAAACTTTTGTACAAACATTAATTTCGTAAGAGTTTCACAACACTTTACGTCTTTGCTTGAGTGCCGCCTGAAATCTCCAATATTTAGATATTTTATAGCCTCAAAAATGAAAGAGGCCTTCCTGAAACAGCTAATGTTAAAAATTGACTGTGAAAATGAAATATCCCATCAGATACATAACTGTAAAATAGGGTCTTACCTTGCAATACAGTAACCAGCCACTACCAAATTTTTTCAAGGACACGAAGTATGTCATAACGTTTTCTTAACTAAGTGCATCTATCATTGACATTAGGGTATCTAGTACGAATATTAGCATTCTTAATCCTGTAAGCGAAATACCTTACAGTAGCGTTAACTGCTCAAAAGTCAGCATCGCAATGTGCATCCAGTGTGGCTATGTGTCATATATATATGGAACTATACAAAGTTCTGCAAACGCCTTTCAGTTTTTATCCCTATTTGTAAAGCATATGACCTTTAAATTCTCTGTTACAAGTTCCTAATATCAATTTCATAAACAAAGTTGCTAATATTCATTTCATAGACAAAAATTCGAACCGCAGTGAGGCAACTGATCTCGTGCCCCCAATAGTTATTTTATACTATCATAAAACGAAACTTTTTGAACTTACTGTCCACCAGTACTGCCTAAACTAGCTCGTTTTGAAGAGCTACCAGTATTGTAAAAGTCTGTTATTTATTTTATTCAATTCTATATTGTCTTGACTAACAGCCTTTTAAGCAAGAGTAACTATCTCTGAACGCAACTTGTAGGGCTACTTGTATTCCTGACAATTATAAATGGGAAGACAGTATCCGTTCTTTTTATTCCTTTCTTAAATCAATTTATGCAGTTAAACGCTGAGCAGCATTTCAACATCGTGTTTCATGTATACTGCAATAGTCAAACAGTACAGACGTGACTACCATCTGAGTATATATACCACAGTAGCTATATAATACACAGTTTATCTCGTAACAACACTCGTATTTATGTGACGCTTACCACTACCATGGCGACCGGCCAAAGGTTCAAATTATCCCACGACAGCAGCGCCGTTAAGGAGTCTAGTTTATTTTACAAGGTCTTTGGTCAATGCAGCATTTGCAACTTCGTACGCGACACTACCGCTGTCTGTATCTGGCGACAAAGTGTATTTAATAGCCGACTAAGTTTCTAATCGTTTGGGGACATTAATCAGGTGACTGACTCCAAAAGCCTGTCAAGTGGTTGTTCCTCGTCATTACACGAGACGCAGATGACCCCCCCCTCTCTCTCTCTCTCTCTCTCTCGTTCTCAATCCGAAGATTGGTTGGCAGCAATTCTTCTCCTCCACTCTTATCTGTTCTCGGATAGTCTCTTCATTTTCCGATATGATTCCGCCCCTATATCTCTTTGAATCTGTTTCACGTACTGCAATCTGGGTCTTCCTCTGCCTCTTTTACGTTCTACCATTCCTTCCATAACATTGACTATGAACTCATTGTTCCTATACAGATGACCTATTAACTTGTCTCTTCATTACTGTTTTCAAAAGTGCTTTTTTTTCGCCGATTCTTCTAAGAACTTCTTCGTTTGTCATCTTTGTCGTCCAAGGGATCTTCTGCATCCTCCTCCAACATCACAATTCAAATGCTTCTAATCTTCTCTTGTCGCAAATGTCGAGTGTCAAAGTTTCGGAGCCATACAATGCCACACTCCACACATAGCATTTTATACATGCTTTGTTGGTCTCTTCTTTTATATTTCTTGGTGTAAGAAGCATCCGTTTATTGTTGAAGGCTATTTTACGTTGCGCAATTCTGCTTTTTATGTCTGCTTTGATTTTACTTACTAAGTAGGTGAATACATTGACTTGTTTCAGTGGTACATCATTAATCTTAATGTCAGTTGTAATTTGCTCATGGCTGCATATCATGATCTCTGTCTTCTTTGTGTTGATTTCAATATTATATTTATTTGGCAGGATCTCATTCATTCTTGATAACGCCTTTTGCAGATTTTCTTCGCTCTCTTCAATGATGGCTATGTCATCAGTAAACCTTATCATTTTAATTTATACTCCATTGATCTTAATGCCTTCCATAGACTCTTTACATTCCTTAATTCTCTCCTCATTATACAAGTTGAAGAGCACTGGTGATAAACTGCATCCTCGTCGTACTCCTTTCTTTATGAAAACCTCTTATATTTCACCATGTATATTTATAACCCCTGTTTGATTTTTGTAGAGTTCATGCACTATCCACCTGTCTCTGAAATCTAGATCAACGTTAGTCATAACTTCCATCATAACATTCCAGTTCACGTTATCGAAAGCGTTTTCAAAGTCAACGAAAGCAATGAACAGTGGTCTTTTTAGGTCCAGCATTTTATCCATGATTAGTCATAAAATTAAGATAGATTCTTTTGTTCCTCTATTCTGTCGAAATCCAAATTGATCTTCATCCAAATTCTGCTCAGTTTTACTTTCTATTCGGTTATATATTAATTTTGTGAGCAGTTGAATGGAATGGACAGTGTGTTGAAGAGATTGTATAAAATGAACATTAACAAGAGCAAAACAAAAATAATGGAATGCGGTCTTAGAAAATCAGGTGATGCCGAAGGAATTAGATTAGGTAACGAAACAATTAAGGTGGTAGATGAGTTTTGTTACTTGGGTAGTAAAATAACATGCGATGGTCGCGGTACAGAGGATATAAAATGCAGAATGGCATTGGGAAGAAAAGCATTTTTGGAAAAAGAGAAATTTGCTAACATCGTATATTAATTTAAGTGTAAGGAAATCTTTTCTGAAGGCATTTGTGTGGAGTGTTGCCTTGTACGGGAGTGAAACATGGACGATAAGCAGTGTGGACAGGAAGAGAATAGAGGCTTTTGAAATGTGGTGCTACAGAAGAATGCTGAAGATTAGGTGGGTAGATCGCATAACTAATGAAGAGGTACTGAACAGAATTGGTGAGAAAAGGAATTTTTGGCATACCCTGACTAAAAGAAGGGATCGCTTGGTAGGACACATTCTTAGACATCAGGAATTGTAAATTTAGCATTGGAGGGAAGTGTGTGGGGTAAAAATCGCAGAGTGAGACCAAGAGACGCGTATAGTAAGCAGATTAAAGTGGATGTGGGTTGTCTTTCTTATGAGGAGATGAAAAGGCTTGCTCAGGATAGAGTAGGGTGGAGAGCTGCATCAAACCAGTCTCCGGACTGAAGACCATAACAACAATTAATTTTGTTAATATTTTTTAATGTTCTTCACATTATATTGTGCCTGTTTTCTTTGGTATGGGAATTATGATAGTATTTTTCAAATTTTGCGGTATTTCTGCAGTTTCATACATATCGTGGATTAGTTTGAAGATATAGTTAGTCATCCAATGCTTGCATTATTTGTGCAGTTATTGCACCGCATGCTGGCCCAGGTGGAGCAAGTGTCCAGGCAGCAGCAGGAGCTGGTGGCCATCGGCGCTGCTAAAACGAGGGCGCAGCGCCTGCGCAGCCGGGCTCGGGTTTCAGTGATTGCGGCCTCGCGTGTCGCGGCCTCTGGTTACACGCTGCGACCTGTCCTAGGCGTCCGACATAACCTCGCCCGGCCTCACTTGTCCTTTAAAGTCGATTACAATCACATAGCTTTCTTTTCTTTTTTTCTAATGAAATGTCCAGCATTTTACTGTGTTATAATTCATAGCACAATAAAGTGATAACCCACTTAATTTCATAATTTTTTCGATTTCCGTCGTCCTTAGTTGCATATAAAATTGGTGGAGGTGTATTACCGTCTTTATCCAGTAAATGAAAGGCGTTTTTTTTTTTTTTTTTGTGTGCCATACGCGTTTCGCTTCTTTATTGTGCAGCATCATCAGTGGCCTGTAATACATGTTATTTTTGTATAATATTGTAATACAGTCATAATATTATAGGTATTTTTCACAGTATGACAGTTAACAGTCTTGTTACAATTTCTAAAGTTTGGGTCTACTAAACATATCCATGAAGACACACATGGAATAACACAGAAAACCGTAAGTAGGGCCAAAAACTGGATAATTAAATTAACTTTGCAAAAGCTAGTGCTACAGAAGTTGTTTCTAAACTAGTTGATCCGAACTTTAGAAATTGTAACAAGACTGTTAACTGTCATACTGTGAAAAATATATGTAATATTATGACTGTACTACAATATTATACAAAAATAACATGTATTACAGGCCACTGATGATGCTTTACAGTAAAGAAGCGAAACGCGTATGGCACACAAAAAAACGCCTTTCATTTAGTTGCTAAAGACGGTAATACACCTCCACCACTTAATTTATTGGCACAATACCTTTTTAAACACTATTACAAGTTCACTCAAGTCCAAGGTCAGACAAAGTCATCATAAGAGCCATTCCAGTCCGTATGAATTCCAAGGTCCAGGGCAGGCAATTCCAGGATACCAGAGGCGTCGCCCCCAGGGGTCTCACGGTTCTTTGGTCAAATCAAATCAAATGTTTGTTAAGCTTATGGGATTTAACTACGGGGTCATCAGTCCCTAAACTTACAAACTACTTATCAACTACTTACGAACTAGGACGGCACAAATATCCATGCCCGAGGGGGGATTCGAACTCCCGACCATAGTGCTGACCGTGACTGGAGCGCCTCAGTCACCTCGGCCACCGCGGCCGGCGGTTCTTTGGTGAGTACGTGCGTGGCGAGCACGGGGCCCTGAGCTAATGCAGTCTTCCTTCCTTCTTTACTTCGCGGACTGCATTTCCTTTCCCCCTCCCCTCCTTTCCTATCCTCACTCCTTCCCCTTCCCACGGGGGGAGTCCCCCTATCCCAAACAAACGACAGAACAGAGGCGTCGGCGGAGCTTATGGCGCGCACTTCGATCTTCAACGGCGTGACGACTTCACTGGCGAAGGCAGGAGTGCACCACAGTCTATCATATACAGTCACGACACTCCCGCAGACTTTTGTTATACACTGCGATAGCAGCGCTCCAAGCGGCCGGAAAGCTACGTTTACGAAGACGATATTGGATGAGTGCGAATAGTACCGTTTATATTGATTTTAACACACTTTTTACATTAGTAAACGTATGTAATACCATAAAAATAGGTAATAATTTAAAAAATAGCTCCACATTTGTCTTTCTTAAGTTTCTTAAGGTCACCGACAAGGTACGAAACGGTACATTACAGGACAGTTTATTTACATTTATCTTGTAACCTACAGGCTTCTGTTAAATAATTTCATCTATTAAAAATAAAAAATGGCTAGCAAACACCAGAAGACCTTCCCTTTGGCAGAAAGACGTCGCTTTTCTACTAAGGTTTCTTCATTACAATATCAGTCAAATCAGTGAGTGTTGAACGTAGTAAACGTATATAGAATGCAATAGCCGGCCGCGGTGGCCGAAGAGACTGAGGCGCTCCAGTCACGGTCTGCACGGCCACTGCGGTCGGGGGTTCGAATCCCCGCTCGGGCATGGATATTTGTGCCGTCCTTAGTTGTAAGTAGTTTGTAAGTTTAGGGACTGATGACCCCATAGTTAAGTCCCATAGACTCTACAAACATTTGAAAATTTTTTTGAATGCAATAACAACAATATTATAGGTAACAAATCAAATACAACAGTTTTAGCTGCAGGAAAAACGTCACAAACGTGACAACAAAACTACAAAAGCAACGAATTTGTTTTTCAACAGAGAAGAAGCCAATTCCCAATTGTTGCTACAGCTGAACCACAAATGGCAGGAATCATCAAAACATTGGCTTTTTAAGCTAAAGTAATTACACTCAAAAGAATACGCTCGTTTAAGAAAGACGAGTGAGGTGTAAAAATGTGCCAATCATTATACTCCACATCGGATTAATACACGTCACAAACTGCCTGTCATAGTAAGAACAGACCATAATAGAAATTTACTGTTCTCTTATGCTTATTGTCTACTTACTTTTAGACGAATAAACTTGAAATACACAGATATTCATAAGTATTTGTTCGTGACGAACTTCTTCGTTATACCACTGAATCAGTTCAATTCGGCTGTTTTTACGTTAATTTCCGTACTATGTATGTCTCTTTATATTTTACTAATGATAATAACGCAAAAATTATACTAACTATTTCGTAAATTACGAACAAAAATAATTATAAACGAACATGACTACTTCTTCGGCTTGCCCACCGCTAAGAGCGCTAGTGTCGTTGCAACTGTCAGTTGGTAACAACTTTCACAGCAGTGAGTGTCGCGACTGTACATGCAGGGGGGTGAAACTCATGTAGGGATTTCCGGTAACACGACGTTGGTTCGCTGCCAGGCCACATGGAGCGCTGAGAGCGTTGCGATTTTTCATCTCGCTTTCCTATGGGATGAGTTTAGCTTTACAGTCCTCCATATTTGTTTTGATTCGTAGGTGGTGTTCTGTGCTGAGGTTCTATAGCAACGTCTTCCTAATTACGAACTTCTGTGTGCGTTTTGTGAGTCTCATAAGTTTCATTTATTTGAACTATACAGAAGTTCCATTTCATATGACTGAAGATGCATAAATCGTAATCAACAGAAATAAAAATAAATTGGTTTTTGTAGACATTACAGTAGGCCTACATTCTTGTTTGCAGGACAGTGTATATGGCTGTAAAATTATTTATTTGTACAAACTACTGTTTCTCTTTTGGTCACATGAGTGGATATAATTGTGTCTTAGCGTATGTGAAAACTGAAAAATCATTTACATAGATGCATGCAATATCAGATGATTTTTAGTCTGACATGCGCAAAATCACATTTATTTCCATGTGATAACGCCACATGGTGAAAATCGTAGTACCGAGTTTTAGAAAAAACAATTTTACAGTCAAAAAGATTTACATCATTTACGAAGTTTGGCCGACTGTAAACAACAGCCACAAGCAATTAATGTTAGTTTTTTATTTAAATTTCTCGTATATATTACTTTGCTAGGTCTCAAAACCCTTTCTATGAGGTCCACCCTCAAAGAATAAATGAAAAATATTGTCATCCAACAACAAAATAACGTTTTCTCATTCGTGTATTTAGAAGTAAACATATGGATTTTCGCGCCACATTTTTCGGATTGAAAGTTCACTGCCAGACCGCTAGTAGCGCTGCTGTCGTTCTGTGTTTCCGTGTGATAACATCGTCTTTGCACTTCTGTTATTTTTGGTGTTCTGCGTGTATATGTTAGACTGGGAGTACACTGACTTCAAGGTCCCGCGCGGCGGCCTATATACAGTCGTGGTAGTCTGTTTACTTGACATGAGGTGGCGCGAGGGATGCCTAGCTGAGCCTCACTTCCATCTCGCGACACTAGCCCTCTAGTGGTCTAAAGGTGGGATTCCTATCCGCGTTTGACGAATGTGGCTGCCGTTGAGCGGCTAACGTAGTGCGGCTGCCGCATAGCTGGCGATTCCTATGGAGCCGCAGCCGCACAGTGTTTAGTTGTCTGCTGCGTCTGTGCTGAAAGCATGAGTGAGCGCAATTTGTTTTTTTTTTTTTTTTATCTGATGTTAGAAGACGTTGAAGAAATTCAGTTTCAGCTATTCAAGGAAAATGCTGAAACACATCCGATTTACCTAAAAATAACTAAATGTTCAAATGTTTGTACAGCTTATGGGACTTAACTACGGGGTCATCAGTCCCTAAACTTACAAACTACTTATGAGCTAAGTAATACCAAGGACGGTACAAATATCTATGCCTGTGGGGGGATTCGAACCCCCGACCTTAGTGGGCGTGCAGACCGTGACTGAAGCGCCTCAGTCCCCTCGGCCACAGCGGCCGGCTCAAAGTAACTGAGGAAGGCATGTGTGAATTTTTCCCCTGCACTGTCAGGTTCATTGTATTACAACTACAAACAATTTTTTTTCTCTACCACCCTTCTTGCTGTGGTTGACTCCAACTACAAATGAATTTTCATTGATATCAGGTCATATGGGAATGAAGGCAACAGTCGATTTTTTGATAAAAGTAATACTGGTAAACTGTTTTCAAGTGGTAAGACGTTTCCTCCGCCTACTAAGCTGCCGGATTTGGACATAGTAGTGTCATATGTTTTTGTAGACGACGAAGTATTTCGATTGCATCCTAACATGATGAAACCATTCTCTCTTCGAGTTGCTAGTACTGACAAAAAAAAGCTATTTTTAACTACCGTCTTTCACGAGCTCGTAGAGTTTCTCAAAATGCCTTCACTCTGTTAAGTATTTCGCATATTTTATTCGCCGATCACTCTGAAGCCAGAAAAGACTGGTAATTTACTTAGAAATGCGTGCTTAAAGAAAAATAACGAGCCTCATTTTGAATTAAACAGAAGTGAACCATTAGCTACTGAAAATTTTGGATCATTAGCAAGGAGTGGCTGTTATGCACATGCTGATGAATTTTCTGTGCGAGATTCATTTACAGAATACTTAACAGCCGTGCAGGTGCAGGCATAACACCGTGGCAAACTGATCACGTTAACAGAAATCAGTAGGCTTCGAACTCCCTATCGTTACTGAATCAAAATTTGTATGCACATTGTAATAAATTGAACTTTTATAACATACATCAGATTTTGGTATTCACTTTGCTTACACTTCATTATTATAATAATAACTGAATTTCATGTGGGACGATGCTACTTATTCTTGTTTATTACAATAAGCATTATTTGCCTGGCAACTAGCAAGGAAAGTACTTGGGCTCGAACAAACACATATACACCAAAATCGTATGAGAGATAATGTAAAGGTTCCCTTATTACACTAGTGATACTCCCGCATCTGCAAAACTCTGCAGTTGTCCGTTAGAAGCCTTTGCGTGTGCATTGCCACATTGCCCTTTGACCTGTCGGTTCGCCAGTAGGGACGGTGCAGTGTGCCACCGAAATTGCGTTTTGTGACGTTATTTGTGTGGTGAAGCGTCAGATGGGGCGGCGATTGGTAATCAATCCTGCTGATGTATTGCGATTGGTGGAGATGAAGTTACGAAGAACCCTTCTTCGTGAATATGTAATTAGTGTAGAAGATGAATCATTCGCATGCTTTCTCGTATCTGTTATGGTACATAAATAGGAGCATAAGTTAGATACTGTTGTAACACTAACGCATAATGATGATAATAGGGATGATAATGACGAATAACTCATTGCAAGCGGTACTGCTACGATAAGTGCGGGAAAAGGCGATGTAAGCAGTGGCAGTGAATACCAACAGTCTTCCGAGAAGAAGGTTAAAGTTCCAACTGTCATCACGGCATTTGACAACAATACGCTAGAGAACATGTACGATGATTATTACATAATTTACAGTTAAGATATCTGCATTATGTATTGCGTCTACAATTACATCTACAGTGCTATCTAGAGCATCATTGCAGAGCTTTGCAGAAAAACGACACCCACCAGCCCATTGAGGTGTACATAGAGATCCTGTAAGCAAACGTTCAGACAGATATGTTTGTTCGAGCCCATGTACTAGGGATGGGAAAAACCGACCGGTTAAACCGATACCGGTATTTTAGTTTTGAATAACCGTTTTTTTCGGTATTTATTTGGTGTCGGTTGTAACCGGTTTTTTTAGTTATTGCCAAGAATCGGGTAAAAAACCGGTACGACTACTTCCTATAGTAGTAGTTCAAAATATGTTTTGTAAATAATTTAAAAATAATTAAAACTAGTAGACCATAATATTTAGGGCTATTCCTAAAATTTCCACTGCTGTGAAATATTAGGTCATCGCAGTAACTAAGAAAAGCGAAAAGTGATAATTTAAGAACAATCCCGGCAGTCAGAAACGCGCAACAAACGCATGGCAAAAGAATTTCAGAACTGGTGCAGCTATTGAGGCATCGATGCACTTGTTGCCGTGTGGCGTGGCTTATTAGACGACGCGCGTGCACCGGCAGTGTACGAGACTTGCCTCCATCTGGTCATGCGGCAGTTCCTTGCTGTCGTCGCCAGACATCCGTTGTCTTAAATGGCACCATCCCGAGCGTGGAAGTACTTCACGAAGTACAGTAGCAGTGAGGTACAATGCTCCATTTGCTTTAAAAAGCTGAAAACGGTTGGAGGTACTAGAAACATGCTGTCATTTAAGGAGAAAACATCCAAAATGTTTCTTGGAAGAGAAGGTAAATGTGATTCATATACGGAACCCACGTTAAACTGTAGGTCCCCCTATAACTGGCTGGGTAAGTCAGTTCGAAGGTCGGAGGAAGGCAACGGCATACCACCTCCAAACAGGACCATGCCTAGTAAAGCACTGTGGTGTTCAAACCAATCTTCGGATTGTTGACTGCTTTACCTTTTTACGTATTATGTAAGCTTGGAAAAATAACTTTTAATGTATTATCGTATTGTTCTGCTAACAAAGTTTTTTAATGCGATTCCTTGAAAGCGAGGTGCTTTTTTAATAACCAATATGGGATTAGGTAACATTGATCATCTGGTGCCTCGCGAGGTAGCCGTGCGGTCTGAGGTTCCATGTCACGCACTGCGCGGTTGCTCCAGTCGGAGGTTCGAGTCCTCCCTCCGTAGCGTAAGTTAAAGTTAGATTAAGTAGTTTCTAAGTCTAGGGGCCGATGACCTAAGCAGTTAGGTCTCATAAGAACGCACACCAATTTGAACATTCTTTGATCGTGTGATACACAGCTTTCCTAGTTCAATTTGCGTAAATTTACACAGACAACAATCATACTGTTAGTCAGAACTGTGACTTAATTTTTCGAAATACTTCTGCAGCATTGATTGAAGTTCATTTACTAACTGTAACTATGCGCTGGCTCACAAGTCCAACTTAAGGAGTGGTTGGCTCAACATTCGCAACTGCCGGATGGAAATATTGGGCCAGTAAATCTGTATGCTTCGTATATCGTCCTCTACGGACTCCTGGCTAGGCTTACACACACTCAAGATGGCGTAGTATTGGGAGGGGATTTTGCAAAATATGGAAAGCCTAGTGATTTGTCGTATAACTTAAATTTAGGTAAATTTTAACTAAATTTCCTAAGTTTCGGTTTCGGCCGAAACTAGAAGAACCGAAAATTCGATTACGGTTTCTGTTTCGGCCGCAAAATATGTTTCGGTCGAACTGTACTGGAAATAATAGCAATAAAAAACCGAAAACCGGTTATTTAAAAAACCGGTCATCTTGAGCAACTTTTACAGTGCGGTTAAACTGGAGATGAAAAGAACCGGTATAACCGAAAACCGGTTGTTTCAGCAATAACCGCCACCCCTACCATGTACTTTCCTTGCAAGTAATAAACATTATGAATAAACAGAAAGTATATAGTACGTTCCTTACTTGTTCTTTCCACGAATTCCACTATCTCTTTCCAAGCCTTAGCCTTCATAGTTTGGTCCTTGTATACTAGTAACGATACATTGTAGATACAAGGAAATTTAGAAGCCATTTCTAGCAGTTTCTCATCTTCCACCACCGTGAACAGTATTTTTCCCTCGGACACGCTGCCGCGTTCTGCTTTGCGGCTGCGTCTGGGCTGCTCTAGTGCTCTCAGACCGGCAGGGTCGCAGCCACACAAGGTCGTAGCGTCAGCTGCATGCGGCTGACGCAACATGGGACGCAACGGTACCGTATAACAACGTCTGTAGCAGTATAGTGCGGCAGCCGCATGCGTCTGACGCTGCATAGGAATCCCACCTTTTAATCGAACTGCCTCGGCGGCCGGCCGGCGAGCCTACGCTGGGTGCGCGACTGTTTCCTGGCGTGGCTTGCGCTTAGGCCGCCGGCTGCGCTTGGGGACAGCCGCTGAGCTGTCGGCCGTTTGCGGCGTAGTGGAGGATACACCACACTGTAAAGTACCATTCATTTATTTCAGAAATACGCCATTTAGACTTTCTAGCCATTACTAGAAAACATTCCCAGTAGCCAGTATGATTCAACGTGAGCTAAACAATTTGTTGGTGAAATATGGAAATTTCTGCCGGACCCGGACTCGAACCCGCATTTGCCACTATTCGCGAGCGGTCGCATCAAGCAGTAGGCTAGCTGTGCACGCCTCCCGAACCGACCTTCCATGTACTTCTGCATTATTGTCGCCGCGGTAGAGTGGACGAGCGCTCTAAATCGCCTCGCTGCGGAGCGCGCGGTTGCTCGCCGTCGGGGGTTGGAGTCCTCCCTGGGGCATAGATGTTTCAGTTGTCCTTAGGTTAGTTTAAGTAGTCTGTAAGCCTAGAGACTGATGACCATAGCAGTTTGGTTCAATAGGTTCACAAACATTTGAACATTTTGATGTTTATTGTTGTCTTATAGCGTATCTGTGATACACAAGGCGATACCTTTATTTACTGTCACGGGCCTTATTCAAATGTCTGTAAACCTAAGGCACCAACCTGCTGAGTACGTCGGCCCCTACAGTTACAATCTACTTAACCCTTCCATTCTCAGTGTTGTTCCTGGACAACAACGTATTAAAAGTTGATTTATACCGTATTTTGTGCATTTTTGTTGATGAACAACGTGCTTCTAGTACGACATTTTGCTGCTTGGTGCGGCGTGTAGCCACTTCTGAGGCATTAATCTGTCCATCTTGGAGGTGGCTGAGAGTGTGAGCGTGAGTGTGGTTCCTTTCATTTTATTCCAGCAGTGAACTGTGTTGTCTTTGGTGCTGTGGCGAGGATTATCGATCTGGCAGTGTTAACTATCAACAAAATAACGTCCAAGTAATAAAATACTTCCATACAAACGTCTGTGTTGTGCATGAAATACATGACATAAAAAAATCAATAGTTCGACCAAAAATTTTAAAACACATATTTTGATATCTACTGCACTGTATTAATTTTTTAAATGTTCAAATTTTCAAATGTTTGTAAATCTATCGGACTTAACTACGTGGTCATTAGTCCGTAGCTTACAAAATACTTAAACCAAGGTAAACTAACGTAAGCACAATACAAACACCCATGCCCGAGGGGCGATTCGAACCCTGAACGGCGAATGGCCGCGCGCACTGGGGCTCGGCGCCTCAGTACTACTTTTTCCAAAGCTGATTTCATAATGTGGACTGAAAGGGTTAAACTAACATGCTAAGGACAACACATACACACACACACACACACACACACACACAAACACTCGAAAGTCCGACGGGAGCGGTCGCTCAATCCGTTGCATGGCGCCTTAGACCGCGTGGACATTCCCGCGTGGCGAAGACCTTGCTTTGGCTTGAAATACAATGTGCAGTGTCCATACTTGCACGATTCGTCATAACCATAGACTATGCCTTGCCGATTTAGCCTCTCCCCTCTCTCTATTGCCATCCTCTTCATATGATTTTAGGCCCATTTCTTCTTTCATGTTATAAAGTTTGCTGTTGATCTGCCTCTTGGTTTTTCCCCCAAAAACGTTTCCTTCAAATTTATCCTTTAACCCTTTCAGTTCCACATTATGAAATCAGCTTTGGAACAATTAAAATTCAGTGTTTTCTGTATTTATACAGTGCAGTAAACATCAAAATATGTGTTTTAAAATTTTTGATCGAACTATTGATTTTTTATGTCGTGCATTATATACACAATACAGACGTTTGTATGGAGATATTTTATTACTTGGACATTATTTTGTTGCAAGTTAACATTGCCATATCAATAATGGTAGCATAATCTTCGCCACAGCACCAAAGACAAGACAGTCCACTGCTGGAATAAAATAACATGAACCACACTCAATCTCACTCTGTCCGCCACATACAGACGGCAACGCAATACAACTTCCGAGATGGAAAGATTAATGCCTCAGAAGTGGCTACACGCCGTACCAAGCGGCAAAATGTCGTACCAGAAGCATGTTGTTCATCAACAAAAAATGCAACTTTAAGGACTGATGCACAAAATACGGTATAAATCAACTTATAATACGTTGTTGTCCAGGAACAACACTGGAAATGAAAGGATTAAGACATGGTTGTGTCTCATTACATGTCCTATAATTTCTTCTTCCTATATACATTAGACGCTTTCCGCTCTCATTCACTCTTGTTAATATCGGACCATTATTTTTTCTATCCTCCCAGCTTGTTTTCGTCATCCTCCAAATCCACTTTTCGATTGCCTCCAGTCTCCTTTTTTTCTGCTTTTCTCAAACTCCATGCTTCCCATCCATATGTTAAGACACTCCAAACAAAAGTTTTAGCAATTTTTTCCTTAGTTTCCTGGCTTATATGGTTGTCTGTTAGAAAATTCCTTTTATTTCTGAAAGATTGCTTGTGCCAAGGCTATTATTCTCGTTATATCTGAAATACATTTATTATCTTCAGTGCATGCTCTCCCAATAACAGAAGCTCCCAACCTGTTCCAGAACGCCATCTTCTAGTTTGATATCGACTTTACCATTTTCTTTTGTATTCCCTACTATCATAGTTTTAATTTTCTTCTTCTTTAGTATTAGATTAAAGCATCATATTATTTTGACCATGTTAGCAACATAAACTCAAATTCTTTTACTGCGTCACAAATAATAATTATAATAATTTCGTGTGGCTCATTTGCCTGGTGAAAGTCGTTCTATTGGACGCCACGTCGGCGACTTGCGTGTCCCTAGCCTACCCTAGTCATCCAACCGGGGAGACTTAATCTCAGATTTCTCGCTTTTCTCGAGGTGTCAATTCATCCATTTTTCCTTTTTAATTTAAATTTTTAGCTGGCGCCTTAAGCGTCTTTACTTGTTCTTTACTTTTATTTTATTTTATTTATTTTCTAAGGAATGGTCGCAGTCAGCTTCAGGTTGGTGGAACCAAGGTGGGCTCTGGGAAGGGGTCGAACCCGATGCCTTGACAAACTACCTCCCCCTCTCCTGTCAACTGAACTGTCACCAAGCCTTTCTTTTTATTGAATAATGTATTATGAGTTCAGGTTTTTTATGTAAAGAAAATGAAAATAAATGAAATATCCCTTCAATAAATAGGAAAAAAAGAACGAAACGGCCACGATCAGAGCGTGTAATGAAATGGAGGAATGGATCCCCGGCGTACGGCTGACGCCTGAACGGGCACCTCTTGTAGTCGTGTTGTACATATCACGTGTTGCAAGGTCAAGGTTCGTTTGAACAGCACTATCAGGTCAGCATCACAGGCTATCCGTTCAGGCTTTTCGGACCGACCCAAACTTCCATATGCCACGCACACTGTTTACTTTAATCCTACAGTTCTGGCATAGTATCTGTGATTCCTGCATATGTGGAGACATTTGTTTATTCTCTTAGCCCTTGTTTTGTCCTGAAACACGATGTGCAGTGTGTGTGGGTTGTCTTTTGTTTACCCAATGCAGTTTGCTTCAGACAGGCATGTGGTCAGCACAAATTTTCACATGTCATCAACAAATTACACAACTGAAACTTGATACTATTCGCAATTCATGACCGCTATGTCCTCGCAGTGTCGTTTTTCTTCAGGCATGCAGGCATCTTTGATGGACATTGCACTGGTTTAATCGCGAAAACGTGGACATTTCATATTGTATTTGTAGTCATTGTCAAGTGAAAGATGTCACGAAAAACAATAAGATGATCAGATCACTCAGATTACAACCTAACGTGAGGAACATTAACGCATTTACGCATTACTCACATATCACAAAATGTCCGACACGCCTGCATGACATATCGTCTTCGACCTAACATCTGGTTTTATAAACTAGTCGTCGTATTACTGGATATGATTACAGATCGAAAATATATAATACGGGCTACGTTGTGCACAGCAAAGAAATTTTAAAATACTGTATTGCGTATATGACGCAATACGAGTGAATAGAAAATATCATTGAACGTACTCTGGGCTCAGGGCTTTGTAGGTGTATTAGTGTCTGTATTCTATGCTATAGCCTACAAATGACATGAATCTTGCGTGATGATGAGTGTATGTGTTTCTTTTATGTAGGTCTCCAGCTGTTTTTTATTTTTTTATGGCCACTTCACCCCCTCCCCTTTCTGATACGGTGGCGGATTGGCATCTACTACGCAGCTGTTCTTAAGCCTACCGTTTTAAGAACATAACAATCATGTCACTAAACGTAGAAAGGTGAACAAAATGCATTGAAAATTCAGGATGAAAATGATAGGTGGAGTTGACCTTATATGGCGAGATGCTCTGAGAGTTGTAGAAGATGATCCACTTTAGGTAGGTAGAATTAAGATATAACAAAAGGTTGCAGAGTGAATAAGGAGGTGTGCAGGAAAATGACACTAAGTCGTGGAGAAGGAAAAAGTGGTTGGGTGTGGCTGTGAGAACGCTGTATTGAAGGGACTTGAGAAGTTCTGGAGTTGTACATGCTGCTCAAGGTTGAGTGAGAAGGAATTAGGCGAGGATGTCTACACGAGAAAAGAATAAGGGGAGTGAGTTTAAGAATACGTAGTGGTAGCATTTAAATGAAATATGGTACGGACTGCCAATGCAGCCTGATAAAAGATATGTGGATTGTGGACACAGAAATGGGTGAATTTGTTGAAGAATAGTGGTGATGTAGCGTATGAGGTCTTCAAAGTTAGGAATAGAACATAGGGAGTGGTGTAAGTAAACTGGTATATCAATAAGGTAAATTGGGCCAGTAAATTCAGGTTTAGTCGGAGAGAGTGTGGCTGAATACTTCTACACTTTAAGAGTCAAAGAAACTGATATAGGTATGTGTATGCGAAATATGTAAACACTCAGAGGATGGTACTGCGATCAGCAACATCTATAAAGAAAACAGATGACTGGTGTAGGTGTTGTATGGGTAACTGCTGCTGCAGTGGCAGGTTATCACGATTTAAGTGAGTATGATCATGGTGTTACAGTCGGTGCACGAGAGATCGGACACATCATCTTAGAGGTAGAGATGAGGTGGGAATTTTCAATGACTGAAGAGAATCGTTCAATGTGACAGAAGTGAAACCATTCGGCAAACTGCTGCGGATTTCAGTACTGAGCCATCAACAAGTGTCAGCTTGGGAGCCATAGTAGGGTGACTGTGCCAATTCTAGATGACCTTGACCCGTACCCAGAGGTTATTATGGGAATGCTGTCATCATCCTTCAGTGCTTTAGGTCACCTATGATGCATTCCATCATGTTCATTCTGGAAATCCAGAGTATTATATTACACAATTGCATCATCAATAATCTGGGAACTGGGAGGAACACAAGTGTGTTCTTTGCAGGATGCATTTCATCATGGAGTATTATATTACATAATTGCTTCACTGGTGCCCTTATGTCAATATTCTTGGGTACACAAGTGTGCTCTGTCCCCACACCCCCAGGAACCCTGAGATCCCCCTACCCCCGGGTCCTCCAGACTAGCATCGAACATTGACAGCTTTCCATTACCACTCTCAGCCTCAGCATTTTTTGGTAAATGACCTATCTTCACTGCCCACCCAATAAGAGTTTGGGCAGATTAAAGCACATTAAATGGTGGGTATATAACAGTCCATACAGAATACTGCCATGGGAGTAAAACAAAATGTTTATAAATAGCTAAAGATCAACTATTATTTAAAAGATGTGAGTAAGGCAATGGTAATATGTAGCTGATTTCAAGATTTTTAACCTTATACTGTAGCAACAACTCACAAAATGCAAAATCCGAGTCCTTGTTCTATACCATAATAGTACCTACTTATTAAACATAGATGTCAGCAATGATAGGCCATCCAACCGATATTGTAATCTCATTGTGAAATGAATTGCCATAAATTAAATGAAAGAAGTGATCTTATGCTATATTCATGTTAATAACATGCAGGGATTCGAATCTGGGTCTCCCTCTTCGGGTCCTTAGCATCTTGGTTATCTGCACTCGCCTCCTGTACACCTCAAATTCCCCCAAGTCGCACACTATGGCTGTAGCGCCCCTATTGTCCATGCCATCTTATGCTCGCCATTTCAGATTCCAACATGGGTCGAACGTTGTTATTTAATCTATGGTGAAGTAATGAACCGTACACCATCGTCATGTAGAAATACATACATAGATTGGTATGGTGTCTGTTCTTTCGGACATGAGGTAATGATGAAACATCCTGGCAGATTAAAATTGTGTGCCGGAACTGGGACTCGAACCTGGGACCTTTGCCTTTCACAGACAAGCTTACTACCAACTGTGCTATCCCGACACGACTCACGATGCCGCCTCACAACTTTACTACCACCAGTACCTCACTTCCTACTTTCCAAACTTCACAGAAGCTCTCCTGTGAACCATGCAAGACTAGCCTCCTGGAAGAAAGGATATGGTGGAGACATGGCTTAGCCACAGCCTAAGGGATGTTTCCAGAATGAAACTTTCACTCTGCAGTGAAGTGTGCGCTGATATGAAACTTCCTGGCAGAGGTCCCAGGTTCGAGTCCCGGTTCCGGGACACAATTTTAATCTGCCAGGAAGTTTCATATCAGCGCACACTCCGCTGCCGAGTGAAAGATTCATTCTGCATATTTCTTGATTTCTTGATCTGAGTTGGTTAATATTCAGAATGAAACTTTCACTCTGCAGCGGAGTGTGCACTGATATGAAACTTCCTGGCAGATTAAAATTGTGTGCCGGAACCGGGACTCAAACCTGGGACCTTTGCCTTTCGCGGGCAAGCGCACTACCGACTGTGCTATCCCGACACGACTCACGATGCCGCCTCACAATTTTACTTCCGCCAGTACCTCGTCTCCTACTTTCCAAACTTCACAGAAGTTCTCCTGCGAAACTTGCAAGACTAGCACTCCTGGAAGAAAGGATATGGTGCAGACATGGCTTAGCCATAGCCTAAGGAATGTTTCCAGAATGAAACTTTCACTCTGCAGCGGAGTGTGTGCTGATATGAAACTTCCTGGCGGATTAAAATTGTGTGCCGGAAGTAGGAGGCGAGGTACTGGCGGAAGTAAAGTTGTGAGGCGGCATCGTGAGTGGTGTCGGGATAGCACAGTCGGTAGTGCGCTTGCCCGCGAAAGGCATAGGTCCCAGGTTCGAGTCCCGGTTCCGGCACACAATTTTAATTCGCCAGGAAGTTTCATATCAGCACACACTCCGCTACAGAGTGAAAGTTTCATTCTGGAAACATCCCTTAGGCTGTGGCTAAGGCGTGTCTCCACCATATCCTTTCTTCCAGGAGTGCTAGTCTTTCATGGTTCACAGAAGAGCTTCTGTGGAGTTTGGAAAGTAGGAGGCGAGGTACTGGCGGAAGTAAAGTTGTGAGGCGGCATCGTGAGTCTCATCGAGATAGCACAGTCGGTAGTGCGCTTGCCCGCGAAAGGCAAAGGTCCCAGGTTTGAGTCCCGGTTCCGGCACACAGTTTTAATCCGCTGTGAAGTTTCATATCAGCACACACTCCGTTGCAGAGTGAAATTTTCATTATGAGGTAATGATGTTCGATCTCTTGCAGGAATCCGAAATGGCGGGCATAAGAGTGCGGAGGGGTGTTACAGTCGTATGGCCACCCCATCCCACAAACAAAACCCTAAAGTACCTTGGCCCCACCCTTGACTGCTACCTCTCCTGGAAACCGCACCTCCAATCCGTCCATGAAAAAGCCCTCTCCCGCGTCAACCTCCTCAAGCATCTGTGAGGCTGGACATGGGGCCTTAACCCCTCCATCATCCTCTTCACCTACCGCTCAATCATGCGTCCTATCCTCTGCTGCTTCCATCCTGCTTGGGTCTCCGCTCCCCCTGCCCACTACGAATCCCTCCAGATCCTAGAACGTCACACCCTCCGCCTCGCTTACCGTATCCGCCTCCCATCCCCCACATGGATCCTCTATGACTTGCTGCCCTTTCCTCATCTCCTGAAGTTCTTTGAACACCTCCACCTCTGCTATATGTCCCATAAAGTAGAATCTCGCCATCCAGTTGCCTTCCACCTCTTGCTGCATCCCGGGCCTCTGCCACGCCGATACCTTATTATCCCTCCTTTCCTTCACCTCCACACTCTCCATGTCCTCTCTGAGGGTAACTTCTGTCAACTCCCCCTCCCGGATGACGCCCTCTGTCCCGACATCTACCCCTCCTTTCAACCTTAGACCATCCCCATATTTGTACATCTCCCTTCCTCCCCCCCCCCCCCCCACCTCTCATTCCTGTCCACTCTGTCGCTTGGCTCTCCTCTCCCAGCTCCTTCCTACGATGAGTCCTTGTACTTTCCCTCTCCTCCTTCTCCCCCTCCCCTCCCGTCCTTCTCCAACCGCGCTTCCCATTCCTCCCCTTTTCCCACTGCGGGGCCCCCGTTATGTTGTTATGTTATGTTGTTGTTAAGCTAAAGGGACTTAACTACGGGGTCATCAGTCCCTAAACTTACAAACTACTTATGAACTACCTACAACTAAGGACGGCACAAATATCCATGCCCGAGGGGGGATTCGAACCCCCGACCGTAGTGGCCGTGCAGACCGTGACTGAAGCGCCTCAGTCCCCACGGACACCGCGGCCGGCTGAGGGGCCCCCGTTTCGACATATTTTAACAGTGCGCCGTTTACAGTTGTGCCAGTGTTTGTGCTTTGTGCCTAAGTGGTATTTTAATACTTAAGCAGCCGCCAATTTAGCAGAATATTAGTGTTGCTGTGTGTTTTAAGCAGTGTCTTCATCATCGTGTAGTGTGCTCCACCAATGTGATTCTAACTACCCTGGATTTTTAACTTCTATGTCTGTGTGTTTTTCACCAGTGTGGCAGTTTTAATTCTTAATATGTTTTACCTCAACTTCTTTACTTTATGTCTGTTCTCTTCATTTTAATCTCCATTGTAGTGTTTAAATTCGTTAAATTTTATCAACTTTCTCTGCTTGTCTTGCCTTCTGCACTTTGTAAATATGCTCAGATGAAGAGCAGCAATGAAGCTGCTGCCACCTCCGGTAGCTTAAAAAAATAATAATAAAAATAAAAAAATAAAAAATAAATACTACGGTCGTGGTGTGCGACTGTGGGAAATTGAGGCGTATGGGAGCACAGAACATAGAAGGCAGTAGAGGTGGCTTACCTGTGGCGAGCGACCAGCAGGCGTGTGCTCCTATGAGTACCAACCGCTCCCAGCGCACCACCCATCTCGCTCTTGTTTTCTCTAGTTCTGCTTCTTTACTCACTACTAGGGATGGGAAAAACCGACCGGTTAAAACCGATACCGGTATTTTAGTTTTGAATAACCGGTTTTTTTCGGTATTTATTTGGTGTCGGTTGTAACCGGTTTTTTCTAGTTATTTCCAAGAACCGGAAAAAAACGGTATGACTACTTCCTGTTGTAGTGGTTCAAAATATGTTTTTTGTAAATAGTTAAAAAAATTAAAACTAGTAGACCCTAATATTTAGGGCTATTCCTAAAATTTCCACTGCTGTGAAATATTAGGTCATCGCAGTAACTAAGAAAAGCGATCAGTGATAATTTAAGAACAATCCCGGCAGTTAGAAACGCGCAATAAACGCGTGGCATAAGAACTTAAGAACTGGTGCAGCTGGTGAGGCATCGATGCAGCTGTTGCCGTGTGGCGTGGCCTATTAGACGACGCGCGTGCACCGGCAGGGTACGAGACTTGCCTCCGTCTCGTCATGCGGCAGTTCCTTGCTGTCGTCGCCAGACATCGGTTGTGTCTTAAATGGTACCATCCCGAGTGTGCAAGTACTTCAGGAAGTACAATGCTCCATTTGCTTTAAAAAGCTGAAAACGGGTGGAGGTACTACAAAGACGCTGTCATTTAAGGAGAAAGTGTCCAAAATGTTACTGGGAAAAGAATGTAAATTCGATTCATATACCTATTACGTAAGTGATGTACTATAAGCTTGGAATAGTAACTTTTAATGTATAATGTTATGCAACAATTTTTATTAACGTGATTTCTTGAAAGCGAGGGGCTTTTTTAATAACCAATATGGGTTTAGGTAACATTGATCATGTGGTGCCTCGCGAGGTAGCCGTGCCAACACCCCCTAGAAGACAAGGCCTTACAACAGGCCGTGGCTACGTCACACTTAGAGGCCGCTGCCGCCATCAGACTGTCCGGCCGCTGCGCGGCGGTGGGCGTGCCCCAGCCAACAGCCAGTAAGGTAGCGGACGCGGCCTCTAAGTGTGACGTAGCCACGGCCTGTTGTAAGGCCTTGTCTTCTAGGTGGTGTTGGCCGTGCGGTCTGAGGCTCCATGTTACGGACTGCGTGGCTGCTCCAGTCGGAGGTTAGAGTCCTCCCTCGGTCATGGGTGTTTTTGTTCTCCTAAGCGTAAGTTAGTTGAAGTTAGATTAAGTAGTTTTTAAGTCTAGGGACCGATGACCTAAGCAGTTAAGTCTCGTAAGAACTCACACCATTTAAATATTCTTTGATCATGTGGTACACGGCTTTCCTAGTTAATTTGCGTAAATTTACTTTGACAACAATCATACTGTTAGTCGGAACTGTGACATTATTTTTTGAAATACTTCCTAGCACTGATTGAAGTTCATTTACTAACTGTAACACATATATATGGTTGGCTCACTAGGCCAGTAAATCTGTATGCTTCGTATATCGTCTTCTACGGACTCCTGGCTAGGCTTACACACACTCAAGAAGGCGCAGTATTGGGAGGGGATCTTGCAAAATATGGAAAGACTAATGATTTGTCGTATAACGTAAATTTACCTAAATTTTAACTAAATTTCGTAAGTTTCGGTTTCGTCCGAAAGTAGAAGAACCGAAAATTCGATTACGGTTTCTGTTTCGGCCGCAAAATAATAGAATAAAAAAACCGAAAACCGGTTATTTAAAAAACCGGTTATCTTGAGCAATTTTACAGTGCGGTTAAACTGGAGATGAAAAGAAGCGGTATAACCGAAAACCGGTTGTTTCAGCAATAACCGCCATCCCTACTCACTACCCTATCTCTCCTTTCTAACAAATATGAAGCAAATTTATAGTTGACAAGTTAATTATATAAATGTGTCGATAAATATTACAAAAGAGAATGTAAGTTTGTCTTTGTGTATTTTTCACATTTCGTCGTAGACTACTGAACGGATTTCAGTCAAACTTGGTACGCATGTTCCTTACTATCGGACAATAAAATCGACTTGCCTTCCAATGTGTGAGAGTAGGCTTGGAAAAGTACAGTAGCCCATGGCGGGTGGGTAACCACACTTTATTCATACACTATATGTGAACGAGCATCCTTAGTGACTTGTAGGAAACTTTGCACACAATTCCAAACATTCACGAAAGCTTTTGTCGCCGACAACCTATATAAAATGATGAGAGATAAAAGTTTAAGGCTTGTTTTCCGATTTTCGTGTAGTAAAACTACGACAATAAGCTACAATTTCTGAATTCTACACTATTAACTGAATTCGGTAGTTCTTTTACACGTATTATGCACATATGCTACTGAACGTACTTCAGGAGACTAAGTCATAAACAATGAGTGGCCTATAATACTCCCGCATCTTGCGATGCGTGAGTAACCAGACTTAATTCATCCACTACTTCAGAATGACAGCACTTAGCGAGGTACAATAAACATGGGTGTATCTGAAAACCTTTAGGAAACTTTCTCTAGCGGACAACCCCTCACAATCACGAACTGAAAGACGTTCTTCGCTTATAAATTTTCGCTGTTCATCCAGTAAAACTACTGCATTTGGCTTGACATTGAAATTTATTACTTCTGGATTAATATCTGTATTTGTGTAAGGTTTTTCAGACAGTATCCACATATATTACTGAACATACCTTCGAAATTACAACTTAATGCTACACAGAGTTATGAGAGAAAGTTTTTTCTGAAATATTGTTCAATAAATCACCGTGCTCTGTGTGAATAAGATTTTCTTTTTCAATTCCTTTCAGACATCTTATAAACTAGCCGCTTTTAGCTGTAGTCTCTTATCTTAAAGTGTTATATTCCTCAATTTGCGGTGTATGGATGTAGATGTAGTATTCGTTGGGCTATTTCAAGTTCTTCTGTAGCTCTTTCCAAATCAGTTTTTGGAATTTATGCAGGCATTGGCGGCGAAATCGGCGAAAGAGCACGCTTTAGAAATCTCCTTACTTTTGAAGTCTATGTTGATAGTTTGTGATGCATGTCCCGCAAATA
This sequence comes from Locusta migratoria, assembly GCA_026315105.1. NCBI lineage: Eukaryota > Metazoa > Arthropoda > Insecta > Orthoptera > Acrididae > Locusta > Locusta migratoria. The sequence continues at coordinate 37,858,275 of CM048755.1, read as the reverse complement.
TCGATGGAACCGCATCTTTCTTCAAATATCTTATAAACGGACAACTTCTGTCAAAATCGTCTTATTTGAAAAGGGGCACTGCAAAGACGGCTGTGATTTTTAAGCTTCCAGTTATCCCTCCTTATTACTCGAGTCCATTTTGTCGTACTTCTGAATCTTGAGGAAAACGGTGGAAATTAATTTTTATTCCCTCTAACCGTTTGTTTTCTTTTTCCTGACCGCGGCGGATTAGCCGCGCGTACTGGCGCGCCGTGTTGCGGTGCGCGCGGCCGTCCGCCGTCGGGGGTTCGAATTAGACTTGCGCATAATAGTTCGCGATTGGGAGCGCTCACTTTAGTTCGCGAGCCGCGAACTAGTTCGTTCTTTTAGTTCGTCCGCTCCCAGTGACGGCTGAGCGGCGTGTTCTGCGCATGCAGGTGGAGGGAGAAGTTCCCCCACCTAGCTGCTTCATGCGCTTGCTGCGTGAGCCACCTACGATATCACGCAAACCAATAGAAACAGTTTGTGGATAATTTCTCGCGCTTAAGTTTAGAGTTATCTTTATATCTTGGCATTATGGAATTTATTAGTCAGATAGTGTAGAGTACAGAATACTTCAAAACAGAAATTTTGTAGCACTGAACTATGAAATCTAGCAGGCAGACGCTCACATTTTAGTTCGCGACCGATCGCGCATATTTTAGTTCGCGACCTATCGCGCATATCTTAGTTCGCGACCGATCGCACAAATCTTAGTTCGCGACCGATCGCACAAATCTTAGTTCACGACCGATCGCCCATATCTTAGTTCGCGACCGGTAGCTCTCCGCTTAGTTCGCAGCTCAGCCGCGAAGTAGGTCGCTCTTTTTAGTTCGTCCGCTCTTTTTGGATTTTGCTACCACTTTTAAAGAGCTCTTTCGTTTGTTATGACAGATTTTTATATAAGCGTGTGCTATTTCCCGTAATTTTGGGCAATTTGACATCAAATACTTAAGCAAATAAACTAGTTATTTACACGAATGGATGATACAATGATATTCAACTACTGTGCATACAGAGTACTCGTAGTGTTTTATTTTTAAAATGGATTTCTTTATTTATTTAATTGGTCATTGAAGGAACATTACCTATAAATCACGCGATGCTGCGCGCTCTCGCGTCCTCTCGCTGTTCCCGGTCAGTCTTCGGAAAATGAGCGGACGAACTAAGAGGCGAGGGATCTGCGAAATAGTTCGCGTAGTTCGCCTGTGGGAGCGCTCTTCCGAACTAGTTCGTTCACAAACTACACAATACTAGTTTGAATCCCCTCTCTGGCATGGATGTTTGTGTCTTTTTAGTATAAGGTAGTTCATAAGTAGTTTGTAATTTTAGGGACTGATGACCCCGCAGTTAAGTCCCTTAAGCTCTACAAACATTTGAACATTTGAATTCTTTTTCCTGTTGTTACACACTGACACATGTTGAAGCTGAGAAATGTAGACGCACGATAATATCTGCATCAGATAGACTTACGTTGTATCTGTAAACTGTAACTCGAACAGACAACGAAACGCAATAGACCGGTTACCGCTCCACGTGAAAGGAAAGTACTAATGAATGGAAGTGCAGCGGAGAATACGTTGTGGGCCCAGGCGTAGCTTATCCCTAGGCGCTGGTACTCAGGGAGTGGGGAAGCTTGACACACCTCGCGCGCCCGAAGGCAGCTCTGCTACCTTCCATGCTCTGTGGACGGAAGGCGAGCTGCATAGCCAGGAGGTCAAGGCGACCGCTGGACCGAAGCGGGACAGCCGGGTTCGAATCGCAGTCCAGCTCTAATTTTCACTTGTCGCCATTCAGTTATATGATTAGCCTAGTGCGGCTAAAGTGATTCCTTACCTTCTGCTTCCTTCTTCCTTCGTGCAAAAGGTATTAAGAGGTGTGGCCCAGACCACGACCAGAACCACAGCCTGCCGCTAAGTGGCTCAGTACCACGCTTCTGAGAATTCTTTGTTAAACTCGAGGGCTGTTCTCATTATGTGGCGCAGCTGACTCTATATTTAAGTACTTACGACAGTACAAATAACCACCGTATCTTTCACTTTCTGTCCACTGTAGATGCAGACGTTTTTAGACTACTTACTGATACCCGGCTCGTTGCTGCCGCAGAACAAATATATATCAGGTTTTCAATCTTCCATTAGTCCATCTCCTCCTGTCCCTTCTCCCTGTTCATCTGCTCCTCCCCACCCCCGTCTCCTCCTGTCCCTTTCTCTGTCCATTTCCTCCTTCCCTTCCTCTGTTCCTCTCCTTTCACCTGTCTGTCACCATCTCCCCTCTCTCATCCTCCTCCTCTCCCCTCTCTCTGTCCGTCTCCTCCTCCCCTTTCTGTCCGTCTGCTCATCCACCTACTCCTCTCCCTCTTCTACATGAAAACATACATATATGCGCCAAGTTTCTTGGTGACTGGTCAAACGGTGTCAAAGTCGCAAGGTACCCTCCGCCATGCTAAATTCGCTGGCTTGCAAAGTATAAAAAACTGCTTCATAAAAACACATTTATGTACTGACTTTCATGGTGATCAGTCAAACAATTGGATGTATGTTATAACGTACCCTCCGTCATGCACCTACGAAGGCATACGAAAGGTATCCCATGTATTCATGCAGGGTAGAAGCTATCTTCATGCCACATTTCATTCAATTCCGTCTAGCCGTTTCAGCGTGAAGAGAAACAAACTTATTAAACCATTGTAAGGTACCCTCCGCCACACACCATACGGTGGTTACGAAAGGTAGCCCATGTATTAATCAGGATATAAGCTACGTCTATTTCAATTTCATTCATATCCATCCAGCCATTTTAGCGTGAACGTGTAAGAAACGAATTAACTAATTGTAAAGCACCCTCTGCCATGCACCATAAAAAGTTACTTTAATATGCCTATAACATTCGCGCGAGTGAAAGCAAAGATCTGACAAAGTTTTATCGCAATCGGATGTTCGGTATGGCCGTGCATAAAATACGAACAGAAAGAGAAAAAAGAAACATCAATTTTTATATATTAGATATTTAAAACTTTTCCCCAGAATTGTCCTCTGACGAAATGCCACATGATTAATTAGTGAGCAAATTATCAGAACGTTTTGAATCTCAGGTGCATGTGGCAGCTGTTGATTACGAAGTTTTTTCATTTCAAACAATAGTGTGGCAAAAATTATAAGCAATGGATCACTGAATTGTATGGGTTGACAAGACTGTGTCGGTTTAAATTTTCGCGTGGTTTGAGTCATAGTGAAGTTACGTTGAGAGACAAATTACTCAGAACGTTTCTGAAGCGTGATTTGGAACCTCAGTTATGAAACTTCTGAACCTAGATTTGCAAACTTTATTTTCTCTTGCAGAAACTCAGGACAATGTGGATATACAACTTGATAGGCAAAGTCCGGAAATTTCTGTTGTCAAGTGTAGGCCTAAGCAACGAAGAGGACCTGTATCCCCCCCCCCCCCCCAGCGCGAAGTTAAAATTCCACATAAGCAAATCCCGCGGGCAGCGAGCAGCACTGCAAGAAACCCAAGAGTGAGGCGTGCAGCCAACAGGATCATATACAGACGGTGTGTCTTAAGTAAACACCTGGCAGGCTAAACTGCAACTACCGATGGAGCTCTGTTTGGATAGAGGCGAATGTTGTTTTTGTTACGCCTGTGCACTCAGTAAATCCAATAGGTCAACCTCTTTGCCTGAACAAACGTCGGCAGCAGTCAATTGGCGAGCAAATAAAACTGAGCATTTGCGTGTGGCAAATAAATACGTCAAATGTCAATTAGTTACAGTTGCAACAGCTACGTTGCTGAATTGTGAACATATGAATGATTAGTCCACCCTGTACAAGTCAGTGGACACACTTTCTACTTTCAATGGACGCAAGATTTCTGTGTTAGGAGTATGTAGTCCGCCTGCACATTCCGTGACACTAGAAAAACAGCGCTTTTTTTATGTTTGATGATCACGTGACAGTTCAGTCACTTTGGCATAGACATTTTCAATCTGTTTGGTTTGTCTATTCAAGGAAATGGCTTACAATGTAATGAAGAAGCCATAGGAATGTGTCATGATTCAATGTGCCTCGTACATTAAAAGACAACACCGAGTTCTCAAGGTCAGCGTCTTCCACATGCATTATATGCCGATATTGCAAAAGAAATTCATTATTGACAGGACAGCGAAATAATTAAACCAGTGTCAGCAAGCCCTATAAGCATTACTTCTTCTAATGATGAAGAATCCATCACGAGGGTTAAGATTCCGTACAGACTTTCCGGCTACTGTTAATCCATAAACTTTTATTGAGTCCTTTCCGCTACCTTGCCTGGATGAATTGATGTAAAAACATGGTAAACATCATCTTCTTCTCAAATATTGACATGTATGAAGCATATCTGTCTGCAACTTCCATTGGATGTTTTGATGTAAAAATTCAACATAATCTTTTTATTTTGTAAAGTTACCATTTGGTAATGCTTCTGTTCGAACAATATTCCAAATATTTCTTAAACGGTTGACTTCAAAAGAACTGATACGTTGCTTAATTACCCGTAGGTGACCTATTTGTCTATGGTCATACAACAGCAAAATGCTTACAGAGTTTAGAAACTTTGTTCAAAGAGTCGTTGTGTGCCACTAGAGACGCTGCTCACCACAAGCGTTAAGGGACTCTATAAATTGTTAAGGAACACACCTATTACACGCAGTTCATCCCCAAAGCAGCACAGATCATGGCTCCTATGAAGTGCTTGCGCCACAAGCGTGTACCTTTTGTCTGGTCAAAAGACTTTCTGTCTTTCAGCATCTAAAAGATGCCTTATTAACTGATCAGTGACTTCAACATTTTGGCTCATCCTAGCCTGCCTTTTATGGAGTGGATACCTCTTCATGTCGAATCGGTGCAGTTTTATCATACCGTTTAGGCTCGACAGGCAACCCATCATTTATATTAAAAATCAAAAAATAAGAAACGTTGAACCAAGGCCCAGTAAAATTACAGTCATTTAGAAAATCAGGTAACAGTGCTGTGCCGAACTCTGCTGGAAAATTGTTTATCTGGTCGTTGAGCATCGCGTAGTAAAATAATAATTGTTGTAGTACCTGCTATTAACGTAGTGTTTCGGCAGTGAACCGTGTAATTAACAGGTCTGGTTGGACGTCAGACTAATCAGGTCATCGAGCTCGAAGGCAGACTTACCGCGTATATTTGATTTTAAGTAGACAAGTAATGAACCGTAAGAGAAACTTCAAGAACAGTTTTGTACTCCGTTTGCAAATTTGGCTACTTATGTGTATTTTGTTATATGTAAACTACAGAAACAAGCGCGTTTCGAAATCAAAAGATAAGTTTTCCATGTTTAAATATAGTATTGACTTCAAGTATTTGATCTTATTTGAATGTGCAACATCACCACTGATCCATAATCTTTTGTTTTTGTGTGCATCCGTACCAGTCAGCCTATACCATCTTTGCCAGAATTCACGTTAATCGTAACCTACGGATATTCAACATTGATGGTGCATACACGACAGTGAGGATGAGGTTATTTTCAGGGAGTCGTTGTAAAGCTAGCCATCGTATTTTTTCTTGCTTCTAATAAATATCTGATGTTTTTCTGTACTTGCTGATGACATGTGAGTGTATCCTGGTCATGAGTCCACAGAAAGGGACAGCACAATCTATGGGATTCTTGGAGGAGGAGTAGGGCTTGTGGGAGGAGAGTAGGACGATGAGGATATATGGTCTCAGTAGGAGTGTAAGAGGATATATCGTCAGACAAGATTTACGTGTGATAACGTTAGGTTACTAGAAGGTCAGGGGGTGGCTTCAAATCTGTATTCCCATGGGTTGTCACTAGGCATTACAGTTAAACTTAAGTAGTCTTCGATAAGACGTGGATGTAAAAAGGTACGGCCGGCCGCGGTGGCCGAGGGGACTGAGACGCTTCAGTCACGGTCTGCACGGCCACTACGGTCGGGGGTTCGAATCACCCCTCGGGCATGGATATTTGTGCCGTCCTAGTTCGTAAGTAGTTCATAAGTAGTTTGTAAGTTTAGGGACTGATGACCCCGTAGTTAAGTCCCATAAGATTTACAAACATTTTAAAAGGTACGGGGCGCGGAGGGATGAGGTAGGATGCGGTGAGAAGAACAGGTAAGTTACCACTTCGAATTGTTCAAAAGTTTGTAAGGCTTAAGAGACTTAATGCGGGGTCATCAGTCCGTAAACTTACAAATTACTTATGTACTACCTTATACTAAGGACGACACAAACATCCATGCCCGAGGGGGGATTCGAACCCCCGACGGGGAGCGGCCTCGCGCATCGCAGCGTAGCGCCTCAATGCGTTTGGCCACTCCGCCGCGGCCACTTCCAATTGTCCTAGACGTGTGTGGTGGTGTTGCTTTCAGGATGGGTAGTGTTTGGAATGGGGAGTGTAGAAACTGGTAACTCTGCTGGAGTTTTGCAACCACTATTGTTGAGGTTAGTGCTGACTACATATGTGGAAAAGGTACGTTCTGTCTGATGTAGGAGCTGGAACTAATAATGGTTTGGGTTTTTAAGAAAATTGTCCGGTTAAAGTGTTCAATAGGTATGTTCTTGTAGTGACCAACTGCAACTTTACTTCTGGAAAGGGGAAGGGAACTACCTGTGCATTGGAGATATAGAGAGATGTTTGGGTGGTGTGATTGGGCTTTGAGGAACGTCTCTTTACTGATGAAGGTCTCAACATTGTGTTGGGATAAGGATTGTTGATGGGTAACAAGAAAATGTTGTGATACAAGATGTTTTAATACTGTCACGCCATTGTAATGAATAAGTTAATTGTTTGGATGACGACTAGAGGGGGTTTACACTAGGGTGTCAAGGAAGGTGAAGATGAAGTGAACCTGGTTGTGGGAGAAGGTAACTCAGTTGCTGAGGTGGATGACATGGTGAACAGCAAGAGATATTTGTGGGAGTTGTGTGTGGGTGGATGATTTGGAGGACGAGTGTTATGAATTTTATGACTACTATAGTGGAAATAGGGTAGAAGGAGTATTTCGGGCAAATTCAGTTTTCAATGGGACGGATTCAGTTATGTAGGTTCTGGTTTATTTTGCATTACACTGAATATGTATAGTGGGAGTCGTCGTAGGTGTTGTAGATAGGAGGAGTATCTAGGTTAGGACAGTATTTAAGTAGAGGCATAGCTTTGTAGTGTGAAAAGATAGTTGGAATTTGCAATACAGGGTCAGGTGAACAATGTAAGAGACTTTTATCAGCAGTGGGGCTGAGGATGCGATGTGAAAGATCGACTTCGAGGCAGTAATAGGTTATCAGGGCTCTGTCTTTAAGGAGAAGAGGCAATTGAGACCAAGATCATTATTGATCTGGAGTTATTTTCGAACTTATAAATTATAATGGGTGTTCGTTTGGATTCCACTTCATCTCCATGATTTCATGGTTGACTTTGGCGATCACTGTCGTGAGAGGGGTGCAGGCGAGGAGGTAGGAGTTATTTTGCCTAGGGTGTTGCAGTGAGAAGTGTTATTGGGATCAAAGGTAACACGAGAAATTTTGTAGAGGAGATTTGTGTGAAAGTTTGGGTACAGTAACTTAGGTTATACGATGTCTCCTCTTGGGATGATTTGAATGATTTGTTGAATATGGAGAGTTGGAGGTTTTTTTATTATTTTGAGAGTGAGCAATTAGAGTTTGAGGAATTTTGAGTTTCAGTTGTAGAGGATGAAGTTGTGAAAGGCAGTTGGAAGAGATGATGGTTGTGCAGCATGGGATGGACGGGATTTGGTGTTATTTGTTACCTATTAGTTGTGCAGATTCTTCAGCACAGTTTATATCACTTGGTTCAATTACGCTTATGGATGGGATGATTATACCGTCATTTATTGTCACTGTTTCCTGGTGCATTGTTACAGGTGTAACGAAGGAATAATGAAGGAACATTATGGTTTAACGTTCCATCGACAGCGTGGTCATAACAGGTGAGCACAAGCTTGGATTGCTTTGGTAAGGATGGGGAACAAAATCGGCCGTGCCCGTTCAAAGGAATAATTGTGGCATTTGCCTGGAGAGAATATTAAAGGAATCACAGAAAATTTAATGTGCATGGTCGGAGTCGGATTTGAATCGCCAGCCTCACAAATGCGAGTACTATTTGTTAACCATTGCTTCATCTCAGCCGGCCGCGGTGGCCGAGGGGACTGAGGCGCTCCAGTCACGGTCTGCACGGCCGCTACGGTCGGGGGGTTCGAATCCCCCCTCGGGCATGGATATTTGTGGCGTCCTTAGTCTTAGTTAGTTCATAAGTAGTTTGTAAGTTTAGGGACTGATGATCCCGTAGTTAAGTCCCATAAGCTATACAAATATTTGAACATTTTTGCTTCATCTCACTCGGTGCGTGTGCCAGGGGTAGATCTAAAGTCGTGGCTGAATGGAAGATGTTAAAGGCTTATGGGAAAGGGAGAAAGAAGCATATGTTGTTGTGATGAGAGAGGATACGGTAGGTAGCAAAAGATGGAGGTGGATGCGATGACATGCTTGCTGTGACAGTGGGAGCATAACATTGGGATGTATAGATGATGGACGTTGTGGGACGATCGATGATAGCAGATCGCAATGGTCGTCGTAGATGGTATGGGCGGCCGTCGAAGCGTCGCGGTTGACGATGGTGACGGTCTGCGGCAGAGGTGTGGACGAGAAGTCAGTAGCTGGTGAAAAATGACAGCAGCAATGTCCAGGGCTATGGCGTAACAATGACGCCAACAGGAACCAGTGAAAGCAGGACAACTACCAAGAACAAGAGTGTCTTCCCCAAAGGCGAGTAACTCATGCACTCACACACGACAGAGGACACAACAAAGCAGACACTATCTATGACACACGCTACAGAATGCATAGTGCAGGTGGCAGTAGCCACAAACTATTGACGTAGCGCTAGCGAATGTATTGGCCAGACACCCGCTGGGAGTAAGGGATTCCAAGCCTGGAATGCACCATCAGACGTCTCCGGCACAGGAATACAGAAGTTGATCCCACTACATCAAAATAGTCTCATTTGGTTTAGTGTCTATGTCGAAAAATAGCTAAAACACTGTTGTACCCTTATAGAAAAAAGTTTTTCATGTAACCTTGTTGTCTTTGTGGATGCGCCAGACTTACTTTGTGGATGCACCAGATACAGATTTAACCTTAGTTGGTAGTCTACTTTCAAAAAATCACAATAATAACCTTTTATCCATGCCTTCAAAAAGTGCTAACCCATCAGATAGACTGCAGACGGAACACAGCAATCCATACATTTAAATTTTACATATTTTCCCGTGAAAACATCGGCGTCAAAGGTACGTTCTTTTTAACTCTAATTTGGGAAGTGAGGGGCAAAGAAATTGGACTCGTATCATCAGACCATATTTTTTTTTTATCTGATAAGGGAAACTGCAAGGTGCATCTGAAAAGTTCGGTGAATGGTCCCATATTTTTCAAATCGTGCTGACGAGGATGAAGTGCCCGCGCATACACATTGAGAGACATGTCAACAAGCGCCCCCTAATGTGCAAACCACTACAGTGAAGCGGTGGCACACGCTGCGACCCAGCTAAAAGGGTCAGCGTGAGAACTCGTGTCATTGCAACATGGAGCGCAAAATAGAGCAACGCGTTAAAATCAAGTTTTGTTTCAAATTAGGCAAAATTGCGACGGAGACGTATGGGATGTTAGCGCAAGTGTACGGTGTTGAAGCAGTGAGTAAAAAGTGTGTGTCTGAATGATTTAAACGCTTTAGAGGCGGAAAGGAAGGTGTCGAGGATGAACCACGTTCGGGTCGATCGTCCACAATCACAGTCCAGACAACATCGAACGATTGCGACGGATGCTCGCGGACGATCGGCGGCTGTCTTAGAGAATGATAGCAGGCGATTTGAAGATCATCAGAAGTAGTGTAAGCACTACTGTTCACGAACATTTGGAAAAGACACCGCACATGCTGACAGACGAGCAGAAGCAATCTCGGATGAAAGGATATGGAGATTTCATCGACTTGTCTGACAGGAATCCGCAATTTTTGGAAACCATCATTACAGGAGATGAGAGTTGGTGCTACCAATACGATCTGGAGATCAGGCGACAGTCAATGGCATGGTGTCCATCGTCTTCCCTGGCTCCCAAAAAGAAGTCGACTGACAAAATCCAAGATAAAGACGATGTCGATAGCCTTACAACAACGGCTTGACCCATCATGAATTTGTACCCGAGGGTCATTCTGTCAAAGCGGAAGTTTACGAGGGAGTTTTGAAAGGGCTGCTGCAACGCATCCGGCTGGTTCTTTCATACCTGTACCGCAGTGGACACTGGAATTTCCTGCACGACAGTGCCCGTCCACACTCTGCGATCCGCGCGCTCAACTTTCTCGCTAGACGCAAGGTCACTGTGCTTGCACACCCTCCTTATTCTCCAGATTTGGCGCCGGCAGACTTCTTTCTGTTTCTCCACCTGAAATCAGCCTTGAAAGGCTTATGCTTCGCAGCGGTTGCGGAGATCCAACAACGCGTCACCTCAGTCCTTCGAGCGATTCCACAAGAAGCGTTTGGTGACAGTTTCCAACAGCTGTAAAACCAATATCAAAAGTGTACTGTAGCCAATGGAGATTACTTTGACGGCCAGTAAAGTTATGTTGTTTGTAAAACGTGTTTCCTATATTTCCTGAGACCATTCAGCGAACTTTTCAAACACGCCTGTATTCAGAATATCAAAATCTGTGTAAACAGTGGGGACATGAACTCTGATTCTCTCAAATGCGGGTCCAGTGTTTTACATACTCTGGGGTATGTTACTATTATGATACAGTTCCCCACAGACGTTTAATGAACACAGTAAGAGCATACGGTCTATCAGACCAATTATGTGATTGGACTGAGGAGTTCGTAGATAACAGAATGCAGCATGTCATTCTCAACGGAGAGAAGCCATCCGACTTAAGAGTGATGTCAGGTGGGCCACAGGGGAGTGTCGTGTATTGAAATGCAGGAGGACCTGCATCGAATTGACGTATGGTGCAGAGAATGGCATTGAATCTCAATGTGTAATGTGCTGAGAATACATATAAAGAAAGATCCTGTAATATTTAGCTACTCTATAGCAGGTCAGCAACTGGAAGCAGTTAATTCCATAAATTATGTGGGAGTAGGCATTAGGAGCGATTTAAAAGGGAACGACCATATAAAATCAGTCGTCGGTAAATCAGATGCCAGACTTAGATTCATTGGAAGAATACTAAGGAAATGCAGTCCGAAAACAAAGGAAGTAGGTTACAGTACACTTGTTCGCCCACAGCTAGAATATTGCTCGCCGTTGTGGAATCCGTACTAGGTGGGTTTGATAGAGGAAGTAGAAAATATCCAACGGAGAGCAGCGCGCTTCGTTACAGGATCATTTGGTAATCGTGAAAGCGTTACGGAGATGATCGCTAAACTCCAGTGGAAGACTCTGCAAGAGAGACGCTCTGTCGCTCGGTACGGGCTTTTGTCGAAATTTCGAGAACATACCTATACCGAGGAGTCTAGCAGTATGTTGCTCCCTCGTACGTATATTTCGCGAAGAGATCATGAAGAGAAAATCAGAGAGATAAGAGTACACCCAGAGGCAACAATACGTGATAGGAGGGAGAACCGATAGTGGTATCAAGGTACCCTTCGCCACACACCATCGGGTGGCTTGCGGAGTATGAATGTAGATGTAGATGTAGATTATTCTATAGGAAAGTGAAGTCATCATTCTGCACCTGTTTCTTTTAACGCGGATAGTTGGAATGGAGACGCCGGCGACTGAACGCGAGCCTTCTGTGAGTCAGGCAGCTGGCGGTTGCATCACGGCAACATTTACAACGAGACGGCGAGCTCCATAAGCGCCGGGGCGTGCGCGTTGCGTCTGCCGGCGGTGTGAGGCGCGACCTGTCAACGCTGCTGACTCACCGCCGCCGTGTAGCTCTGGGAACGCCTGCCACTGCGTACAAGAGGAACGCTGCTAGTATACACGAAATGCAATAAAATAGCCTTCACCATGTGTCCAATGTTTATTCAATACAGAGGTACAGCTCTTAGTATGTCTACACCTACAGAAATACTCTGCAAGTCACATTGAAATGCATGGCAGAGGGTTCATCGAACCGCTTTTATGATCTTTCTCTATTCTCTAAAGTCCCATTCTCTAAACGCGCACAGGAAAAAAATAAACTAAATCTTTCTGTTTTCGATCTGATTTCTCTTATTTAAGAAAGGCAATAGGAGTGATCCCCAAAATTATAGGCCCATCTCATTGACGTCGGTTTGCAATAGGATTTTGGAACATATACTTTGTTCGAACATTATGAACTACCCCGAAGAGAACGACCTATTAACCAATACTCAACACAGATTCAAAAGTTTCGCTCTTGCGAAACATAGCTTGCCCTTTATTCACATGAAGTGATAAGTGCCATCGACAAAGGATCTCAAATCGATTCCATATTTCTGGATTTCCGGAAGGCTTTTGATACTGTACCTCACAAACGGCTACTAATGAAATTGCGTGCTTATGGAATATCTACATCTACATCTACATGGGATACTCTGCAAATCACATTTAAGTGCCTGGCCGCACCCCAATTGTGCGATTGGATTCACGATTTCCTATAAGAAAGGACACAGTTCGTAGTAATTGACGGTAAGTCATCGAGTAAAACAGAAGTGATATCTGGCGTTCCCCAGGGAAGCGTTATAGGTCCCCTACTCTTCCTTATGTTTATAAACGATTTAGGAGACGATGTGAATAGCTCCCTTAGACTGTTGTCGGATGATGCTGTCGTTTTTCGGTTAGTTAAGTCAACAGAGGATCAAAAGCAACTGCAAAGCAATTTAGATAAAATTTCTAGATGGTGCGAAAATTGGCAATTAACACTAAATAATGAAAAGTGTGAAGTAATACACACGCCCCTAAAAGAAATCCGCTGAACTTGAATTACACATAAATCAGTGAAACCTTAAGGTGGTAAATTCTACCAAATACCTATGAATTACAATTACGAACAACTTAGACTCGAGAGAACGCACAGAAAATCTTGTGGGGAAAGCGAACCAAAGGTTACGTTTCATTGGCAGAACGCTTCGAAGATGCACCAGCTCCACCAAAGAGACTGCCTACATCACACTTGTGCGTCCTCTCCTGGAGTACTGTTGCCCAGTGTGGGACCTAACCAGGTGGGACTGACGGAAGACATTGAGAAGGTCCAGAGAAATGCAAGTCATTATGTTTTATCACGTTACAGGGGGGAAATCGTCACGGAAATGTTGCATGATCTGAGGTGGAAACATTAAAAGAACTTAGATATAAGAACTCACAGTAGCTTGTTTCTGTGTCAGTAGTCGTACAGTTTAAAAATGAGTCATGCTCGAAACCGGTAGTAACCAATAAATATATTTATCAAAGAGCAGCTCTTGTGATCACTAATTACGATGCATTCAGTAACTGCAAGCTTACAAGGGACACAATAACCTTAAATTGGAACCGCACGAAGCCATGTTTACAGTAACACTCTATCGCGAAAATGATCAGTAGTTTGTGTCATTTTCAAGCAAAACGTTGCATCCTAAAACAAGCGACATTTCAATAGAGAGAAACCAACAAGATATGCATATTATAGGAGGGAAATTATACATAATTTAATGACTTCAGTTAATCATAAAATTTTCAATTAACAGTGTCAAAAACCATCTGCTTAAAGTAACTATAATATTGCAAAAGACATATTCTATACGCCTTATAGTGCTTGCGCTACTCCTCTAAGGACAGACGCTGGATTTCGATGAAGTGGAAGAGAAGATTGTACACACCTAACTAAAAACACGTTTTTACAATCAAGATCGCTTTGGCAGTCAAGTATCAAAAACCACACTAATTACAATTTAAAATAAGTTTATATATAATGGAAGTTAACACTAAAACTCATTAATTATTGGTACTATCTGCATCGTTCTAGTATCAGATTGTTGTATATATGAAACCATTGTGAATGTATATACGTTTACGAATACTCTCCTTTCTTACTCTGAACATTGCTTGTTACCTCCCAAAGGGCTTCGTATTTTGATGAACAGACAAGTTCAGTGGCTAATTGTTTCAGTTAGGTGCTAAATATACAATAAGTCATACGACCTCAGTATATTTCGTGGCAGTTGCCACGTACAAAATTTTCACGATTATCAAGCATTATGTCTAGTTATAAATCAACGGTTCGAAATTTTCCACCCGCGGTGGAGAAGCCGAGCGGTCTAAAGCGTCTCGCTGCGGAGCGCGCGGTTGCTCGCCGTGGAGGTTCGAGTCCTCCCTGGGGCATGTGTGTGTGTGTGTGTGTGTGTGTGTGTGTGTGTGTGTGTGTTGTCCTTAGGTTAGTTTACCTAGGTTTAAGTAGTTTGTAAGCTACGGACTGATGACCACGTAGTTTGGTTCGATAGATTTACGAACATTTGAAATTTTTCAATCTTCTTTGTCTGGAATGGCTAACGCCTTTCGTTGTATTTATTGACCGTTTCAGCCTCTTCTTAGTCCCACTGTCAGCAATCATTTTGTTGTCATCATCCAAATGATGTTATAATTAAAGTTATAGGATTGACATGCAATAAAATTATTTCTTGACGATTTACTGAACAAAAGTTATCGATGATGTAGAAGGCAAGGAGAAAATTTACTTGATTAGGACGATGACGACATCGACGATAATTATTATAATTGTGATGACGCTCCCATCTGTCTCTTCTCAGATTTTAGTAATGAATGTGTGATTACTGAGGAATAAAGTATTTTTGGAGGAGGTTAAATAACAGGTGCCATGGCTGGAAGCGCTACGAGTGGGGGCGGGGAGATGACGGGATTTTCGGTGGTAGCGATTGCAGGAGGAGCAGAGGTTACTGAGGTGGCACTGCGGAGTGCTGGTGGGCGGCGGCAGCGGTGTGTGCCGCGTGCTGAGCGGCCGGGCCGGCGTGTGGCGCCAACTGCTGACACGTCACCTGGCCACAGAATAAGGAGTATACAGAAAGGAAACTCCCGCTGCAGTCTGCCGTCCAAAATGTAGTGCGCATGCGCGGAATCGGCCATTTTGAAAAGCAGTAAACGCGTGATCACTCCCTAGTCTTAGTTTGTTAATTGTGTATTTTAGCTGCCCGAATCGCATAAAAGTAAACAAGTATTTGGTACAGTGCAGTGCAGTGAAAAGAAAGAACTGTGTGTCAGTAGTTTTTATTATGAGCAGCAATAAAAGAAAAGGCGGCCGATGGTGTTCAGCACCTAATTGTCGCAATAATTCCAATAAAAATAAGGATATAAGTTTCTTCACCTTCTCAAAAGCTGCTGAGCAGTACGTGAACGTCGCTATATGTGCAGTGAAAGTTAAATGTTATCAATTTCGAATGAGAGCAATGTGTGCATAATTATTTAAAGTAGCCTTGTTTCTTCTCTCGCTGTTGCTGTTGCTGCAGCAGTTCAACAGCATCGAAATGTTGAAGTACAGTTATATTGTATAAGGTTAACGTTGCAGGGAATAATATAAAATGAATGACAAAAATAGTGCGTAAGTAGTCAAGTAAAATTGTACTTACGGCATTGGAGGCGTAGCGTGCTAATGTTGGCAACGAATGCTCTTCGGATACTCAAACAAATAGATTAAGGGGAATAATTATTTTATGCTGTTCCTGCTCTGTGGTTCACAGATTCCTCTATATGCCCTTCTCCGATCAGCAAATTAATGATACTCCTAAAGCAAACACAACTTTTATATATGCCCAGACGTCATTAGTTCTGTGTAATCACGTTGTACTGCTAAGTCTGACTCAATATTTTGTGCGAATTTATTCGTGTCAAATAAAACCTGGCAGTTGTAAAGTCACTTTCTTGTTTATAACTAATTTCCCAAACATAACTCCGCGTTATTTGGGATTTTTCTAGCGATAAGCACCAAATAAAACGATCATCGATTCCACCGTACATTTTCGTAGTTGTATTAAAATTTAGGCCTTTTTTCCGTTGGATTACTATTAGGTGCAAGAAGAGGGCGCAAAATAGAGGAGAGCATAATGAAAAGCCGTTTCCTTTCGCAAAAGTCGGTGAGATTAGCTGCACTTCGTAAAAAGTCCATTTCCAGCCAAAGTACTAAGTGGCTATAGTTCGGCGTTTACTGCTTTTCAATATGGCGTCGAGCGCAACGCTTGGTAACACACAGATCAAAGGCGCCGCCACCAGCTTTCCCTTCTGTATGTTCCCTATTCTGTGACCTGGACACAAGGCAGCAATTCAGCCACTCATTATGGGCTGAAAGGGCCACCGCACATATTTTCCCGAAATCAAGATCTTTGTGAACACTCCACCCAATGAGCAGAACATTCATACAGAACCAAAATGTAGCCGGCCGCGGTGGCCGAGGGGACTGAGGCGCTCCAGTCACGGTCTGCACGGCCACTACGGTCGGGGGTTCGAATCCCCCCTCGGGCATGGATATATGTGCCGTCCTTAGTGTAAGGTAGTTGATAAGTAGTTTGTAAGTTTAGGGACTGATGACCCCGTAGTTAAGTCCCATAAGCTTAAAAAACATTTGAACATTTTGAACAAAAATTTACAGAAATGTGTTCATCAGGGAGTAGTGGTGCTGTAGGCTGACTCTCGATGCAATAGGCGAAAAGCATCTGCTTCACCTTCATGTTGTTTCTGTTATATGGGCTTTCCATAAGGACGTACCTGCCGCGGTTCAATGGTCAAGCGCACTAAGGCGCCTTGCGGTTGCTCTCCGTCGGAGGTTCGAGACCTCCCTCGGGCATGTGTGTGTGTGTGTGTGTGTGTGTGTGTGTGTGTGTGTGTGTGTGTGTGTCTGTGTGTTTAATGCCCTTAGGCTAGTTTAAGTAGTTTGTAAGACTGGGAACTGTTAATCACAGTAGTTAAGTCCAATAGATTTACAAACATTTCAACATTTTTGAGGACGTGCTGAAAAGTAAAATTTCAAAATGTTCAAATGTTTGTATAGTCTATGGGACTTAACTACGGGGTCATCAGTCCCTATACTTACAAACTACTTATGAACTACTTACGAACTAGGACGGCACAAGTATCCATGCCCGAGGGGGGATTCGAACCCCCGACCGTAGTGGCCGTGCAGACCGTGACTGGAGCGCCTCAGTCTCCTCGGCCACCGCGGCCGGCTGAAAAGTAATGCTTAGGAATATTTTATTCGGTTTCTCAACATGTTACGGTCAACTTTCCTGCTTCGATGACCAACGTTGTAGCACGATGTCACTGGAGGGATCCAAATTGTAAACTGGAACATTCCCGTATATAACGTCACTATATCAGCTGGCACGGCCGACTAAAGCTACTTTCTGAATTCGAAATATTCTAATATCTCGACTGCCATAGGGCATTGAAATAAATTCATTAGGCAAGTTGAAACCCCTCCATCATCCCACTTGCTCGAAAGTTATACCTGTATTCCCGCAAGGTTTAGGAAATTCCTTGTGCATCTGTAGGTTTTGAAGTTTCCTTGTGCATCCTCACTGAAATTTGCGATTACTGTCTACGAATACACGAGGGAGTCAGAAACAAAGGTGTATAACTACACTTCTTATTGTTTTGAGAAAAATGAAGTTAAAGCTCACAAGGTATTGGCTTCAGTTTACAAATAATTTGTAGCTTTTCTCGTTTGCATGTCATAATAACAGATTAATATAAATAGTTGGTTTTACATCACAGTTCATAAAAGTATATATGCACTTTGTCCCTTTGCATCCAAAATACTGATATTGTAAATTAAGAATAATGACATTCTTTGCGCTGTTCATTTGGCCTGAAAAACCTTCATATGTGGATGTGTTTTAGACACAGCACATTCTTCCCAAAAAAATCAGACATGCCTAAAACATCAATCAACCGTAAATATATCAAACCAGTAGAGAAACTCACAAACTCTGGCAGAAAATTCGTTTTATTTCTAGGTTAAAATAGCATTTATATTCTGTAAACTATAAAAAGTAGAGAATTCGATTCATTAAATAACTAGAGTAGACAAAATTACTTTCTCCGCTCATCCATATATTTTAAACTTACTGGAGTCGATAACATTCACCATGATACCTGGAAAATGTTGTGTACACACAGCTTTCCAACAAGCTAAATATTAAAATGTTTGTAAAGCTAAGGGACCAAATTGCTGAGGACATCGGGCCCTAAACTTACAAAGTACTACTTTAACTACCTTATGAGAAGGTCCCATCGATGCAGTGGTCATTAGCGGCGGAGTTCACACTCGGATTTTTGGGTGGGGATGGGGAAGGAAATCGGTCGTGCTCTTTGAAATGAACCATCCCAGCATTTGCCTATACTGATTTAGGGAAATCGAGGATAACCTATAACTGGATGGGTGGAGGTGGATATGAACCTCCGTCCTCCCGAATGCAAGTTCAATGAGTTACCACTGCTCCACCTTGCTTGGTACTTAAACTACCTTATGCTAAGAATAACACACATGCCCGAAGGAGAACTCGAACCTCTGACGGGGAGCAGCTGTGCAATCCATGATAAGGTGCCTTAGACCACACAATCATTCCCTCAGGGATACAATGAACTATTACAACGTGATCATACTGCATACACTGAAACAGATTATTCACATCACCTGCTAAGAGGTAAGAGGTAAAGAGGTAAACTTGTATCTATCTGGTTCAAATGATTGTAAATCTAATGGGCTTCACTGCTGCAGTTATCAGTCCCTATGCTTACAAACTACTCAAACTATCTTATGCTAAGGAAATCACACACTCCGATGCCCGACGGAATACTCGAACCTCCGACGGCGAGCACTGTGCGCTCTGCAGCAAGGCCGTAGCGGAGGAATCGCCGTCTATGAACGCAGCCTTAGAGCGCTCGACCACTCCATCGCCGCTATCTGTCTGGCTCTAACAACTTGATGACATATTGTAATTAAGTTTACCTTTAAATTATTTAGTCCACTTTTATCCCTTTGCCTCAAGAATTTTACATGCTTTAGCATGTTGTAGATGTACTTATCTCACTCTTCCAGGAAATGATACTTGTAACGTTTTGGTTGCAATCCCCTCACATAAAATGATGTGCCACAGTCTGTTCTTTTGACTGAAAGAACAGATACCATACATATAATTCTTATTTGAGTTTATGTTAATTTTCCATAACACTCGCATGTTAATCAAACCTAAGGATGAGGAATATGTTAGGATGCCTCTGAATAGATTCAATAGCTTCCTTTAGTTCAACTTTATGTTTTATAAGATATCTCCTTTAGAGATGTGCCACACATCCCTTAATTTCTCCCAATAAACCAAAGTTGTCCATTTGTCTTCCCTACAACCATATTTAAGTGTTCATTTCATTCGCACCCTGCTGCAGCGTCAGTCGACGTGTCTGTGTCAAGCAGCTCATCCCTAATATGTACTTTATTCAGATATTACAGCCTTGCTTCTCTTATTCTTGTGCATTTAGTTACATTTATCTACGGTCGGTGCAGGCTGCCATTCACAATACTAAATAAAATTTCTCTAAATGTCATAGCAGTGGAACGTCACGGTAATATATGAATATGTGTATACTCCCTCTGCCGTAAAAACCACACTCTGCTTTCGTTTTCTAGTCTATAAAATGTCCGTTAACGGCGCTGTATTACAAGTCACGTGATGCGCAAGTCCCGCCGACGCGCGCCTGTCACGCACGCTCTCCATCTTCCAGATGGAAGTGCATGCTGTGGGGCTCATGTGATTCAAGTGGCGCTGTGATTATGCCTGCACACGCACATTCTGTAATGCAACACTCGCATTCACATCTTCCGCAACACGAGATGCACTTGTTGACGCTAACATTGTCGCTTTTGTAGTAATGCTCTGCGGGATGGAATGAATTTTGTAATTGACAGAGTCTGGCATGTGTGGCTTTTTCATTATGGGAATGATGTTTTCTACATTGTCTACTAATGTTCAGCAATCTCTGGTGAGTGGCGATGTTCGGAGAGTTGTGTCAATTATTGCAGCGAACGTAGCATCCAATGGCTTGCGGGGCAAAATAAAAACGATTACGAAGGATTATCCATGAATTTCCATTTGTGATCCATTGTTCTGACATCTCAGCAGTGAGTCCCCATTACAAGAGGCAGATACTGTCAAAGGCGTTGTTGCATCGCAGATGACTTCCAAGTGGTTGTGTCTGCAGACTCAAGGACAAAGCTTCACAATGAGACGAATAATGCGCTTGTGCATATACACCAGTGGTGTACTGACACCAAATTGATAATAGCTGCTCATAAAACAACATAGATTCTTCTGAAGGGAACACTCTCTTTCACCAGAAATCCTTCTCTGAGGCTTGCGCAAACACTATGAAAATCAGCACTGTTTGCAGGCATTCTTCTAGACGGGAAAATGAACTTTTAGAATGCGGCTAAAATCAGGTATAAAATTATCCGTGCACTGTTGACTAGAATATGCCTCTGCATGTTGTACGATCATATATGAAGCCTACTTCAACGCTATTGTGGGCTTCGCTGTCAGAGTCTGGGTCCATCGCGTTCGCCTGAAGAGCTACAGGAAAATATTGCGACGAACTCAGCGGAGTGTTCTTCTGCGGCTCACTGCTGCCTTTTGCACTATACCTGTATACGGTTTAGTGGTGATTCTCGGGATATACCCAATGGTCATCGTGGTGTGTTGCAGAAAACCGGTCGCGGCGGAGAGGCCGAGAGCATTGAGGCGTTATGCTCCGATGCGCGAGGCCGTTCCGCGTCGGGGGTTCGAATCCCCCCTCGGGCATGGATGTTTGTGTCGTCTTTAGTATAACGTAGTTCATAAGTAGTTTGTAAGTTTACGGACTGATGACTTCTCAGTTAAGTCCCTTAAGCTTTACGAACATTTGAACAGAAATTTGTTTGAGGCGTGAATAATACGATCGTGTGTATGCGGCCACGGAAGCGCATATAACTGATAAGACACGTGCGAACCTGGAAATTAGATGAACAGTGGTCTGACTGGGACTCTACAAGAACTGCAAGACGCGTATACAGCTTATTGCTTAGTGTAGGTTATGCTGTCCGTTAATTTCAACATTAAATGATTGCATGTCACATTGGTTACAGTACGTATAAAAACCCTTTGAATATTCTGAACACATTCGGTTTAGATCATAATCAAGTGTTTAAACGATTAGTTATTTAACTTCTGACTCAATTTCCGCCGGCCGCGGTGGCCGAGGGGACTAAGGCGCTCCAGTCACGGTCTGCACGGCCACTAGGGTCGGGGGTTCGAATCCCCCCTCGGGCATGGATATTTGTGCCGTCCTAGTTCTTAAGTAGTTCATAAGTAGTTTGTAAGTTTAGGGACTGATGACCTCGTAGTTAAGTCCCATAGACTATACAAACATTTGAACATTTGAACTCAATTTCCTGGACAATATGTCTCACATTTTCGTTAATAAATACATTCAAATTTTCGAATAACGATAAGTCCGTTAACAACAATCTATTCGCGGATTGTAAATATTTACCTGCTGCACTTATATCCGCATATTTTAATCAATGTGACCAACTAGTTTGCTGCGCTCGACCGGAGAGTCTTAATATTTATACTAGTATATGGTATATCACGTTGTAAAGGTGTAATTATCAACGATGAGGTTTTATATCTTTCTTTTGTGTGACATTCGTGGAAAAATATCAAAACATTTTCATCTGAGACAAGTTTTGACAACAGACTGTATTATCTGAATCTAGTCACCACAGGAAATGACCACAATAACAACTTTGACGGATATTTAAGAAAACTAAAGAGTTTGATAACCAAATTGCTGGTGCCAACGTCCAATATTTTGCTATTAAATAAATCATAATTTTTTTCTTCTAAAGGGAAACAGTATTTTTCTTTTGTTCAACTCCATATCTCATTGGTGACAATGTGACACCATTAACCCACCTTCCACTTGGGAGTTCTAACCTTTGTTTCGGATGTATGAACACCTTGTTGGTTTTGAAATGTTCGTTGCTACATTTTAATGCTAACACTTGATCAGTGCTGGCAGTATACCTCTTATCTGACAATTTTGCCATGTATAACAACCTCCATTGGGTTCACTGCATAACAGTTAAAATAAATTGTTATTGAAGAGAGGAAAATAATAAAATTTTCATAAAGAGAAATATCTTGAAGCTTTACTGCAATACTCTGCAGTAGTATTATCAGTTAAATTAAGTGAATTTCGCCGATTAAGTGAAGTTCACTGATAAAACGATCGATAGGGTTGTGAAATGTCTCCTCAGTCACCCATAAGTAAACCTTGTTATTTCAATGCAGGGGCTCCTAGTTCTGATTTCCATTGTTGGGGCATCAAGAGAAAGGATTAAATGTGGGTAAGAGGGAGTGTGGCAATTTTTCCAGCATATCCACTGTGGAGTTGGGCAGAATTGTGATGACATTTGGTGCCAATGTGACACCATTAACCCACTTTACGCCTCACACGAACTTTGGAGGTCTAACCTTTGTTTCGGCTGTCTCAACACCTTGTCGGTCCTGAAGAGTCGCCGAGTCCGACACGCGTCAGAGGGCGCCACAGTTTTCCTCCCATATACAAGAAGACTGGAGCCAAGTTTAATAGTTTGCGTCTCAGTGACAATTACGGCGTTTCGAACATGTGACTTTTAACGTAGTTGCGTAATGAAGGCTGATTGTGGAAGTTAGTAGCCAATGTGTATAATATTATAAGGGAAGATCGTTTGTTCATACTGTGCACAACGTAGTTGCGTAATGAAGGCTGATTGTGGAAGTTAGTAGCTAATGTGTATAATATTATAAGGGAAGATCGTTTGTTCATACTGTGCACAACGTAGTTGCGTAATGAAGGCTGATTGTGGAAGTTAGTAGCCAATGTGTATAATATTATAAGGGAAGATCGTTTGTTCATACTGTGCACAACGTAGTTGCGTAATGAAGGCTGATTGTGGAAGTTAGTAGCCAATGTGTATAATATTATAAGGGAAGATCGTTTGTTCATACTGTGCACAACGTACGCGTATTCTGCCAGTCAATTATGATCGCCGGGGCAGAATGACCGTGCACACTTAGTCGACGTGCTGCGTTGCGCGCGATCGTTCGCAGTCGAGGGTTCGAGTCCTCCCTCGGCATGGGTGTGTGTTTTGTCCTTAGGTTAGTTTAACTTAGTTTAAGTAATTTGTTAGCTAGGGACTAATAACGAAGCAATCCCATAGATTTACTAACATTCGAACATTTTTGAATTATGATCGGGTTAAAATCTCCACTTGCTACCACAGTATCCTCAGAGAATCTCGAATTTAGGGTATATTTGAATGATTTTACAATAGATGTATCTGACTATGGTGACTGGTAAAAAAATTAACAATAATACATTCGCTGCGTTAATTATTTTAATATTCTTTGGTGCTAGGTTACCAGAAATGCATCAGCTATTCACTGTTGAAGTATACATGTATGCCACTCATTATTAATGTCCGTATAAGTAAAAAAACACCGATGTATGCTCCAGTGCAGCATGTATAATTGGATGGTTCAAAATTACGTTAATAGCTATGAGAATTCTGTAGTTTTTGCCAGAGATAATTTACGAGTCTTATAGTGATGCCGCATCAGTATTTCAGAGTTCACTTGTTTAGATCTTAATTGGAGTTACTCGTCTTCATTCCACCTGAGAGCGCTGGCAGATAGAGCTCTAGTGAGAAAGGGAGGGTATATGATTTTGTTTCTGACGCGTCCACTAGGATAAGTGAGGAAGGGGGAGGTGGTGGGTGTCTCTTTTCTGCTATGCCTCCCAAGTGTTCCCACAGGTCTGCTAATACTTCAGTATGGGGGCCGGATTCATGTCCCTCCGTTCTTGATTCTGTGCCATTTACGTCCCAGACAGCTTCCAAAATGATTGCGTCAGATAAGGTAAAGCAGTCAACAATCCGGAGAGTGCTTTACTAGGTATGGTCCTATTAGGAGGTGGTATGCCGTTGCCTTCCTCCGACCTTCGAACTGACTTACCCAGCTAGTTATAGGGGGACCTACAGTTTAACGTGGGTTCCGAACCACGGTGTTACTCGATATAAACACTGCTAGAGGTGAAATAAGTGAGAAGTGACAGATAAAAATTCTACGAATTGGTGGGGTTCAAATCCTGGTCTTTGAATTCAGAGTCTAACAGTCTACAACGGTGTTACCGAGCCATTGTGACTATATATACATTTTTTAAATAAAGCTCACTTCCCTGTCATTCCTGGAAAGATAGGCGGTCGGGTAGTGCAGTGTTTATGATTCTGGATCGGTGGCAAAAGTGATGCCTACCCCGCAGGGGTGGTTGGAGAAGTATTAATGGCGTTTCTAGAAGCACATTTAGTAGTACTGTGCTGATACGTATATATTGAATTTTGGTTGATAATCCGGGAAGTCAGTAAAACTCAGCATTTTGATATGATATCATATATTTTCTTAATATTTTGTGCAATACCATGTAACATTATGTCCTACAAATAGAAGAACATGTACTCGTTTTTAACTATGATGTCACACTGATAATGTAGAGATGACGTAGAAATTGTTTATGTGTTAAAGATTTAGTCTTAGTTAACTATTACATAATTTCTCTGTAAATAGAACTGTGGTTTTTCTTTGACAGTTTAAAGTGCCGTCGGGGCTTCGAATCCCCCCTCGGGCATGGATGTTTGTGTCGTCTTTAGTATAAGGTAATCCATAAGTAGTTTGTAAGTTTAGGGACTGATGACCCCGTAGTTGAGTCCCTTAAGCTTTACAAACATTTGAACATTTGAAAAGTTCAAAGTTTTTGTGAGATTGTGTAGAACTTAAATACAACATAATTCCGTGGTCTTCAGCGGTCAGTGTCATTTAGAATACAGTAATTTTGGGTGTTGGGTTGCATCGTTATTAAACATACACCGAGCGAGGTGGCGCAGTGGTAACGCACTGGACTCGCATTTGGGAGGATGGTGGTTCAAATCCACCTCCGGCCATCCAGATTTAGGTTTTCCGTGATTTCCCTAAATCACTCCAGGCAAATGCCGGGATGGTTCCTTTCAAAGGGCACGGCCGATTTCCTCCCCATCCTTACCCAAAACTCCGAACGTTAGCTCCGTCTCTAATTACCAAACTGTTGACGGGACGTTAAACCCCAAGTTTCCTTCCTTCCTATAAAACACTAGAGCAAACGAAAAGTTGGCGTTTCGACAACATTGCTGCGGTCATCTTCAGGATAGAGCCTGCGGAATGAAAATGTAGAATAAGAGCAATTGCCGCGGCGGAGCGCCAAGCGCATTGAGGCGCTTTGCTACGATGCGCGAGGGCGTTCCCCGTCGAGGGTTCGAATCCCCCATCGGGCATGGATGTTTGAGCTGTCTTTAGTATAAGTTAGTTCATAGGTAGTTTGTAAGTTTAGGGACTGATGACCCCGCAGTTAAGTCCATACGTTTTACAAACATTTGATCATTTTTAAAAGCAATTATTTAATAACTAGAGGTAAACCTCACTTCTTGAGAGAGAGAGGGGGCGGCGGAGGGCGGAGTGTCCACTACATCTCACCAAATCTTACCAAGGGTGGAGGTGTGTACTTTTCCTTTTTAAGAGAACCCCCACATAATTAATTGACGTCACATATCCCGAAAGATGGAAAGTCGCCTCGCCGTAGGATATCTAATGTTACTAATATTTGAAAATCTACTGAAATAATCTGCTATGGCCATCAATCCTTAGACTTACAAACTACTTTAATTTACACTAAGCAGCACACACACACACACACACACATACACACACACATGCCCGAGGGAAGACTCGAATCTCCGACGAGAATAGCCACCCAGTCCGTAGCATGACGCCTTAGACCACGCGGCCATATCTGGCTATCGATATCCCCATAAAGTCATCACTATCTTCCATAGTTTATGTAAACTACAAGTGAGCCACGACCTTCTCGATCTTTGTGATTGCATCTATATTTTCATATACTACCAGTCCTTGTACTGTACTTGTCAATAAACATGCTGTATCATTAGGCTAGCCCTGTATCTCAATAATGACCAGCATTACTTACGGTACATTATAAAAATGTTCACATGTTTGTAAACCTAAGGGAGCAAACTGTAATGATCATCCGTCCCTAGGCTTACAAACTACCTAAACTGATTTATACTAAGGAAAACACACACACCCATGACCGAAGAAGGACACGACCCCCCGACTAGAGTGGCCGCGCAATGCGTGGTATGACGCGCTATACTGCGTAGCCATTCCCGCGCGGCACTTAAATTGTAATTTGAGATGCATATGGATGTACGAATCTTATAACTGAAGAGACCACAAGCTAAAGTGCCAGCAGGAGACCGAAAGAAATACCATTAACGTATTCTTTAGAAAGGTGGCAAGGGTTGCTTTGCGTTGTTGTCATATTGAGATAAAAATGCCATGGAATAGCGATACACGCAGAGACAGAAGGCAGCAGTGTCGCGTACACTGGTTATAAGAGGCCAGAGCTGTCTTCTGTACTCCGGCGATCCTACACAGAAGCTCGAAATTTAGGGAGGACATCAATGCGAGATACCAACAATAATTTTCACAACGAAACTCTTTCCCGAAATTTGACTGAAAACCCAAGAGATTTTCGTCATGTGTTAAATATACTAGGGGCAAAACACAAACAATACCATCACTACGTGGTAGTAATGGCGATCCTGCCGATGATAGCGCTACTAAAGCAGAGTTACTAAACACAGCTTTTAGAAACTCATTCACCAAAGAAGACGTAACCAATAGTCCAGATTTCGAATTACAAACAGAGGCCAGAATGAGTAACGTAGAAGTAGATATCATCGGAGTAGTGAAGTAACTAAAATCACTTAACAAGAATAAGTCTTCTGGTCTGGACTGTATACCCATTAGATTTCGATCTGATTATGCTGAAGCGATAGCTCCTTACTTAACAGCCATATACAACCGCTGTCTCAAACAAGGATATGTACGAAAAGATTGGAAAGTTCCACAGGTCACAACTATATTCAAGAAAAGCAGTAGGAGTAGCCCACTAAACTACAGGCCTATTTCATTGAAGTCAATTTGCAGCAGGGTTCTGGAACATATCCTGTATTCAAATATTATTATTATCTCGAACTGAACGATCTATTGACCCAAGATCAACACGGATTTAGAAAATATCGTTCATGCAAAACACAACTAGATCTTTATTCACACGAAGTGATGGGTGCTATCGACAAGGGTTCGCAAATCGCTTCTGTGTTTCTTGATTTCCAGAAGGCTTGACACCGTACCTCACAGACGGATTTTAATCAAACTGCGAGGTTATGGTATATCGCCCCAAATTTGCGACTGGATAGGTGATTTCCTGTCAGAGAGGACACAGTTCGTAGAAATCGATGGTAAAGCATCCACTAAAACAGTGGTGATATCGGTCGTTCCACAGGGTAGTGTTATTGGTCCTCTGCTGTTCCTTATTTACATAAAAGATTTAGGGAAAAATCTAAGGAGCTCTCTTAGGTTGTTTGCAGATGACGCCGTCATTTACCGTCTAGTAAAATCATCTGAAGATGAAAACCAACTGCAGAACGATCTGAATAAGATATCAGTGTGGTGTATAAATTGGCAATTGACTCTAAATAATGAGCAGTGTGAAGTCGTACACACGAGTACGAAAAGAAATCCGTTAAACTTTGTTTACAAGGTAAATAATCAAACGTGAAGGCAGTAAACTCTACAAAATACCTAGGAATTACTATTACTTCAGACTTAAATTGGAAAGAACACGTAGATAATGTCGTGGGAAAGGCGAACCAGAGACCGTTTTATTGGCAGAACCCTTAAAAGATGCAACAGAACTACTAAAGAAACTGCATACACTACGCTTGTCCGTCCATTTTTGGAGTATTGCTGCCCAGTGTGGGATCGATATCAGGTGGGTTTGACAGAAGAAATCGAAAGAGTCCAAAGAAGGGCAGGACGTTTTGTATACAGGGGAGACAGCTTGAAGGAAATGATACAGGATCTGGGATGGGAATCATTACAACAACGGGTTTATCGGTGCGGCGTGGGCTACTTACGAAACTCCAATCGCCAACATTCTCCTCCGAATGCGAAAATATATTACTGACTTCCACTTACAGAGGTAGAAATGATCATCAGAATAAAAGACGAGAAATCAGAGCTCAAACGGAGAGATTCAGGTGTTTTTTCTTCCCGCGCGCTATTCGAGAATGTAATGGGAGATAAATAGTATAAAGGTGGTTCGATGAACCCTCTGCCAGGCACTTAAATGTGATTTGCAGAGAATTACATGAATTTGTAGATGTTGATGTAGATTCACGAGAAAAGGTCTCCCAAGTCATTATGGCCACACCATGGGGATTAAGAGAATTTTTTCTCAGAGTGGTCCTTGCAGCTAGACGCATAGGACATTCAGTTCAGGAAAGCGTTACGGAATTCAGTATTCTGAGATACACAGTGTGAAGCCTGTGGCAAGAATATCATTAGCTCTCATCACGGCAACATAATGGCCGGCGGCCTCCACTTAATGTGATTTGTCAGAGCTAATACACTACCAAAACTGTGTGAAATGACCACCGAAATGAGGGTGGGACGTACTACTGACGTACCCGGTATGAAAGCGCAGCGTAACTAGGCGTTGAGTATGGCAGCAGAGGACCAACTCGAGAGCCTTTGCTTCCAGTACGACACCTGCGCCGCCCCTCTGACTCTTGACAACATCGGCTGGAATCTGCGCAACCGGAAAACACCAGCTCCGTCATTCGAGTCCCGATTTCGGTCTGTAAGAGCAAGTGGAGGACTCGATGTGGCGCAGATATCACCAACCAACGGACCCATGTTGTCGACAAGTGCAAGCTGGTGGCAGCTACTAACAGCGTGGGCTGTATTTACATGGAATGCACTGGGCCCTCTGGTGCAATTGAATCCGTTATTATTGCCGGCCGCGGTGGCCGAGGAGACTGAGGCGCTCCAGTCACGGTCTGCACGGCCACTACGGTCGGGGGTTCGAATCCCCCCTCGGGCATGGATATTTGTGCCGTCTTAGTTCGTAAGTAGCTCATAAGTATTTGTAAGTTTAGGGACTGATGACCCCGTAGTTAAGTCCCATAAGCTTAACAAACATTTGAACATTTTCCGTTATTATTTGCAGCTATTCGTGGACTTCATGTTCCGAAAATAAAATGTTCAAATGTTTGTAAACCTATGGTCATCAGTCCCTAAATTTTCAAACTAAATGAAACTAACCTAAGGACAACACACGCACTCAAAGACATGTTCCAGGGACGACTCGAACCTACGACGGCGAGTAACCGCGCGATCCGCAGCAAGGCGCCTTATAGCTCTTTTTTTTTCTTTTTTGTTTTTTTTTTTTAGGGCCTCTAACCTCCCCTCACAGCCCCTCCTTTCGCTCTCCAAACGTCGCCTTCTTCGGTGTTTTTTTTTTTTTTTTTTTTTTTTTTTTTTTTTTTTTTTTTTGTATCTTTCTTCAGCTCCGGTCTGACATCAAAGCTCGTCTTTTCGAAAAGTGAGCTGCCTGTGCAGTAGGATTCCTGGTCGTTTTCTCTTGACAATCAATAATATTTCGTTTTTGCTTTATTTTTGTCTTCTCTAAAACTCCGAAGTCACCCGTTGCTGATTTTTTTTTAAATAATAACGAAATAATTATTCTCCGTAAATGAGGTCGGTCATGCTACTTTCGATTTACATCAGGAAAGTAATTTCCTTAGAATAATTTATTTCTGCTAGGACGTTGTATTGTTTGTATATCAAGTAATCCAACCAAGATTCACATGGTGCTGTTGATTTCTTCTTGACGATACAACACAATACAGTTTTCTGCACTAAACAAAATTCTAATTTTAAAGGAATAAAAAATTCTTACGATTTGAGTAAAATTAAACGAGAAATGACGTCCAGCAGTCTTTACTGTGATAAAACGAAATGTCATTGCCATGACCAATCCAATGATACAACTTCTTGTATAACTGAAATTTTTTTCCTTGTAATATGTTTAAAAGTTATATATATATATATATATATATATATATATATATATATATATATATATATATATATATATATATGGATCGATTTCAACATCAATGGGTTCGTCATTTTTTTTCCTTCTACTTCGTCTTACATTATCTTCTTTAACCAATTCCCTCCTTCTCGAACAAAATTCCTATCATGTTCCCAAAGTTGTTTTTTATCTTTGGATATCGTCGTACTTGTGAATATGCTGCTGCCATGTATAAGAAAAATTCTACACTGCTGTCACCTCCACATCTGTTGACTACAAAATTGACGTAGTTTCCGAGGAGCCACATCACTGTGTTATTTTTTGTTGATGGATAAAATTCGGTGTCGGGCCACAATAATATATCTGTTGAATAAGACAGATAATATATCTGTTGAATAAGACGTTGAATAAGACGTTATCTGTTGAATAAGACGACTTACACGACGTTACGTCGTGTAAGTAGCCCTAACTTTTTCTGAACCCACTTCCAATTTTGTAGATGGTTGCCACAAGTGAATCGGTGTTTTAATGTGTCCACTAGGCCACATTTTGAGCATTTGTCTGTGTTACTCAATCCAATTTTATATAATTTTTCATTGGTTGAAATAAGATTGTTCACGACTTTATACCAGGTCGAGACGACATCGGAACAATGAATTTTAAGGCTAAGATTTTTCCAAACAGTTTTCCAGTCTACCAACGGATACTTTGATTCGATCTTGTTAGGACTGTGGGATTGTTGCCATTTTTCAATAACTTCTTTAGTTGTTAAATGTAATTTTTTCATCGTGGCCTCTCCTATGTAGCTAAGTTCAAGGTAAAAATCTTTTATATGTTTCAGTTTATAGTTTAAGTTACCGACATTAATGGGCTGTTGCATACTTACAGGACGGACAGCTGTGAAGAGTTTGGCAGTTATGGTATGAGGCTCGTTATTTAAAAGTGTTACTATTCTTTTTATGTAAAGTGCCAAAGCCTTTCTGCAGATGTCAGTTAGACCAAGACCTCCTGCTTTTCTGGACTTGGCCAAATCGCTGGGTTTTAGTTTAAAAATACTTTCGTGCCACACGTACCTGCTTGCAAGTTGCATAATGGTTTTTCCTTGCAATTTCGGCAATGGAAAGATCTGTGCTAGATAATAAGCTTTCGAAAAAATATACGTATTTATTATTTTAATTTTCTGAGTAAGGTTCACTGAGCGGCATTTGTTGTCCATTATTGCACCACGAATTCTTCCAGCTGTCTGCTTCCAGTTTATAGCGGACATTTTTATGGGGCACTTATTGATGATAATACCCAGAGTTTTGTGAGTTTCCACGAAACTTGCCCACTCTATATCTAAATGTTCGAGTCCTCTAAGATTTAAAATTTTACATTTATCACTATTGATTTGCGCCCCAGAAGCTTTACAATAGTTATCAATTTCTTCTTTCAGAAGATCTACTTCATCCTCCCTCCGTATAACGATGCCCACGTCATCTGCATAGACTCTCGCTACAAAATTTGTGCCCGACATTGTCACTCCACTTAGTTTTTCTTCTATCGTGCGAAGTAGTGGTTCAAGTGATAACACATATAGTAACATGGAAAGAGGACTTCCTTGGGGAACACCTCTCCGTATAGTTATTGCTTTTGACAGCTGACCATTTATGGATACGGATGCCTTAATATCAGTTATCATGTTGCGTATCACCCCAAGAGCTCTTTCTTCTATTCCTATTTGCTGTAGTATACACTCGATGTATCGATGACTAACTCGATCAAAGGCTTTACTAAAATCTAGAAACAGTAACGCGCACTTAATGTTGGTAACGGCGACTATCGAAACCAGATCTCTGTATTCGGAAGTTGCTGTCGTAATAGATCGCCCTGGGAAACAGGTTTGATGTGTGGTGACTGCTTTGCGTATTAATGGTGTCATCCTCTCATTTATCGCTCTAGCAATGGTTTTATAATCGAAGTTCATCAGTGTTATCGGCCGAAACCCGCTGATTTTCTTCCGACTTTTACTTTTCGACACCAAAACAATTTTTCCTTCTTTCAGCTCCGGGGGTATGATTCCTCCTTTCATTATTTCATTTAAAACTGCTGTAAAAGTTGGTCCAATAACTCAAATAAAATTCTTTTGGAAGTCCATCCAGGCCTGGTGATTTATTTGAGGGTGATTTGGACACGAGTTCTAAAACTTCTTCCACTGTAAAATCAGTTAAAAATTCAGTGTTATCCTCTGTTGTTATAATTTTATTCAAGGAATTCACTACTTGCGATAATGGAGCGTCATCAATATCGTTTGCTGTATACAGTTTTTCGTAATACTGGAAAATTTCTTGTACAATTTCTGGGTGGGTGGTTATTAGGTGCCCGTTTTCTCTGACGAGTTCATCAATAAACGTGCGTTTACGGAGAGATTGATGTTTTATCAAATGGTATAATGACGTAGTTTCTTCCTCTGCAAGACATTTAGATTTAGATTTAATTTCCAGACCTTCTAACTGCTTTCTTTTTATACTTAACATTTTAGCTTTAATTTGTTGTAATTCTGTGTTTGTTAGTTGCTGCTTCTCGTAGAGATCTCGTAAAACACTGTAGTAAAATTCGAAGGTTCGCTTGTTGTTTCGGACTTTTTCACGACTATAGATAATTAAGCTTTGCCTCAACTTCTTTTTGCCTACTTTTGTCCACCACTCGGATTTGGACGGGTACCTACACATTGACCGCAAGCAATAATTCCATGATGTCGTAATCTCGTCACGTAATTTTACATCATTTAATATCGATGTGTTGAGGTGCCACTGAGTTCGATACATTTTTGTGGGCTGTCGTGGTAAATTTATTGTTACTGACAGCGCGGAATGATCTGAAAAACAGGCCGGGATGACGTCCGCTACTATAACTTTTTCAGTGAGTGGAGCAGAGATGTAAATTCTGTCGAGTCTGCTACTCGAAGATGAAGTAAAGTGCGTAAATTTTACTAAAGTTGGATACTTAATTTCCCACGCATCTTTAAAGTGCATTTTTTGTACTAAGTCATGAAGCTGGTCCTTTCGGTTAAGGACACAATTAAAATCGCCTCCAATAATTACATTCTGCGGATTCTTTCGTAGCAGGTAAATAAGTTCATCTCTAAAAAAATTTGCTCTCTGGAGTTTATTACTGTTTCCGGAAGGGGCATACAGGTTAACAAAGGTGACGTCATAAATTTAACATCCTATACCTCGTCCTAATTCTAATCGTTCTAAGTCTTTGATGGGAATACCATCCCTAATCAGGAGCGCTACTCCCGTGCTATATTCAAAAGCTACATTTAAGATAGTCTGAAAACCAGGAATATGTAGGTTTATTGTCATAACCTCTTGTAGAAACACTATGTCAGCATCAGAGTCATATGTGAATTGTTGCAAGGATGTTAATTTGAGAGCTGACCATATTCTATTGATATTAAGTGTGACTATTTTATAAGCTTGCTGCATTTAGTATTATAAAAAGAGGAGAAAACTTTGATTGTATCACCGAAAAGCATTCGTACATGATTGGAAAGTGACTACAATTGTAATCCAATTTTTTAAAACACATTTTGCCCCTCGCTTATGGACTCCTATGGTATGGTACTGTGCAGTTTTTGCTAACACCATAATCATGCACTCATACTGTCATACAGGATAAAATTGCAAATACACCTTTAAGAAGCCTAGGTATAAGTGGTTGAATTATACGCTTGGTACTTCATCCGTGTAAAATTAGTAAAACTCCATGTCGCTGGTGTCTTCCCTTTCCGGATCTTGATCTTCTACTTCGTCAGCCCACTCCTTTCGTCCCTCTTGATTGTCATCTCTTAACCGAGATCTTTCTTCTTGTTCTGTAGTTGGTGGGTCAAGGGCCATTTGTTTTTCAACGCTGGAACTCCTGTGTAAGGTTTGGCTTTGTTTCTCCTTCTGTAAGTTCATAGCAGACTCCTTTTTCTGCGTTCTTGGTCCTTCTTTAATATTCCGCAGCTTTTCCCTTATAGCTGGGGCTATACTCTCAGCTGCCTGATGGGCTATTCTTCTTTTATTACTTTTTTTTTGGCGATTTAGTAAGAGATTTCTCTGAAGAAACGTCTGGAGATTTCTCACTCAACTCCTGAGGTAGTATCGGAGAACGTAAATTTTCTGTCCTGGTTGAGGGTTCCCCCTGAGACTCAATGGCTTGCTTCGGCGACGAATCTTTCCCCTGCACACTTAGACTTCTGGAGCATAGTTCACCATCTACATTCTGTGCCTCTTCGAGGCTAACCCTATTGATATTGTCGGGCCGAATTATTGCAGAAGTAGCACTGTCACGCTGGGGATCCTCTACTACTGCAACGTTTTGTGCAACATCATTGTGGGACAAATTTGTCGTGTCTTCTGCATTTTGCTCAAAAGCCGATGTACTCTGTCCTTGAGATTCATCTCTCAAAGTGTCGGATAGGTGTTCAGAAGGAGTTTCATTTTGACTGCTGATGGTCGCATACGGGACTGCCTTTGTTTCCATCCTTTTGGCTACGGTCTGCTGTGTAGACGCCGAGCCTTGGTCCGACAATGCGCGTTCGGGTCGTTTCGGGGAGACTGCGGCGGCAGCGTATGTCAGCTTCATCGCGGTTACCGGCCCAGAAGTTACCTCTTCCGCGGAAGGCAACTGAGCCACTCTTTTTTTCTTGCACTCAGCGCGTACATGGCCAGTAGAGCCACATAACGCGCAAGTGCGAGGCTGACCGTCATATATAATCAAAGCTCGATAGCCACAAATATTCATATAGGATGGTAAATGCCGTAACAGTTCGATTTTTACTTGTCTCACACCGTTAAGGACAGGAAACATATGAGTTTCCGCCCATTTTTCGGCTACATTTGAAATTACACGCCCATAAGGTTTAAAAGCGTCATCAATTGCCTCCGCCGGTACCTCAAAAGGCAGTTCAAACACTCTCACAGTTCGTATTCCTAGTCCTGCTTGGCATACTAGTACGTCACTAACATGTCCGTCAGAGTGATTAAATTTTATCACGAATCCTATCAACAATAATGTTGCACATAGTAGGATCTTTCAATTTAACATACATAGCACATTGAACAAAAGACAAATGTACTCCTTCAATATCGTCTTCAGTAATCCTAACTTTTTCAGATAGCCATATTTTTAACTCTAAAGGCTTAGGTCTTACATAGCTACGATCAAACGTAAATTTTATCGTATCTTTTCTCAAGTAAGATTGAGTTTCCATCATGTTTTCCGGCATACAATCATTTCAAATAGGAGTTAAACGTAAGTGCAGCAAGACCAACCTGTCAACAGGTAAACAGCCGTTGTTTACGCTCGGTGCCTCGCGCTGCCGCCGCAAGTCCGTCGTCCGCCACGGCTGCCTCGAGACTATTCTCGGCCACTCCATCGCTGCTTCATGTTCTGAAACTACTATGGAATTTTTGTGGATTACAATGCGTCATGTCACGTACTAAAATTTCTCGAGAAAATCGACTTTGATGTTTTGCAAAGTACACGTAAGAACCAATAATTAAAATAACTATAGCATCAGTCTGTGTAGCTCATGTGGTAGCGTTCTGGTCTCACAACCAGAGTCAGCGGTTTGATTCCCAATGAGACAATTCTTTTTTCGAGTTCAGTTATATAAAATATTTCGGGATCTCCAATTCTATGGGTTGTGTCTGTTTTTGCTTATGTGTATGTAGACGAGCTGAAAACCTTGTCGTCATGTAAAACCATGGCTGAGTAGGTCAGCTGCTTGGAAAGCCATTAGTAGGTTTGGAGATGGCTTTCCAAAAACAATGTTGTAGATCTTCACAAACTGAACACTCAAAGAGTACTGTCATGAACTATAGTGAAGCCAATACTGTAAAAAATGTAATTTATGTTTTTTATTGAAACTATTATTATTGACCACCTTCTACATAATGTAGAAAATTACGAATAAACACAAATACGTGCACTTTTCGTAGAAATTACCATTACATATTAAAATTGTGTAAGTATTCAAACTCAACGAAAAAAAATCTGTCACAAGAGGATTCGAACCACCAAACCTAGAGTTGCAAGGCCAGAACGCTACCACGTGAACTACAGCATCAGATGATGCAATTCATTTAATGATTGGTACCTACGCTTACTTGCAAAACTTCAAAGTCGATTTTCTCGAGAATTTTTGAGAGATGCATTGAATGGTTTTTGCTGATTATTTTTTGTGTTCTGAACTTCACGTACCATGAATATAAAAACAATTATAAAATCTGATACCAATGTGGTTTCCTTGTAAGAGATATCCAATGACTTTTGTCACTTCGACTACATTTCGCAATAAATACTAGAGCAGTCGGCATTTGAGTACGTTGCTAGAATTCTTTGATTCTGTACTCTAAAACAAGTCGGTATGAAGATATTTTCGACCTGAAATTGGTCGCTCGGAAATGATCGTGTGTTCTGGAGCGGCATGTTGCGGGCTCTCCCGCCGGAGGTTGGAGACCTCCTCGAGCATTGGATGTATGTGTTGTCCTGAGGTTGGTTTAAGTAGTTTGTAAGCCTAGGGACTGATGACCACAGTGGTTTGGTGCCACCGATTTACATACATTTTAACATTTAGTCCTGATTTTATTTGACCTGAAAAAGATCTAAACAAATGTTTGTTTCAAATGTTTGTATAGTCTATGGGACTTAACTACGGGGTCATCAGTCCCTAAACTTACAAACTACTTATGAACTACTTACGAACTAGGACGGCACAAATATCCATGCCCGAGGGGGGATTCGAACCCCCGACCGTAGTGGCCGTGCAGACCGTGATTGGAGCGTCTTAGTCCCCTCGGCCACCGCGGCCGGCAAAGATCTAAACGTCAATGTCTTTACGATAAGCGTGTGTCAACAGAGCAGTATACACTGATAATCGATAACAGTGGTAATTATTTAAAATAAAGCAACTAACGTTACAAACATCCAAAATTGACGCTACATCTCCTTACGCTCAGTCTGCGTTAAATCAGTTAATTGCCAGTTTAGCAATGAACTTTCGGCTGTTGTTCGAAATGGCAATGACGAGGATTACGTTCGTTGGAATAACAAGTGCATATCAAACCATCATGATCTCCGGTCGACCGCTGCGCCGCGGCTGCAGCAGAACCGGTTTAAAGCTCAGCATCAAATGACTCGGAAGGTGAAGCGATTGGTTCTCTGGTGTTGTTTGCAGACGGCGCAGGTGCACTCGGAACGGCGGCCAGCAAGAAAATTGTTGCGAAATGCAGGAACACCTGCAGCTGACGCGCGCTGGCTGCCGTCTGACCCTCACGTGTACTGCAATGCCGTGCGCAGCGACGGACAATTGCTGGGTCACTTACTGTTCAAATGTTCAATTGTTTATATAGTGTATGGGACTTAACTACGGGGTCATCAGTCCCTAAACTTACAAACTACTTATGAACTAACTAAGACAAAGGACGCCACAAATATCCATCCTCGAGGGGGGATTCGAACCCCCGACCGTAGTGGCCGTGCAGATCGTGACTGAAGCGCCTCAGTCCCAGCGGCCACCGCGGCCGGCACACTTACTGTCCCAAGGAGGAAACGCATTAAGGGTCACTTAACTATAAATTTACCAGTGGAGATATAAGAATCCAGACGGCATAGCAAAAGACGTCCGGGATTCTAGACTCTGCCCCTGCTGCTACAAAATAATAATCAGCAAGGTCAGTTTCCTAGTTTTTATCCATACACAGTGTGTTTCAGGAGGAATTTTAAGAGGTGGTAGCATAGACGAATTGCAATAACAATGTAATACGATGGTTGGAACTTAAATAGCCACTATTTATTCACAACCGATACAAAACCGCTACATGTTTGCACCTATTACTGTCGTTCAGACTACTCACCAGCGTTGTGTAGAACCCGTTGCCACCGATGTGGAAGGTGCAGGTAGAGTCTGTTCTGTTGATGGTGCGAATGGAGTGGCCTACTGCCTGTCGAATCTCTGGAACAGTTATGAAGCGAATGCCACGTAGTGGTTCCTTCATCTTCGGAATCAAATCAAAGTCACAAGGAGATAAGTGCGGCGAGTATGGTGGAAGTACAGTACTTCCCAGTCCCATCGACCGAACAGAGCAGCCACAGCTTTCGCGGTATGCGCCCACGCATTGTCGTGCAAAGTGATGGGTGGGTTGTGCAGAAAGGGTTGCCGCCTCTTGGAGACCTTGGTAACTCTGTCGTGCTGTACAACCTCTGGCTCATTCAATCTTGAACCAACTACGTTGTTGCTAGAATGAAACTTTCACTCTGCAGCGGAGTGTGCGGTGATATGAAACTTCCTGGCAGATTAAAATTGTGTGCCGGAACCGGGACTCGAACCTGGGACCTTTGCCTTTCGCCGGCAAGTGCTCTACCACAGAGCTATCCCGACACCATTCAGGGCGTCTCCTCACAACTTTGGTAGAGCGCTTGCCCGCGAAGCCGCGGCGAAGTGGCCGAGCGCATTGAGACGCTATGCTGTACAAGCGGAACCTCTCCCTGAGGACCCCGGCTAGACCCGTAAATTTAGTTTATTAAAATATTCGACTTTTCTCCCTCCGACCGTCTTAGCTTCGCAACCGATGGAGTCGTCGGCTCCCCTTGCCGACTCGACGATCATCTTACGCCCTTGCTCGCTTCGTATCGTTGTCGTGGGGAGCCCAGTTCCTACCACTCAGCGATACTCTGCTACCAATCGGGCAAGACCACGTTGGTTCACGTGTAGCGTCCTCCAGGCCCCGACGATTGCTGGGACGGAGGCACGCTTTCTTCTGATCGGGCCACAGTCGCGTAAAGACGTTCTCTTGCTAGCTCCGGGTCTCACCCCGTAGGTCGCGGGTCACCATGGTCCCTGGGACGGGTTCCACTCACTGTTGCACACCTCCGGTAGCCTTCTGTAGTAATAAGTAAATAAACTTCATGGTTTGATTTCAACAAAATTTCCCGCATTTCTCTCAGCCACCAGAACCGCCCATGTCTCATCGCCAGCCATGTCCGCCTCCGTAACTCAGCGGCATCGTCGCTGACTACCACGCAGGAGGCCCGGGTTCGATTCCCGGCAGAGGACTGGGTGTTGTGTGTTGTCCTAATCATCATCATCTCATCATCATTAGCACGTAAGTCGCCTACGTGGCGTCAACTAAAAAGACTTACACTAAGGCGGACGAACAATCCCGCAAGGGATCTTCCAGCCAAGAAAGCCATACGCTCATTTCCATCATTTCCACCGCCAGCCATATCCTGACACTTGAACAATGCTCCGATGCGTGAGGCCGCTCCCCGTCGGGGATTCGAATCGTCCCTCGGGCATGGATGTTTGTGTTGTCATTAGTATAAGTTAGTTCATAAGCAGTTTGTAAGTTTAGGGACTGATGACCTCGCAGTTGAGTCTCATAAGCTTATTTGCTTGTTGTTTAGTGTTTGTACTCTTGTTTATAGTACAGGTTTGTTTTATTTTATACTACGTTTCTATTTTGTATTTATTCCACTATGGGCATGTTGACTGGGACTTCACCGTCCCATATTGATTGGAGAGAGTTTCGACTGTTTAATTCTATAGTTTTGAAGAAGTTAATGGTATCCAAATTCAAATGTTTGAATGTTTCAAAATCTATGGAACATAATTGCTGCAGTTATCGGCCCCTAGGCTTAAAAACTATTTAAACTGACTTATGCTAATGACAAAACACACACACACACACATCCATGCCCGAGAGAGGACTCAAGCCTCCGACGGCGAGCAACTGCACTCGGACACTCAAAAGCGGGTAGTGGTACTCATAATTTCTTACTTATTACGATTTACGTCTAAATCTACAAGTTTCAATCCAGATATAGAAAGTAACATTAACACAAAGACTAAATACCACCACAAATCTCAGTGACTTTACAAAAAATTTGTATTCGGACAGATGTTCTCTTCATGAGTTTCAAAAGTCTTCCTCAGCAAATATTGGGAACCACTGCGATAGACCTAATTCTCTGTTTCTCATGGTTCTATAACGATTTCAGTCAAACGACCAGTTTTAATACAGTACCCCCACTGCAACTCAGGAGTACTTAGGAAATATCTTTACAGGAATCTGACCTAATTTCGAACGTCTGAAAACATAATCAGAAAACAAGAAACTTTAATTTACCTCAACTTTGTTTCTTGTTTTGCAATAAGAACGCCAAAATATCACTGGACATCGAATAAACATTTCGTACAATTACGCATCACAACGGTGTATTTGGTGGTGCAGTTGTTCGAAAGACGGTCCTTAAAATATCTCTGCAACAGTACATACTGGCACACGCTGCACTACAGGTGGAAACTTACCAGTGTGCTTCTGTGTTGCCTCTCTAAGTGTCGATATCGTGACACACGGTACCAGGAATCTCAGTTCAGGACCACACACTGCTCGTATCAATCCGAAAATGCACTAATTTAGAATGTCTGTTTTGGAAAGAGAGGAAAAGACTACAACATTTTTCATGAAGTGCTGTGTTCAGATTCCACATGCGAATATTTTTGGGATGTTTTATAATGCCAGCTCTGTACATCACAAGGACTTCGATCGATGACTACCATCATTCTTCTACAGGTAGTTTTTATTTTTTACAATTATCTAGTTACAGGTTAGTGGGCGGTCTGTTGCATGAGTCCCACATTCATACTTCAAGTTTATAATTTCTTTCGAATTTATAGTTGAGGTTGTACATGATCAATGGAATTCAAGGTAAACTTCACTGCAGTTTCAGGTTTCTGAACCGAAAGACGGGCCGCGGCGGAGTATCCGAGCGCATTGGAGTGCTGTGCTCCGATGCACGAGGCCGTTCCCCGTCGACGGTTCGAATCCCCCCTCGGGCATGGAAGTTTGCGCAGCCTTTAGTGTAATTTAGTTAATAAGTAGTTTGTAAGTTTAGGGACTGATGACCCAGTAGTTAAGTCTCATAAGCTTAAAAAACATTTATCATTTCCTAAAAACGGACAGTACGGATAAACATTTAATCTCCACCACATAAACTAAAATAAGTGCTATCAATTTTAAAACTGTTGGCTTTTTTGAATAGATATAAGAAACGGAAACCCATGAAAATGACCAAGAGGTGCAAAATAAATTCCCGACAATATACATAAATAAGCACACATTTTTGCTACGCAGAGAGATCAGTCAAAAAAGGAACAACCAGTACATTAAATTTCCTGTTGTGTTCTGGAATACAATCCACCATGACTATGACATTAGAGGTTTCCTCCTGCTGGTTACGTTCGTTCCTAGTCATCGCTTCAGAACCACTACCCACAAACAGTTCAAGTATGAAAACATACTGAGCAGAGGTTACAAATGTTCAAATGTTTGTTAAGCTTAATGGACTCAACTGCGCGGTCATCAGTCCCTAAACTTACAAACTACTTATGAAATACCTTATAGTAAAGACGACACAAACATCCATGCCCCAGGGGGGATTCTAACCCCCGACCGTAGCGGCCGTACAGACTGTGACTGGCGCGCCACAGACCGCAGAGGTTACTGAATGGATGATATGTAACACAAAAGAAACAACGTTTCGTGAAATTTCTAGGGAGGTTCTTGTTTAAATGGTTCACTTGTCGTAACAGATGTAAAGCGGTCAACTACGGTACCATCCGGTCGATGACGGATGTTGTCAGCAGCGGAAATCAAAACTTCGTAGTAATGACGTCTGTAATAACATTGTTTATTGCCTACGTTAGTTCGCTAACATTTTTATAAGGGTAACTTCCTGGTCAGTTGTGACAAACCAAACTTTGAAGTAAGTTCCTAATTTGCAATTGCTTATTTTAAATTATTATGACAAGGGAAACAGGGCCGGCCGCGGTGGCGCAGGGGACTGAGGCGCTCCAGTCACGGTCTGCACGGCCACTACGGTCGGGGGTTCGAATCCCCCCTCGGGCATGGGTATTTGTGCCGTCCTAGTTCGTGAGTAGTTCATAAGTAGTTTGTAAGTTTAGGGACTGATAACCCCGCAGTTAAGTCCCTTAAGCTTAACAAACATTTGAACATTATAGGGAAACAGGAAATGGGCAGGGAGATGGAGGAAGAGGGGAAGGTCAGAGAGAGACAGAAGGAGAGGCAGGAGAGAAGAAAAAAAGGGAGGTAGGAAGATTAGGGTTTAGCCTCCCGTCAACATCGTGGTCATTAGAGACAGGGGCAGAGGGGGACGTAGACCTAGGAAGAGGAGGGGATGGACAGAGACGATGGAGAGTAAACAGACAAAATGCGGAAAACGATTACTTTTCTCAAGGGCAGTATTCTTCGCATACTCCACAAGGCTGAAAACCATCTGATGTTTATTTTTAAGCATATAAAGCACAAAGAAAAATCTTTAAATCCATTTTCATTAAAATAAATGATTTTTTGAGAAAATTTCAGTAATAAAAGACAGTCGTGGTTGCAACTTTTTTATTTATTTATTTACGCGTTTCACCCTTGTGAGGCATCCTCAGAAAGTCTTAAAATATCACATCAGATGAGTTGAACTAGTTGATTGCTAGCCACAATCTGGCAGCGTGAAATCTTTAAAAGTAGGATACGGTCGACAAGACCCATCAGAATCCTAAAACAGAGCTGCATCGGCGGCCACGTATTTGCAATAATAGAACGTCCACACACCTGCTCTACATGCCAATCATGCCGAACATCGGCATGTTGACGAGGTGTGTAGACGTTCTATAATTGCACGAACGTGGCCTCCGCTGCAGCAGTTTTCAAATGTTTCTAAATCTATCGGACCAAACTGCGTGGTCGTCAGTCCGTAGCTTACAAATTACTTAAACCTAGGTAAACTAACCTAAAGACAACACACACACCCATGTCCCAGGGAGAACTCGAACCTCCACGACGAGCAACCAACCGCCCGCTCCGCAGCGAAGCGCTTCAGACCGCTCGCCTACTCCACCGCGGCACCACGACTGTCTTTTATTGCTAAACAATGTAATTGGTTGCTGTACCAGTCGGCCCTAATGGAGTGGAGAGTATTTTATAAATTTCCTTTCATTCTAAATAGGCAGAGAAACGTGATGCAGGGCACTGACTTAAATAGGTGTGTTTTGTTGGTGCGTCTACGTTTGCAGCCGCAGCAGAGTGGTCGAGCGCATTGAGGCGCTATGCTCCGATGCGTTAGGCCGTTCCTGTCGGGGTCTAATCCTCCCTCGGGCATGGATGTTTGTGTTGTCTTTAGTATAAGTTAGTTCATAAGTAGTTTCT
Source organism: Locusta migratoria (assembly GCA_026315105.1). Classification (NCBI taxonomy): domain Eukaryota; kingdom Metazoa; phylum Arthropoda; class Insecta; order Orthoptera; family Acrididae; genus Locusta; species Locusta migratoria. The sequence goes on along the minus strand of CM048755.1, from coordinate 37,814,900 downwards.
AAGTTTAAGAACTGATGACCTCGCAGTTAAGTCCCATAAGCTTAACAACCATTTCTGTATTTGCAAGAATTGTTTCATTTACTTTCCCATTCATTTCATATCAGACTGAGCCAGGCTTCGTTAATATGAATGAAGCCGTCTAGATCGGTAGAAGTCTTCGTTTAATGCGTCGTTTTTACGCCCGAACAGCCATGAGTGTTAAAGGTATCTCTTCCGGAAAGGGAAGAAACGTCGACCCCAGTAAAAATCCGCCCAGCAGGTTAACGACCAAATCCACATCCACTATGGCAATACCGGGCTTGTTACACAATTTGCAAACATGTACAATAGCTTCGCACAGTTTTACACGTATAAACACTATGCAGACAGTAGGACTATACCGTATTTTATCATTGACTATGAACTTTGCTACGCAAGTTCAGAGGTTTGTAGATATTGTGATGGCAGATGCCGAAACGACGTAATAAATAAAGACATTGTTAGCTATTTAGAGGCTTTTATACACATTAAACCTTTAAGAGGGTGTTCTTTCTTGTTCAAATGTTAGTAAACCTATTGTACCGAACTGCTATGGTGATTAGTCCCTAGACTCACAAACTACTCAAACTACCTTACACTAACGACAACACAACCACCCATGCCCCAGGGTGGACTAGAACCTCCGACGGCGAGTAACCACGCGTGCCGCAGCAAGACGCCGTAGAGCACTCGGCCGCTCCATCACGGCGTTCTGCTCCTGGGATTTTTTTTTTTTTTTTTTAAGCTTCTCGTCATCTTAGAGATCTTTTGTTGCATTTTGTCTCCATTTAGTTTTCTCGTCCAGTAATGTACGAAGTGTATAATTAATGAATGGAACATTATTGCTGTTGAACCATTCCACTCCCACTGGTTGTTAGTTCATCACGTTGAATTCTCATTCGGAAGAGGCAGGTCCAAAAGTTTCTTCCTTCCCTCATGGCGTTCACATTTTAAAATTTACTTCTAAGGCTACTATATTCACAGTCGGTTAAGCAGATATCGAAAAAGGTAAGTACTTGTTTCCGGTACATTAGTGACACGTTCAGTGGCGACCTTCTTCTTTCTCTCTCTCCCACTCTTGGAAGTCTAACAAGATATGAATTGCTCACGCAAGTTTTGACGTTGGAATTGAGTGCGTAAACTCTAATCAGCCTTGTACCAGAAGCAACTACGATAATCGGTGAAGGCGAAAGTCCTTGTATTTGTGCGCGGATTGAGAGAAGAGAATGTTGTGGAGAGTCTTGTAGTAGCAACTCGGGAGCAGAACAGTTTTTGTAGGGTCAGGGGACCACAAGGAAAGCGTCATGTAGCCAAGAGGCGAAAGCGGACGCAAACGGTAGTAGCACTTCTGGACCACGAGAGCGATTTTTTTTCTGTGTCGGGTCAGAGGATAGCGAGGAAAGTCTCATGGAGACACAAGAGAAAGGAGTACGACAGAACTACTCTCTCGGCGCGGAGCATCGCATCCGAAAAGTGTAAGCAACCCAAGTCCTACTGTTTTTAATTAAGGTCTGGGAAACATTCCGAGGACTTCTCGGAAGTTGCGGGTGTTTGACATCAAATCACCAAGAGTGAAGACGCGCCGAAGCACGGTGCCAGATTACAATCTCAAGAATGGCCAGGCAGGGATCATTTCTCTTGCAGCTCGGAATATATTTATCCCTACATCATTGTAGAAAGACGCGAGTGTGCGTTGTCCTGTCACGACCATTTACCGAGGCCATAAATTCGCATGAGCGGTTTACCAGTTTCTCAAGAAATGTGTAAGCACATCTTACGTCAGATGATAATATTGTAAGCCGACCACTCATATTGAAACTATAACTGTGTATACATACAAGATTATAAATACGGTTTATAATCTGTAATACATCCGCAGCTATTGAATATGATCCAATAATAACACAATGTCTCCCGGAAGAAGCCGCGTGGTCTAAGACATCATGCTTCGGATTGGTCGGCGCCTCCCGCCGGAATTTCGAGTTCTCCCTCAAGCATTGGTGTGTGTGTGTGTGTGTGTGTTTGTTTGTGTGTTTTCCTTGGTGTAAGTCAGTTTGTAAATCGAGGTGCGACCGTCGGCCGCAGTGGCTGAGCGGTCTGCGGTGTGCCAGTCACGGTATGCACGGCCGCTGCAGTCGGGGGTTCGAATCCCCCCACGGGAATGGATGTTTGTGCCGTCTTTAGTATAAGCTAGTTCATAAGTAGTTTGTAAGTTTAGGGACTGATAACCACGTAGTTAAGTCCCATATGCTCTACAAACATTTGAACATTTTTTAGGTGCGATCTTCCTATCGGTACTCACCAGTAAGAATTGGGTAATACATAGCTCAGGGTAGTAAAAGGTTTACGGCTCGTTGTCTCTGTTCATAGGGGTTAGTTATGTATGTCAGATTCTATGCCCTAAACAGCTACCCAAACTGCTTGAATAAGATCAATAATTAATCTGTAGTTTAGCCAGTCTATCAATCTGCAGATGGTGACGCGGAAAATATATTTAAATAAACATAAATTAAAGCTCTGAATAACCAACAAAACGGATTCTAAGATAACGTTTAGAAGAGATTTACTCGCGGAGTTTATTACACTTTTTGGACATGAAAATGCGGAGGTGGTCCTACTTTATACATCGGTAAGTAACTGAATATTTTCCCAACAATTGTTCATGAGAGCCACAATAAGTATCACACGCACTTGAGAGTAAGAGTTCCAAATTATCACTCGTAAATTAATGAAGTCCATCAAACATTGCACTTCCAAATTAATCCGTGATTAATTACAGTATTTGTTATAAAACACAGTTCGTCATCATCCGAGTATACGATAGCTGAATTATCACAGTTCCACAGCCCTACTACCGTCCATAGTTTACCACATTTCAACCAGAGACTAAGTTCTGCAGTTACAGTACCGTACAGGCCTATCTCTTCAAATCTCAAGTTCGTAAAGCATCTTCAGACCGCCCAGAGTCACAACCTTTCACCATCGCGTCCAAGTTACGAGTCCTTCCCAAGCGTTCGAAAGTGTGCTCTACCTGCTCCCAAAACTGTATCCTTCCGCGCATCCTAAAGCCTCATCTGTAAAATACAATTTCCCTTCCAAAATGTTATACATTTGAATATCTCAGAATTAAATGCTTTGAACACCCCCTTCAAATGTTGTTTACATTTAACAAACAAATACATATTTAACAATACTAAAATCGGTTGAGACTGAAGCACTTTGCTCACGTAGCTATTAAGCTTGGCGTCTCACTGTTCAAATATACTGCCGCCGTCGAAATATTGTTACACAATTAATATTTAATTTATCATGGCTTTTTATGCAAATATATTCAGTTCTTGTTCACAAATACTTATAATTGTTTATATATAAATTATCTGCTGCATATGTACTATTTTTAGTCGGCCATTTAAGTGGCAGTCTATAACATAAAACGAACGCTACTAAGAATAATATTAAATATAATAAAATAGTATATAAATGTAATGCGCTTTGCTGGGTTCATGTTTTGTGTTTCTGTGGTGGAATCTATGTTCTGACACAAGAATATTACAACCTCAACGAAAAGCAGAACAAGAGAGTAAAACAAGGTTTATTGAAAGAATGCGGAAATAACGTGGTGCGTCTTTTAAGATAGGTAACGTTGTGCAATGCTGCCCATTTGCTTCTTAAATTGTTACTGATAAACACTACGTATCAATAATTGTAAATATAAGTCTTATAATGTTATTATTATAGTACTGAAATTTATCGGCTTTTTATCTGTAAAGGATTTTGAAATTGTAATTTTGGCGTTTTATTCTCCCAAGTCTCCTGAATCTATTCATATAATTATATTTACCGAATGATCATTTCCTCATTTTAAATGGACTTTTAGTATAATGTGTGTGGGTATATTGTATTTCAGTTGGAATCTGGGACAGCCGCCCTCACTCAACCAAGACCGCCGTTTCCTGTTTCAGAGCGCATTAGGTATTCCCTAACGAGATGTATTCCATTCACTAGGTCCAAACTGTTAGCTGGCCTGCTGGGGAACCCAACAGTCTGACAAAACCCTTCTTTCACATGGAAACAATCAGCTTCCCCCCCTGTATCTGCAACGTTACGTACGGACTGATGATCATAGCAGTTTGGTTCAATTGGTTTACAGATATTGAATTGAATGACACAATCTGAGTTCTACGATTTAGTAGAATATCAGACCAACTGTGTGAATGGATTCAAGTGTATCTAGCTAACAGAACGCAGCATGTCATTCTCAACGGATTAAAGTTTTCAGACGTAAAAGTGATCTCATGCGTGGCACAAGGGAGTGTTATAGGACCGTTGCTTTTCGCATTATAATGTAAAAGACCTTGTAGATAACATCAGAAGTTCAATTAGGCTTTTTCCGGATGATACCGTAATTTATTGAGAAGTTGCAAGACTGGTAAAGGGTAACGAAATGCAAGATGATCAACAAGGTATCGACACTTGGTACAGGGAATGGCAATTAAGCCTCAACACAAACAGGTGTAAAGTGCTGCGTTTACATAGAAAAAAAAAGATCCTTTAATATATAACTACACAACAGCAGGATAAACATTGGAAGCAGTTACTTCCATAAAATATCTGGTAGTAGACATTAGGGGCGATTTGAGATGTAACGACCATATAAATCAGTCGTGGGTATCGCAGAATCGCCAGGAAGTGCTGTCCGTCAGCAAAGGAAGTAGGTAACAAAACTCTAGTTCGGCCAGCGCTTGAATATTGTTAATCAGTAAGGGATCCGTACCAGGTGGGGATAATGGAAGACAAAAAAAATCCAATGGAGAGCAGCACACTTCGTTACCGGCTCATTTAGTAAGCGCGAACGCGTCGCGGAGATGATTAGGAAACTTCTGTGACAGACGCTGCAAGAGGACATTATGTACCACGGTACGGCCTTCTGTCAAAGTTCCGAGCCGAGAGTGTACGTTTCATGAAGAGTCAACCAATATATGGCTGCCTCCTACGTATACCTCCTGAAGCAGCCACAAGGTTATTAGCAGAGAAATTAGGGCCCTTCACGGGGGCATATAGGCAATCGTTTGTCCCGCGAACCATACCGACTGGAGTAGGAGGAAGTGACAATGGTACACAAAGTAAAAAATGTTCAAATGTTTGGAAAGATATGGGAAATAACTGCGGGGTCATCAGTCCCTAAACGTACAAACTACTTATGAACTAACTTATACTAAAGGCCCGAGGTACAAAACGTACCCTCCGCCACACACTTGCTTGCGGAGTATGGACGTAGATGTAGATATAGTTCATGTATGACAAAGCCGACGCAAAAAGCAACGGTAGTATTGAACTAGGCCCGGACTGTGCAGGAAAAATGTGTTATCTATTGCCGTCGCTACCTAATAACCTGAAAATAAAGAGCTTGCGTGGTGCAAGTAATAATTATTTATGCCGAAAGAATTACCGTCCAATAACTCGGAAAACATCAGCATCACCTTACCTGGAGTGCTGAAAATGAAAAATAAAATCAGGCACTGGGAATATGCACAGCTTAATCTCTCAGCAGATTGAAATATAAGTGAAATCTGTAAGAAACAGATATTAAGAATTCAAAACTGGACGGTAATGTACACGTCATTAATTTGCGAACAAAGGAAAAGTGAAAGATAGTGTAATCGCAAAGTCCAAATGTATGAAAAAGCCAGCATAACAAGTGAACATACCTGTTATACAAAACCAAATGTTATTATTAACAATAGACATCGAATCAGAACATATAACCCGCTTTTCGAACATTCTGGCGCAAAATTACGTAAAAATAATTTTATAAACTATTTATAGGTATCTTTGTAAGTGAGAGAATCTGCTTTTAATGCACTTGAATTCACAGATGATAAACTCACAGACAGATGCCAAACACTAAGTGTTCTGAAGCAACTAAAATAAATTACAATAATAATAATAAAAAGACAAGACAAGTCGGCAGATTCACATGGAAAATACAAGGGGAAAAGGACATGACTTCTCTTCCACATTATCTCACTTCCTAGACCTGTGAATGCATTCCGAAGACTCGCGTCTTATTACAAATTGCAGCATTCTACTGAATGTTGGTTGATTTCGCTCATATCAAATACATACTAAAGGTCCTATAAACTTCAGCTGCGAAATTCAAATGTTTGTAAAGCTTATGGGACTTAACTGCGGGGTCGTCAATCCCTAAACTTACAAACTACTTATGAATTAACTAATACTAAAGACAGCGCAATCATCCATACCCGAGGGGGGGATTTGAACCCCCGACGGGGAACGGCCTCGCGCATAGCAGCATAGCGCGTCAATGCGCTCTGCCGCTCCGCTGCGGCTTCAGCTGCGGGCTGCGGTGTGATGACCAGGCAGAGAGTCTAGACGAATGTTCTTTCCCCCTTCAAACTGCATCAGGCGACCAATCGAAAATGCGAGCCCAGCACTGTCATTGGTCCGCACCGATTCCTCCCAATTTGGCAAAGATGTAGCACTCCATCCAACAGGAACCACTAGTGACTGATCGCCTGTGAGTCGACAAGTGAATTACTTACAGAGCACGTGACCATTGTAGGAAGACAGCTTGTGATAATGTTACTGCCTTTCAAAGATTCTGTCCAGTTCAATCATAGTAAAGGAACACAATCTACCAACGAAAGAAAAATGAAAAGAAGCAACCTATAAAAAAATATAAAAAGATGCTATAGTTAGACCGAAATGTAAAGAATAACAGTTATCCAATAACATTTAAATTACAACTATACTACAATCAAAGAGGTCAGAGAGGTTTTAGCTGATTTTTGTGAGCACTGGATTAAATTCAGTGAGGTTTTAGTTTTGTGTCGAGACCAGGGATTGACCCCGGGTTTTCTGCGTACTAGGATGATGTCCTACACAGTCATTTTTTTTTTCTTGTAGATTGGTTCTTTGCCCACGTGGGATCGTGTTTGTCCTATGTTGTTCCACGACTTCTCGGCTAAGATTTTTTTGTTTCAGCGGATGGCCAGCACTGAGCTACAACGCCGGCTCCACCTGATTATGGTGGATGTTGAAGTTACAGGAACTATCGTGCCACCTTCTCAGCCAGACACAAATTCTCAAAACTGCCCATTATTGTCGTTCACTCGCGGCCGTGGTTAGGCGATTCCCGTAAAGATATCGAGCTTCGTGTGCATCCGCATTGAAATGTAAGGATCTTTATACCCGTCGTCACATTATACAGGGGTGAAGCGAAATGAGAGCACTCGGGCTTCGCATGCTAGGAATAAAAAAAGTCCCTCACAAAATTTCGTCCTGCGCATATTTTCGGCAATAAATGAACGTCGAACACTGTGATTGGTGTATGTTTCATACGTCAGTGTGTTTCAGAAGTACATAACCACACAAACAAACTTCTGGGGATTGTTGAAGGTGTCTTGAGGAACAAAATGAGCATAGAAATGCCCGTAAACGCTTCGGAGAGTCCAAGTTACCGCCGCCTGCCGCTGTAGAGTGTACATCCCATCCAGCAACTTCGACGCTCTGCAGGAGTTTCCAGGTATGGTTTCTATGTTCATTTCAGTCCTCACGACGCCGTTTACATTCTTTCAAACTTTGTTGGAGTAATTGTGTAATTATGAAACACATTGACGTTTGGAACACACATCCAGCCGACGTCCATTTCCTGCCGGAAATATGCGCAGAACGAAATTTTGGGACAGACTTTTTTTTTATTGCTGGCATGTGAGGAATCGCACTGTGAAGCCGAAGTGCGGGAATTTAGCTTCACCGTGTATAAAGTTTCATTGAAAATGTTGAGTGAGGCATCAAAAATATCTCTGGATGGATCTACAATAGATATCGAAAAATGACTTTCACGGTCGCGAACATACGACAGGGGCTTATGAAAGGAAGTGCTTTAACGCAGCTTAAAACATGAAGAAATAGTAGTTTCAACACAAACGTAAGTTTTTTTAAATGGATACCTCATATTATTTACGCAACCAATAGCATGAAACATGGCGTTGGTTGCATCGTAATTAGTCAGTTACAACCGGAGAAAATGCGGAGCGAAGTTGACGTTTGATATGCATGAAGTGGGCAGCCAGCGCGTCCCGAGTCAGTCTGGCTTGCGCCATGCTCTGCTGACATCTTTGAGCCATGGTTTAGTGGCTTCAGACACTACCATCAGCTACCGAGTGGAATCAGATGTCATCTGACCAAGCGAGTGTTTAGCCAGTGGTCTAGGGTCCAATCGATATTTATAATTAAAATTAAAAACAGTGCAGATCACAAAACTTGTTATTTATATTTCACAACCAGTTTCGGTCTAATACAAGCTATCTTCAGATGGATACCACCATGCCACGCGGGAGCAGCCGAACGTTTTGGAGCGCCACGTTATGGTTCGCGAGGCCTTCTACATCTACATCTACATACATACTCCGCAATTCGCCGGCCGCGGTGGCCGAGGGGACTGAGGCGCTCCAGTCACGGTCTGCACGGCAACTACGGTCGGGGGTTCGAATCCCCCCTCGAGCATGGATATTTGTGCCGTCCTTAGACATAAGTAGTTCATAAGTAGTTTGTAAGCTTAGGGACTGATGACCTCGTAGTTAAGTCCCATAAGTTGTACAAACATTTGAACATTTGAATTTGAACTCCGCAATTCACTGTAAGGTGCGTGGCGGAGGGTACACTGTACCACTAATAGGCGTTTCCTTTCCTATTCCACTCCCAAATTGAACGAGGAAAAAAAGAATGCCTATATGCCTCCGTACGAGCCCTAATTTCTCTTATCTTGTCTTTGTGATCTTTACGCGAAATGTAAGTAGGTGGCAGCAAGATCGTACTACACTCAGCTTCAAATTCCGGCCCTCTAAATTTACTCAACAGAAATTCACGAAAAGAACGTCGTCTTTCTTCCAGCGATCCCCAATTGAGTTGCCGGAGCATTTCCGTGACACTCGCGCATTGGTCGAACCTACCGGTAACAAATCTAGCTGCTCGTCTCTGAACCTCCTCTATGTTTTCCTTTAAACTGATCTGCTGCGGGTCCCAAACACTTGAGCAATACTCAAGACGTGGTCGTACAAGCGTTTTATACGCGATCTCCTTTACAGGTGCAGTACATCTTCCCAAAATTCTCCCAATAAACCGAAGTCGGCTGTTCGCCTTACTCACAACTGTCCTTACATGTTCGTTCCATTTCATATCGCTCTGCAATGTTACGCCTAGATATTTGAACGACGCGACGGCATCAAGAAGCTCACTACTAATGCTGTATTCGAACAATATGGGATTGTTTTTCCTACTCATGCGCATCACCTTACATTTTTCTATATTGAGAGCTAGCTGCCACTCTGCGCACCAATTAGAAATTTTGTCTAAGTCATCCTGTATGCCGGCCGCGGTGGCCGAGGGGACTAAGGCGCTCCAGTCACGGTCTGCACGGCCACTACGGTCGGGGGTTCGAATCCCCCCTCGGGCATGGATATTTGTGCCGTCCTAGTTCGTAAGTAGTTCATAAGTAGTTTATAAGTTTAGGGACTGATGACCCCGTAGTTAAGTCCCATAGACTATACAAACATTTGAACATTTTCATCCTGTATGCTATTACAGTCAGTTACAGATGACACCCTCCCATACATCTCTTAAATCTCTTAAAAACAGAAGTACCAACCAAAATGAACTAGACTGGCAAATTAAAATTCACACAAATTAAATTAAGATACTTAGCGCTGTTTACGATGTGGCACTGGTGACAGCTGGCACTAGACTCCGACTTCCGCGTCGGAGGTTTGATTTCTCTTTCGGACATGGATGTGTGTATTGTTCTTACGTTAGATTAACTTAATTCAAGTAGTTTGTAAGTCAGGGACTTATGACCAAAGTAGTTTGGTCCCATAGGATTACAAACATTTGGATACCACCATGATAACAGACGCTGGCGGTGACACAGCAGACAGCTCAGACGTGAAGATCGCTGTTTCATCTGCAGTATGCTTTCTAAGATTTCTCCAGCCGATATGGTGAAGAGGCCGGGAGAAACGCAGCAGACGATGTGCAAACGCACTCCAGTCTGCCGTCATAGCCCATTAACGCCAAATTGTAAGTATTTATTTTCTAATATTGTTTTTGACATGTTCTACATCCAAGAGGATCTCCTCACTATGACTCAGCTGGAACGAAATATAATCTAATCTAAAAGATACATGGTAGTTATTTCGCCATCAAACTTCAGTGTCTGATTTACAATCAATTTTCTGCAGCAGAGTATAAGCATGTGTTGCTATGTGCTCGTCGACAGGCAGTTTTTTGGCAATGATGTACTCATATCATCATTTGTAAATGTAATTAGTGTGGCGTTTGATATTGGACTACTTGGTTGCGAAAGTGGTTTTGACAGTAAAAACTTGGCTTTCGTGAGGTGTGCACATGTTTTGTGCCACTCTGTTTTAACTACTTCATCCCGCATCTGCAATCTGAGGATTAATATAACCACTATCAGCTGTATAAGAACTGTGTGTTTCAGAGTATTGTAATTACTCTACGCGGTAGGTTTCTGGCACTGTAATGATACACTGTTACTGAATTGCGTACAATTTGCCTCCTATGCTGCTACTATCTATTTCTCTCTAAATGTCACTTGTGGTAGAATGCAACGTTTTGCATGGAAATGATACAGACTACTGTTGTTTCTATGATCGAGTGTTATTCTAAGTATGGTTTCGTGTCGTTGTCAGAAACAACCACAACAGTCAGAATTTCTAGACTGCAGACCACCTCAGAAAGTGCGAGAGCTGCCGGGTGTATTTATTTCGGTTGTTTTTCCTACTGTATTCTTTCCAACCAGCACAGGTATCATTGGCCAGTGCAGCACTCTTCAGAAAATATGAGATGCTTTTCGTTCAGAGTTTACCGTTTTATTTGACTTGTAGTCGGATAATCACAATGTGCCGTACGTTAAAACCAGCTGTGACAGCTAGCATACTATTAACAGTGGCTATGAATATGAGACTAACTTAATGTATAAAGTATACTAAATGAAGTAAGATTTTTTTTTTTTAGCTTTCTAGTCGGGCTCCCGTAGACTAAAAACTCGTCTCCTGCTCAGTAGAAGGTATTCGGAAATCCGCATTACAAACTTCCATAACTTTAAGAGGGGAGTGAGTGATGCGGAAACCCATGTCTGGGCACGTCATCCAATGACACTATGAGCATTTCTTTGAAACTGTGAAACAAATCTCTTCTTCACTTTGCTTTCCAGTTCTTGAAAGGAGGTAGTATGGACAAAAAAAAAAAAAAAAAAAAAAAAAAAAAAAAAAAAAAAAAAAAAAAAAAAAAACCGAATTTCTAACAATAAATCAATGTGCAGAGACATATTTTGTCTCGATATATATCAAAGATATAAATCTGACCCAGAGACACTGAATTAAAATTCGTGTCATGGCCGGGATACGAACCCGGGCCCTGCTGCTTATTAGGCAGGCGCTGTACCACTGAGCCACCATGATTTAACACTAGCACCCACGCTGGGGCTCAAATGATCTTTTTCATTTTAATATGGGTATATCTTCGGTGTTTAAAATGCTATATTCCTGTGATTTTCTGACCTTTAACAGTTTTAGACGATGTTTAAGTTACCCTAATAATTTTGATTTGTAACTGCAAATTTTTAAGATTTTTAGACATTTACCATTGGTTCCCGACGGCGGTCAATTGCCCGCTTCTCACGACTAAGCAATTTATCCGGTTAATTTGGCGCTTTTGTTAGCCAACAATGATCAGTTTCATACAATGTTGCCTATAGTGGCCATTGCGCGTTTGTTTGGTGGTACCAGTCTGAAGTTCTCGCCCTCAGCAAATCCAGACTCCATCTATTTTGACTGCTGACAAAGAAGAAGGAACATCTAAAGAAACGAAACGAAAAGCTTGCCAAGTTGGATTGTGCAACAAAAACAAAACTAGAGACATTTGCTTCATATCTAAAAAATCTGCATGTGGTTCGTGTCTAAGTAAGCGGATATGCAAAATGTGCACTTAGTAGCCTAGTGAAGCAGTTCTTATTTGTTACAGAAAAAAGTATAATTTATGAATAATTAAGTAATCCTGTGAAAACAACATTTGTCACCTATTATTATACCATGTAAAACAGAAACATTGAACATGTAAGCAATTTTATGTATCAGTAATATGGTGTAACTTATTTTTGTACAGTATAGATTAAAAATAAATTTTATCAGCTTCAGATAAGAATGTGCCTACATTATTATTATTTTCCCATGTAAAAATAGTAAAATCATTTTAACGACAATAAATACAAAATATCTTTACATCTTCTAAAATAAAACATTTTAAAGTATGATTAAAAACGTAATGGTCAATTGACCTCCATGGGCGTTGTAGGGGGCTGATCTAAGCTGGGCGTTCTGTTGTAATGGATACACCGTCTGCACGGATTGTCTTAAGGCACGTCTCCCTCCACAACACAAGCTTTAATTCTGCCTCATGTTCCCCTATATAAATACATATTAATGTTGCCGATTCTCTCCAATAGTTTGTGTTGTGCAGGGAAAATTGCCTTAAGACAATCCGTGCAGTGACTTCACCCTTTAAGTCACGGTGGCTTAGTGGTATAGCTCTTGCCTAGTCGGCATGAGGTCCTGGGTTCGAGTTCCGGCCGTGTCACAAATTTTAATTTACTGCCTCTCGTTCAGATTTTTATCTTTGATATATATATATATATATATATATATATAATATGTCTCTGCTCATAGATTTATTGTTTGATATTTATATCATCTGTGCCTGAGATACAAAGGCAGGATAATTCCCATTAACGTTCATTGCTGTCGTGCTGTTCCGCTATTGGGCAGCATTGACAACATTGATATGTATTTATACAGCAGAACATGAGTCAGAATTGAAGTTTGTGTTGTGGAGGGAGACGTGTCTCAAGACAATCCATGCAGTCGGTGTGTCCATTGAGTCACTTGGCTGAGTGGTATAGAAACTGCCTAGTCCGCATGAGGTCCTGGGTTCGAGTTCCGTCCGTGACACAAATTTTAATTCAATGCCGCTCGATCAGTATTACATCAAATTTCTGATAAACATGGCTCTAAAATGAATACATTGATAGCTATGAGCACGTATTTATCTTCGATGCTATGAACATGTCTCTTCAACTACTCAAGTGGTCACAGCTTGGAATCTATGTTTACTACATTTTTCTTGGTTTGAGAAACACTACATCATCCCAAAATGTGGAACGCAAAGAGTTTGCAGCAGAAGAGATTTGTTTCACTGTGTCAAAGATAAGTTTTCAAAATGTCACTCGATGACATTTCCAGACATGGATTGCTTCTCAAAATATTATCTACTCGTGCTCTCCTCCTAGTCCTCGAAATTTGTTACGGCAATATAAAAAAATCCGGTATAATCAGTAGGGCCGGCCGCGGTAGCCGAGGTGATTGCGGGGCGCCAGTCACGGTCTGCACGGCCACTACGGTCGGGGGTTCGAATCCCCCCTCGGGCATGGATATTTATGCCGTCCTTAGTGTTAGCTAGTTCATAAGTAGTTTGTACGTTTGGGGACTGATGACAACGTAGTTAAGTCCCATAAGCTATACAAACAATTAATTACTCAATAGGGTACACAAGGCGAAAATTCCAGCCAATTATTAACAACAGCTAAGCTAGACCTGGCGTTTGCCAGTATTTTCGGAACTACTAAGACAGACTTGATTTGCTAACTTAAGTAGATAAGACCTGAAAGTAAGTCTGTAAACTGAAATGATAAAAGTAAGCAAGGACCTGTGCATTTATACGGGCAGACACAGCGTGAAATATGCAGGAAAAACACTTAAACTCCTTTCAGAAATGTGTACGACACTTGATAGTGCTCTCCACGACAGAGAAAATAATGGTCCTGCAGAAACAGCTAGCACAGTTTGTGCGGAGTCGTGGGGTTTCCTATCGCGGGGTTTCCTACTGGCCGGGCCGGCATAACAAATTGAGGCTCCCCCAAAGTGGGAAATCTGGATTCGAATCCTGGTCCAGCACGGATTTTCATCTTTGTCATTAGATTTACTTCAGTGCCCTGAAACGATTGTAATATTTAAATATTTCGAATTCGTAAAATTACGCCCGTTAATGTCAAGAACAGGCACCACATAAATAACCTTGCCGTGGCGGAGCGCATTGAGGCGCTATGCTCCGATGTGCGAGGTCGTTCCCCCCTCGGGCATAGATGTTTGTGTCGTCGTTAGTACAAGCTAATTCATAAGTAGTTTGTAATTTTAGGGACTAATGACGCCGCAGCTAAGTCCCTTAAGCTTCACAAACATTTGAAATAACCTTTTTAAATTTCCAGAATCTTCATATGTTTGTATAATGTCTTTTAATATCTTGTCAAGATCTACGTACATACTTTTTCTTGTTTGAAGAGGTAGGCATATGGAATCGTTTAATTTCAAAAATAGCATTAACTGCTTCCTTCTTCAGCTTTGAATCAGATCGTACACATTTGGCTGTTTCTGATTTATTGAGGAGTTCAGTTTTCTCTGCCAGTCTTCCTTAGCGTTCATACCTCTGTCGTTGGTTAAAAACATTCCACTTTTCCATAGGTATATTAGGATTGTCAATCCACTGCTCCAACATAATACACGCTGCAAGTGCTGAGATCCTCTTTCTCCTCTTTGTTCCATTATTAAAATCCACGCTCCATCTGTACTGGAAGACGCGCCATTACAGCACACACGCGACAAAACAATCGGTCTTCCTCCCTATCCCTGTAGTCTTCCGTTAATACCAGTTCTTGTATCTCCTTACACAGACACTGGTTGGAGAGAAAATTACAACCGGAAAGCTATGTTTCAGGAAACACTGTGTCATTGCTGTAATTGTAGCCATTTCAAAATCTAGCACTGCAGTTTTTGCGTACCACCCAGGCATCTTACTTATCAATCCAGAAAAAAGTCTTCCGTATGAATTTTGACTTTGTCTGGGAAAAAAGCAAATAAAACATTAAATATCTTTGTTTTCTCTTCTGTACTTCCGATCTCAACAAGGATTGTATGCAACTGTTTGATTCGTTTCCAACAGCTCTCAAATGTCCCATCCATAATCACAATACCATTTTCACAAAGGAACACACTCATCATCTATCTTCCAAAAACTATTAGTTTCAGTTAATTTTAAAAGGTCTTCGCAAAGTCGAATATCCGAACTAGAGCCAGGGTTATGGGTTGTCCCAATAGATCCTCTTCCCGACTTGTACATTAATTCTTGGAGATGTCATAATTCTGAATATTTGCAACAAATTCCAATCTTACATATCTTGAAATTCCTGCTTAAAAATTTGTGGTACAGGACCGGCGTTTCTTCACAAACTCTTTAAGGCAAGAGGCAAGCTGATCAACGACCTGGCTCAAGTTTACAAACGAATTGTATGCAAACGTTTCTAAATGCGTAAGTATCTACATAGCTATAGGCACTGCACGATATTTAGGAAAGAAGTAATTCTGACGATGCGATTAACCACATAACCAGCCGTAGAAATAAGTTAAATAGTTAGATAAATAGTTCAGACAGAAAGAGGGTAGAAACTTTCAAATCTGGTGCTACAGACGAATGTTGAAATTTGGGTGGGTAGACCGTGTAGCTAATGAGGAGGTACTGAACAGAGTTGGGGGCAAGAGAAATTTCTGGCATACCTTCACTAAAAGACTGAAACGATCAGTATAGAACATTCTGAGACATCAAGGAATCGTGAATTAGCTTTGGAGGGTAGTGTGTGGGGTAAAAAATCGCAGAGGGAGACCAAGACACGAATACGTAAGTAGGTTCAAAGAGATGTGGGTTGCCGTTCTTATGAGGAGATGCAGAGGCTTGCTGAGGATGGAGTGAAGTGGAAAGCTGCATCAAACTAATCTCCGGACAGAAGACCAAAACAACAACAAGTAACGGAAACCTTGCGAGAGACATTATAATGCGCTCTCGACTCCCTGTGGTGGGCAGTAACATACAGGCGAATGAAAGACTTCCAAGTACCTCACTTAGTCCACTACCGCGATAAACAGTGATGTACAGGCGGAGTGTTCTGAGGAAACTATAATGATCTATCACTGATAGCTTTCTCCGCCCTGAGTAACTGCACTAGGATGCTGGAACAAAGCAGAGAGTTGCTTACGCGATTACCTATGACCTTCTGAGTCAGTTTACAGGGACGCCAAGGTTGCACTAGATGAGACGGCGAGTGTTGTGCTCTGCTGTATACAATAGTGCTACACTTCGATGTAATGGGCGTACTGAAAGTCCGGAACCGCCGCATTTTACGTTTGAGCGGACATTAGTTAAGGGACCAGCAGGTCAAACACCTTGAGTGGCTAACGCCCTTGATGGCTGCTGACGAAGGAGTGTGGTGAAAACAATGTACAAGTTCCCTTGTGACTTGTCACTGACGGTTGGTGAGGAACTGTTAGTAAATCATGAATGAAAACCCAGTAAATATACGCGGATAGTTCGCGAAGTCCACGAGAGTTGACGAAAAGTCAGAATATAAGTGTGGAACCGTGAGCATAAAGTGCTGAGGTCACGTACACGCATTGCACAGTTTGACAATTGTGAGAATACAGGATGATGAGTACTGTGAATGAGTTACACAGCTTAAGTTACACACGCGGCTGTATGGAAAACCTAGGTACCGGTATCATTGAATGATTAGGCTAATTGAAATTTCACCGTGTGCTAAGTTCTTGCTCTGTAGCCTGTGTTTAGATTTTCCGATAGATCTTTTCTTTTAATCTCTATCTATATAAAATCGAAAGGACCCACATTCACTCACTAACTCATTCAGTCACACACTCACTCACTGACTAAACACCAAATCTCTAAAACTACTGCACCTATGAAAATTTTCAAATGTTTGTAAAGCTTATGGGACTTAACTACAGGGTCATCAGTCCCTAAACTTACAAACTACTTAGCAATTAGCTAATACTAAGGACGGCACAAATATCCATGCCCGAGGGGGGATTCGAACCCCCGACCGTAGTGGCCGTGCAGACCGTGACTGGAGCGCCTCAGTCCCCTCGGCCACCGCGGCCGGCTACTGCACCTATGAAGCTGAAATTTGGCTGGAATGTGGTTTATAGGTAGAAGACGTCAGCTAAGAAAGGATTTTGCGATGGGGCCTACAGTTCAGGAGATATGACGTCATAAACAATGAAAACTTCCCCGTCTTGCGGAACGTGATAATGTGACTTTATTAGTGCGCTATTTGAGAATGAGAGCACTTAGCGACTTGCAACAAACTTTAAACAACGTTTCAAGGCTTTAGGAAAATTTTTCTCGCAGACAACCCCAGCAAAATGATGAAAGGAAACAAGTTTGACGCTTACTACTTTTTCGACGTTCATGCTGTTAAAATTACGGCATTTAGTATGATGTTACAATTTATTACTCATACAATATTAATTGTATTCGCGAGAAATGTTACAGAGCCGGCCGCGGTGGCCGAAGGGACTGACGTGCTCCAGTCACGGTCTGCACGGCCACTACGGTCGGGGGTTCGAATCCCCCCTCGGGCATGGATATTTGTGCCGTCCTTAGTCTTAGATAGTTCATAAGTAGTTTGTAAGCTTAGGGACTGATGACCCCATAGTTAAGTCCCATAAGTTCTACAAACATTTGAACATTTTTGAAATGTTACAAACAGTAGACACACATACCACTGAACGTACGTTCGAAATTTTATCATTGTAGAACACGCAGTTCATAAGATATGGAGTCATAAACAATTTAGGTTCATGAAGAACAGCCTCATCACGCATGACGTTTTATTTCGTCTTCCCTACTAACTCTATTCGTGACGTATTATGCATTTATTGTACATTTAGACCACTGGATGTACCTTCGAAATAATGTCGTATTACGACATGTAGTTCAGGTGCTATGGCGTCAAAGATTATGAAATGCATGAAAATTCGCCCTAATAAGCATACGTTTGTAATTTACTACCTCTTTACTACTAACTGCATTTACAACACATTTTTCAGGCAGTTTCCTAATATTGCACGCTACGAATATGGTAAATAATGTTTTTGTAGGACACATAATTTAGGATATATATATATATATATATATATATATATATATATATATATATATATATATATATAGATATAGATATATAAGCGAAAGGTCACTCACTCACTTATTGGCTAAACACGAAATCTCTAAAACTACTGCACCTATCAAGCTGAAATTTGGCAGGAATGTAGTTTATAGCTACACGACGTCAGCTAAGAAAGTATTTTGCCATGGGACAGAATTAAGGTGCATGGCGGAGGATACCTTATCTACAGACCAGCGAAATCTACAGTTTCATTCCGATCTTCACAAAATTTCGCGCTTGACCTTCAAAACAAGAGAAAGGTCAGCATCTACCTAAAGTTTCATACGGTGAATGGGGAGGGTACCTTGCAACATAAAAATTGATCCCTAAGTTCCTTATCACACCTTAACTTAAGAGCGTCTCGACCGACTTGACAGATCCTCTTTTTTTTGTTTTCGGTATTCTCAGAACAATGGTTGTATGTAATAAAACTCGAATATTTGAAAACAACAAAGTGCGTTTTCCAATGTTATCCTGTGTTTCTATTACATATAAATCTGTATTTTTTCCGATTTTGGTGAATTTTCGCACACATGACCTTTAAACCAATCAGAAGGTCACTGGGTACCCATAAATGTTTGTGTGGTACATGACAGAGGGTACCTTGAAAGAAACTTGCCGAGAGAGGGAAAGGTGGAAACGAACAGAGATGGGAGAGAAAGCGATGGATGCAGAGAGAGGAGGGAACGGGAGGTGGGCTACCAGAATGTAGAATAAATAAATAACCGGACAACGCCGGTTTACTGCTAGTTTTTCATAAAAGGCCACCAATTTATTTTCATTATTAGATATTTTGTAGTTATTATTTTAATATTGTAGTTTTGCTTCGTCATTTGTGTCATAATTGTATAATCTGTTGTAACGTCCCGCTAGTACCAAAGCCAAATAGATAATCCCATGCTGGAATACAATAAATCAGTGTAGAAGCCTAACTCTCCAGAGTCAAACCGGTATAGCGGACCATGCGTAATAATTGTAAACACTATAGCTTTTGACGAATTCCACGTTTCTGAATGAAATCTATGTGTGTGAATTCCGAATTTTTAAATGACTGACAGAACATGTGACTTCATGTTGTCTGTATATGTTGATAAAATAACCCTGCAAGGCCAAACACAACTTACACGTACGCCTGTGTTCAAGAATTGTGGCTCGATGTAGTCTCGGATCGAACTGTACACGCCTGCCCAGCAACTATATTAGCTGCAAATAGTATCTTGCACCCGTGGTCCTACATCCAAACACTCTTTGCATATTTCAGCATTTGCACAACAATAATCGAACATAAAATAAAGAAAAATGATGAATTAATGAAATGTTCAAATGTTTGTAAAGCTCTTGGACCAAACTGCAAGGGTTATCAGTCCCTAGACTTCCAAGCTACTTGAACTAAGCTAAGGCTAACACGCACACCCATGCCCCAGGGAGGACTCGAACCTCCGACGGCGAGCAACCGCGCGCTACACAGCAAGGCACCTTAGACCGCTCGGGTACTCCACGGCGGCGATGAATTGGTGAAACTTATTTTATTCTAATGTTTACTTATGATGTAAGTAACGCAAGGTATCTCAGTTGAATACTGTTTAATCAAACACACGATTTCATCTATACGAAGTGATTCTACACATACAATAGTAATAAATAAAATTAAACCTTATAAAATGAGCAGAACAGATGCGTTAACTGCGTTTTGAAAATGGTAGCAAAATTCCCAACTAATTAAACATCGACGATGCTTTGGAAGTAAGTCCATTTCACGACCACAAAACACAAAATAGCCGTCAGCTCAAAATAGTTCAAATCTTAGTCAGACAAATAACATATCAACACTCGTAAAACGTCGTGTAGTAGCACATATACTGTTCAGTTACAATTCCGTGATGGAATCGGAAAAGTTTAAAGTTCTTAAACTGATATTCATTAGCCTTTGCAAAAGTTAAAGTCCCAACGAACCGGCCGTTTACCGCGCAGATTCTGGCACTGTCGCAAACGAATCATTTCAGCTACCCTGCCAGGTCCTACTTCCAAGGCAAGACGTAAAGTGTGTTTTATCCGTGATGAATGTGTCTGATCTCCGTGACTGTTCCTAATGCAGGGTTGAGAAAGAAATCCGCTATCAGTCACATTAAAGATCGTATTATTTATTTACACACGACCGGTTTCGGACTTGTGCCTATCTTCAGGTGCTTAAAACATTCACAATTTTATGTTTGGTTGTGTGGCCATCTTCCGCAGCAGCTGTTAAAATTGATTATAAGAGGTAATCCGTCTTATGCTGACTGCAAGAAAGAGATTTATTTTACACCAGACGCGTTTCGCTTTTTATTTTAAAAGCATCTTCTGTGGTCTGTAAATGATACAAAATGTTTGTACAGTTTGTTTTCGATACATATATTAAAAACAGTTTTTGAAAAACTTTGTGCACGTTAGGCCTATGTGTTTTTAACTTGATATTTGGTCTACTCACGGTGTTGTTCTCTTCTTTACTACATCTCACTGCTGTTTCTTCGTCTTGTTGGCTGGAGTTGGTTTATGGCTTGTGGTTTTCGGCTGGGTACAGCACTTTTCGTCCGTGACGTTCCTTCCGTTCCATCACAGCACATCACACACTTCACTTCACTTCACTTATTTCAACTGCATCCAGATTGCACGTCACTTTGTTTTAAATGGATTGCCTTTCGATTTGTCGTCACTTTGTTTTAAATGGAATGCCTTTCGATTTGTTTATACAAGAAAGAAAAGTTGCTTGTAGAAGGACGCAAAGCCTTGAGTGTACACTTATAGCTTTTTCAAGTGTTCTACCTTCTTATTGTTAATGGGGACTCTTCCTTCTGGAATATAAGAGGCTTTGGGCGTTTTTACAAAACCGAAGGTATTCACAACTATTCCTTTGATGAAAGAGCTGGTAACGAAACTCCATGTATGTGGTTATCTTGAAAGTCTCCCCGTTTTTCTTAGGGATTCCTCGATCAGAACTTTCATCAGAGGTTGTCGTATTCATGTAGAAGGGCTGACACCAATCTCTGAATGAAAGAATATCACTAGTGACTATCCCCTGAACAGTTAATGTACATTGAACACTGGAACACGGATCTCACATATGTTGTTTCTGCAGTACACAGAAATTTCTTAGCTCTTCTTCACGGGCTTAGAGTGATGTACATAAATGATTTCTGTGCTGAGCAGTGTATCTTAATGTGCTCTCTACGAATCTGCATATAGCTCAAAACCGCAAAAATGTCACATGTTTGGTTTCTGAAATAACCGATTCAATTACGGTTTATAGAGTTTCGCAAAAATCAACAGATATTGCAATACAATAAAATGAGGTGATTATTCTGAGATGATGATAACAGTTCTTCACATACCTTCATGTACGAAAATTAATAACTGATTTCTTTAAACAATATGATCGTAACAATTGTAATTTTCAGGGGAATTAACTGATGCTTTTCATTACTAATATTTACAAAGCATTAATACTTGAAGTATAGTTAAATTACAAAGGCAATTTTACAATAAGAAGTCTGTATCAAAAACGGATAATGTCTATTATAGGTCCCCTACTCTTCCTTGTGTTTATAAACGATTTAGACTGTTCGCGGATGATGCTTTCGTTTATCGGTTAGTGAAGTCAACAGAGCATCAAAAGCAACTGCAAAGCGATTTAGACAAAATTTCTACATGGTACTAAAATTGGCAATTGCCTCTAAAGAAAGAAAAGTGTGAAGTAATTACACATGACCACTAAAAGAAATCCGCCGAACTTCAATTACGCGATAAATCAGTCAAACCTTAAGGTCGTAAATTCTACGAAATACCTAGGAGTTACAATTACGAACGCGTTTGACTGGAGAGAACACATAGAAAATATTCTGCGGAAGGCGAACCAAATGTTACGTTTCATTTGCAGAACGCTTCGAAGATGCATCAGCTCCACCAAAGAGACTGCCTACATCACACTTGTGCGTCCTCTCTTGGAATACTGTTGCCCATTGTGGGACCCTCACCAGCTGGAACTGACGGAAGATATTGAGAAGGTTCAGAGAAGGACAGCTCATTTTGTTTTGTCAAGTTACCGGGGGGAAACCGTCACGGAAAAGTTGCATGAATTGAGGTGGAAATCATTAAAAGAAAGACGTTATTCATTGCGGCGTGATCTGTTTGCGAAGTTTCAATCACCGACTTTTTGTTCTGAATGTGAAAATATTTTGCTAGCACCCACCTACTTAGGGAGACATGACCATCCAAATAAAATAAGAGAAACCAGATCGAAAACGGAACGATTTAGGTGTTCTTCCTTCCCGCGCGCTATTAGAGAATGGAACGGTAGAGAAAAGTTATGAAAGTGGTTAATGAACCCTCTGCCAGGCATTTGAATGTGATTTGCAGAGTATCTATGTAGATGTAGATAGATGTAGATGAATCTACAAACTTGTAGAAATAGAACTTTAGTGTTTAAATATTGCAGTATTTTATAAGTACTCGTCATTTTTGCCTTACAGGCGGAAATATAACACTGTAAGAAATGTCTATTGTCTTGCAGCTGGATGTTTGACTCTGAACAGAAGTTGTAATTTACATTAGACATTACAGTCAACTGGTATCGGCTACTGTAGTATAGGAATGCTTCCAGAATGCCTTCTCACGGAACGCTGTACTTCACAGGGCTGTAAGTCACCTAAATGTAAAGTTTTCTGACCTTCTCTCTCCCTCTCTCTCTTTCTTTTCTTTATTTTTTTATGTTTTTCTTTGTAACGTAGCTAACACACTATACTTGGTTCAGAACAACCTTTGGTTTGGAAGACAGGTAGGACTGCGTTTGTTGTAAGAAGATGCAGACTGAACTGACGGAGTCCACACACACTACTGGCAGATAGCTGGTGGTATCGGCATCTGCAGGGCGTTGTGGCAGCTCTGGGAATTCTGACGTCTCCCCGGATCCGTGACGCCGCTGCGCCTTCCGCTGTGTCGGCCTGGTCAGTCTGTTTTCACTGGAGTGTGAACTGCGCCCGGTGAAACCGTCACGGATTTATGGGTGGCTGTCCTGACTGTCTTTGGAAAATGCTTCGAGCAGAGAGAGAACTGAATCGTGAGGTCAACGTCTTCTACTGCCGAACGACAAAAAGATCCCAAAATATTCATTCATTTGACTTCGAGAAAGGCAACAGTAATGATAAGTCTGTCACAATATCAGTCACTACTAGTGTCACGAGGCATATTTAAAAAAGGAGAAGGGAAAAGTTTTAGAATACCTAGGTTGTCTTATCAGATATCCAACTCTAAATGGAGCACAAATCGATAAAACTCAAAAGCATAGTACAATACAATTTCGACAAACATGTATGAGAAAGGCTGTGAGAGAGGTAAAAGGACGTATCGTTGTTAGATAACGTTGTTAGACAATTCATCCTCATCATAGAGATAAATCTGATGTAAACATAAACTATGTATTCTTCCGCGTCAGCTGGAGTCTCATTGGTATTCGTATCACGCGGAGCGGAAGCCGAGCTGTCTGGAGTAGAGTCAAGTGTCATAATGATTCGTTTTATGCTGTGCGTTACACGCACATTGACTCCACGATGACACAGGAGGAGAGCTTTACCGGCGCATTTAGCCTGGACAGCACTGCCGGCCAGCCATATAAACTTCAGCACCGCGAATTACAATTAAAACATGGAACGTAAAGAGCAAAGGAACAACTTAGCTCCGAATGTCATTCACTTTTAAACAGAAGGAAATAATATACCCCAAACTCCGGCAATACGCTTTTTGGGGACTAATCACAAGACGTAATTTGCTCTCGTTCTTATCTAACCTACTCTTTTCACAAGAGGGATGAAAATTCCAAACGTACATACCGGACAATTCATATGCTTGAGCTATGAGAGATGTAAATGCGTGTTGTAGGTATTTCACTGTATAGTCAAGTGTTGAAGCCACTGAAACTATCTCTCACTCTGGTCTGGTAATGTCTTTAACGTCTTCCATATCCGAAACCGAAGAATACATTGCAGTACTGGAACTGTAATCTGCTACACTGTTAACGAGACTATCAACATCAGAATCCATTAATCTTCTAACGGTGCTCCACCTGCATGTTTCACTATGGAGAAAGAAGCAGCTGTAGCTGTTTTAACAATACTTATTTTAAGAGCGACAATCGCGGCTCAACTAATTCTTGCTGAGGCTGCGACTGCACACTGTTTTTGAAAATGTAATTTGATAAGAATGAAGTACATTCATATATGCATAAAGTATTTTGAATATTACTTTATGTTGCCATGCAAATGTCAAGTCATTATTTTTGTTATAGTAATAAAGATGTATTATATTGATATAGTCGCTATAAAAGTTAGTAGATAACAAATCGTGACAATGTGATGAATAGGTGATACCATGAACACTAACTAAAATTAGAAACTTTGTTTCCAATGAGATCTCACAACTTTCTACGGTAGAAGAATTTCGGCCCGACACTTGATGTGTTGTAAATTTTGCGTTTCTGACAGGATTTCATTTCTTTTTCTTGGTAGTCCTTGTTTTCATCTTGGGTAACAATTTTTGTGCATCACACACGGATTATCTTAAATTCCATACCCTATCTCATTTGGTTTATTCAGGGGCTTTCATGTAGCAATATTTGGGGAGCTTGGAAACTCGCTATATTGTTAATGTTCAGTCCCTTCATCATTTACAAGTGCTGCAACATGTGGTGAATCACTTTTAAGGTATCAACAAGTCTATCTTGTGTTTCTCATCAGTTTGTGAACTGCAGAATAAAATCAAATGTTCAAATGTTTGTACAACTTATGGGACTTAACTACGGGGTCATCAGTCCCTAAGCTTACAAACTACTTATGAACTAGCTAAGACTAAAGACGGCACAAATATCCATGCCCGAGGGGGGATTCGAACCCCCGACCGTAGTGGTCGTACTGACCGTGACTGGAGCGCCTCAGTCACCTCGGCCACCGCGGCCGGCGAACTGCAGAATACACGGAAGTTGCGGATAAGATATATTTTTATGTATCACTGAAAGTAGTAGTTCTTATTTTGCATGGTATTTATTGAATGGTCGGTTTACTCCATACGACAGTTAGTAATTCAAAATTAATTATTTTAGGTCTAAAAAAAAAGCCTTGATTTTCAGTGTACACAACTGTGTGTTATGAAAATGGATACATATAATTGCGCAAATTTTGATCCTAGAATCGATACAATTATAACTTAAGAGAATTACAGCATAAAAGTAATTACTTTCACGAGAAAAAATCAAGTCTGAAAGTGTTAATAATAAATACTTTAATAAAAGAGGAATTTCTTTAACTTTCATCATTCTGAGCTGCAGTTGCAAGTGTTTCTGGGCAACAAGCTCATTTTGGCGTTATTATTTGGTGAACACTGGAGTAGTTTACTTTAGCCCCACATTTTTGTAAGACAGAAATCGATAACTCCTATTTCAGGAAGGGATGTAGGCCTAATACTGCAACTTCACTATTGATATCAAATCCGTAATTCTTTCTTTTGTGTTCATACGCAGCATATAGTATTAAGACAGTTTCACTCGACTTCATAAGAGAATTTTCTGTAAGACATTTTGGAAAGGTTTCCAATGAAGTAGTGAAGTTTTGAATGTCATTCTTCTCCAAGCCAAGTCACGTTTCAGCAAAATACTATTTTATTTTTCCCGTACTTGATACATATCTTCCTTTCTTTGTGATTTCTATGAAACTATTCGCGCCGCGGTGTAGTATCCGACCGGTATAAGGCGCCTCGCTGAGGAGTGTGCGGTTGCTCGCCGTCGGAGATTCGAGTCCTCCCGAGGGCATGGGTGTGAGTGAGTTGTCCTTATGTTAGTTTACCTTATTTTATGTAGTTTGTAAGCTACGGACTGATGATCACGCAGTTTGGCCCGATAGATTTACAAACATTTGAACATTTAAAACTATTCGCACCATCATCCATTTCACGTTTTATTTATTTATTTAGGACCAAATTGAGGAGCAAGTCTCACTGGTCAAGTAATATGTCACTACATAAAATTGTAACAAAAGAGTATCAATAGATAAAGTAAAACGCATAGCAATCCTATGCACATGACAGGCCTAAGCATAAGTAAAAACAACGTGTAACGTAACACAGAAATTAGCTCATTTTTCTTTTTTTTTAATTTTTCCTGGAATTCCTGGACAGTATAGAAAGAGTGAGCCATTAGGAAACTTTTCAGTAAGCCTTGACAGTCCGTGGATTACTGCTAAGCATTCTGAATTCTTTTGTGTGACTTTACGGAAGTAATGTCTGCGGAGTCACGCAGTTAGCATAAGTACTGGTATTGTGTGGAAAGATAAAGGACTGGCCGGCACTGGACCGCGGCGAGTTGTTGGAAGCAGCAGCCAGAAAGCAGCGGCTTAAACCGAGCATCCGGCCGGCTTTGTGCAAATCATCGGAAATCTGGGAAAAGCCCATATAATGCCGGCTGTTAGCCGAGCGTTTCTTAAGGGTGTGTCTGGAGGGTATGTATGAATTCCACACTCCAGTAATTAAGAATAAAATAAAATGACCTGTAAAATTATTTACCGTCAACATTTAAGACATCTTCGATGTCGGAATAATTACGTACATCTCATGATTCTTACAATAATTTCAATATCTCAAAAATTACAATGTTTTATGACTACTACATCGAAATATAGAAAAACAAGCTTAAAATTACGAACTTTTGAATGTGTCATGCAATTTCAACAAACTCTGGTTTAGCTGATAGCTTATTGTCTCAAGCTATCGTCTTGAAAGCGTCACACTTGTATATATGTATTTAATGGATCATTTCAACTGATATAAATTTGTAATGGAAATATAAACAGAACATCATATTGTCCATAGTAAAAATGAAAATACAACCAGCATGATTAAACTCGTATATTTAATCAAATATGTCGATTTATTGTAAAACTTGCCAGTAATTTACGTAAATATTCTGTGGAATGAGCGGTTTGACTATTTATTGAGACTTTAAGCAATACTAATTAATAGTCCCCTGGGGACTGAACATTAATATTTTGTGTACTGAAATAACGTGATATTAGTAAGGAAGTGGATGCAGATGGTCAGTTTTTACTTAAAGAAATATCTCATGTTAAGATGTATACGATTTTGGAGCGGATGGAGATTGGCCAATGAGGAAGCGGCCAAGGGACAGAATTGGAGGGGAGTGTGTGTTTGAGAGAGGAGCTGAGTCAAGGGATAGGAGTGATTCGAACGGGAAGGGTGTTAAGATTTGCGCTGCGAATGGTCGTTTCTGAGGACTCTAAATATGGCGAGAACAAGTGAACACCAGTGCAACTGATTTGTGTTTATGTTTTTACACAAGAACTTAACGAGTGTAGAAATGGTGTTCGCGAAACTTAAACTATTTTGAACTGTTGAAAATTTCATGTTGAGTGTTCGCGAAATGTACATAGTTTCTGTGTTTCTTAAAGTTATGATTATTTAATCGAGGAAAAGTGTTACCCAATTTTTATCGCAGATAGTACACTTGTTTAACCATTTCATCCAATTTATGATTACTATTTCATCTGACTACTTCAAATAAGAAATCAATTTGATTGAATAAACCTTATTCAACTAAATCTCTGACTTTGCGAACATCTTTTGCAATCGTAAGAATAAAATCCTATTTTTCATGGACCTGTTATTTCATTTAATATTGCCCGTCAAGTGGGTTATCGCATACTGTCGTTCATCACGCTTTGAAAGAGAAGCGCCTGCGGCCTAACCACATTCTCGCGTACAAGCATTGGAAGAACAAGATTTCCCTCCACGACGTTAATTCTCAGTGGTTTTTGTTACACAATGCATAGCATCATTTTGGCAACAGATGAAGCGTGTCTCGTTCGGAATAACTAATACATAACATGCACACGTGGAGTGTAAATAATCCTCGCCAAGTAGTGGCGAACCGATATCATGCAAAAGGGAGCAATAATGAACGTTCTTGAAGAGGTTGAAATTTATTTACACACCGAAGTTAACCCTGAAGAAATTTTAAATGAACAAATCAAGATGAAGCACAAGCGTCACTTGGAAAATTTCATTAGTACCATTCTTCCAAAGAGATAGACGAAAATTACAAATACGTCAGAGATTTTATTGTCACGAAATTAAAAGTAATCACTTGAAAGCAATAATTATTATGATCCATAAAAACCCAAAAATTACACCAAAATTAATTCCACAAAATAATATATGATTAAATCATTTACATACTAATAATGAAACATCCTATTGACATACAAATAAGATGAGATATGCTCTATATAATTGCAAAGAAATAATTGCATTGTAATATCGCTGACATATCTGTCAAAATAGCTATCAAACATCGACAACATAAATTTTTTAAAGTATATATACAGCTATATAAGAGCTATAACAACAACAGTTCTTTTATATATGTAAATAAGAACGTATACATATAAGAGAAGCAGCGGTCTTACAAGGGTAAGAAGAGCTACCAATGTATGTATAAAGTACAATTATCTTCTTAAATTAAATAGTATACCCACCTTTGTATTTTAGAGTACACCTGACGATGGCATTCACGCCGAAACAGGCCTGTCGTATTAAATAATTTAATAAAAAGCAGCCTCTTTGGTATCAATATTTTACAATGTCTCTAAATGACATATACGACGCAGCGGGCCCAGAAGATTATACATATTAATGCACAATTACTAGGTAACTGGTTGATTTTGTACTAGGGGAAACACATTTTCTTTTATGTTAGCTTTTCTTTAGTACCTCGACCTTCATAATGATACTGTAAAAGAGAAAATTCTGGTTGTACTTAATATATTGTTTATGAAAAATGAATTAAACATTCATGACAACCCAACGGCCGTTCAAATTCTTATTCAGCAGCACCTATCCGCCGTGCCGCGTCTTTGTACACGCCCGATGTTTACATTTCTCGTCGCGTAGTACATCGGCGCTCTCTCTCGCACTCGCAGGCACGTGCTGGCAGCGCGGATAGGCCACGCAGTACAGGGCTCTCTCCTGTATCGTCAGTCGATAATGTAAACAGCAATACGCCTAACAGCAGTGGGTTTTACGAATACAAAAATAAAGTACACGATACAACAATATTTCATAAGACTTTTTTGTATCCGGCCGCAGTGGCCGAGCGGTCTGCG
Organism: Locusta migratoria; assembly: GCA_026315105.1. Classification (NCBI taxonomy): domain Eukaryota; kingdom Metazoa; phylum Arthropoda; class Insecta; order Orthoptera; family Acrididae; genus Locusta; species Locusta migratoria. The sequence goes on along the minus strand of CM048755.1, from coordinate 37,785,521 downwards.
GCGCGCCAGTCAATCGGCACGGCCGCTACGGTCGGGAGTTCGAATCCCCACTTGGGCATGGATGTTTGTGTCGTCTTTAGTATAAGGTAGTTCATATGTAGTTTGTAAGTTAAGGAACTGATGGCCCCGCAGTTGAGTTCCTTAAGCTTAACAGACATTTGAACATTTAGACGTTTTTGTCAAGCACACAGAGATGTGCAGTCTGTACATATATACTGTCATATTAGCTGGTAATTTTTCAGTACATCACTGTATACCAAAATACCCGCCATTGCACAATATCTGAATTCTGCGGTCCACAACCCGAAATGTTGCCCACTCGGATATTACCTACGTTGAAGGCAGTCTTCTGGAGAATGTTTAACACACAAGGCTTTGTTATTACCTTTCTCTCTCTTCATTTATGTGGGTGACTTTCGTTTCTCTCATGTTGAATGATTTTTCTCTCTTGTACCTTGCCACTTTCCTTGAATTACCATAACCAGTTCTAAGTTTAGATCCTCTTTAGTCAACGTAATAGCCACACTGTAAGTATCACACCCCATTTGTAGTTCATTCAAGGAGCGCCTTGGGATTGGGATGTCATTTCTTTCTGTAGGTTATCCTCCTTTTCTGATAACACGAATTATTTATAGGCGAATGGAAAAACTTGTGGAATCTGACCTCGGAGAAGATCAGTTTGGATTTAGGAGAAATGTAGGAACACGGGAGGCAATACTCTCATTACGACTTATCTTAGAAGATAGAATAAGGAAGGGCAAACCTACGTTTTTGGCGATTATTTGTTCAAAATGTTCAAATGTCTGTAAATCTATCGGACCAAACTGCGTGGTCATCAGTCCGTAGCTTACAAACTACTTAAACCTAGGTAAACTAACCTACGGACAAACACACACACACCCATGCCCCAGGGAGGACTCGAACCTCCACGGCGAGCAACCGCGCGCTCCGCAGCGAGGTGCTTTAGACCGCTCGGCTACTCCACCGCGGCGGCGATTATTTGTATTTGGAGAAAGCTTTTCACAATATCGACTGGAATACTCTTCCAAATTCTGAAGGTAGCAGGGGTAAAATATAGGGAGCGAAGAGTTATATTCAACCTATAAAAAAAAAACAGGCAGCGGTTATTAAAGTCGAAGGGCAAGAAAGGGACGCAGAGGTTGGGAAGGGAGTAATACAGGGTTGTAGCCTTTCAGTCTGTACATTGAGCAAGAAGTGAAGAAATGGAAGGAGAAATTTGGAGAGGGAATTAAAGTTCAGGGAGGAGAAATAAAAAGTTTTCGGTTTGCCGATGACATAGTAATTTTGTCAGAGACTGCAAAGGATGTGGAAGAGCAATTGAATGGAATGGACAGTGTCTTGAAAGGAAGATATAAGATGAACATTAACAAACGTAAAACGATGGTAATGGAATGTAATGTCAGAAAATCAGGCGACGCTGAAGGAATTAAATTAGGTAATGAGACAATAAAAGAAGTAGATGAATTTTGTTATTTGGGTAGCAAGATAACTTCTGATGGCAGAAGTAAAGAAGATACAAAATGCAGAATGGCTATGGGGAGAAAAGCGTTTCTAAAGAAGCGAAACTTGTTAACATCCAATATTAATTTAAATGTTAGGAAGTCCTTTCTGAAAGCATTTTTCTGGAGTGTAGCATTGTATGGCAGTGAAATGTGGACGATAAGGAGTTCAGAAAAAAAGATTATAGAAGCTTTTGAAATGTGGTGCTACAGACGAATGATGAAGATTAGATGGGTAAATCACGTGACTAATGAGGAGGTGCTTAACCGAATTGGGGAGAAAAGGAGTTTCTGGCATATCCTGACTGAGAGAAGGGATAGATTGGTAGGACACATTCTGAGACATCAAGTGTGTGGAGTAAAAATCGTAGAGGGAGACCGAGGGACGAATACAGTAAGCAGATTCAAAAGGATATAGGTTGCCGAACGTATTCTCAGATGAAGAGACTTGCACAGGAAAGCGTAGCGTGGAGAGCTGCATAAAAACAGTCTGCGGACTGAAGACCAAAAGAACAACAAACCTCCTTTTCTGATAACATTTTGTTGTACGTCAGCTGTCCCTATTTCTATTTCCCTCAGAGGCTTTGATGTAACAATATTTGAAATGTTTGTGAGGTAAGTTCTTCTAAGTCGATTGTATTATTCGATTGCCAACTCCTGAGATTTGATATTATTTATTTATTTCACAAATAATCTTTCACAAATACACGACGTAAATGTTATGCTATCCATTCATTAAATGTTGAGAGATGTGTTCAACATTACTTATTATTGGGTAATCATCTTTTCAAACAAGGCAAATACGTCGTGAGCGTGACGTAACGCTGACGTAAGAAAGCAATGTTGACCATCGGCGACAGTCATCCGCGCATGACAACTCCGTGATAACAACAAAGCAACGAAGTGCTTATAATGACTAGCTAGACTGTAGTTAACATTGCTTCTCGTTTCAATCGTAGCGGTTTAAGCTGTACTCTTTGTTGATCATGCCTTACCACACCCTTTAAAATCATAACATATTGGTAAAAACAGGAAGTACCTTACTTTTGACAACCAGAATAAAGGCCCAGATTGCGTGATCTAGGATATAGGATACAGATGTTGTGGTTTCACTGGGGGCAATGTATGCTGTACTCTTAGGTTCCTGTCCGGAAACATGTATTTCTTCCTAACCACGTGCTTTAAAATAATGACAAATTCGTAAAAATATAACAAACTACTTTTAACAGACAAGAATGTACATGCCTTGGTGCTGGTTCCATTGGCAGCAATTTAAGTTATATCCTACCAATGAAAATGTCTATGATCATTTTTTCAGATACAGAAGTGTCCATCTCTGTCAATATACTTGTTTCAGGGACTTTACCTATCTGTGAAACGAATTACAATGGCTTGCTTGTAGG